>CM053571.1:44636301-45133657 GCA_028646485.1 Cryptoprocta ferox | reverse complement strand
AAGTTTTTATTTGTTTATTTTGAGAGAGAGAGAGACAGAGAGAGCGTGAGCAGGGGAGGAGCAGAGAGAGAGAGGGAGAGAGAGAGAATCCTAAACAGGCTCCACACTGTTGGTGCTGAGCCCAATGCAGGGCTCGAATTCACAAACAGCAAGACCATGACCTGTGCCGGAACCAAGAGTCGGACGCTGAACTGACTGAGCCACCCAGGTGCCCCTCCACAATTTTTTAATAATGAGAGTTGGCCCCATGCTGAGGACTTCATATACTGTCTGATTTGAATACCATTACTGTGCTACAGAGTAGATACCAGCATTGTTCTCCATTTTCAGATGAGGAAGTTACAGCCTAGAGAGGTTGAACTGATTAGTTAAAGTCACCCAGCCTAGAAGTAGAGTTGGGTGGGGCTTGAACGTGAGTCCGGGTGACACCAATATCCAGCTGCCTCCCTCCCAACCTGGTCTCCCTGCCAACCTGCACCTTTGGCTTGGAAATTTAGATTTATAGGGTTATAATCTTTCCAGACCATTCTCTGGTTAAGCAAGAAGTTAGGCTCACATGTTAGCATTAATTGCACCCCAAACATGACACATCAAACGATTATGCTGAAGTTCAGGTCAACTGTTCTGCTCATCTGGGGGCTCAGCCAGTCTCTAGGGTTTGCACAGGCTGCTGTGTGCTTCTCCCATATCCTCTGGTGGCCAGCTCCCGCTCTGCCCTCAGATCTTGGCTGACACGTGATTTCCTGCACTGAGGTTTCTGGGTAGGTGCCTCCTTTGTTCTCTTAGCACCTTGTCTTTTCCCTATTATAGCGCTTGTCAACCTGTAGTATGCTTTTATGTCTGGCTCCTCTACTAGGCTGAGCTCCATGAGCGCAGAGACGCTATTGGTCTTGCTTCCTGTTGTTTGCACAGCCCTCGGGCCGGCACATGGCACCTAATGTGGGATTAATGAGCGTTCGTAGAATGAATGATTGGATGACTGGGCATAAGGGCTGGTGCTGGACCACAACATTGAGTGTGGTGTTTCTTTTTTAGGCCCAGGCTATAGGGTCACTGATGTTGACATCTCACCTCAGGAATTCACCATGGTGTTTGACTGGGGATCATCCCACTTCTGGATCTTTTCTTTCTACTGCAACAGCGAGGCATGCAGCGAGGAGTGACAGGGCTTTGGGTGTTTTAAGCAGACTCTTTGGCAGTAACACTCTTCTCCCCAACTCACTCACTCTGCAAGCAGGGTATGAACCCCAAATGGGCCTAATCCATTCTCTGGAATCTTGTATTCTTGAGAGGAGGGTCGCACAATGACCTTCTCAGGGTCTCAACTGGAGATAAATTGCTTGGTACATGGTGGTTTGGTCATATTTGTTGTTAAAATGTAAATATATTGCTACATTGGTTGGTAAAGAACCATTGCCCGGAGTCTGCTGAAGATTCTCCCCAGTGTGCCAGCTTCTCTGGACCCTCTCCTGAGACTGTTACCTCTCTGAAATCTAGAAAATAGAGTGGTGATGTGTGGTGCAACAGAAGGCTTCCGAGACCCTCCTTCAGCTCCATGGCTGGCATCATACTTCTTCAGTCTGAGTTTTTACATAATTTGAGTATTGTCCCTGGTAGAGTCTTTCCTGTGTTCTTGGGAAATGGTCCAGGGAAGAGGGGAGAAAGGTGAGGAGGAGCAAGAGAGGATTCAGGCAGTGTGCCTATCTCCCTGGCATTGGCATAGAATTAAGAGGATGTGGGAATTTGGGCATTCCAGATGAATGATGAGTTGTTTACCCCATGGTCTCCAGCTACCTGCTGACAGACAGCCACTCTCCTTGTTCCTTCATGAGCCATCTACCTGGAGAAGGTTTCTGGAACAATAGCCAGCAATTATTGAGCTTTTACTATGTGCTCGGTACTCAGATAAATGTCCATTTACCTCTCCTAACAACTCTGTGAATCTGAAGAGTTACCCTGATTTTCCAGATGAGGAAACAGGTCTGAGATGTTCAGCCATGCTCCGGTCATAGAGCTGGCAGGTGGCAGAGTTGGGAGTCTGCCTCAGATGCCGCACCCCTACAAGGACTGCACCAGAGGGGAGCATCTTAGTTCGAAGGCAGAGCCACAGGCGCTTCTGGCGAGGAGGAGGCACTTTCCAGGAAACATTATGTTCATGGTAAGTGGTAGTCATTCTGATCAGGAAAGTGAAACAGATTTGCGGAGAGGGCTGCCACATGACCATGTCCCTATGGCGGCCAGAGGGAAACTTGCCAAGAATCTCAAGCCCTATAGATGGCTGCCTGGGAGCTCACCATGCTCAGAGCCTCTGTGCTAATCTCTGCTGGAAGGGAGGCACAGGTCCCTGAAGTTCACCCTCGACACCTGCGCTGAGGGCAGTGCACTTGGCTGACTGGCCTTGACCTGTCCTGAGGTTCCATGGCCACATTCTGTGTCTACAGCAACCCTGGCTCTCTGAGAAGCGCACTTGGGCGGGTTGGGACACAGAACTCCTGGCAAGGACCTCTGGGTCATATTCTTCCTGGATATTCAAGTAAATACCTGTTGCTTTGACTAGGAAGTATGAAATTTACATCTAAGAACAGAAAATTCTTGAAGAAAAAAATTTCTAAGAATATTTGTCAGTGAAGAATTTATAACTATACCTTGATTACAGTTATGGAAAAAAGATGGGAAGGAGAAAAAAGAGATTGAAAGGAAGCATGTTAAAATGCTAACAGTTGTTTTGATTTGGGGATATTTATTTTTCTTTCCAATTTTTCCAAAATAGTTATTGTGTTTATTTTTACAATGGAAAACATGTGTCTTTAAATTCCCCCCTTTCCTTCTGGGGTGGCTTATGTCTATCTTGAGGCATTTGAAGGGGATAGATGACCAGGAACAGACCCGCCAACCTCCTCTGCCCTTTGTGACTTAGAGAAAATCATCTAATTGCTGTGATCAATTTCCTCATTTGTAATATAGGAAAACAGAGTAGTAGGGCTTGATAAGGTTAGAATGAGCATTTTAATGGGATAGTCTGGGTAATTTTTTTTAAACTTTATTTATTTTGAGAGGACAGAGCGAACGTGAGTGGGGGGTGAGGGGGAAGGGGGGTGGGGGAGGGCAGAGAGAGAATCCCAAGCAGGCTCTGCACTATCAGTGGGCTCAAACTCATGAACCCATGAGATCATGATCTGAGCCAAAACCAAGAGTTGGCCACTTAACCGATTGAGCCACCTAGGCGCCCTGGGTAAAATTTTAATTCCAAGTCTGTCTCAGGGTAAATGCTCGCAGTAAGTGGTAGCCACTCTGGTCACTAACTGGCTCCTGGTGTTATTAGTTACTCTCATGAGCATCGGTGTTTTTATGACCACCAGAGGGCACTCCCGGCCCCAGGAGTCCACCCTACCGCAGGACACTGGGACTCTGTCCTAGGGAGACTGATGTGAGGAGAAAGCACACATATGCCCCTTCCCTAATTGCTGATATCTAAGTTCCCGGCCATGTGCTGAGAAAGAAATTCGTTTTAGAGTTGGAAGTGGCTGACTTTCTCTAGCAGTAGTGGAAGCTGCCTGTGCTGCTCCCAGAAATGCACATGTGATTGTTTCAGATCTTTCCTGTAGTGTTCCCTTGGGCAAGGAGGGCAGGCATTCCCTTTCAGTACTGGAATCTTCCAGGCATAGTAGGGATAGAGAAGGGGAAGGTGGATAAGTCTGGGGCTCTACTGCTTGGGATGCGTGTGGGGGGCAGAAGAGAGGCTGATGGTCACTGCCTCCAGGGGGCCATGTGGAAAGAGGACCACATTCCTGTGAGTTGGTGACTGCCCTGTCTCTCTCTGGCCCTGACCTCTCTCCTCTAATCTCCAGACTTGTCTGATATCCCATTGTCCATTTGACATGTCTACTTGGATAGGGCTAACTATACCCCAAATAAAACTGTTCTTCCTGACTATTAACAACCACCACCACCGACTACTACTACCACAAAAACAAAAGTGAGCTACACACTTGAAATGTCACTCATTTACTAAACAAATACTTCTTGAGTGCCAGACAGTGGTCTAATCTCTGGGGGGTGGGGAGGGTAAGAGGTAGAGCGGTGAACAAAACAGGCACGATCCCCCCGTTATGGGGCTGTATGGATAGGAGCCAAATGTCTGTAACAAGGAAGCTGATTGTGGTCCCCTGTGTACTGCTGGAAAAAACAAAATGCAAAGAAACATGAGAGTATTGTGCTTGCTTCTGGGGACACATGTGAGGAGGGTCATTGTTAAATTATGACACTTCTAGTAGAGAGTGATATAGATGGTGAAGGGACCATGAGATGTAGAATTTTTTGGCAGGACTTGGTCTCAAGAAAAGGGGTGTGTGTGTGTGTGTGCATGCATGTGTGCGTATGCACACGTGTGTGTGTTGGGGGTTTACACAGATGTAGCATAATGGCGTTCTTCAAATGTCTGCGGGTGGTCCTCAGTATGGGAAGGATGGCCAAATTAGGTATGAACCCAGAGGAGTTTGAGTATGGTTGCCAGGAGGCAGATGTGGAGAAGGCCATCCACCGAGTGATGTCCCAGCATGCAGTGCACCAGGGGCAAATTGTCTTTCACTGGAGGGGTTCTGGCTGGAACAATCTTGGCAATGATACCATAGAGAGAATTCTGTGACATAGTGGGGTACTAAACTAGGCAACACCAAAATTTCCTTCCCACCCCGAGTTTCTAGGAGCTGATCAGTGACATGGAGATCCAGCGTGAACGCATTTCTGTAACCAGCCTGGTGCCACTGCGGTATTGGCAGCCTCGGGCTTCTGTTCCTTGGTGTCCTGCAGATGAAGAGACTCTCAATTCTGTAGCGTCCCATCCATTCAGGAAGAAAAGAGCTGGATCTGAGGGGCCCCAAGATACAGTGAAGGCTGAACCTCCCTGCCTCTGCTCAGACCAGTGCTCAGGCCAGACTTTTTACTGGTGCAGCCTTACCTTCTCTGTTCCCATCCTGACTTACTTCCTCACCCTGACTGATGTCCCCAGGCACCTAGCGCACCTGGAGAGGCTTGTCGAGCCACCCCATTGATCTCAGACAACACTCTATTGCATTGTTTTCCCTCCCGAGTAGACCCTTAGCTGCCAATTTCTTAGGTTTTTCTCTTTGGTAAGCAACCCATTTGGAAGAGATTTGAAATGTTAACCAAAGTTTTAAGAAATAAATTATGTGTGACTAGACTGTCCTTAGTTCCTACCTGGTAATGTCTTTGCATTACAGGACAGGGTGTTTGGCCTGCCATTCAGAATAAGGAGGAGATAGGCCACCTAAGTCACCAGGGTTACTGAGAGAGCCTGGGGGATTATGTGGGATACCCTGCCTCATTTTTGCCTTTCCCCCTTTTCTCCCACACCACTCCATACTTCCTTTATTTTCCCCTTTATCACCTTAGACCCAGGGATCCCTGCCCCTAGGAAGCCTTGTTCCTACCCCAAGCCCTTCCATGCTTTGGAATGCCTTCCTCTGGTTTCTCATGTTCCAGTCCCTCCCTGGTGCTGGGGCTGGGGTGAGGGTGAGGCTGGCCATGCCATCGGGGAAGGGGGTCCTAAGGCTAATGAAGGTGTCCTGTGTCCTGTGGCCCGGCCCTGGTTCCAGGAGGGACCTGCTGGGCCAGTGGATCACTCCTGGGGTGAGTGTAGTTTTGTTTTTCTGCTGCTGCTTCTTTTGGCATAAGGTTCGGCCTCTAGAAAGGACACGCTGGTTTGGGGTGACTTAAATTGTTTATACAGAGAGGAGCCCCGCACACTCTAGTCATGGCCCTGGTTACTCCCCAGTCCTGTCTGTGTCCCAAACTTCCTCTCCCAGAGGCAATTTCTACTGTGTCTGGAAATCTCTAGCAGCTCTCAAGGATAAGCATCATGATGACCCTTGGTTTAGGTGGATGAAATTGGACAGTCTGCCCAGGGACTTCCAGAAGTTCAACATGCTTAAATGCTGCCACCTGGAAGCGGGTTGGGGCTGCACTGCTTGAGAAAGCCCCTATTTTGGCCCCCTCTTGCGCCTTTGCCCCTGCAAGTGGAGTCTGCTTTTTTCTCAACTCAGTTTTTAAGGCAGGAAGTTTAAGAAATTATCTACAGAATCTTTGATTCAGGAAAGGAGTCATTTTTATACTTTCAAGGAAGAAACATTAAACAGTCTCAAACTTTTGCTCTAAAGTCAGCCCCACTTCATTAAACAATAAAAAAGACAGTTAACAACTCCAGAGCCATAACTTTGCACCAGGCCTTGTGTGAATTGCTTTATACCCGCTATTTCATGAAACGGTATTAATGCCCATACGTTCCTCACTCAGTGAGGACTCAGAGTGGACTCAGTGAGCCCAGTGAGGAACGTGTGGGCATTAATACCGTTTCACTGTTGCTGAAATAGAAGCTAAAGCAGGTCAGATAACTTGACTTAGGTCACACAGCTAGGAAGCATTTGAGCCTGAATAGAACCTGGTCCCTTAGCTCTTATTCCCCATACTATTTAATCTTATGATGATACAATAGTACTAGCAAACATACCAAGTGCTTACTGTATGACATGTAATATACTAGGAGTTGTGTATGTATTATTAGCTCATGTAATACTAACAATACTAGGCCTTACAATATCCCCATTCTATCATTGAGGAAACCAAGTCACAGAAAGGTTAAGTAACTTTGCACAAGCAGTGGTTGATCCAGGATTTGAACCCACACAGTCTGAACCCAGAAGTTCACATTCATACCCTTTATGTTCTCTTCTTTAAAAGAAAAAATTTTTTATGTTTTTTATTCATTTTTGAGAGAGAGGGACAGAGCACACGTGGGGGAGGGGCAGAGAGAGAGACACACACAGAATCTGAAGCAGGCTCCAGGCTCTGAGCTGTCAGCACAGGGCCTGATGTGGGACTCGAATTCATGAACCTTGAGATCATGACCTGAGCCAAAGTCGGACGCTAAACCAATTGAACCACCCTGGCACCCCTATGTTCTCTTCTTGACAAAGGTTGATTAGGCCACATTTGGAGTTTAGTTTTATGAATGGAACATGAAGTAAAAACAGGAGCTCACAGTGCCTTCTGCATCCCTGGTGCACTGTGGATTGCAGAAGACTATAGATTTGTCCCACACAACCTTCCACATTGACTAGCAGAAGTATGTGCTGTCTGATGAAAAGTTCCAGCCCCGTGTGGTGGAGCCTGGACAGCCGTGAGGCCCACAGGATCCCCATCTGCTCGTTTGGATTCCCCGAAGGCCCTGAGGGATGGGACTGTAACCAGCAGCTTTCAAGTTCTACCTGTCACCAGCAGCTCTGGCCAGTTCTGGATCTGAGCAGAAGAGCGCATGTTTGGTAGGTGACAACAGAGCGAGGTTTGCAAAAGGCATGCGTGGAGGTGGTGTCAATCCTGTTGGCTCCAGGTAACAGAGGTGAGCCAGCTGCTGAGAAGTGCCCTGGTGGCTGGGGGTGGGGGCCAGACCCCAACCCCAAATGTTGGCGGGACAGAGGGAGGGGTTCCTTTCTAATCTGATGTTGCGCTTCCTACTCTTTGTTCTCAGCCTCCGCAGGGCTCCTGCCACGGGCTCTCTGAGTGTCCCTTGAAGTATATTCTGAGGAAAGTGACTCTGGACTTAGTATTAGCTGAACACAAAGCCAGTGCTCATGGGGGAGAGAATTCATGGGCATAGGCGCATTCTTGCCTCTTCTATTTGGTATTTCTCCTGACATCCAGTTTTTGTTTTGTTTTTTTGTTTTTAATTTTCTAATGTTTATTTTTGAGAGAGAGACAAACTGCGAGTAGGGGAGGGGCAGAGAGGGAGACACAGAATCCGAAGCAGGCTCCAGGCTCTGAGCTGTCAGCTCAGAGCCCAATGCAGGGCTTGAACCCATGAACTGCGAGATCATGACCTGAGCCAAAGTCAGAGACTCTTAACTGACTGAGCCACCCGGGTGCCCCTCCCCCCACTTTTTAAAAATCAACTTTTAGTATCTTATGGCTGTTAGAGGTTTTCCCAAGCAGTGAAGGGATTTGATCTTTCTCTCAGCCATCTCTTCCCCACACCAAGAGGGTTTACCAGCTAGGGCTTAGCTGCCTATTTTTTTTACTCACTGACCTGTCCTTTTCGTTATAAGGGCGAACCTGACTTTTAAATATTACATATCCTTGGGGCACCTGGGTGGCTCAGTCGGTTAAGCGTCTGACTTCAGCTCAGGTCATGATATCACGGTTTGTGGGTTCGAGTCCCATGTCGGGCTCTGTGCTGACAGCTCAGAGCCTGGAGCCTGTCTTTGGATTCTGTGTCTCCCTCTCTCTCTGACCCTCCACTGCTCATGCCATCTCTCTCTCTCTAAAAAAAAAAAAAAAAAAAAAAATTACGTATCCTTTTATCTCCCATCTCTGTGGAGCTTCCCCCATTATTTCGTGTTCCATGCAGTTTGCCCCAAGGCTGACCTCAGACTGAGGTCAATAGCTGGAAATAGCAGGAGGGCTCCAGGCGGCCTCCGCCCACAGAAGAGACAGTCATCCTGCCGGGTACTACGAACAGCAGCTGTGGCCACACAGACCTGAGTGGAGAGGCTAGAGTTTCCCCAGTGGGAATGACACAGAAATGACATGGTGTTCCTGGGTTTTCTGGATGGGACATTCCTGTAAGGCCTGAGCCAACGGGGGCCTGGTCAAGCACGGTTGGCTAGTGCCAGAGTCCCTGCGTCTCAAATGATTTGCACTGTCATTGAGCCAGAGAGAATTCTGAGTGTACGGTTCACCCAGTGAAGCAGGTCAGAAGGAGGAATGAATACAGGTTTTTGGTGTCTGAGTGGTAGCATGGGGCTGCTGGAGTTTATAGCAGGAACTAGAAAGATGACTTGACCTTATTGGCTTTGCACCTTCTTATTCTTTCTGTGTTTGCACAGTTTAGGGAATTCATGCTGGTGGAGGTCTCCATGGAGCTGTCGATGCTTTAGTAAAATACTTGCCAACTGAAGATACCACCAGGGCCAAATAGGCAACAACGGAGTGAAGCAGGCTCAGTGCAGGGCAATAGGGAGCTGTGGAGACTGTGGTAAACTGGAGAATACTAGACGACTAAGAGCTATCAGGAAATCAGATCCAGGCCACCCGTTTGCCACTGCAGACCAAAGCTCTATATCTACCTCTGTCTCAGACAATAAAATTATTGTAGGTACTTCTACCATTGCACCCCCTCTCCATTGTGCTTCTGGGATGCCCCAGTATAAATCCTTGGGTAATGAACATATCACAGTGACAGTGAGCTTATGCAGAGAGTATGCCCTAAATTCAGCACAGAATGAGAAAATTGGTAGAGTGGAAATTACCACTGAGAATCTCTTAGGGAGATACCACACTGGGCACTTTATTAGTATCTTTCTCAGGAAGCCTTTCTGCCCAGATGCTAAAAGTCATTGGAAGTTTTTCAGTTGAACAGCAGATGATGTTTGGCTTGTGTTTAGGAGCTCGTGTTTGAGGAATTCTACTGTTGTGCCTTTAAATGCCAGACGCACTCTCCACACATTGGAATTGAGGCTGATTGACTGGAATTCCTGTCTTCCATATCCTACTCATACTAGGTGTATGTTCCCTGGGGAGGAGGGTGGACGTGAGGAGGGTCTTTTCTTTTTACTTTAGAGAGAGAGAGGGAGGGAAGGGAGCTGGGGAGAGGGCCAAATGGGGAGATAGAGAGACTCTTAAGAAGGCTTCACAATCAGCATGGAGGCGGACGTAGGGCTTGATCTCAGGACCCTAGGATCATGACCTTAGCCGAAATCAAAAGTTGGAAGCTCAACTGATTGAGGCACCTAGGCGCCCCATAGGGTCTTTTCTTTATACATATACACAAGTGCTTCTCTTTCTTTGGTCAAACTCGCATAGTTGAATTCATATATGTCACACACATTGTATACGATTCCATGATTCTCAAGGATACACCTACACACCTCACATGGGCACAAAGGAGGGAATTGGTGGTCTTGAGCTGGATCCACAGACTTGTTCCCACACCAGCTTTAACTAAGGACAAAGGACAATCCTATATTATACCCAATCTTATATTAAACTCAAGGGCTTAAATTGTTCCCGGCAAAGGCAGGGATCATGAGGAGAACAGGTTTACCTGCTAAGAAATGTGTTTAGAGAGAAATAGGCTCCCCTCAGGGAAGCCTTGGGCTATCCCTCAGGGAAATGATATATTTGCCTCATAGTTTATGTGCAGACCTAATTTTGAACCCCACCTCTGCCAATTATCAGTTCTGTGACAGGAGTACGCTATTTTACCTTCCTCAACCTCAGTTTCTTTATGTGTAAAATGGGCATTGTGACACCTCACAGTTTATTAAGAGAATCAAATGGGATAGTGTATGTCCAGCACCTCCCATAACACTGAAACATAATAGGTTTTGGCCTCCTGAGGGTCCCCACCAGACTGTGAAGGCTAAATCAACGGAGCTGGTTGAGTAGTTATGGTAATTGACTGCTAATCTGTTGTGTTCTGAAGACAGAAATTTCTATCCTATCCTAGTTCATTGTTTTTCAGATGCAGTGTGGAAGAGGAGAGTCAGCAATGAGCCTAAGAGACCTGGGTTGAAATCCAAGATCGAAATTTTAACTGTTGTGTAACCTTCAGCAAGGTATTTAATGTCTCTGTCTCCTCCTGTGTAATGAATGGTAACAGTGCTTCCTGAGGATCCGCTGAAGTGATAGATGTTAAATACTTGGCATAAGTACCCAATGGGTGTTCATTCTCCCTTCTCTTGTCCCACTGCCCATTTTGTTTCTTTCTGCCATTTGTTTCTTTTTGCCACTCTCAGAAATCATAACGATTTCTTCCTTTCTCCTCCATGTATAGAATCTCCAGAGACGTTATTAGAACCAACATTTGAGAGAGACCTTAAATCACTTAATCTAACCATTAATTTTATTTATTATTTTTTAATGTGTGTGTATTTTTGAGAGAGAGCATGAGCAGGGGGAGGGTCAGATAGAGAGGGAGATACAGAATCCTAAGCAGGCTCCAGGCTTTGAGGTGTCAGCACAGAGCCTGATGTGGGGCTTGAACCCACGAACCATTAGACCATGACCTGAGATGAAGTCAGACACTTAACTGACTTAGCCATTCAGTCACCCCTAACCATTAATTTTAGAGCTGAGCAAACTGAAGTCAAGTAATCATGTTACTTGAACACAGCTAAGAGACCACACAGCTAAGGTTAGGGTCACATTTGATGGAGATTTCCAGGTCTCTTAACTTTGGGTCTAGTTTGGATTATTTTCTTTCCTTTCTCTTTCTCTCGAGGTGGTTCAGAAGTCCCAAAAGAACTAAGAATTATCTGAAGGGATGCTTAATGTCTGTCATTAGTAAATCAGATAAATATCATATAGTGATCACTACTGTTTAATTGGCAAGGAAATGCCAATTCAAGGACAATCAGTGGTCACTTCACACTTGTCAGACTGGAAAAATTCAAAACCTAGGTGGTGCCAAGCATGGGGCAGGAAGGTGGGGATGGAGAAAGAGTGTGCTGTGGGCAACCAGTCAGCGGTGTGATTCTGGAGCACGTCTGGCAGTATGTAGTCAGGTTAAGTATGTCCAGACCCTGTGACCCCGTGACTCTGCTCCTGGATATAGGATGTTCTGTGGGGCCATAAAGGAAGCGTCTGAGGGAGTTTACTGCGGAGGGGGTGCAGGCAATAGGGGAATGGGTGAGGAAGCTATAAGACATCTTAGAACATGTGGGAGTTAGCAACGGATGAGAGGTGTTACCCAGGGGAACTTGGAAGGGAGGACCTTAAAAACATTGTACTGAGCTGAACAAACAAACAGATGAGACCTGTAATATAAAAGCATTTACATAAGTTAAAAACACTTGCACCCAAATACACATTGTGGAAGAATGTTTACACACAAAGGGCTTTACATTGAACACATTAAAGTAGTTGCCAAGGGCATGCCTGGGTGGCTCAGGTGGTTAAGCGTCTGACTCTTGACTTCAGCTCAGGTCATGATTTCACAGCTGGTGAGACTGAGTCCCCCATAGGGCTCCGTGGTGACAGCATGGAGCCCACCTGGGATTCTTTCTCTCCCCCTCTCTCTGCCCCTTCCTGTTGGTACTCTCTCTTTCTCCCTCAAAATAAATAAATAAACTTAAAAAAAGAATTCTCTAAAAAAATAGTTGGGAGAAGAATAACATTGGGAATGAAAGGCAACAAATAAACATAGAAACAAGCCAACCATTATTCCCCTATACCCACAGAGGACAGTGACAGATGATGTGGGAGGGGCAGGGTCCTAAGTCCCACTACCAAGCTTAGGCTGAATGTCTGATACTTAGGAGTTGCCTAATGTCTCATGAATGACTATGAATAAAAGTCCAAGTGGTGACCTCATCCAGGACTTCACCAATTCCCGGATGTTATTCTCCTGGAGGTGCTGGGAAATCCATGAGAGTGCTTGGCCTGTGAGGAGGAGGTAGACATTCTACCACTGTAACAATTTTCTACTAAAAAGTCCTTTCTCTACAAAATAGAATGCCAAGTTATTTCTCTAGAAGATCTGGTTTATTTGTTTGGTCCTAAGTGAGACATATATAAAAGCTGAAGCTGGATCAGGTCTCTCTCCATTATCTAGCAGTTTATTGGCACAGGTTCCTTTTTTTTTTAAATGTTTATCTATTTTTGAGAGAGTGAGAAAGACACACACACACATAGAGTGTGAGCAGGGGAAGGGCAGAGAGAAAGAGACGGAGACAGAATAGGAAGCAGGCTCCAGGCTCTGAGTTGTCAGCACAGAGCCAGATGCGGGGCTCCAATACCCGAACCGTGAGATCATGACCTGAACCGAAGTTGGAGGCTTAACCGACCCAGACGCCACCCAGACTCCCCCGGCACAGGTTCTTACATAATATTTGGTAGAATATATTATTATCACCCTTTCTGCGACAATAATATATATATAGAATATATTATTGTCACCTTTCTGTGAGCCACACTGTCAGGCTAGCCATGGCATTTAGCTACTCTTACTGGTAGGAGCCATCTAAGGAATTCTCTAAGGGCGGACCTCAGGGTTTGTACACAGTATTTCTGGAGCTGACATATCAGATCCTTTAGCATCAAGGAAAAGGGGTGACTAGCTCTCAGCTTGTGCACAGAATAGGAATTTAGCCAGTGACTGGGTTCATCTGATCTTTTCTAGTTCTATTTCTTCTTCATCTCTCTTCATTAATCTCCTTGATGTTTGTTTCACTTTAATCTTCCTATTGGGTCTAAATCAGGGCTCCTAACCTCAGTATTTGAGGCCCGATAGTTGTTGTGGGGGGGCTGTCCTGTGCTCTGTAGGATGTTTAGCAACATCCCTGGCCTCTGCCCATGAGATGCCAGTAGCACCCCTCACTGTGACAACCCAAAATGTCTTGCGACATTGCCAAATATCTCGTGGGTGCAAAATCGCCTCTGGTTGAGAAGCACTAGGCTGGACAAAGAACCTGGGGGACCCATCAACATTTATGTACCAAATCTATTTTAGAAAGGTTCTTGTTTGCTTCAGAATACAAGAGATAGCATTCCCTTGGCTGATTCTGTTCAGTAAATGTTCAAAACCAGAAGCTCTGAGAAGATGATTCCAGGTAACCATCTGGACAAATCTACCTGTGGCAAAAAGATCTGGGCCTGTTTCCTAAGTTAATTCAGAAACAAAACAAAACAACACAAAAATGGAATTCCTGGTCTGAGCTAATTGAGTAATGATGGCAAATGTGGTTCTTGTGCTCCTACTTTCCAGGGTCATTGCTCCTGTCTTCTGTTTGCCTTGGCCAGGGACGATGGCCATGCTCGGCAGAGGTGTGAAAGGAGGTTGGAAAGAGGTGAATGTTAGGATCACGTCTCTCAAGGTGTGCCAGGTTTGGGATACTTCTCCTGGGTTTTCCATGATTTGCAATAAGAGAACAAGGCTGGTATTCTTGAACTGGTTCTTTTGACTCAGTGGCCATTTAAGTGGGGAAGACTGTCCTAAAAATCAGGGTTCATAGAACTAAAAATAAACAGAACACACGTGAAAGGATTGAGGATATCCGTGAGATGGTTGGATAAGACAAAATGAAGAAAATCCTTGGTTATTACTGTTAATACCACACCACTTTAGAAAATGTTTGTTGTGGATCATGTAGGTGATGATTGTGATGAGGGAAGGGCAGGTGGAATCAGATTTGAATTCAGCTCTTGCTTAGGGGTACAGTTGTAGTGCTTGTTCTGAAATTAACTGATATAGCACCAGGTTTAGGGAGGTTAGACGCTCTAAGATGGTCCTCTGACTTCAAAACAAGGGTGCTAAATTCTCTAGAATTACAGTGGAAAAAATAATTGTTCTCTAGTTCCACATTTTGTGGGAAACAACTTTTTTTTAATGTTTATTTATTTTTGAGAGACAGGGAGAGAGACAGAGTGCAAGTGGGGGAGGAGCAGAGAGAAGGAGACACAGAATCCGAAGCAGGCTCCAGGCTCTGAGCTGTCAGCACAGAGTCTAATGCAGGGCACAAATTCATGAACTGTGAGATCATGACCTGAGCTGAAGTTGGTGCTTAACTGACTGAGCCACCCAGACGTCCATCTAGTTCCATTTTGTGATTAAGGGGATTGGTATACATGCTTGGGAAGGGGAGGCACTTGTTGCCATGGTGATGAGGCCTGGGGGATGTAGGATGAGGAGTGAAGGAATGACAGGAAACACTGGTGAGAAGGAAGATGTGAGAGATGCTGGGAAGCATATGAAAGAAAAAAAAATGAAGCCAAAAGAGAAATGATAAGCTTTCTTGAATGAAAGAGATTAGAATCCTTGAGAATAAAGGGATCTTGACAAGCAAATGGCTAAAGTGGAAAGGAACAAGTCCTTCCTTCTGCAGAATGGTGGGTGCATCAAGTAAAGCCATGCCCACCGACCAGACAGAGCTGCCTGGGCTCCCAGGCTTTTCTTGTAACCTCCCTCAGCCTCTCACAAGGGCCAGTGAGATGATGCAGAGAAAATCCCATTTTCCAGGTGAGACTATGAGATTCAGAGGGATGGGGCTTGTTCAAGTTCATAAAGCTACGCAGGCAGAAGTCACACGTCACTTTGGTACTCCTCATTCCGTTACACCACACGGCTGCCTGGGCTCAGTGGATTCTGAGAACAGACATTATGACGAGATTTTGGAAAAATGATTGAGGACTGAATCAATCTCTCTGAAGAAGGAAAAAGCTAGAGGGGGAACACACTGAAAAAGATGATGTGTGAGTCTTTAAATGAATGGTAAATTTTACATTTCTCCATTCCACTTAAAAGGTGTTTTCTCCATGGTTGAAAGTGGCCACCTGGAGTGGCAGAGGCAGTGAGCCATGAAGTACACAGGACAATTCAAGAGGAGAGAGGACAGCTCTTTGTTTTGTGGGGGGCCAATCATCCCTAAATTCTTGGGCCTTTACCTTCACTGTCCTGTGGGCAGGCATCAGGGCACAGCTATCTCCAGAGGGCAGAGAGAGAAGGCGGCAGATGGGGCTCGGCCTCACTGTTCTCTCTGGCTGGGGGATTACATCTAATGCACGAGCCTGTTCTTGGAATGGACAAGCCAAAAAGACTAAGTTGCCAGGCTATGTGGCCATTCATGCAGGGGGTAGAAATTTCCAGAGCTCAGGAGAAAATGGGCTAGGCAGGCAGTGAAATCAGGCACCAGGGAAGAAATCATTTTGTTTTTGCAACTTTGGTCTGTCTTGGGTAAAACCTCATTTCTTCATCTGATCTGGTCAATTGCTGGCATGAATCTGTAGCTGAATTCAACCACATGGGCTCATTGAATGAGTCATTATTCAGTTTCCAGTGCAAGGAAGAAATGGGAGGCCACCTCAGAGTCTGATGAAATATTGAGGAGATTCAATAATTTTCTGGACAAAGGTGCATAAGGGATGGATGGACGCGGAGATGAATGAACATTCTCCTAGTCCTCCATAAAACGTATGGTTCTGTTTGTGTATATTTATCACCTTGGATTTATGAACAAACATTGATTATATTTCAAAAGCAGGGAAGTGGAAATTTATTTGAATTTGAGCAATAGATAAAGCCAAAGAGAAGACAATAGAGGGTCTTAAGTTGCAACAGCCAAGAAAATAGCATTAAGAGGCTGGGGGGGGGGGGTTAGGGTTCCTGCCTCTCACCTCTGTTATGTAGAGGCTTGATGATCTAATTTATGCTTAACGCCATGGGAATATTGGCCCCTTCCTAGGTACGAATGCTCTCGAGCAACATAGGGAAGCATCAATGAATAGTGTTTCTTTCAATATTATTTCCTTTTAGTCTTTTGAGAAAAACCAGTTAAAGTAAATGTCACTGCTGTCATGCAGCTGGGGTGGCCCAGTTGGATGCAATGTCTTGCAAAAATGTGCTAATTATAACATTGCATGTTGGGAGGAGTTGGGAGTGGTGAAGAGGGTTCTGCCAACTTTCTTCTGTCAGAAAAATGAAGAGGATCATGGCTGGGCTCAAAGGGGGAGTGACACCCTCCTGTGTGCATGCATAAGGTAGACTTGAGCAGGGAGGACCCAGAGGGGCTGCTGAGGCTGGAGAAGCTTGGGTCTGGCTTCCATGGGAGATCCTCCGGAATTTTGGGCAAACTGCTGGCAGATTCAGCACCTTACACACAGCACAGCACAGTGAGAGAGCACACAGGGTAAGAGCGTGGGCTCTTCAGTCAGATAAACCTGGGTTTGAATCTGAGCTCTGCCACGTTCTGGCTATGTGATTTTAGTCACACTACTTTACAGAGCTACAGAAGGCTCTGTTTTCTTCATCTTTAAAATGGAGAAAACATGGCACACCTAGGTGGCTCAGTTGGTTAAGCATCCAACTCTTGGTTTTGGCTCAGGTCATTTCATGGTTCTTGAGCTCAAGCCCTGCATCGGGCTCTGTGCTGACAGTGCAGAGCCTGCTTGGGATTCTCTCTCTCTCTCTCTGTCTCTCTCTCTGCCCCTCCCTTGCTTGCTCACACTCTCTCTCAAAATAAATAAATAAACTTTAAAAATAAAGTAAAATAAAATGGAGAGAATAGTATATCAACCCATAGGATTCCTGTGAGGATTAGTGAGAATTTCTCTGACCTTTACACACTGCTGCCTGGACCCATAAGCACTTGATAAAGGGTAGCAAATAGGGTTACTTTATTTCTTAAGTCATATGTAGTCAGGAGTCATCATTCAACAGAAATAGTGACAGCAGTACTCCTAAGACATGGCCTTCCAGACAAAGTTGGAGACCCCAACCAATTGCAACCCCCACAACCCCTTGGAGGGAGGTGGGCAATATCCCGTCCCCATCGTGCAGTCCTGGACCCCCTTAACCTCCCAGCTCCAAGATCCTACCTCATGCCAAACAACCTGGAAGACACAGTAACTGGTCCCAGATTGGGACATGATTGGGATTTTTGTTTTAAGAGTTCAAGTGAAACACACTCAAGCCTTGTTATTCTTTGGTTCCATATCATTTGGTTATATAGGTTCCTTGTTCTTCCAATTTCTCCAGTATTTAAGACCAAAGAGTGGATACAGAAAGAACAGCAATGGCAGCTGCGGGTGTGGTGGGGCACCATCAGCTCCCATGCCCCTTCCACTGGGAGGCTGGTATGTGTCAGCTTGGGCCTGTGGACATCTTTGATTGCCCCGTAGGAGGCACTGCCAATGCCTCATGGTTTGAAAACCATGGCAAGAAGTAAGCAGCAGACATGGCAAGAGAAAATATTACAATCTGAAAGGTGGGACAGAGTAGAAGGGAAGGACGAAAGGATGAGAGAATAAAAAGAAAGCAGAGAAAAGGAAATTGAAGGGAGATGGAGGTTGTGATGCTGATAGAGCTTAAGAATCAAGAAGTGATAATAGTTCTAGAAAGTTGGAGTGAGACAGAAAGCCTCAAAGAGTTATAATTAGGAAGGGGCTTTTGAGGCATTGTGCGATCCATCTCCCTCTCTTTATAATTGAAGAGCATAAGAAAAGAAAAAAGCAGGACAAATACAGGGGGCTGGACTATCTATCTAGAAACCTAACAACCTATGAATTATAAGTCATATATATATATTTTTAAGATTCCTTATTTGGTTAAGATATGTCACTGTGGTCTGTGTAACTTCCATGAAAGTCACCTTGTAATGGATGATGCGAATGTGTTTGATTTTCTCAGTTCTCAGAAACTCAGGATTAATGCCCGTTAGTTTTAAGTAGCTTATATAGTGTGATGGCTTTTTAAAAAGTTGACCAGTCCTTAGGTATGTTCTGGAACTAATGTTAAACTTCTGGGAAAGGAAGAATCTAGGCTAGAACCAGGTCCTGGGCCTTTCTGGTATTCCTCTGGGTGATTCCTTAGCTTGCTCATTGTTAAAATCTACGATATCGGTTTCCCTGGTGTCCAGGTTTTCCAATAAGTACAGCATATCAGGAGAGGCTTGAGAGCCAGCCACGATGTTGATTCCACTGGTCTCTGAAGATGTTTCTGGGTCAAGTGAAAGGATGGGCTCAGAGCTCACGGGGTCTGGACTTAGGTCTGCCAGGGAGGTGTGGCTGGATGCCAGGAAACCGGGGAGGCTCCACCGTTTTGGGAACTTGTCATTATCATTAGGGTCTTCCCCAGAGGCTAATGTGAGGATGTTTCTCTCAGGTTTGGCTGAACTGGTCTGGGGACTGGGGTCCCTAGGAGGTGTCCCTTTCTCTGAGGGGAATGGACTCAATCCCACGGGCACCTCCTGCTGTCCGGTCCTGCTTGGCTCAACCCCAGTAAACTCTGTGCTCTGGATGGAGGCGGTGGAGCCAGGTGATGGGGGCACTGTTCCCTCAGCCACTGTGATCAGTACCTCGGGGACCTGCGGCATTTTGGTGGGGGAGACCCTCACACTGGACTGTGGAGTCAGGCTCTGCAAAGTGCTTGTCCGGCTGGTCTCCCTGATCGTGGACAGCTCCCCCAGGCTGGAGTACAGCTTGGGGCTCCCCTCCAGGGAGCAGGGTTGCTTCTGGGCGGCGGAGGCACGATGGGGGCTTCTCGAGGGCACATCCAGCAGATCTCTGGCTGGGCTGACGTCACCACTTGGGGGGAAGAACATGGAGCTGTCGCTGGCCTGCCTACCATAGCTTCTCCTCCTGGGGCTGGAGGGATGTTCATGGGCACTCAGGAACCTCTTGACTCTTCTAATCATGGAGTGGCGCTGGCCATGCTTCTCGAAACTCCACAGCCACTCCTCGCCGGGGAGATCGGACCCGGACAGTCTGAAACACACAATGGCAAAATGCAGGCAGAGCAGTTTCAGGGCCCCGGCTCTGTGGGCAGAGTCTCAGAGATCAGGACAGAGTTTTGTATTTTCACATTACAGATTTTGAAATGGAGGAGAGTTTAACTTGAGATTGCCAGATATTCTCCAACCTTTTGGTCACAGGACCTTTTTAAACACCTATAAATTATCAAGTACCCTGAAGATATTTATTTCTGTGGGTTACAGCTATTGCTACTTACTGTGTTAGAAATAACTGAGGAATATAAAAAAATTACACATGTAAGAATGTACAAGCATTCATACCATGAAATGTTAAGTGATGACATCATCACATAGCATGTAACTTCTGGAAAATTCTACTGTACACTCGGGGAAGAATAAGAATGAAAAGGTAAATAACATTTTAGTGCTGTTACAAAAATAGTTTTGACCTTAAGGACTTGGGTCTTGGGGTCTTCGTATTTGGGGATTCCCAGAGTTCCCCAGACCACACTTTGAAAACCACTAATCTAGAGACATGGACCTTAAAGAGAAGATATAGTGTGTATTCTTCCTCCTTTATTACAGGTGAACCAAGGTCATGAACTAAGGATCCGTACCTGCCCCCCCCACAGTGGATCATAGCTAAATTTAAGACAGTGCAAAAACCAGCTGACATTTACATTTATTTAAATACCTCCCATGCCTTAATGCAGTTAATTATTGAATCATCATATGAGTTGGTACTATTATTATTCAGATTTTAGAGATGAGGAACCTGAGGCCCAGAGAGATTCCTAAAGGCAATGTAGCCAGTGAGGGCCAAACACAGAAATCAGACTCCAAAGCCTTTGTTCTTAATCCCTTTTATATAAAGTTGGCTACTTGGGTGTCAAGTGACAAGGTAGAGCCAGGGGGCAGAATAATGAGTAAAACACAGTCCTTGCCCACAGGTAATTTGTTAACATCCCTGGTCTGGAAGGAGCAATGTGAACACACATCCATCGAAGGGGGTGGTGCGTAGGCTCGCAATGTAGCTGGGCTCCTGGTGATGAAGTTTGATGGATTTGGTAATGTTGAATTTTCAACATTTGAGACATAAAACAAATAACCCTAGCCTCTGAATCTTCTTCTTCAAAGCT
Organism: Cryptoprocta ferox; assembly: GCA_028646485.1. NCBI lineage: Eukaryota > Metazoa > Chordata > Mammalia > Carnivora > Eupleridae > Cryptoprocta > Cryptoprocta ferox. The sequence goes on along the minus strand of CM053571.1, from coordinate 45,113,262 downwards.
GAAATAAAATGGATAATTGGGATAACAGCGAAGGCTATGGGGTTGTAAAGCCTTCTCCTGCCTCACATTACATGGTTGTCTCATGTGTCGGCGGATTTATGGTCTTAATGGGGTTCAGAGAAGAGCTACTTAAAGCCTTGCCCTTAAACTGCAAATGCTCACACCAGCTCTGGGAGCAACGGTGCTTGGTCCACCCTGGTCCAGAATTCCTATCGACAGCCCTGGTGACAAGATACCTTCACAAAACCAGGTGCACTTTATATGACACAGAGGGGAGCGTCGGGGCAGCAGGGTGTTGGCGTAACCTGAAAGGGCAAAGTGAGTGGCCAAGAGAACATCATTCCTCTGTGTTTATGAATAAAAGATGGCTGATCGAGATGATTAACTGGCTAAATGTCCCGGGATGGCATCAGATTACAACCTTGTGCTGTTATTCTAAAGCCCCAGAAGTGCCCTTGGCTACCAGATAGCCTTTGGCCCACCCTCGGCCGTGCATGGCTCCGGTTCATTTGCACCAACTTGAGAAATGCAGACTCATGTCTCAGCGGCCCCGGTGACCCAGCTTGCTGAGTTTCATTAGGTCAGATCTCCAGTCATACCAGAGGAGTGACAAGCACTGTTGTTCACTAAGATCGCCATGCTGGATGTGCTCTGGGAATCCGAAGTAGGGCTGCCAATCTCTCTTTATAGGGTGAGCCTCTGTCCTCCATTTGAGATCTTGACTTTTTATTTGTGATTTCTCTTCCTTGACTACTTCTAAACCACACAGCCTTATAACAGTGATAAAATCTTCTAGGGATGCCTGGGTGGCCTAGTCGTTTAAGCGCCTGACTTCGGCTCAGGTCATGATCTCATGGTTCGTGAGTTCTAGCCCTGCCTCAGGCTCTGTGCTGACAGCTCAGAGCCTGGAACCTCCTTCGGATTCTCTGACTCTCTCTCTCTCTGCCCCTCCCCTGCTTACATTCTGTCTCTCTCTTTCTCAAAAATAAAAAAATCTTCTAGGAAACATGTTTGTACTATCATTACTTCAAAACTTTGTAAATACTAAGGACAACATTTTCTAACTATGCTGGTGATGGACATGTATATTCAATGGGGGCAAGAGGATTAAGGCCCTGCATCACAAATTAGAGGAAAACAGACCAGTTGCAAAGAGAAAACTGCAAAAAAGCCAGTGCTCTTGCTAATGTTCTACTGATTCACCAATGACACCAGGCAGGGCTGCCAGTGAGATCCTAATGCACCTTCCTGCCTTTTGTGACTGTGGTGTGGACGCATGAGAATTCTCCACTTGCCCAACTAAATTTATTGAGTATCTACTATGAGTAAATTTGTTGTGTTAAGAATTGTATAATATAGTTTAAAAGGAGAGAGAAGGCATGTGTATAATTAGCTAAATTGCAGCAAAGTAAGTTTTTGAGCTGACTTTTGACATTGAATAGGAATCACATGGGTAGAGAAGGGACAGAGTATTCCAAATAGAAGAAACGACTTAAACAAATAAGACAGGGGAAACTTCAGGGTGTTTGTGTGTGAAGTGGGAAAAACTTGAGTTGTACAAGCACGGAATAATGTCAGGCATAAAGCTGAAAAGGTAGCCTTGGATTGTGTCAGTCTTAGGTACTAGGTTGAGGGATTTGACTTTATCCCAGAGGCAGTGGGAAGCTATGGGGACTGTCTTTGTGAATGAAGGGCATAGGTAGACTCATGCTATTTTGTGGCAGTGTGCAAGCTGGAAGAGCTACATGGACAGCAACACTGATGAGTGTTGTTGTCCAGAAATGCTGTGGATAAGAAACATGACATGGGAACTTTCTACCCTATTAATCAGAAAGACCCATTAGTGGGTCTTTGGAAGAAGACTTGGTGGCCTGTGCTCAGGGCAGGGGGCAGTTTTATGAATGTCCTGATGAAGTGGTGAAAGAAGCCTTTCAGGTGTTTATAGTATCAAAGAGCAGTCGTGAAACTCCCCGACGTGATGAACCTAATGACCTTTCTTCCAAAGTTTCTGCGAGGGAGCATTTCACTACCAGCACACAATCCCCATCTCCTTTCTCTGATAGTCACAATTCCCAATATGACACCAGAAACCGTGGTTTAGAACAAAATGGTTTAAAGCTTAGAGTACACAGAACAGAATACATGGAAAGAGTCTTCATTTCCCAACTTGGGAGACTTGGATGTACCTTTTAGGTCCTTTCAGATTTTCTTCTCCTCCTTATTTGGTTTTTAAAGTATACTTTTAGGACAAGGTTAGTGCAATCCTGAGGACCAAATATAACACCACTTAAAATGCCCCAAAACAATTATAGCAGAAACATTATATGATAGAATATAGGCACACTCATTATATTGCTATACATTAGAGAAGGTCAGCTGAAAAAGGTTCTGGAATTTGCTTGGACTTAGATAGGCAAGTAATTAGAGCTAGGAGGAACATTCATGGAAAGTGCCATGCAGCCATTAGTGTCCAGAAGATGGAATTTGAGAATTGTCTCTGGGTGAGGAAAATGATTTATTTCGGGAGCTAGCAGAGCCAGGATTTCTGCTGCCTGTTAGGCTGACTCTAACTAGCTGTGTGACCTTAGGAGAGCCACTTAACCTTTCTGTGACTCAGCATCATACTTGAAAACTAGTGACAACAATGCTTCCTCTACCTGCCTTAGAGGCTGTTGGGGAGTTCAAAAGAGTAATAGAATTGGAAAAGCTTTGAAGAGTAGACAATATGAAAGGGATTCAGTCAATGACTGGCAGACTTTCAGAGGTGATTTCCAAGTCATTGTGACTTTTCGCAACTGCTTGGAGGAAATGATAGTGTCTGCCCAAAAGTTAATCCCTTTTCTCCTCCAAGAGTGTATTTTTAAAATGTCACTACACCGGGGCACTGGGTGGCTCAGTTGGTTAAGTGTCTGATTCTTGATTTCGGCTCAGGTCGTCATCTCATGGTTTCGTGAGTTTGAGCCCCACATCGGGCTCTGCATTGACATCACAGAGCCTGCTTGGGATTCTCTGCCCCTCCCCAGGTTGCACTCTCTCTGTCTCTCTCAAAGTATATTAAAAAAAACTGTCACTACACCTTGGAGCTCCACTTGACAATGAACACCTTAGAAGGGATGACCGTAACAGTCACTTAATTGTTAGGCGAGGGTACTGAGTGGATGGAGAGGAAGCATAAGGACAGGAGAAAGCTGGGTTATTCGGGAGAAGGAAGATGGAGCTGATCAGGTGGCTTCGTTGCAGACATTGACAAATCCTACAGTAAACATTTATTGCACAATGTAAATCATTAATATGGAAGAGAGTAGAATGAGGAAGGTTGTGCTATGTATTGGGCATTATTTTGAAAGGGTGGAGAAGGGTGGGTTGGGGAGAGAGAAAAGGTTACATTAAGCCAGTCAGGCTAGTTGGTTGTAGCTGAGTCTAGGAGGGAGAGCAGGCGTTATTCCGCCAGGTCACACTGGCGTCAGGATTGGGATATGTTATTTCAATATCGATAAAAGGCCAACAACCCACACTTACAAAATATCTATTGAGCACCCAGCAAACTGTCAGACCCACAATGTCCCTTGTCAGTGACAGATATCTGAGGGCACGAGCAGCAGTGATTTAAGGGCTTTTGAAAAGATGCTTGGGCTGGTCAGGGCCCAGAAGAACACTTGTCACCTCCTGTTGCCATAATAAGAGGGGACAGGACTGCTGGAGACAGCAGTGACTTTCAGAATTCTTGGAGAGTGTCTCATATGGAAAGACCAAAACAGCCCCACTAACTTGAGAGATCTGATGCATTTTTTTTCCCTAAGCAAGCTTTTTACAAAGCTCCCCCTTTCTCATGTGTGTGATCAGGTAAATAAGTATAGAGCTTCACAAGATTGAAGGATAAAACTGGATAATCCTTGCCTTTCTTTCTCTGAGCCACCTTTTTTTTTTTAACACTCCCCTTCCGCCCCCAGGTTTATTGATATATAACTGACATATAACATTTTATAAGTTTAATATGCACATGTGATGATTTGACATATGTGTATATTATAGGATGTTTACCACAGTAAGGTCAGTCAACATCTTCACCTCGCACACAGTGGCCATTTTTTTGTTGTTGCTGTGTCACATTTAAAGTGGTATTTTGAGGGGCCCCTGCATGGCTCAGTCCGTTAAGCACCTGACTTCAGCTCAGGTCATGATCTCATGGTTTTTGAGTTTGAGCCCCACTTTGGGCTCTGTGCTGACAGCTCAGAGCCTGGAGTCTGCTTCAGTTTCTGTGTCTCCCTCTCTCTCTGCCCCTACCATGCTCACGCTCTATCTCTCTTTCAAAAATAAATAAACATTAAAAAAAATAAAGTGATATTTTGACAGTTTAAATTCAATTAATTTAGGTCATTTTAACAAAATTGAAATGAGGAATTTAGGAAATTGATATTTAATATGATGAATTCTACTTCTCACGTCAGATTTATTATTTTCAAGTTGCTAGTGTTCCTCAAAGTCAGGCAGCCCCCTCGGAGGGAGCTGATAATTTGCCTGAAAATCTATCAGGGCAGAGCCCGTGTGGAGGAGCATTTATTCACAGCAGAGCAAAATGCACTCTTCAAACCCATTAGAGGCAAGTGCTGTTATTTTTAACCTTCTGCTCTGCAGAACCTTGTCAGAGCTGTAGCCCAGGATTTATAAGATGGGAAAGGTAACTCGTGCTGAGCTGGCGGGGGGCGGGCAGAGCCCTGGGAGGAAAAACCAGTGGGCAGAGGTTGTATTCATCCAGCGCCCCTACCGACTCCTTGCTGGGTGGGGGACAGTTTCAAGTAGTAGAGCATCACGGGTCACGGGAGGTTTGCTTAACTCAGAATAGGGGCACCCATTCTGCTAGTAGCGGCACCTCCCACTACCTCTCTCTTGCCTCTCTGCTAGTTTGGACCAAGGATTATAGCAAACCTGGTAAAAGAATAGGCATATCTAGACTCCTGTACCACTCTGGTTATGCTCACAGGCCCTCCACTGGCTGACGCAAAAATAAGTTGTGGCCCAAAGTGGGGGCTCCCTTAAAGCCCTCCACGTTTCAACGCTGTTGTATTCTATGGGAGTTTTGTTAGAAAAGGACGTTAAGTCATCTATACCTGTCAAATCTTTTAGAAAGTGAAAATCAAGTGCCGATGGTGAGCCTATCTCAGCACATGAAAGATTCCCTGAGAAGGTTCTAAAATTATAAACTTAATAACGTGCATTCATCTCCTTGGGAGGCGCCATCTCTCCTTCCTTTCTGGTACATTAAGTGAAAATCAATGTTCCAAGAATACATTTTTGTTGGAGTTAGTGATTCAGAATTTGAGATATTTTTGGTAGTTTATAACACAAGCATGCAGTAGTATCTATCAGACTATGTATTTTCTTGTAAAGCTAAACTCTTTGAATATAGTCAGCTAAGAGAGGATTACTTACTGAAACATCCATTTAGAGGTATATTTAACCACCACTTAATAAAGTGTGTGTTTTTAAATACATATTTTGGTATATTTGAACTAATATCACCAAGAATACTTCTGACTGTACGATGCAACCCTAATGCTTTGTACACATTAAATATATAAGTCCAACTGCAAAAAAGTAATTATATTATTTCTGCACATTCTGAGGGCCTTTGGAATGAAGATAGATAAGTAAAAGTCATTATTTCTGGGTGTTTACAGTTTTATAGCACCAAATAAATCTTAAATACCTCAGCTCCTAACCAGAAGGAACGCTTACAAAAATCTGTATCTTTCTCCTCTGTGCTAAGTGCATCCTTAACTGACTTCATAGATCCATTTCTTAAGATCACTCTAAGTGTGAGGAAGTTGTGACATATTCGAATGATGGCAGAAAGCCCAGTAAAGCAGTGTTCTTTAAATGGTATCGTCGTCAGAAGTTCAAGGTCCGTAGACTGAGAGCATGCTTTTCCATCAGCAGGACACTTAAAGCGACCACAGTTCCATGTGTACCCACTTGAGTGATCCATTTCATAAGCAGCTACAGCCTCTCTTCTCCAGGATTTGGAATCCTTTAGCTGCTACGGGTAGATATTTCAGTAGGGTTTTTCCAGTGTATTTAAGGGTTATTGCTTCTTCACTTTTGGTGGTTTTGATTTTCAAGACAGGATTAAAGGGTGTTATGAGACTTTAAAACTTTAATTCCCCGTGTTCCATTCCTCAGAGACTTATACATTTGTGCTAATGGATAATCCCAAGTATTTAAAAAAGAATAAGACTTTTGGAGCGACTCATGGTGCTATAATGTGAACCGCCTTCTATCTCTGGCTAGCTGTGTTGGGCTAGGCTTGGGTCTTATTCTGTTTTAAAAAGAAATTTGGGGCACCTGGGTGGCTCAGTTGGCGAAGCATCCAACCTTTGATTTCAGCTCAGGTCATAATCTCATGGTTTGTGGGTTCGAGCCCCCATGTCAGGCTCTGCACAAATTAGTGCACACTAATTTGTGCAGAGCCTGCTTGGGATTCTCTCTACCCCTCTCCCACACATGCTTTTTCTCTCTCAAAATAAACATAAAAAAAGAAATTAATTTTCAGAAATGCTGACTTGAGTTTAAACATTCTAGGTTTGTTTTGGTAAAGTTTGGTTTATTATGCGTAAGTGTTTACTATTGCCCAAAGAAGATCGATTTGCATTTCAGGGCTTGGGCATGTTTTCTTCACATGCATCTTATAGAAAACTCTTCCCAAAGAGTTTAAAGGTTAAAAACAAAAACAAAAAAAACCTCTTCCCGCTGCTCGTGGGTAATGTCTTCATCTTGTTTTTTTAAAAATTTTTTAATGTTTTTTATTTATTTTTGAGAGACAGCGTGAGCAGGGGAGAGTCAGAGAGAGAGGGAGACACAGAATCCGAAGACAGGCTCCAGGCTCTGAGCTAGCTGTCAGCATAGAGCCTGACGCGGGGCCGAACCCACGAACTGCAAGATCATGACCTGAGCTGAAGTCAGACCCTTAACCGACTGAGCCACCCAGGTACCCCATCTTTATCTTGGTTAATAGTGTGTCCATAGTAAGGATAATGAAAAGACACCTTAATTAAAACAGCAGATCACCGCAATGTATACTTTAAATATCTCAGAATTTTTATGTTGATTATACTTCAATAAAGCTGAAATTAAAAAAAAAACCTGTTACTTTAAATACAGTGTCATTCCTTGCTGTTTTTGCTCATATTGGCTTGGAATTTACCCTTTGCTGAATCCCCTCCTCCAATTTGTGTGCTAGCTCCTAATTTATTCTTAAAGATGCACATTAGACTCCTCAGCTCCAGGAATCCGTCTCTGATTCACCGGGCTGGGTGAAGTGTACCTTCCTTGTGTTCCCATGAGATTGAGCATTTCTCTATTGCTGTGTGTACCACATGGTTCTAGGACATATTTCCTTGTGTCAGTGAGCTGAAGAGGTATTTGTTTTGTTTTTGTTTTTGTTTTTTTGCCTATGCCTAGCATTTGAAATAGAACCTACCATATACCAGGTCCTGAAAGAATATTTGCCTGAATAAATGGATCAGTTCATTCCATATGCGAAGGTACAAGGAAAAACGTGATATTTTAAATTTGTACTTGAGATAAAAATATGGGGAAAAACTTTATTTCACTAATGTACATTTGGTAAATGTGTAGGAAATATGGCAATATTTTGAATATGTTCCTGAATATAGAGAACAGAGGAATTGTCTCTAAGGAGTTTTCTTTTTTCTTTTAAAATTTTATTTACTTTAGAGAGAGAGCAAGCGGGGGAGGGGCAGAGTGGGGAGACAGAGGATCCAAAGTAGGCTTCGTGCTGAGAGCAGAGAGCCTGATAGGGGGTTCAAATTCGGGAACTGCAAGATCATGACTTGAGCCAAAGTCATATGCTTAATGAATTGAGCCACTCAGGTACTCCTAGGGAGTTTCCTTTTTATGTGGAAATAAGTAGTCCCTTGAATGTAAAAGAAAATATGAGGCAGAGTAATTTCTCAGGTTGCCCTTGGATAGTACTTTTGCTCAGTTATTGAAGACCATTGCCCTGATTTTAGAATTTCTGGGTCATGGGAATTGTGATCATAAGCTTGAGATGTTGATATGAAAAGATAGGGAAATTTGATTTCTGAATTAAATATGCTAGGAACATACATCCTAACTAGAATAAGAAAATTAAAAACTTACTCATCTAGGAAAGGATTTTATATGCTCATCAAGCAGCAAATATTTTTATGAAATAGTCGTATCCATACTATTTTGACACCTGGTCTTTAGCCTAATGCAAAGGGCTCATTGACTCAGTCATTATCAACAAAATCACCTGTGCTACAATAATGCTCACCTTTACCTTTCCTTTTCCCTGTGCTTCAGTCAGATGGCTCACTTGATATTGATTTTATATTTGGTGAGTGAACAGTGAGATGCTTAGAGAGTGATCTTTTATGATTTTAGAGGACAGTCATTGCTTTCAGCCTAGCACTCATTCCCGGTAGTACCATTCTAATTTTCTTAAGACATCACCTACTCCATATGGTTGGTTGGGGCAGACACGCACGCCCCTTGGCCCAAAGATGGACATGTGAACCAGCCTCAGCTAATCAAAATATTGTGTCTCCCTGTTCAAGAGTGGGTATGTTATCCAAGTCCAGCCAATTAATTCAGTACTTTAGTTTTAAGAGTCATGCTCTTTCCAGAGGATTTGCTGAGAAGTTAGGTTGTAAAGCTGTTGGCTGCCATCCTGCTGTTTTGCCTGTCTAAAACCCGAGCCAGTGGAGAGGAAAGGAGAACTGAAGAGATAGAGAGGGCAATAGTGAGTCCTGGTGACATTTTTTTGGGCTTCTGAATCTAGTCACGCCCAAAGCTAGGCTAGTTTCCAGATGTGACCCAAGAAACCCCCTTCTGCTTAAGTTAGCTGGAGTTGGTTTTCCAACATAGGCAAGCAGAAACAACTTGTGTAACAGCACAGTCCTGGAAAGAATCAACAGTGGGCATTTCTGTGAATACTCCAAAAGCCTGCATTCCTGTAGCAACTTTTTCTAGATTGTGAGGTTCCCTTTGAATGGTCCTCATTCATGCAGAAAATCAAGATCAAGTGAACTTTGGCCTAATTGTTTCTTTGATCATTTGGTTCCAGAGTCCAGTTCAATGCCTCACAGAAACCTCCCTTAATAGACTCTGGCCTTTGCCTGTGGCTGTTCCCATCACACTAGTAAATAGGCTCTCTTAATTAGAGGAATTCTCTCTGACAACTCAGAACTTTTTGCTGCATTCTTAAATATCACATCTCCTAGTTTTCTCTCAAGCATTTTTTTTTTTTCTGTTCCAAATTTCCAGTGCTGGTTTAATCTTTCTGTGCCTCATTTTGACATCCACAAATAAGATACTTACACGAGTCAGTATTAATAATGCTCTATGGTTACATCTAGAGTGTTTTGATGTTTACAATCTCATTTAATATTCTCGATAATTATTTGGGGTAGATATTTTATTCTAGGTCTTGTAAATCCCTAATTCTGTGTCTCTATATTTACAATTAGGAGAAATAGATATTTTAATACTTTCTAAAGAACATGGACACAGAAGAATGTAATATTATGATGATTGTGATGAATATGTAGATCAAGATGAAAATCTTGAGACCAAACAAAACTATCATTTTAACCATCCTTAAACAACTAAGTGGACGATAGAAACGGAGCACAAGGGCACCTACAGTCCCAATAGTAATACCATAATGATTCCCTGGCCCTATCAAATGTGCTGGTCTCTTCCCTCTTATAAATTAGCTCTTCAAATACTTTACATTAATCAGTGATGGGAAGGAACAGAAAGTTAGAGCCTATTGAGTTATCCAAAAACAAACCCACAGAAAAGCATCTATTAATTTTCAAAATTGAGAAGGACTTCAAAACCCATGAAACTGCCACTGCCGCATGTATCACAAAGTGCTGAGAAGGGAGAACAACAGTGCATTGCTTTTTGTGGAGACTGAGCAACCAGATGGGGTAGGGATGCACACAGGAGAGTCCAGGCTTAGCTCGCCATCTGGAAGCCAAGGCAAGCCTAGCCTGGGGCACGCAGCCTTCTCTAAGGTGTGCTTTGAAGACAACGAGGCAAATCTCCTGGCTCCTAAATCATCTCATCATTTGCCACCACTCCTGAAATTCTACTTTGTCATCTTTTCCTTTGGATCTTGAAGACCTGTTAGGATTAAGAGACATTCAGCCAACAGTGAAGCCTTGTAGGAATAGGGTTGAAGCTGGACATCCTGGTGGTTGGGAAACAGGAGGACTGAATACTGTGGGGGCGAGGAAAGAAGGTCCCAGGTGGCAACTACAGGATGTGAACTCGTCGCACAAATCTGCTGAGAGCTGGCCTCAAAGAATAGCAAACCATGCTTTTGCCAAAAGTTATAAGAAAAATCCTGCAAACGTTTTCCCCTTTTTTAGAGGGATTTTTGAGGGGGTTCTCCTTATTTTTCTAAATTTGTCCACAATCTTCTCTTTAAGTTACTTGGAAACTGTGGCATCTGCCTTGAGCAAAAATACTTAAACTTCCCCCACATTCACACATTTCTCCAAAATCAAATACATTATCAGATTTAATAAATTATTTGAGAAGTGTGCATGAGTTACTTCAGGCCTCAGCCCATTTATTTAAAGCTGAGTACATAGGGACAGATTGTTATGTTAGAACCACAGCACAGAGACTGACTTGTCTACTAAACATAGTTGAATTAAAATCTTAGAGAAAACTTATCTCTTTCCTTAGGATTTCCTTGTCTCTAAGTAGTCTAACATAGTGCCTGCACATGGTATATGCCCCATAAACACTTGTTAGAACTATATTCAATTATGAAGATCTTAAGTAATAAATGATTGTTTATTTATAAAATATAAACTATATTTTAATTGAATAAACTAAACTTTAATTGAATAAACCAAATTTTTTCATTTTGGAAGGAAAAAAGAGGATAATTTCACAACTATTGGAAAAGTATTCTGTGGTATAAAAACAAGGTGAAATGCAAATTACCCCCAAATACTCATGCCTGCATGTACGTACACACCACATTTACACCAAAAGCTATAGTCTCTTTACTCTCAAACTTCCTTGGACATATTAATTATACCTGAAAATTTGAAAAGGCTACCCTTCTAAGATATTAACAATTGAGAGTTGTCATGAAAATAAGTTCAAGACCAGGGCATAAAAAGATCAGAAAAGGGGTGCCTGGGTAGCTCAGTAGGTTGAGCGTCCAACTTCGGCTCAGGTCATGATCTTGCGATTCATAAGTTCAAGCCCCACATTGGGCTCTGTGCTGATAGCTCAGAGCCTGGAGCCTGCTTCGGATTCTGTGTCTCCCTCTCTTTCTCCCTTTTCCCAACTCACACTTTGTCTCTGTCTCTGTCTCTCTCTCTGTCAAAAATAAACATTAAAAAAATTTAAAAAAAGGATCAGAACAGTGACCAACTTATTTTCTAAATATTGATGATTTTTAAAAAAATGCACTTACCCCATTTCGACTGTTGACCCCAGAAAGGAGGGTATGCAATAGTCGGCAGCTGCCAGTGTATAAGGTGGTCGAGCAGCAGAATCATCCCAGTAAATGTCCTTCTTCATCTTTGGTAAGCTCATGTGCATTTCATCCACAGCTAAAAGAGAGACCTAAAATCATTGTTTTATTGTTAGAATAATTCAGATGTGTTTTGTATAAAGACAGAGAGTAAGCTCCAGTGGGTGGATGGGATTTGCAGTAGGATAGAGCAGTCCAAGAGAGTAAATACACGAATGTCTATTATTCATATTTGCTGTAACCAGGACTGTTGCAGGGACTTGCACATGTTTATTGCATGAGGGCACTTGGCAATGGGGGTTAAGTGGGGCCATAAAACTACCCAGACCTGGTTTATCAAGACACATGCCCAGAATGGAGCTAGCTACATTTTACCGGGAAGCAGGAGACACTCCTTTTCCTTCTTTGTTCAAAGTTACCGTATTGTCTAGTGGCTATCCTGACAGCAACCTCAAAATTCCAGATATCATAGGAAGGTGAAGATTCTTAATATCCCATTCTGTGGATTCCATAAACATACTTGACATCATTTCTTTTTAAAACAAATTTTTAATGTTTATTTATTTTTGAGAGAGAGAGCACGAGTGGGGGAGGAGCAAAGAGAGGGGGAGACAGAGGATCCAAAGCGGGCTCTAAGCTCATAGCACAGAGCCCGATGTGGGCCTCGAACCCACAAACCGCGAGATCATGACATGACCTGAGCTGAAGTCATTAATTGACTGAGCCACCCAGCCCTCTTTTTCTTTTCTTTTTTTTTTTTTTAAAGTAGACTTCATCATGCCCAGCGTGGAGCCCAGTGTGAGGCTTGAACTCACAACCCTGTGATCAAGACCTGAGCTGAGATCAAGAATCAGACATTTAATTGACTGAGCCACCCTGGCACCCTGTACTTGATATCATTTCTTATGTGCCTTGATTATTTGTTTGTTTGTTTGGACAAGTATACCAGCAAGTCTATACTGGTTGGCGCTATATAGTGGTCTCTCTTCTTGACTTTGACAAACTAATGCATGAATAAATTATTAATCTGCAAATCCAATTTTTACAAAGAGCAAGTGTCCTAACCATTATACTTCCTCCCTGATAGATGGACAATGTGATTGTTGGAGGAGGTCATGGGGAGGATGTAACCTGTGGTGACCTGAGAGCTGACCCCAAGCTCCCAGAGGCCCCTTACCCCCACCCCTCCCCTGCCATTGGAATGTACTTTCTGGTCACTATTCTCATAGTGGAGTCATTTCAAGGACACAGCCTTGAGAGAGCAATGTATTGTTGAGACCACGTGGACTGAACGTGTGACTGAACCCAGTTAAGGCCTGTGTTTAAACTTTTAAGATTCTGGCGGATGGGCATGGAGATCTACTTGTCTTGTGGCTGCCTGAGACAAGCCTTGTAGGTCAGTCCCCTTGATTATTAAACCTACCACCTACCAGTCTGGAGTGGCTCCTTTCTTCCATCTCTCCTAGCCCTCTATATATGCGGCCAGGTTGTGAAGCAACAGTGATCCACAGTGAAACATTTGAACCTGCTTAAGAACTGAGTAAGGGCCTGAAGCAAGTAGACAACTTGAAGTTCTTTTCTTAGTCTGTGAGGAAGAAAATGGTCTGGGGAGAGTCCTGCCTGGAAGGAAAATTCTCTCATGCTGATTTTTTATGAAAAACTTCTCTGGAATAATGCTTTTGGGGTAAGGGTCCTGGGGTCCATTAGGTTTAGTTCTGTCATGTCTGAGACCCAGGCTGGTGTGGCCCACGCTCCCAGAATCCAGCTACTTGGACACCTGACTGCAGGGAGCTGTGTGACATGAACTTGGGAACGCACACCAGATCATGTCTGGCTGCCCTTGTCTGTCCCTGCTAACCTCACTTGGGTGGCAACAGAAACCACATTAAAGAATGAATTAAGGGGCACCTGAGTAACTCAGTTAAGTGTACGACTTCGGCCCAGGTCATGATCCTGTGCTTTGTGGGTTCAAGTCCCCCGTCGGGCAAGTCCCCCGTTGGGCTCTGTGCTGAGAGCCTGGAGCCTGCTTTGGATTCTGTGTCTCCCTCTCTCTCTGTCCTTCCCCTGCTTGCACTCTGTCTCTCTGTCTCCCCAAAAGAAATAAATATTAAAAAACTTTTTTTAAAAGAATGAATTAAAATATTGCTCTGCACCGTGATGGAAGAGGCTGTGTAAATAAACTTACAAAGAAAACTGGCTTGAAATTCCATTTAGGGGAAGGGAAGGAAAAATAAGGTAAAAACAGAGAGGGAGGCAAACCATAAGAGACTCTTAAATACAGAGAACAAACTGAGGGTTGATAGAGGGGAGGTGAGTGAAGGGGTGGGCTAAATGGGGGATGGGCATTAAGGAGAGCACTTGTTGGGATGAGCACTGGGTGGTATATGCAAGTGATGAACCACTAAATTCTCCAATACTACACTATATCTTGGATTTATTTTTATTTTTATTTAAAAAAAATTTTTTTAGACATTATTCATTTTTTGAGAGACAGAGAGACACAGTGTGAGCGGAGGAAGGGCAGAGAGAGAGAGGGAGACACAGAATCAGAAGCAGGCTCCAGGCTCTGAGCTGTCAGCCCAGAGCCTGACGCAGGGCTCCAAGCCATGAACCTCGACATCATGATCTGAGCCGAAGTTGGCTGCTTAACTGACTGAGCCACCCAAGTGCCCCTGATTTAAATATAAAGAAAAATAAATTCTTTTTAAAAGGGACTAAACTTCACTGCAGGTGAGACCCAGGACCTGTGAAGTTCCAAAAGGAGCTGAGACAACATACTGAAAAGCCAAACCTCTTTCATACATCACAAATGACTCATTATTAATGGTTGTCAAGGAAGAAAAAGCTCATCTAACCTGCAGATTTCTGTCAATGCACCAGTTGGTTTCGAAATCATCATCATCTTCTCCAAAAGGGTTGATAAGCTGCTCAGCGACCTGCAGTGGAGAACACAGAATACATGCATCGTGATGCTTGTGAAGACTAAGATGCAGGCCAAAGGTGATGAAGGTGATGCCCTTTGCCACTTTCATAACAGGAAGCCCAAAGGGGAGTGGGTTGTTCCACAGACACCGATGTTTATCAGCAAGCGACACTACTTTCAGACCACGAACGAGGCACCCACGTGGGTTTGCTCTCCAGCAGACCCGTCTGTTCAGCTGGTGACAGCTCAGGCCTACCCAGGAGCAGCGTGTACTATGTAGGAGCCAAATGGTTGATGTTCAGGTACAAATCAAACCAGTGTATGTCGAAGGAGCATGGACAAGGTGCAAGGCACCATGCTGGGCACTTCCAGGGCAGCGCAGCCTGGGAGCTTAAGCAACTTACAAAGGCCCAAGTAATGAGACAAAATGTAACCATGAGGAAGGTGAAACAGTAGGGATGTAAAGCACAATTAAAGAAAACAAGGCAAGGACTTTTCACAATTATTGGATCTAACTGCTGAATGAATGAGTCAGAGAGCTGGAGGGTCATAAAGCTGGAATTTGTCTCGCTTTGTTTTACTCTAAAGGATTTACTTTTATCTGGTGGGTCAGTTTTCCTGATGCAAAAAGTTTAGGCAGCTTCTTATCATACATTTTCTAATAGTTGGTCATTATGAAATGATCTTAACCTTGTTCTGACATTGAATAGCCTTCTTGGTAAGAGATTTATATGTCAAATATGACTCATTTATTATTCTTTTTAAATAACCTCTTTGCTTTTTATTATCTAGGTGTGTGTGTGTGTGTGTGAGAGAGAGACAGAGACAGAGAGAGGGAGTGAGAGGCAGAGGGAGTGGGAGAGAGATTTTACATTAGACCTAAATGGTAAAAAAGTGTGTAAAATAGATACCACTGATTAGTTGAGTTTCTGTGTTCTGAGACTATTTTGTAGAAATTCTACCTACTGATTTTTTTAGGACTTAAGTCTAACCACTAACCACTTAGAGCAGCTGTTCTCAACCTTGGATGAAGATCAAAATCACTAGGGGAGCTTTAAAAGAACTTGATGCCTGGGTTCCTCCTTCAGAGATTCTGATTTATTTATTTATTTATTTATTTATCAGAGATTCTGATTTAATGGGTGTGAGGTTGAGCCGAGGTATCAGCACTGGGTAAAGCTCCAGGAGAATTTAGTGCATGGCTGGAGTTGAGAACCATCGACTTAGAGAGGTACGTCTCCCCAATTCTAAGGGACAAAACTGGGTAGGGCCTGAGCCCAGAATCAGTCAACCTCACGGCGACATCCACGTCATAGTCCTTTACTGCAACTTCCAGGGCCTGTCTACCCTTTCCTGCCTGAGATTTTCCTTAAGTGGGCCACTGAAGAGGCCCGGAAAATATTTTTGTTATAACCAGAATTTCACTTTTATGGGATCAGTCCTATAGGAAAATATTTTTGTTATAACCAGAATTTCACCTTTATGGGATCAGTCCTGCATATAGTATTAGAGTCTACATTTAACTACCAAAATGATACCTATGTTTCAGAATTGATGTTCTCAAAAAATATCCTTTACTCTCTTGGAGGCTCCATTTCCAGCAGATAACTAATATACTGTTTGTAAGGTTAAGATGGGTTTTTTACACTTTAAAAAAATTTATAAATATTGGAATGGCCAAGATAAAACAGCTGCTTAGAAATTGAGATATAATCCATGGGGTGGGGAAACACTTCTTTTAGGATTGTCTATCTCTTAAAGGAGCTAACGTGATATTTTCATATTTTGCCTTTAAAAGTACTTTATAAAGGAAAGGAATGTTAATATTTTATGTATGTATTTTTTCAATATAATTTATTGCCAAGTTGGCTAACATACAGCGTGTACAGTGTGCTCTTGGTTTTGGGGGAAGATTCCCGTGACTCAGCGCTTACATACAACACCCAGTGCTCATCCGAACAATATTTTAGAGGGCATTTCCAAAGGCAGGAACTGCTAGCTCTTCCTAACAGGCTGGGCAAATACCTCACGTAGACACAAAGCAAAGAATAAGAGGCTCAGCACAACTCAGGGGAAAGGATAATAAAAGACCAGTATGATCGAGCACCTGGGCCAGTTGTGGTGATTTGCTGTTTATAAAACTAGAATCTATTTTTTTCACTAATGGGAGATGAGAGCTATTAGTCTCTCTTGTTCTTTCTCTGTCATAAATGTATAAAAATAATTAAGAATTACAGTCATCTGGTTGAAAATGTTTTTGCCATTTATAAAGGACACGCTTTTACTTTTTGAAATGCCAACATATTTATCGTTCCTGGTTAAGATTCAAATCGATGAAAATAAAGGCACTGGCAGGGAAAATGTTGCCACAGCCTGGAAGGCCTCCATGGTGCGTTCAACCTGTGGCTGGCTGGAAGGTCAAAAGTTTGAAAATTTGATTTTATTCATCTTTGAACTGCCATTAGATTTCATTTACCTTAATGAAGCCATTGTCTTTGTGTGTGTGTGTGTGTGTGTCTGTGTGTGTCTGTGTGTGTTTTCCATTCACTACTTTTTTTCTGGAAGTTCACAGAAGAGATGGAAGACTCAGGCTCTGGTATTTACACGTGCATCCAGGGAAGGGTAAGGGGTGTGGGGAGGGGCGGGGGTGGGAGCAAATACAATTCTGCACCGACGACTGGACAATTCCTCCTCACAGTTCCAACCTGTTTTCAATTTAGTGGCAAACCAAATGTCGTCACAAATCCTGGTGTTTCTGGTTTTGATTCTGTTGAATCATTTTCTGAGCCTCAGTTCTGGTTTTGAAAATGGGATGCATTTAATGGGGGACAGATAGTGGGATTGCAGAGAATCACAGTTAACTATTTACAGAGTTGAACAGAACCAAGATAATAATATAATACTAATGCTTAAGTCTGATACACAAGGCTTCTTTATTTACTCCCTTTTACTCTGCCTACTTGCTTATTGTGGCATAAAATATCAGTGAAGACACAGTTATTGCTTTAATTACATTATTATAATCCTAATGGGAGCACACAAAGACTTAAAAAAAATCACTGGCCATAAAAGAGTATTCTTGTAGTCTCTTTGCTTCAGTTTGCTGCAATATGGTACTCACCACATCACTTGAATCCCTACTTCACAAGTAATAACATCTCTGAGTGATTAAACCTTAAATCTACCTTTGACTTGCTCATGAACGAGTGACTCAGTAAAGGACCAGTGTGCAGAGGACAGAACATGACAGATTACAGAGTGGGTCTCAGACACAGAGACAGTGGGCTACCTTGAGCCATCCTGCATAGAAGAAGAACTGTAGGAGAGTGAAGATTGGAATGTAAAGATCTAAGTCATGTCCTGCATAGCCCTTGGTGGGATCCAAAAACTGGCGTCCAATCAGGCAGGCAAAGAAGAAGGTGTAGACAGCCAGAGTGACAACCTGCAATGGAGAGAAGCCTGAGTGAGAGCACAGCGCTGGGCCCCCACGGCAGGCCAGAGTGCCCAAGTGGGCAAGTAGATAAAAACCATGTGCAGGGACACCTGGGTGTCTCAGTTGGTTAAGCGTCTGAACCTTGGTTTCAGCTCAGGTCATGATCTTACAGTTTGTGAGTTCAAGCCCCGGATCAGGCTCTGCCAGACACTACCGAGCCTGCTTGAGATTTTCCCTCTCCCTCTCTCTCTGCCCTTCCCCACTTGCTCTGTCTCTGTATCTCTCTCTCTCCCCCAAATAAATAAATAACTTAAAAAAAAAACACACACATGCAAAGTATTTTATACCTGGGTGTAAACCAGTGGAATCCCAACCCAGTCATAACCAAATAAGAGGCTGCACCAAGAGCGGTATCTGTTCATTTCCTAAGCCAGAAAGAGATAAAACATGGTTTACTAAATGATGCATGAGGCAATAAATATTTCCTGGGATTCATAAATGTGGCCAGGTCTTTTATGAATATGTCTGTAAAAGGATGAAGCTGATTTTTTAAGGCTGGCAATTGGTTCTGAAGTCTACTCCAAAATGAAAATCCTGAAAATGACAATCGACGTCATTCAACAATGCAAAATGGATGGAATAAATCAGGACTTTCTAGAACTACTGCCTACTCTATTGAATCCATTATTTCCAACATGTATATTGGCCCAAAGTGGTGATGGGAAGGCAGGGGTTAATATTTTAAATAAGTCATTCTATCCATTTTGGTAAATTTATGTGGAGAGCAGGTTTTTTTGTTCGTTTCTCTACCTCTTGAAAACATGCTTACTATAGATTTTAGGGGAAAAAGAAGTACCTCCTAAACCTTTCCACCCACAAACAAGGACTTTAGAGCACTTATCTTGACAGAAAATATCTGTCTGGAATGGGAAGGACTCGAATCCACTGATTTTTCCTTTATCATGCATAAATCATTATATAAGACTGGGAAAAAGAGAGTATGTTAATTTGGGAGCTATTTTTATATCATTCACTCCTTTTGGCCTAATCCAGGCAGGAAACTGTCATGGGGCATATCTATCTAGCCCTTCCGTAAATTTGGTTCTCAGATGAATTCAGGGTTATTCGGTTTAATGAAAACATAATTTTGTTTCCTGGAGCATCTGAAAAGTTGGCTTAACCTCAGGAACTTCCAGTTTGGGGGAACTGATCCGGCAGGTTTATTTCTACACCAGATGTTATTCTAGGATCCTGGGGGATGGTAAATATGCCACGTGGGCACCAGGTCATTGAGAACCCTTGGCAGCTGTTGACAATCAATTAAGGGACACTTTCTTACAGAGCCTATGACAAAGCCTCATTCTGTTTAGACAGAGTTTCAAAGCAACCGCTCTCAATCAACCCAAGTTAAAACCTGTATACTACCCCTGTCCTGCACGTTGAGGGTTCTGACACCAGCCCAGTTTTTCTGGTTCCTTTGGAACTGGGCATGAACAAAGCAGACATGTCCTGGTCTGACCTGTTACATCCAGGTCCCTGTTGTTCTCTGAGTAGCATCTCTTACGGATGATTTGTGATGTACTTACAGTCATCAGCGATTGCAGATCAACACTGTCTCTGATTCTACCTTCCTTCCGGGCTTTAGCTGCAAGATTTCCAAACCAGATGAATGGAACCCAATATTTCAGATGAGGAGATTTGAGGTGGTCAAATAATTTTCTTTCATCTGCTGTCATAAAACCTTGAGCACAAAATAAAGATAGTTCAATTATACAGAGTTAGCTCAGTACTAATACGTTACCCTAAATATTTTCATGGTTAGTATGTGAGCATACAATGGGGGGATATTAAAAATATATAAAATGAAGGTTCTTGCCTCAAGTAGTTTATACTTGTATTAGAGATAAGGAATGCATACGTGCGAGTGTACACACACAAGTTGTGTATCAGTAATATGTAAGGCAAGGCATGTTGGGAATCCCTCATAGAGATGGCCAGTAGAAAGTAAAGTGACATTAAATGTGGACTAGAACATCTGGGGAAAGTTTCTTCTCTAGGATTTCGTTTATTCATCTAAAATTGGGAACAAGAATACTTAGGATTGTTAGGATTAAAAGAGTAAAAGGTGTTACCATATACAAAGCACTTAGTATAGTGTGGAACTCATGAATCACATACTTTTCCTCCTGACTGCTCACTCCTTTCACAGTCCTGATTAACTAGGTCTCCTGTGAAGTCTTCCTTGATTTCTTTCTTCTCCTTCTCCTTCTCCTGGGATTTCTCCCCTTCAAAGCTCCCCACACAGTGCTCTCTGTTGCCTTATATTATACTAAGGCCATACCTAAAGGTTTCTCCTGCCAAGACTCTTTGGAAGGGCAAAGAGCATACTATCTTCATAGTCCCCACAGCGATTTGCATATACCTTAAAAGTATAATTTTTATAATCTTTATTTGTGTGTGTGTATAACACAGTTTGCCTGAGCTCCCAGTGACCTCTCTGAGCCTCAGTTTTCCCAGGTGCAAAAGAAAGATGATAATATCTACTTCCCCGGAATGTTGTAGAATTACCTGAGATGATGAACACATGTCAAGAGCTTAGCATAATGCTTAGCACATACTTAGCACTCGATAAGTACAAAGGCATAATATATTATGAAGTTTTAGCTATCCACCCCACCTCCAAGGAAAGAAGAGATTTGAAAAAGTGGAGAGGAGAAATAAAGTAGTAGGTTTATTTAATAAATAAACATTTACTGAATATCTACTATGTACTGGGGTTCATTCATACGAATATATACTATGAAAGCTTACAGTTTGGACTTGACTTTTTTTTTTTTTATTGAATCACTCAAATGATACAGAAATCCAAAAAGGCCAAAAGAATATTAATAGGAAAAGTAAATCTCATTTTCTCAGCCACACAGTTTCCCTCTCTGAAGGAATCACTGCAACCAATTTATTGTGTATCTTTCCAGAGAAATAGTATGGGGTTCATACAGGCTTAATTTTTAAGAACACGAATGGCTTTATACTACAGACATATCTGCCATTTGCTTCTAGTTTTTGCATTTATATCTTGGAAATCTTTTTTTGTTAACGTATAGATAGTGGCATCATTGTTTTTAATGGCTCCATTCTAGTTAATCCTATATGATATTTTATTTAACTAGTTCTCTTTTGAATAGACATTTAAATTGTTTAAAATTTTATGCTATCAAAAACAATAATGCCATGCCTAACCTTGTACTTACTCCTTTGACTTTTTCAGTGGACTTTTCAATGTTAATTATGATTTAGTACAAATAATGTTTTCTGAACTAAAGCCTTTTTCAAAACCTGAGTTTTGTTAGATACTAATTTTGAGGTACTTTTGTCTCAGGAATGTAATTATTTGCTTACAAAATTCTAACCCGTTCAGATGAAAATCACTTTTGCCCCAGTGTAACACAGTTAACATCTTTAACCATCTGTAATCAATTTATGAATCCTATTATCCTGCTTAAAGTAATCTGCCCTACTTACCATGTAGTTTTATTTCAGAGGTGTTACTATAACAGAAAAAGAAGTCAAAGGAGAAGAAAGATGCACTCGCTCTGATTCACAGAGCTTCAGAGATACCTAGGTCTAGGTCAGTGTCTTTGAGAATAAGGTCCACAGACCATGGGTACCTGCGTCACTTGTGACATCTATTACACATGGAGAGGGCGAGGCTCCACCCTTACCTGCTAAATCAGACTCCGTAATGCTGAAGTTCTCAACCCAGGTCTGCACCCTAGAGTCTCATGTGGGTACTTTTAGAAAATACCAGTGTCTTGGCCTTATCCCCGGAGATTCTGATTCTATTGGTCTAGAGGGAGTCCGGGCACCAGCATCCATGTAAAATCTTCCTGAGTGACTTAATGGAATTGGGTCCAGGCAGTCACACGTATACCAGGCTCTGCTGGAAATTCTAACACACAGTGATGTTTGAAAATTACTGCCCTACCAAACGAAGCTTCTATTTATTCAGTATTTGAAGTAAACAGAGTGTCAACTACAAAGCCAATATTTAACAACAGGAGACTCGTTTTAGATAATACTCAGGTTATTTATATTAGCTTAGAAGGGTTCTGTCCGTGCTTGGGGAATTGTACTTTCTCCGGGCTGTCAAAAATAACAATGAGCCTGCTCATTCTCTTCTCATTTCTCAGTGCATCTCAAAGTTGTTGCATGATCCAGATAATCTGTTTTTTTTTTTCCTTTTTAAAGACTTGCAGAATGTGATTAAACCTTATTACAAGAAGTTAATAAACTTGACCTGTCCTGGCTCTGTACTTAAAGATTGGAGGCAGCAGTTCATACTTTACCTGGAAGCCTATTCTTGAACATTTCATATCAATTGTATAGCAGTTTTATTCTTGGGATTTCTACTGCAATTTTCAAAAATTATCCCGTTTATATCCTGGCTGCAATCTCTGTCATTTGACCCAAGAATAACTTTACCTCTGGTTATTTTTTATTCAGGAGTATGGATCAAATTGTGCTGGCGAGTTCTTTCTTGGCTTAGCAGAATGTAATATGCCGGGTGAGGGCTTATTCAGTGCATACACTAAAGCTAGAGTTAGGTCCTCCCCCATACAGCACACCCACCAACTGGGAGGGGACATGTGGAGCAAGGAAAGCTGGTGGTTTTTAATTTTTAGCCCATATGTCCTGAGTGCTTTGCTAGGTTCCGTGAAAGACGAATGACAAGACATTAATGATGATGATGAATACTGAAGATGAATGAGGAGATATTGATGCGTCCTCCAACAGTGCACAGGCAGGGTGACTTTTGTTATTCCCTGCAGGGTCATACATCTCATCTAAAGTAAACCCTGTCTTTGAAAATCAAGTTATCAGTCAAATAAAAGTAAATCTATAGATTGTTGGTTAAATCCATTGAAAGAACATTTACTATGAAATGGAATGTTATCAGCACTTCAGGTCATTATCACCACAGGCTGATGATCTTTTCCAGAATATGGCCATTATCCTCATCTCTAAGACTATGTGAACCACAGGCACCGATTTGCCACAGTGTGCTAGCACTGTCAACTGGCTGGTCCTCACACAACCCTGTGACCTTGACAGGTCAGTCTTCATGACATGCTCCCTTGGGTCCTGTCCACACCCCTGACATTGCTATTTCATCTTGCTGTTGCATCTGCCCAGAACTTCTCTTGCTCTCTTTTCCTTCTGGCTTTCTGGCCAGTTCGGCTCTGTTCAGCACTTTTCATACTGCTTATCCCAGGAAACCTCCCTAATATTTCTAACCAGAGTAACACACCCACACGCACATACATGCAGGTTGTACTTTAGACTTGAATTGTGATTTGATGGAGTAGGACCTGCTACTTTAAGGCAAAATGTTACTGCCCTCAAGCCCAAAGCCTAATTGTGTCCACTAATAATATTCCAGTCTTTATGGATTTTGCCTGCTGTACAGTTGGTCTATTTTGCCTCAGTTGAAGATGAGGCAGATGTCTTTAGCTTTTAAAGCAGAGTATGCAAATAGAGACTCTATTAGCAGAAGAACTAAAAGCACTGCATCTCTAAACTTGAAGGTAGAATGGGTTTATTGCCAGCTCTTTCTGTAAGAGACAGTTGTACATTCAGCATCTGAGCCCTTCTCAGAGAGATGACTTTTTCAGGAAGATTGCAATGTACCTGGCTCATTTTCATCTCTGCACTGTATTTCTAAATGAATGGCATGAAGCCATCAGATTCAACTATAGCTCTCCTCTAAACTCAATGGTAGGGGGTTTAGAAATCCTTATGAACTGGGAAAATCAAAGGGAGTAAAATGAGATTGAAGGAGAGAGATGGAATCACATTGTGAAACCACTGTCCTGGGCAGAATGTCAGAATTTTTTTTTCCTACCATGAACCACAGTAAGATATATATGGTTCACAAAACAATTATTGGTTCTTCCACATAATGTGCTCTTTGATATTTAGTGTTCATGTCTGTTCTGTTCTATCCTATTCTATTCCATTAAAATGCTGCTTACAAGCCACTGAAATGATTTAAGAACCCAATAATGAATTACAACCCATAGTTTGAAAGCTTGAAATAGGATTTGGTTGAGTAAAATCAGTTTCTGGGGGAGCAATACTGAACAGAGACAGAGAATCTCCTCTCTTTTCCTGATATGGGTAAAACATCTCTACTCGGCCATATCCCTGTCCCCCAATTAGTATCCCATTTGGTAGTTCACTGCCTTCTACACATGACACACAGGAGATGACATAGCCCAAATCGGTGCTCTTAACCACTTACCTGTCCAGGTGGCCCAGAATTACATTTGCCCTGAACAAAGAATAGATCCCAGGCGGTCTGCAGGTGAGGCTGGAGGAGTTAATAGATGTGCTCTAGTGCAGTGGTTCCTAAACTTTGCTGCATATTAGAATGGTCTGGAGAGCTTTATTTTTTTTTTAATTTTTAATGTTTTCTATTTATTTTTGAGAGACAGAGAGAGACAGCGCGAGCAGGAGAGGGTCAGAGAGAGAGAGAGAGGGAGATACAGAATCTGAAGCAGCCTCCAGGCTCTGAGCTAGCTGTCAGCACAGAGCCCAGTGTGGGGCTTGAACCCACGAACCGTGAGATCATGACCTGAGCGGAAGCCGGATGCTTAACCGACTGAGCCACCCAGGTGCCCCTGGAGAGCTTTAAAAACTCCTGATGCCCAGGTTGCATGAGACATCTATTGAATCCTAAAGTCTGGGGGTGGGAGCCAGGTATCATTTTTTTTTTTTAAACGCTAGTGATTTTAGCTTGCAACAAAATTTAGGATCATTTATCCTTGTGCACGGAATACACAGCAAGCTGGCCATTTTAGCCTTCTTGGCCTGAAGTGCTTCTGGGAGCTTGTTCAAAATGGAGATTCCTAGGTCATAAGCCCCAGGTATTCTGGTTCCATCAGCCATCTGGGAACCTGCGATTTAAATTGAAAGTACTTTTGAGGGCATCTGGGTGGCTCAGTCAGTTAAGTGTCCGACTTCAGCTCAGGTCATGATCTCGCGGTTCGTGGGTTTGAGCCCCACGTCGGTCTCTGTGCTGACAGCTCAGAGCTTGGAGCCTGCTTCAGGTTCCGTGTCTCCCCCTCTTTCTCCTCTCCCCCCTTCACACTCTGTCTCTCTCTCTCTCTCTCTCAAAAATAAGTAAACACTAAAAAAATTTTTTAAAAAGTACTTTTGGTAATTCCGTGAATGCGATTTATGATCATACTTTGAGAAACATTGAGTGGCTGCTTTGATTTATTCTTAGAACTGTGCGGAACCTTCAAACATTGACCAGAGGTGACTACACATCGTGGCATTAACTCAAGTAGGGCTAGTTCTACCATGTACTTTCTCTCCTATGTACAGCAACTGTGCATAGGTGAGTCAAGTTTCACTCACAGGATGACATTCTGTCTGTTCCGGGCACATCATGTGAGACTACAGGGGTAACTGACTCAGCCTGTGAAAGTTCAGCCAACAGAGGAAAAACTGGCACAGCCCGTGAATACCATCATCTCCTTGATCATCTCTGGGCAGCATGGAGCAGCTGGAGATTTTACAGAGACCAAGGAGCCCCAGCACCAGGGAATGCCTCTGGAAGAACTTGAACAGCAACCACACGGCGGAAAGTCAATATTATACAACATCTATTTGATTATACTTAGTGAGAGAAGATCACAGCTTACATGATCCACGTATGGGGCTAGCCTTCCAGCCGGTGCATCTAATGGCAGAAGTTGTATCTTAACAGCCACTTGACAATGGGAACTTGGTTAGTTGTATTAATGTCTCTTAACTGTAAGTGTTGCTAAAATTGCTGATGGGGTCTCCTCATTACAGAGGAAGCTCGAGGAATTTCATGTTAAGATTCCAGGGCTTTAAGAAAACTGAAGAGTGCCCTTTCCTCAGATTTTACTGTTTTCTAACCACTCTAATTGGCCACCAAACACAGAAGGAAACTATTTTAGAGAAATAGAGATGCAATGTAAAGATAGAAAGTTTAGCTGCAAATATATTTGTGCTTGTCTCTGAAAATGATTTGTGTGAGAAAAGATTTGTAGTAATTTTTACTGATTGTTGAGGACAGGGACCATATCTGTTCTTGCTTCTTGCTGTGTTCCCGTGTTCAGCACAGCACCTGGCCTACAATATACACTCAATAGATCTTTGTTAAATAAGCAAATGCATGACAGATGTAACAACAGCCTTAGTAACATTTCTTTTAGAGGAATGTTTAGAGGAATGCATATAATTGCCCGTTACCTATTTTTGTGCTTCTGGTGAGTAATTTTGAAGGGAAATATTTTTTCTCCTGGTCACTGTGAAACACCAGATAAAATGGTTTGGTTCAGACTCATGTCATAACATAAACACCCAATTAAGGCCATCACTTGAATCGGCAAAGGTCTGGAATTGTGCACCTGACTGGACTTAGAATGAGTGACATCTTCCAGGGCTGGTGATTGGAATGACTGGAATTTTCCAGGACAGTTTTGTTGCCAATAGACAAAAAATAAGAGAGACTTTTCTGTTACAGCTCCTCTGGTAAATAACTGATAACAGACCAGTTCAGGGAATTTTTAGCATAACTGATATTATTTTGCACTCAATTGTTATTTCCATTTTCATGTGAGCAGAAATAAAACTATTTTATTTTTAATTTGAGAAATTTAACCTGTAATATCAAAACATATGCATTACCCCGGTAGCATGCATTTGGTCCTTCTGATTTTCCAGGCTAATGTAACTTGACTGTCCAACTTAAAAGCAAGGGAAGTTTAGGGACTAGCAGGTGAGTGCCCTAGCTCATCTGGCTCTGGTCAAGGGATTGCCAGGTGCTTCAGAAGGACGTGCTGGTCTTCCTTCTCTCTGCCCTCTCACTCATTCCCTCCTGACCAGCCCTGAATCTCTGTGGCAGGGACCCTTCCTGAAGCAAGGTGAAGAAGAGGTTCGAGGTTAGAGGGAAACTCCGATGGTCTTAAAGCCCATTTTTCTCAGAATGTGATCTAGGCCCCCTTGCTTCAAAGTCTCTAGGAGCTTGTTAAATACGTTCATTTCTGGACACCACCCAGGTCTACTGAGTCAAAATCTCGGGGAGGGGGTGGTATCTTGGGATCTGCATTTTTGGTGATATTGATTTTTAACAATGTCTAATGTGCACTGAGGTTTGAGAACATGTGTTTTTTCTGATTGGTGACTCTATGCAGGCAAGTCATCTGACAAGAAGTAGGTATTTTGTGCCCTCCACACTGCCTCCGGCCTTTTCCCCCACTCCTCTGGGGCCCCTGTGCTCCACTCACCAGCCCCGTCTGCCCTTAGGCAAGGCAGGTGTCCTGGCTCTCGCTCAGGACATCTGCCAGACATTTTCCGCCATCCCTGAACTTCCTGTTCTTCCCAGAAACCTTGGCACAGGCCAAGGACAGTCAGACAGTGGCGGAGGCATGTGTCCAGTTGAGGGAGCTTGGACACTGACCCCATGTGCAGACTGAGTCAGCCCTCTCTGTTGGGGAAACGAGCAAGAAGTCTGGTGAGTCAGTGCTGCCAGTCGGCAGAGAGGAAGCCCACTTGTGCGCTGGGCCATGGGGCGGTCAGGAAGACCCGACCTCTGGGGTGTCTCCCTCATCTTTGAGGGCAGTGGCTTGGAGCCTCTGCCTCACTGCCTAACACACAGGCTTTATGTTCTTGGGGGCACACGCTACGTTTTCTGCTTTTCGAGAAAACACTTAGGAGTGAATGAGAGCAGTAGGGACGTGTTCACTGTAAGGTCCGAGACGACCCCGGGGACACCTGCAAAGGCTTTAGCCCCCTCCAGGCTCCATCAGTTCACTCCTTCTTCAGAGGCTCCACACAAACCGAGCGAGAAATTGAAAGAATGATGCCCACTGTGGCCATGTACGTCTGATTCAAGTGCCCTGGACAGCAGCCTTTGAACAGGCTGGTGCCTGATACCCCTGTGCAATTCTGGAGCCTCTCTCGTGGTCAAAACCATGAAGTCCCCCCTTCTCCTAATTGTTGCTTCTTTGCTATCAGTAATGAAATACTCGGTGGATGCCGAAGCCTTTTACCCCAAAGGTGAGAAGAAGGGGTTAAAAATAAGCATCCCAGAAAAGTTCGCTTTTCAAACTTTGGTGTTTAATAAAGCAGCGTAGGAGCATGTTGAAGTGCAGGTTTTCTGGGCCTTAGAGCCAATGGTTCTTTTTTTTTAAATTTTTAAATGTTTTATTTATTTTT
Source organism: Cryptoprocta ferox (assembly GCA_028646485.1). Taxonomy (NCBI): domain Eukaryota; kingdom Metazoa; phylum Chordata; class Mammalia; order Carnivora; family Eupleridae; genus Cryptoprocta; species Cryptoprocta ferox. Next base: position 45,085,101 of record CM053571.1, on the reverse strand, counting down.
GAGACAGATACAGAGCATGAGCAGGGAGGGGCAGAGAGAGAGGGAGACACAGAATCCGAAGCAGGCTCCAGGCTCTGTGCTATCAGCACAGAGCCTGACATGGCGCTCGAACCCACGAATTGTGAGATCATGACCTGAGCCGAAGTTGGAGGCTTAACCTACTGAGCCACCCGGGCACCCCCTTAGAGCCAATGGTTCTGATCTAGGAGGTCTGAGGTAGGGCCCAGGAGTATGCATTTTAAATAAACAACTCAAATTATTCAAGATGTAAAGGGCCTGTGGGTCTACGGAACACGCCCTGAGACACACTTGTCTAAATGCACATCAACGAGTGAATATTTCCAGATTCACTTAGAATTGTTGGGGATGTGGGTGGTGGGGGGAGAGAAGTAGTCCAATATTTCAAATGCCTTGGAAAGGGGCCGAGGGTATATACAGGTATAAAACAGGCATTTGCACAAGTTTGACAAGGAGTAAGCCTTGGTATTATGAAAAGTCCACCTACGGGAAGTGAAATCACATCGTTCTATTCATCCGCCATTTCAACTTGCCCCTCAGAACAGAGCACAACTCCTTCTTTGAGCTCAGCTGTGACCAGAGGCCCCAGAAGCCTCTTCATTGCCAGCCATCCTGGCTTCCTCCCGCTGTGCTTTGCGTATGAAGGTGACTCTGGAAGGGATTTGCTTTGAGAGTTGGGCCTGGCAGCCTGATTCCTGTCAGAACACACTCTCTTCTCCCCAAGGATGAGTCAGGACCAGAGACACACCACCTTTATGCATCCAAGTAAACTTTAGCTCTCACTCATCAATTCAGAACGGGTCAAACCCTTCTTGCTCGTTTTTAGGACTTTCTTCAGAAGTGGAAATTCTTACTGCATTTGATCCTCAGGACATTAGGGTAAGAAAATCAAGTTATCCCGTGGCATTTTCAACTAGGTCATTCTGAAGCAGTTTTCAGCTTTTAAATTTGGAGGAAGGGCGGCAGGGAATTCTTTAAAAGTCCCTACTGGTTTTATACCATCGCAGACCTGTGTGTATGCCAGGCCATTTGTATCCTTTCTCTGAATCCTTAGCCTACACCCCCAACCACACTATTTTCTCATATCTTACTCTATACCACAACGCCATCCTCTGCTCTCTTCCACGACCTCCTGATCATAGCAGATCAAGAAGACCTGGGATGTCATATCAAGCGAGTCTTCTAAAATGAGCAAAGAGAGTGACGTTATGCCATTGTGCTAGGTGATTTCATTATTGTTAGCAAGAGCTTTCTTACCTAATGTGCCAAGTACCACTCGGATGCTGTGCAGATCTTAATTTATTTAATCCTCACAAGCCTGTGAGGTGTATGAGTGGGGTGATATATAAATTATTATCAGTGCATTTTATGGATGAGGAAACTGAACATAGGAGGTTAAGTAACTCATACAGGCCGTGTAGTTAGTAAGTGGTGGAATAACGATTTGAACGCCTCCTCTGTTCTTAGTCACTATCTATATTGTTTATCTAAGAAGGCAAAACTAAATCAAAGCCAAAAAAGCCTCCAAAAAAACCCCAATTACTATTCTTCTTTAAAAATCTGTTTTCAAGGACATTTCAGAAAAGGAGACTGGATACAGCAACCTAATTTGAGACTGTACTCAATATAAAGCCAGAGCCATCTCATGGTTTTTATATTGTCTACATAGTCATTAATGTATCCCAAAAAACTATCAGATCTACTAACAAAAACCCAGCACAACAACCAATTTTTATTCCGTGTGTGCCAGCAATGATCTCATTTAATTCTCATCCCACCGAAGGCCAGCATAACAGCTTTTCTCTCCTAAATATTAACACACCAAAGAGAAGCATCCTTCCAACATGACTTGTTCTCCACATACTGTGTCCTTCACCTGCAGCTGCTCTGAGGCGTGAGAGACACGACACACCCACACTGCCTGGATGAAAACTCACCTTGCTGTTTCCCGCTAGAATCTATTTCCGTTCAGGGAAAGCATTAACTTAGGAGTTCCGAGCCTGAATCGTAATTCTGGCTCCTCCACTAATGGTCCAGGGCCCGATCACAACCTCTCTTTTTTTTTTTCTTTTAATTTTTTTTAATGTTTATTTACTTTTGAGAGACAGAGAGACAGAGCACGAGTTGGGAGGGGGGAGCAGAGAGAGAGGGAGACACAGAATCTGAAGCAGGCTCCAGGCTCTGAGCTGTCAGCACAGAGCCCAACGTGGGGGTCCAACTCACGAATCGTGAGATCATGACCTGAGCCAAAGTTGGATGCTTAACCGACTGAGCCACCCAGGTGCCCTGGGTCACAACCCCTCTGAATCTATTTCCTACCTTTCTCATGTTTTCTGTTTTTTGTTTTTAGATCCAAATGAAATAATACTTATGAAAATGGATAAACTATAAAGTGCTAGAAAAGATCAGGTAATAGGGCGTCTGGTGGCTCAATCGGTTAAGCCTCCAACTTCAGCTCATGTCATGATCTCACAGTTCGTGGGTTCAAACCCCATGGAGGGCTCTGTGTTGACACCTCAGAGCCTGGACCCTGCTTCGGATTCTGTCTCCCTCTCTTTCTCTCCCTCTCCTGCTCATGCTCTGTCTCTCTCTCTCTCTCTCTCTCTCTCAAAAATAAGTAAAAATTTTTTAAAAAAAGAAAAGATCAGATAATATTAAAGATGGTTTTAATAAATATGATACTTTTTACTATGGCATATTTACCTAAAGGCCAGTGACTCTCTGCCACTTAATTTGAAGTTGACTGCTGCTTCCCTCCTTTGCCCTGCCCTTACCCCCCACCCAGGCAAACTTCTCCAGAGCAGTAACTATGTCTTATTCATCTTTGCTTCTTAAGACTGTATCTGGCACATAGTAGGTAATCCATAAATGTTTCTTGAATGAATGAATAAATAAAAGACACTTTCAAAGGAATTTTTAAGGTTCCCATCTAGGTAGAGAAGAGTCCAAGGAGGGAAGAATTATTTACAATACCTGCTTCAACCACATGGTCCATCGTTGGGAATCTTTTGTACACAGCCGTGCTCACCGAGCGGAAGATGAGCAGAGACGTGAGATTGACGTAGCGCATCAGTGTCCTTCGGAGCAGGCGCCCATGCTCGTCGCTTCCGTGAACACTGCTGGAGATGAGGAACATCAGCCTGTCTGGCCAGGGCAGATTCACAAACTGGTTCCACCATCGGTTCACTACCAGAGTAACATAAAACCCTGTAAAGTAACAGGAAGCTATAAAGCAATTTCTTACAGCAGACATGTTGTTGACACTGATGCCTTTAGCAGACTTTCAGCGTCTTTAGGGATCAGGGTGTAAAAATATGTTGTTATCCATACCTTATGAATTTGCCCTCCAAAAAAAAATGTAATTTGTGCCTGGCGATGCCATAGCACCCAGTAAGTGGGTATTAGAATTCAAATATTGATGGCAAAAATGGACAGTTAGTGAAGTGAAAGCTTGATTGTCCACTAGCAAATTATTACCTCAAACTTGTTTGGTGTTAATTTAGCGAAAGCAGCCCTGAAGGCAAACCTCATGGATGGTTCTGGTTCTACTGCAAGCAGTGGCTTTTCAGGCATGCCTCTCAGCTTGGAAACACTCCCATGCAGAGTCATCGATGTCATCCTAACGGAGACAGCTGTGTGGCTGCATTCTGCGTGTGACCTATACTTACCAAGCACAAAGGTTACTGGAATTTGTTCAGCATATCTGTCACAGTAAATTGATAATTTTTCAAAGTAACGTTTTTGGGCTCCTGTAAGTAACAATCTGGAGCAAAAATAAAATGCACAGCCCTTTATGATATTATACTTCTGCACCTGCTTTGCAAGTGATATTCAGTGCAAACAATTAAGCACAAATCATTGTAATATTGTTTAAGAAGCGATAATGTTTTTTTCTACCTAAGCTGAGATATCTCAAAAGTTTTTTAATTGCTGAATGTTTCAAGTACCAATGGTTTTAGTATATAAATGTGATTGGCTATTAGACAGTGGGGTTTATTAACTTTTATTTATTTTTTAACTTTTATTTTTAAATACTTTATGTTTTAAACTTTTATATGATGAATACATTGGATTTAGAGTAAAATACCTCATTAAAGAGTCCAATTTTCAATTATTCATCAGGTATACTTAAAAAAAGAGTGTCTTGATTAAGTGAACTACAGTTATTAAGTAATTATTCAATAATAACCCTAAACTTGACATCTTGATCTTATGAGTATGCTACTTAGCACATTCTTAATTATATGTGTTGTACTTCAAGGGATATTATAAGCATTTATTTTAAAGCCTATAATTATTTAAAATATAAAATAACACATAACAACAAGAAGTAAACATTTTTATTCCTGTATTTGGTGGGTTTGTACTTGCATAATATAAATATCAAAATTTATTTTATAGATAGGACCAAAACCCATTTTCTGGTATTGTTAAACATAAGTTCATTTAATGGAACTGTTAGAGATATTTTTGTTATAGGCAGGGAATTTGGAGTCAGGAGAAATGTCTCAAGGCAGGTTAATCATAACGGTCAAGATCTAGAAGGAGAAGCAATGGAAATGAATTTGCATAAATGAATGAGTACAGCTGTTCCAAGGGAGGAAGAAATCCCTTGGAAAGATCCATTACAACATATGTCAAAAGGCCTGTTTGAGTCAGTAGAGTTTGGGAAAAGGAAGCAGGGGGATGATGAGGTAACAGCGAGCCACCAACCAGACTGCACGTGAAGAGCTGGTACTGACGGGAGTTTGGGGTCCAGGGTGGGCTTGGAGTTCCTGCCTCAGCTTTGAGGAGGTTTCAGAAATTCGTATCCAGCTTACTCTTAGTCAGCTGCACAGGCCTGTCAAGGTCACACCAATGACAAGTCACAGCCAGAACAGTTTCTGATATTCAAATAGAAACAGTCAAAGGGGATTTAAATGCAAAAAGCACAGACCTTAAGATCAGATGAAGCCAGATTTGAATCCCAGATCTGCCACTTACTGGGATGTTCAGACTTGGAACACAGTTTTAAATCTCTCTGAGCCTCAGTTTTCTCACTTGTAAATGGGGTAATAAAGCCTTTGTGTTAGGAATGTTATGAGGATTAAAGAATATATTATATATAAAAACCACTGAACATAGAGTGTCATTCTTTTTTGATAACAAAGTGGTGGTTATTATTAATAACTGGTCAAAGGAAAAAATATTTAGCTAATAGCTCCATAGAAAGTTTACTAGCTAGAAAGTACTAAAATGGTGATTTTGTCGAATTCGCCCCAAAGTAAAAAGAGGTATAATCAAAAGTAATGAATTCTGGTTTTGTCTTATGATTTTTGCTAAGTATAATTATTTGCTTATAATAGAATTTTAAAACTTAGGATGATTAGTAGGCATGAAAATGACACTATGTCTATATTTTTCTACAGGTGTTTTTGGCTTTCTTGATAAACTCAACCTATGGTAGTTGTTGTACCTTCGATCAAGATTAAGCAGCTATTTTAACAAGATTTTATAGCTGAACTTCACAATAATGAAGAATGACTTGCACAAGTGATCATTGTTGTAAATGTAAATACTCTTTGGTCTTTAGGAAAAACATGTGCATACGACTTGTGTAGAAGTAAGAGATCGGAGCCAGAGTGGAGGCCCCATGGAGCATTTCTGGCCAAGACACACCTGCTCCGACTGCTGTTCTATCCTAAGCAGCAGTAGCAGCAATAAACTCACATTAGTAAAAATAAACTAATGAGACAATTCTTCTGAAACGTCATGTGTCTTCCACTATTTCATATTCTGAAGGATTAGGTGACACAAACATAAATTGTCAAAATAATATTGTATTTATAAGACACATCTGAAAAATAATTAGAGGTAGTTAAATAAAACCCCTAATGTTACTTTACAGATATTTTGACAGGTGGCAAAAAAGCCCTTCCTATTCTATTTTTGACAGTTATCAGCTGGCCAAATTACTATCCCTCTTGTTCAGATGGAGTCCTGTTGCTGCAAAGGAGAAGGCAGGTAAGAGCAATGATAATACAAAGTGGTTTATCAGAATGCGTGAGAGAAAGAACAAACTGAGGTACATAGAAAAGGTGGAAATACAGCCTCAAAAACCTTTAGCTTTTCTGTTTTTAAGTTTTAACTTCCTCCAGAGTAGAAATGTATGCAATCAATTTTAATTAAAAAAGACAACTAAGGACAGATAATCCCATGGTTTCACGCATATGTGGAATTGAGAAACTTAACAGAGGACCACAGGGGAAGGGAAGGAAAAATAAGTTACAAACAGAGGGGGAGGCAAACCATAAGAGACTCTTAGATACAGAGAACAAACTGAGGGTTGATGGGGGTGATGGTTATGGGGGAGGGGCAAATGGGTGATGGGCATTGAGGAGGGCACTTGTTGGGATGAGCACTGGGTGTTGTATGTAAACGATGAATCACGGGAATCTACTCCCAAAGCTAAGACTACACTGTGTATACTGCTTGTTAGCTAACTTGACAACAAAGTATTTAAAAATAAATAAATAAAAAAAAATAAAATTAGTTAAAAAACTCATAAAGCTTCCCATTTGTACTACTGATAAAATTTTATTAAGACTATAATTTTAGTCATGAGAGTATTTCTTAGACATGATTTTGCTCAAATTTTCTGTCAATATGACAGGCTTAGGTTGTGATGTTATAAAGAATAAACATCTTCTGCTGTGAACATAATATGCCCTGCACTCAGAAGATAAAAATAAAATAAATCTGGTTTCAGGCCTTGGCACCATCCTGGATGAGATCTTGTCATTCCAGGCAAAAGAAAGGAAAGTCGCCTGATATACACTCTTCAGGAACATGTTAATTACGTAGTCAGTCATGGCTATAAGCTGCCAAATCACAGATTCAAACTATCAATGACATAGCGGAGAGAGGCACAATTATTTGTCCATGGACTTTGCCATTCAAAATCATCACTGAGTGAGGATTTAAGTAACAAATCTGCCTCTTTATGCCTCTGGCAAACTTCTGGCAGCATGCCTAGTATCTCATTGTGATCAACTCACATGGGGTTGGAATGAAGGCCACCTGAACATGATAGGGGCTACTTAACATCCCTAAGCATGGTCAAGAGTGGATTAAAATACCCTGTCCTGAGATGAAGAACACAAGAGAGGATCAGGCAAAGGAGGAGATTACATAAGGCAGAAGTCAGCGGCAACCCAAGGCTCGGATTTTTGAGACTGTATTCTTACATGATATTTGATGGCCATTTAAGGAGACATGCAGAGGAAGGTACCTGTACACCAAACTTATTGCCGTGTAAAAAACAGCAAAGACAATAAATTCCCTGTACAGTAGTTTGTAGATGCTGCCTCTCCACTTGAGGAGTAACCTATGAAATCCAAAGAAAGTCGCATTTGCTACTTTACTGGAGTACGTGACAGTCATCTCGGATAGCTTTTTTTTTTTTTTCTAGAAGAGCAAGAAGACAAAACACAAGTAAAAAGCAGTGTTTAAGATTGAGCATAAATCTATGTCTCAAAGAAACCCAAGCCATAACCAGTCAGCCATCTCCCCATTTTGCCTTTCTCTGTTTAAACCATTTGGAATTTGGACATAACCAACATCTCCATGTTAAATCTTTCGGAAGAAAGGGGGAGGAAAGTAGTCTCTGGAAAGAGTATTAGTAGAACCTGCCTTAATTTATAAATATTATTTTCAGGTTTTATAGTCATTACTTAGTAATATTTGAATGAATGAAGGAATTTGATATATGAAATATGTTGTAGAATCACCCGTCATGTATTTTCTTAATCCATGGGAAGATTTAGGGTATTGATATGCTATATTAAGTGACATTTTCAAAAGCACTGGCCATACTTACTGTTTGGGTCTTTATTTGCTACAGTAGGTCAAGAGGTATTTATTTCACCCTTACATTTCCCCCTTAGGGAACTTATGGCTCTCTTAGAAATCAGGAGATGTTGTTGAAAAGAAGCAAGACTCTTCAGAGAATTTAATTGATGGGTCACTTTTGGTGGTTTCAGTTGGATGTGGGTAACTTCCTAGTGGAGCTCTGAGTGCATGGTTAACCCTCTGTACACTTCAAAGGCAGGGCCACAGGGATAGCACAGAAGGCTCACTTCCCATTGGAAGTCATGCATGAAAGGCTTAGGGAGATTCACTTTCTGTTTTGGAGCTGACCAAAATAAGGTCATTATTTAGGGCTCTTTCCACTTGGATCTGTTCCATAGACAAGTAGAATGAGAATTGGACCCCTATGCCTAATTCCAGTGAGTTCTCTGGCATTCCATTGCTTTTCAACAAGACGTCAAACATTCAGGTTCAGAGATGGCCCCGAACTAATCTTTGTGTGAAAATCCTGCACCATCTGAAACTGTGATATAACGTTTACTTTCATACTCAATTAGCCCAAAATAATTGCCAAACTTTCTGTTGTGCTCCTGGATTTGTCTTTGAGCTGCTATACTATTCATGAAAAAATACACTGCAAGATGGTGAGAGACTATTGAAGAAGCATGAATATAATACATGTGAGAAGCATTTCCTCTACTTATATTTTACTTAATGAAGATGGTTTGCTTTTCTATGTCTAAAGTCTTGCCAAATGCTGTGATTCATGGTTTGCTTTTGTTCAAAACAGTTTGTACTTTTTGTTAATAAAATGAACTTGAGAAAATAAAAAAAAGAAACAAAAAGAAAATCCTGTACCACCACTTTCTGACATGGAACATACACAGAGAAAATGAAATTTTTTTGAAATCCTTTTTGTTGCAAAAGAATCTCTGAGGAGAGTCTTCCAGAGCTACTTAGATGGAAATTATGGAGATCTGAGATAGAACTGGGCTGAACACAAGAAAGAATCCTCTAGCAGATTTCTTACATGAAGTAGCCTGCAACCCAGTTTATCTAAACAAGGAAATGTTCTGTCTTTCTTCAGAGGTGGGAAAACAATCGAATTCTAATTTGCCTAGTTTCCCTAAAGAAATAAAACTGGTACTATATTCACAAACTTAAGCCTTCAGCATCACTGATTTTAGTAAAGAAACCAGGGCTTTTGGCATAGTAAGCGGCATTAAGAGAGGACGGGAATCACGCCACAAAGCCAGTTTCATTTTTCCATTTTACTTGGTCTCTCCGTGTAATGTGAGTACAGCCAAAATTGGGGGAGAGGAGTCATAAATTAAGCCCATTTTATAATTTGTTCTCGTGGGCAGCATCGTTTTAAATAACAGTCCTCAACTTTTTTTTCATTTAACTGCTCACCCTTCCATTTCAGCCATCAGAAAAATTAAGATCAGATAGAGTAGAGGTCAGAATTAAAATGCATAGATATACTCTTTGTGCACTAACCTATTTCTTTGGTTTCGAGTCTCCGACAGGAAAGAAAATCTTCCAATTTCAGGCTCCCCCTGAAGAGGTGCCTTCAGGTCCGTGTTGCATTCGGCTTCACTGTTCACTCATGCACAGTCAGATTTTCTTCCCTTCTCTGGCCACCGAGAAGACCCAGAGGGTGACAAGTACAGGAGTTAAATATTTTTCCACTTGTGGAGGCCTGTTTATGCCAATTTGCCCACTGATGACAGTTATAGCTGGGAACAAACAGAAGCAACAGCTGCTGATGTAGCTTTTTTCTCATCTATAATTATAACTCCGCCTGCCGCCCAAAGTACCCCTTTGAATGAGAAGTCGGAGGTGACGTGAAGGAGATTGGGCCATTGAAGTCTGTTATTTTCATTTTGATTCTACCCTGGGATCAAGGAAGAAAGATCCATTTTCCCCTACAGAGTTCTGAAGAGGCTCCACTGGTCAAAAAAGGGAATTAGGACAGTCTGTGTATGCTTAAAATGAAGAATGAGTTGTCGTGAAGCTATAAACTAGGGCAGATAAGAATCTTCTCTCGTTTGAGAGGTATTAAGAATGCTCTTCCATTAAAAGCAACAAGCATGCCTGCTTCAGTGTGTGTGTGTGTGTGTGTGTGTGTGTGCGCACGCGTGCGCATGCTCGTGTGTGTGTTTTAGAGGAGCATAGAAAATTATTATGTGTGATGGCTTAGTGTAGCGGAAAATAACACACTGATTCATTCATTACATTTGTTATCCTTCCATGTCAGCTAGAAAATATTTTAAATTATTCAAAACGACTTCCATAGTTTCCTTCTTGAAAGAGTTTATTGGCATTCTTTAGATATTGAAATAAATAATTTCAGGGTCAGTTCCGGGGGCCTTTGCAATCTTCTAAAGTAATGTGTGCACCAAGCATTGCAACTTCAGCTTAACTAAAATGACCAGAAAAAACATATATTTTTGCGAGAAAAGAAGAGAAAAAAGATACTTATTCTAAAATTGAGAATATGTACATTTACAAGTTTATTTTCACAGCATTCTAAAGTTTTATATGCATTTGCTTAGTCTCTTTATCAAACTGTAAGTACCTTAGCGCAAAGACAGAGTTGTCCTGTCTGATCTTGCCCCCATCCCTGTTCATAGTTCCAACATGCAGCCTTGTGTATAATGGATATTCAATATGCATCTGTCATTTGATTATTATCTTGTCACTATGACACTTCTGTCGGTACATTTGGGGGGAATTTATGAGTATTTTATTTATTTGTTTATCTATTTGAATTTGTGAACATTTTAAAAGCACGTATTTTCTCTTTGGTTGCCATGAAAATTGGTTGGGTAGACCTGATGTTGCATTTATAAAGGTTTGCAAGACTGATCAATGCTATAGAGTTTGAGCAAATCTAAACCCAAGTGCTTGTGAAATAGAAACCTGGGAGGTAGTTTTTAAAATTCTCACTTTTGGGGGCTTCTGGGTGGCTCAGTCAGTTAAGCGACTGACTCCTGGTATAGACTCAGGTCATGATTTCAAGGTTCAAGAGAGCCCTGAATCAGGCTCTGTACGGACAGCGCAGAGCCTCCTTGGGATTCTCTCTCCTTATCTCTCTCAAAATAAATAAACATTTAAAAAAGAACTCCCACTTTTATGTCTCTTACTAGATGTGTGGTGGCCCTGAAACGTGGCATGATTCCCAGCAGTCATGACTGCATAACCGCAGAGTCCGCCTCATCTTTGGGGCACTGTTGGTTGGCTTTGCTTTTAAACAAGGTTAATGATGTTCATATTTCCCATCAGGCTCTTTTGAGGAATGACTAATTAATGGTTGAGATTGCGTTCTCAATGCAAGTTAGTCAATAATGACTAGACTAAATGAACAAACTCTCATTATTGGCCTCTGAGTCTGGCCGCTATTTCTAACACATACTAAAAGATGCTATTCAGAAATGAACTTATTAGAGGGGACAAGCTGCTATAGCTTATTTCAAAATATCCAACAAACACTGAATTGCAAAGTTAACTGTTTATATGATTTTTTTGTAGAAAACTTTCAAGTTTCTTGTTTAAAATAGACATTTTCCAGATTCTGAAAGTAACATATGCTTATTAAAATTAAAACAACATATAGGGACACCTAGGTGGGTCAGCTGGCTAAGCGTCTGACTTCGGCTCAGGTCATGATCTCATGGTTCGTTGGTTCGAGCCCTGTGTCAGGCTCTGTGCTGACAGCTCAGAGCCTGGAGCCTGCTTCAGATTCTGTGTCTCCCTCTCTCTCTGCCCCTCCCCCCCTCAAAAATAAATAATAAAATATTAAAAAAATGAAAAAGCCCCACATTCATTTTAAACTTTTTTACTTATATCATTGATGTGAAATCTTTGCCAAATTTCTTTTTAGTGCTTGGTTGAACATGGTCATGTGCATGCAAAACTTTACATTCAAATAAATATTCCAGGTTTTGCTCATTGGGAAAAGCATGTGACTCTTGATCTTGGAGTTGTGATTTTGAGCCCCAAGCTGGGTGCAGAGAATACTTACAAATAAACATTCCAAGACCAGAACTTGTATTTTGGAAAATTTTATTCTAACTCTCAGACTTTTGGACATTATTAAATGAAGAACAATAAATCGTAAACGTTTTTGCACAGGAAAAGGGCTTGAAAAAAATCTGTGTTTTAGAAAGGGGAGTTTGTGAGAAGAGAGTGTGAGGGATTTGAATGGGCAGGGACTATAGACAGGGAACCAGTTTGGAGTTATTATGGCTGTTGGTGGTGGGGTGGTGCATGAGTGGAATGCAGAGGAAGGATGGTGAGAGAAAGCCCAGAGGAAAACTACCACTGGAGGGGAGGGATACTAGGGGGGGAACGAAAGTTGGAGGAGGAAAGAGAAGTCTTATAGGAAGCTTCTTTGTCTGTTGAGCTCGTTTGCTCGTGAAGAATGAGAACTGCAGAATATGATTTCAGATTTATTCAAGTGACACAGTCCTTTGAAGGGCACCATGTAACTTTAAGATGTTTATCCTGCAAATAAGAACTTTTGATTAGAAAAAAATGGATGCAAAGTAAAATCACAAAGAGGAGCTCATGTGTCCATCAAAAGTCAAGTTGTTGAATTATGTTTGATTAGCTAATCTGCAGTTTTTCTGTTAATAATTCTGTTAATAATTATTTTTCCGGCACTTACTCATTTTGCTATGTGTTGGATCTCTCTAGAAAAAAAGACAGTAGTCAGTGCCAAGGCCCAAGAAAAATTCATACAGTAAGCTTTCAATTGAGAACATTCATTCATTCATTTTTTATTTTCCACATCAGAATACCTTGGTTCAGTTGGTTTGAGAGCCACTCACGGTGATATTTTTTCCCTACAGATAATTTTTTATTGGCTTAGTGGTATTGTAAGCCTCTTGAGAACTCCTGCCTTACTCTTTCTTATTTTTCCCCTATTCATTGGCTGCCATGATCAATACCATAGCTGCATAATGAGCAGCTGAGTGGGACAAGTCATGTGTCTGTCCAGATGAATGGAGGTTTCTGATATATGTTGTTGGTGGTAGAACCCTGCCAAAAAATCAGATCAAAGTGGGATTAATTAATTGTTTCCCTTTTGACTTCAGGGGAAAAATAGAGAACTTCTAGGATGAGAAAGACTATTGAATTTTATTACAGATGAAGCTCTAATCTCATAAGTGACTGGGTATTTGAGGAGTCATCATTACTTTCCTTACACAGAGTAATTGCCAACTCAGCAAAATGGAAACACAGTAGTTCAAATTCTAATGGGAGGTACAGAAACTTTGTTCTATTTTCGGGATGAAAGCTCAGAGTCTAGAGAATTATTACTATGGTGCTTAAAGTGTATCCTGTGCTTTCTAATCAATGATATTTCTTAAATGGATGGTACCGCTTAGCTCAGGTACATTCCTGATTGCTGAAGAAAAAAACCCATGCAACATAGAACCAATTAAAACAGTTTAGTTTTACATGAAAAAGTGTGCAAATCCGAGTACATTGGTCCAAACTGCTGAGAAATTCTGTTACTTCACCACCGTGATGGCTATCATGTAGCTATGTGGGTAAAGGGAAGATACAGGTAAATAGAAAAATTCCATGCATAAATATCTGGATACGTCTAAGACACCTTTTTATCTGTGGTAAAATGCATGTGGAGATGAAAACCAGTTGTTGGTTCTTCTTCTCCCATATGGTGCATTGCTCCTTAATGGCTACTGCTGGGGAGGGTAGTGGGTTTGGAGTAAGAGAATGAAGAAGAAACTTCAGTTTGTGCTCCAGCTAATTTTGTATTTTTAAAATACCATCCATATTTTCATATTTAAACATATGCAATAAAAAATCTTATCTTAAATTTATTCCTCCAGCCTAGATCTTACACCCAACCACACAATATCCTTAATATTCTCAACAATATCTCAAACCCAAAAGGCCCCAAACTGGACCCCTGATCTTTTCCCCAAAATATGCTCCCCCTGCAACCTTTCATCTCAATTGATGAAAATTCCTTCCTTCCAAAAGATGAAAAACCTAGGAGTCACTTTCATCTCCTCTTTTTCTTTCATACTGCTGTCCAGTCTTCCACAAATCCACCCACAAATTCTCCACTGTCCAAGTATATTCAGAATCTGTTACTTAATTCTCTTCTTACATCCTTGTCTCTTCCCTTCCCTCCTCCCCAGAACGACCATCATCACTCTCGCAGCTTATTCTAGCAGCTTCCCAAAAGGCCTCCCTGATTTCCACTTTCTCCCTTCCCAAAAGGCCTCCCTGATTTCCACTTGCTCCCTTCAATCTCCGACAAAAAGGCAGAGTGCTCATACTAAAAGTAAGTCAGGTGAGTGGTGTCACTCCTCTGCTCAAAGTCCCTCTATGGCTCACTGTTTCTCACAGTAAAAGCCCAAGTCCTTCAGTGGTCCGCAAGGTCTTTCATGACTTGTCTCATTTCCTCTCTGGTCTCATTTCCTATTACTCTCTCCTATCCTGTGGCCACATTCATCTCCTTTCCTTCCTCTAACTTATCCAGCATGGTCCCATCCTAAAGCTTAGGAATGGCTGTCTTTCTGCATGAAATGCCCTTCCTCTAGATATTTGAGGGGTTGTCTCTCTCACTCTTTCAAATCTTTGCTCAAATATTTTCTCAATGATCTGATAATCCTACTTAAAGTTGAATACTGACCCAGCACACCTCTCTCCCCATTGCCCTCCTGATCCCCCTTATACTTTTGCTTTTTTTTTAAAATGTTTTATTTATTTTTGAGAGAGAAAGACACAGCATGAACAGGGGAGGATCAGAGAGAGAGGGAGACACAGAATCCGAAGACAGGCTCCAGGATCTGAGCTAGCTGTCAGCAGAGACCAATGCAGGGCTCGAACCCACGAACCGTGAGATCATGACCTGAGCCGAAGTCGGATGCTCAACCGACTGAGCCACCCAGGCGCCCCTATCCTTTTGCTTTTTATCCATGTCGTTTATCTATTTTAAATATAGCATATAATTCACACATTTATTGTCTTTATTGTCTACGTATCCCTACTAAATTGGAAGTTTCATGAAGCAGAGGGCTGTCTGTTTTGTTGATGGCAAAGTGCATCCAATGCCTAGTTCAATAAATATTTATTGAATGAATAAATCTAAAAAGACTAGAGAGAGTTCCATTTTTTGTCATGTAAATTTCATGAGAACAGATTCCACTATTTTGTAACTTGCTTTATATCTAATGCCCAGAAAAGTGTCTGGCATCTAATAGGTATCCAATAAATATTTGTGAAATGAGTAAGAGAACATATATTTTTACTCAGATTTTAGCCCCTTTTTTCATATAAATGGTTTTTATCGAATGAAAATGAAAAGACTCAGTATTTTTCCTGCAGCAGTTTTACAGCACACCAGAAAACTAAAGCCGGATACCATTTAGGGACCTCTGAGTACCGACTTTGCATTCTCTCTATACTGTGGAATGCTACACCTGCATTGTGTGGTCATCTCTCTTCTGGGTTTCTGGATCTTTAGCTAAACAACTCTGGAATTTAGAGAATAGGGAATGACTTCTTCCAGGCATCCATCTGTAACTCTGCCTCTTATCTTTCTTCTTCTTCTTCTTCTTCTTCTTCTTCTTCTTCTTCTTCTTCTTCTTCTTCTTCCTCTTCTTCTTCTTCTTCTTTCCCTCTCCTCCTCCTCCTTCTTCTTCTTCTTCTTAACTGACCCCAAGGAGATTCAGATTAGGATACCACTGTACATTAAATAGCAATAAGGAAAGAGGCAGAGATAGATTCCTTCTACTTCTTATTGACTACTCCACAGGATCATTTTGTTCCAGGCATGGGACTGAGCACTCACTCTGCTGGTGACAAATGCATTGCACACCCATTAAAATAGCAGTGTAATGAAAGGATGAATACAGTAAATGTTCTTTGATGATGGTCTCGGTGGCGGTGATATCATCCTTGTGGCTCATAAGGTGCCTTGAGGTTCTTGACTTTGAATGCCTTTCTGGGATAGGGGATAAGATTCTTGGTGAAGATTAAATTACAAAAGTCCTTTAGGGTAATTATAATGACTAAATCCCAATATCAGAGTAATAGTGTATGACGGTGTAGATATTCAGATCCACTGTTAAGGTGGTATTTCAGAGTACATTCTAATATATTTCAATATTTCTGTGACATAAAAATGGAGGTAAATTGAGAATTAAGTATACCTCCTGTCTTCACTCCTTACCACCCTCTACATACTCGGTTAGCTTAGGGATGACTCATATTCACTCTCATCTGTTTTTCACATAGACTCATGATTAGACTAAATTAAAAACACAAAAATGAGCTGCATAAAAGCAAATTCATAGAACTCAGCTTCTACTGGACCTCATGGCATCCTATAAAAACATAAATCTTGCCTTCAGGAAAATGAAGTCTGTGCGTGGACAAGACTACAAATTCTCCCTTAGCATAGTATTATCTTGTTATAAAAGGACTAAAGAAAAAGATAAGTCATATACAGTTTTCTTTTCCTCATGGTAAAACTAGGTGGGTTCTTCTTTCTCTTGGGCTTACCTTTTGCAAACCTTTTTTTAAAATTTTTAATTTTGTTGGGGCATCTGGGTGGCTCAATTGGTTAAGCATCCAACTTCCGCTCCGATCATGATCTCTCAACTTGTGAGTTCGAGTCCCACATTGGGCTCTGTGATGATAGAAAGCTTCAGATTCTGTGTCTCGCTCTGTCTCTGCCCCTTCCCTACTTGTGCTCGGTCCCTCTCTCTCTCTCTCTCTCTCTCTCTCTCTCTCTCTGTCTCTCTCAAGAAATAAATAAACATTAAAAAAATTTAAAAAATAAAACACGTTTAAAAGTTTAATTTTGTTATATTTATCATTAGACTAAGAGAACTAGAATTGTTCTTTGCTAACTTCTTCTGTTCTTTTGCTATAAAATTATATATTAATTTACCTTTTGACCCAGCAATCCCATTTTCAACAATCCACCCTGATGTATTCTTCCAATAATGCAAAAATGCATATGTACCCAGAAATTAATTGAAGCATTATTTGTAACTGCAAAATGTTGGAAAGAACCTAAATGCTTACACATAGGCAAGTGGTTGAATAAACTACAGTAATCCACAAAATGGAGTACTATACACATGCACAAAGGAATAAACATGATCTTTATAAATTGATATGGAGTGACTTCCAGGATGCATCGGGTGAAAAAAACAAATGCAAAAGAGTGCCTATAGCCAGTAAGCACATGGTAAGATACTTGACATCATTAGTCATTAGAAAAATGCACACCAAAACCACAATGAGATACACTTCACACCCAATACTATGGCTATAATTTAAAAAAACAAAGCAAACATGAAAAATTTAGCATGTGTTGGCAAGGATGTGGAGAGATTGGGACGCTTGTATATTGCTGGTGGGAATGTAAAATGATGCAACTGCTATGGAAAACAGTTTGGCAGTTCTTCCGAAAGTTAAACAGGAAATTAGCCTTATGACCCAACAATTCTAGTCCTAGGTTTTTATTCCAAAATATTGAAAACAGATATTCAAACAAATATTTGTTTGAATGTTCCTGAATGTTCATGGCAGCACTATTCACAATAGCAAAAGGAGGAAACAACCCAGATGTTCAGCAACTGATGGACAGATAAACACAATGCAGTATATCTATACACTGGAACACTATTTAGACAAAAAGAGAAATAAAGTACTCACACATGCTATGATCTGGATGAACCTTAAATATATTATGTTAGGTGAAAGAAGTCAGATACAAGGTAGCACCTACTGCATAATTCCATTTATATTAAATATCCAGAATAGGTAAGTCCACTGAGACAGAAAACAGACTAGCCATTGGCAGGGGCTCTGGGGAAGGAGAACTGGGGAGTAACTTCCCAATGGGTATGAGGGTTCTTTGGGGCGCAATAAAAATATTGTGGAAGTAAACAGAGATGGTGACTACAACATGTGAATGTACTAAATACCAGTGAACTGTACACTTTATTTTTTAATTTTATTGTAAATGTATATTTATTTATTTATTTATTTATTTTTGAAAGAAAGAGAGCAAGAGAGAGAGAGAGAGAGAGAGAGAGAGAATGTGCTCACAGGTGAGGGAGGAGCAGAGAGAGAGGGAGAGAGAGAGAATCCTAAGCAGGCTCCACACTGCCAGCACAGAGCCAGACACGGGGCTTGATCCCATGAACTGTGAGATCATGACCTTAGCTGAAATGAAGAGTCAGACACTTAATCAACTGAGCCACCCAGGCACCCCAAAATGTACACTTTATTATTTTTTAATGTTTGTTTTATTTTTGCGAGAAAGAGAGACAGAGCTCGAGCTGGGGAGGGAAGAAAGAGAGGGAGACACAGAATCCAAAGTAGGCTCTAGGCTCTGAGTTGTCAGCACAGAGCCCAATGTGGGGCTTGAACCCATGAACCGTGAAATCATGACCTGAGTCAAAGTCAGACGCTTAACCTATTAAGCCACCCAAGCACCCCCCAAACTGTACACTTCAAAATGGATAGTTTTATGTTATGTGAATTGTACCTCAACAATAAAATAAATAGTCCCCATAGTGTGCCTCCTTTCACGAAAGATAAAAGGTAAGATAAAATATACATGTATCTATTCATTTATGCAAAAGAAATACAAGAAGGACTAAACCTAATGAAATTGGTTACTCAGGATTGGGTGGGAGTCAGTTGGGAAGAATGAGGAGGCAGGAATGGGGTAGCTGGGTTGGAGGAATGACATTTACCTGATATTCCTTTTGTAGTTTTGTATGGCTCTGACCCTTAGAACCATAGTAATGTTTCACATATCCCCAAAATAAAGAATTAAAATCAACCAGGATGTGTGTGTGTGTGTGTGTGTGGTGGGGGGAGCCCAAATTAGAACACAAAGAATAACAAATGAATGTAAATATATTACGGATGATTATCCTAACCATACCAAAGAAGCTGGGGAAGAACCAACCAACTCTGGACTGTGTAACATAAGGCTTAAGACAGACAGAACTGTCTGCAAATATTATACTCTAGTTAGTAATTTTTTTCCTCAAGGGTATGGGTTAGCAATTCTGAAACTACTTTATATGTATACTAGGATTGAGTAAGTAATGGGCTTCTTTGAGAAATGATTGATTCCAGGGAAAATATGAGATAAGTCAGGAATATCTTAAAGTACCGGAAAGTATGGAAGTACTAAAAAATGATGGTGTGTGTAAAAATGATACAAGAACCAACTTGAAGGAAAGCGGGGACAAGTTGAGCTAAAAAATAAATCATGACAGTAAAGGATTATGATGTAGAAAGTGAAATAAATATCCCTGAGTCTATACTGACACAAATAAATAAACAAATGGAGAGAAGGAACAGCTCTTCTTTAATAATTATAAAAAAAGGAATGATAGGAATAGAAAATCACCCTAAGGCAAAGATAAAAATAGCTAATGGGCACTTAAAAGTAGTGAAGGTAAGAATGTTGGGAAATAGGATATTTGCATAGTCTCAAAGTACATCCTCCCAAGATAGTTTTAGTTACAAATGGATAAATTGTAACTTTATAGAGATGACACAGGACCAAACTGTATAACCAAGCGATGAAAGTCAACCTCACAAGTAAAAAGTCATTGGCATCAGAACCCTTAAGATGAGGCGCTGAGAAAGGCACACCCTCACTTATACTGTATTCTTCCTTCAAATGCATCCCCTCAATTTAATCACAAGAAAGCATCAGACAAATAATAAATGGAGGGATATTCTACAAAATAATTGACCAGCACTCTTTGAAAGTGTCAAGGATAGGCGAGACAAAGAAAGATTGAGAAATGGTCATAGACTGGAGAAGACTGAGGAAACATGACAACTGGATTCTGGACCAGAAAAAGGACCTGAGTGGGACAACTTGGTCAAATTTGGATAAGGTCTGCAGATGAATTAATAGTGTTGTATCAGTGCTCACTTCCTGGTTTTGACCACTGTGCTTAGTTAAGATGTGAACATTAGGGGAAGCCCGGGAAGGGTATTTGGGAACTCTGTACTATTGGTGCAACTTGTCTCTAAGTCTAAAATTTTTCAGAAGGATAATTTAAAAAGAAAAAGTCTCTTTCACTTAAAACCTTTTGTTTATTTTGCTTGCTTTCACATTTAGCTGAGCCAAGATTTTGAAAATATGTGTAGAGTGACATCATTAATTTTCTTTTAAAAAAAAAATGGAAGGATTAAGGAAGAAAATGGGGATTATGAAATTAAGTTGCCTCTGGTCCCTCTCCCTTCCTAGAAAAAAGATTTAATAGGAAAATGGTGGGACAGGATGTGGATGAGGGGATTCAGTGGGATGGAATGATCTGGAAAAATGTCACTACCCCTATACCTGAATGAGAGAGGGGAGGAAGAAGTTAGTGGAACCCAGAGAGGGTAGCTGAATGAAAAGAACACTGGAGAGGATTTGTAGGTGCCTTCAGGGGCAGGACACAACCAGCCCACAATAACTGACAGAGATTGCCAGGTGATAAATGGCCCAGTCTTACTCCTCCTCTGCCGTCAAAGCTCCTGCAGGGGCCTCCTGCTGGCTGTACCCAATCAGAAGCTAGAGGTCAGTTTAAACATTTCCACCTGTAGGGGCTCAGCGCAGAGTACAGAAGTTTGGAAAGTGGATCTGGAGGGAAAAAATAGAAAGGCATCAAGTACCGAGATCAGGGAGTATATCTCTCGCATTTTGCAAATGAGAAAAATAAGCTTCAGTAAGGGAGAAAACGTATCCTAAGTCACAGTAAAAGGCCCAAGGCTGAAAACCTATTGGTTTGCAAGTTAAAACGCCTACGTCCAGTCTTGGTTTGGCCACTACACTGCACTTCAGTTTCCACATCTATGAATAAATGAGGTAGACTAAAGCAGTGGTTTTTCAAACTGGGGTACACATACCTCTGGTATATATGAGGGTTTTGAGGTACTAAAAGGGCATGAAGAGTTTTAAGTGAATCGTTTTTTTGACCCACAACTTACATATGTATTCTCTCCTAAAATTAATGTGCATTCCTTTTCATGAATGTTCTCCTACTTGTAAAAGGAAAGCGTCCCTCTCAGCCATCTCAAATACCACTGCAATGAATTATCCCAAGATGTGACATTTTTGGGGCACCAAACAAAGGGACATTTTGAAAGTGCATAGCTTTTGAGGCATATACCTATGACAAGCAACCAGAGACTTTCAATGAAGAACTATGGAAAGGGGCAGCAGTTACTCAGGGCAAATGTACATTCATATATTGTCTCTGTGAGAAGGGTTTGAATCTTACAAGTAAACATTTCACATTTCAAACCTAAGGTGGAAAGCTGGTCTTTGCCCATTTAAGAGGAAAGAAGTTTTGAGAGACAAAAATAAAAATAAAAAATAAAAAAAAATCAGACTTTAACTATAGAGAAGAAACTGATGGTTACCAGAGGGAAGGTGGGAGGGATGGGTGGAAGAGGTGAGGGGGATTAAGAGTACACTCATCATGATGAGCATGAGTAATGTTATAGAATTGTTGAATCACTACATTATACACCTGAAACTAATATCACTGTATGTTAATTATATTGGAATTAAAAAAATGTTTTTTAATAAAAAAATTGGGGTGCCTGGGTGACTCAGTTGGTTAAGTGTCCGACTTTGGTTCAGGTCATGATCTCACAGTTGGTGAGTTCGAGCCCCGCTTCGGGCTCTGTGCTGACAGCTTGGAGCCTGGAGCCTGCTTTGGATTCTGTCTCTCTCTCTCTCTCTCTCTGCCCCTCTCCCATTGTCACTCTGTTTCTCTCTCAAAAATAAACATTTTAAAAAATAAATAAAATAAATAAAATTGTGTCAAATATACCTCATTAGAGCTGTTAAAACATTAAAAAAAAAAGGTTCTAATCTGATTCTGATTCAGATGATGAGCAGCTTGAGCTGTTCCAAGAACTGGTCGTGCCACATGCCAGGCTGACTAGCACCACCACAAGTGACAATATGCAATTATTTCTACTTCTTATATACGTGGTTTTATTCTTGCACAGAGCTCTTGTGTCTTCACAGAAAAACCAGTTCATGGTGAGCTCGATAGAGTCAGAAGTTTCCACAAAGAGTTGTCACTTCCTTGGAACACTTCTTTTTTTTTTCCTTTTTTTTTTTTTTGAGAGAGAGAGAGCACAAGTGACAGAGCGAGAGAGAATCTTAAGAAGGCTCTGCACTAATAGCTAACATCTCACAACTGCGAGATCATGATCTGAGCTGAAATCAAGAGACAGACGCTTAACAGACAGCCGCCCAGGCACCCTACTCCGAACACTCTTAAACTCAGAGGAACTGTTGTGCCAGATTGGCCTGTGATTTATCTTGCTCTGCCGTCCACTTGAGAAGCGACACTGATCTCTTCGATGCCAACTGTAAGGCTAATAATCTCCAGGTTTCCAGTAGTTGTCAAGGATGATTCCACCTTTCTTACATTTCTCTAAATAAGGCCCCTCTGATTCTTGAAAATAGTGTTGTTATTTTGTTAAACTGACAACATGCCCACTGTAAAAATTCAAACAATTCAGAATAGTGGAAAGGAAGGACAAAAACATCCTAAATGCCACCAATCAACGGTAACCATTAACATTTGGTGACTGTCTTTCCAGACACGCTCTATGCCTAGATACACATGCGCATTATTTTCTGTAAATGAGACCGTATTATACACACTGTGTGGTAATCTGCTCTTTCACGGAACAATGTGCTGTGATATGTATACTGCACGTCACATATGTTTTATGTATGTGTTCAACACCCTCTTACTGAAGTCCATTTAGATTGCTTCTGATTTTTCACTTTCAAACAAAGCTGTGACAAACATCCTTGTGCGTATTTCTTTTCATGTTTCTGCAAGTGTCTCTGCATTAATGGATTGTATTATTTTTAGATCGTGGACACCTTTGAGAAACTAATGAAAGCTATGTATGGACCACCTCCTTTGCAAAATACGCATATTCATATACCTCATTCTGACTTTGACTTTTTTTGTGTGGTTTCTAGATACGCCCTTCAAAGTTCATCCTTGCTAAGGATCCTTGCTAAAATTCATGTCCCCCAAATTGAGAATACCTACTTTAAGGTTAATTCCATTATGTGAATTTTAATAGCCTTTTAATTTATTCCTATTAATTTGTTGCTTTTTGTGCCAAGTACTCATATGTCCTCTGTCTCTCTTATTGGGTTCCTCCTCTAGTCTGTGTCTAACTCTGGAGGTTTGGTGACATAATAAATAATCAGATTACATAAATTTCCCTTGACTGCTACAGGGGCCAATGTGATTTTGAATACAAAACTGTGCATTCCATCTTACCTTATAGGCTTTAAGAAAGTTCCATAAAAATGTTTCATAGGTAAAAAAAAGTATTTGAGGATTTGATTCCTTCATTCAACAAATAGATATTGAATAATAGCTATGTGCCAGGCTTGGTGCTGGGATCTAAGAGATACAAAGATGCAGAAGACTCCATCCTTTCCATCACGGGATTCACTGTCTAGAAGGACTGTCAGACATATAAGCACATCGTTGTTAGGTGGAGAGAGATTGCAATCTGCTCTAATGGGGCAGCCAACACAAAGATATGAAATAGCACACACTCAGGGAACTTTAGGGAGTTTGTGTGACTTGAAGGGTAGTGGTCAGGAGGAAAGAGCCATCCCCTCTGAGTTGTGTTAGCAAACCTGCTCTCTCTACATGGCCCATCTCCAGCCACACCCATCTGAATGTTCTTCCCCTTTCTGTACATGATATTTATTTTACTTCTCAGGGAGACTCAATACTAACCTGAAATTCAACAATCTCCAGGATGGCTGAAGTGAATCAAGGAAACCAAATGGTTCAAGAAATAATGTAGGTTACAACCAGCAATGCAGCCGGGTTGTTTGATGATAAGCATTCACTTCTGCAGGTTTGCAGATATAGATGTCCTTGCTATTAAATCACCCCAGTAGATGAAAAGCAGGAGAAACCACCCAAGTTTACATATAAGTAAACTTAGATAGATAACGAGACTGCTTGCTGTCAGCAGAGTGTGTAAATCTTGTAAACACAAAGCAATAGGCTGGAAAGCTTTTTTTTTTTCTCCCCACCATACTTTATACCTTTTGGCTTTGGACTTAATAGTTTCAGTGCCCTTAGAAAGAATCCATTTCATTTGTTTCCACCACAGCCCAGGGATCTCTTCAGTAGCTTGATTTCCTTTTGAAATCGGTTTACCTCACCTATCCGCTATGGCAGCCATGCCTTTTCAGTCCTCATCTTGATCCATTCCGCTCATTTTTTCTGTTGTCTCTTATTTTTCATATTTCTTCACTGACTACCATCTCCTTTCTCTCTAGGCTTCTCACATTTGGATTGCCATTCATTGGTAAGTTCTTCTAGGTGTTCACATTTGCAACCCAACTTCCCTCTCCCAGTTACCAGCCCTCCTGAGTCAGGCCTGGGGTTCTCAGGACACATCAGGAGCCTATCCATCAGCCAAGGTTTTCCCTTACATTTGAAAAAAGAGGAAGTAAAGGAGTGTAACCATTTCCCCCAGTGTCGTATTTCTTAAGGACAGCATTTAGAAAAATATTTTAGTTATATTGACTTCCCCTAGGATTTTAATGTATGGTTGTTCTCAGGATAAAGACTGGTTTACAAAAAATTTTATGGGTGTGTGTGCAATTTTCATTTAAAGTGAAAGTATATGTTGATGCAAAAAGTGTGTTTTTAATACATTTATTATTCACAACTATGAGTCACACGCATCTGAAACCAAGCATTGAAGGCTATTGAAAATAGGGATGAGTGGCATTGAAACAGGACAGCGGAGGATGACTACTACAGCTATCAGCGTCCTTGTCACTGCTGTAGGTCAGTCAGTGACAGTCTTTTTCCTAAGACTTGTAAAAACACTGTTTAAAAACCCTCTGCAATATTTCTTGCCCATTCAATTTTGAATTTTTTTTTTTGCACATTCAATGCTAACAAAAAGGTTTTATGTTAGTGTCTAATGTTACTTAATTTTGTTTTTGATGTAAAATGTAACTTGTTTCCCTTAACATTTTATACTTCACTAATGTGAAAATACCTTGTACTGTGTTTTTCAAATCTGACTCACACCTATAGCCAGGGACCCTTTTTTTAGATTTGAGTGGCATCAATGTTATGTTTTTATAATTGGTGTAGTTTTTCTGTTTTCTCATCAGTAAATGGGAGATCACAGTAGGATCACAGAGTTGTAATGAGTTTAATGACATTAATGCATATAATGACAGCAACAGCTAACATTACTTGAATATTTTCTGTGTATTGGGCATCACTTTAAGTGATTTGCAGGCATTGCTACACTTACTCTTCCCTAGACCTCTGCTAAGTCCTGTTATTACCATCTCCTCCTGTTTTTTACACTCAAGGAACCCAAGGGCACTGGGCATTTGAGTAATGTTCCTAGGTTACAATGTGGCAAATGGCAAAGCTGGGATTCAGCAGGTGGGCTTCAGAGCCTGTACTCTTATCCACTGTGCCGTACTGCCTTGCAGGTGAGCTACTATCTAAAAGAACCAGATTGTGGATAGGTAGGAATTTTTTATAAAAGTCTACTTTTGAAAAGTATAATCTAGAGCATGAAATGAATGTTTTTATGTTACTAATGCTCAGTGTAGTCTGGCTGGGACATCTCTAACACTTACAGCTGCTATTGTAATAAATGTTCCAGGTCCCTTGCTTTCTTGTTTTCTTGAATGCCTTTATTAATTTTATAATGTTTATTTTATTTTTGAGAGAGAGAAACAGAGCATGAGCAGGGGAGGAGCAGAGAGAGGGGGAGACACAGAATCTGAAGCAGGCTCCAGGCTCTCAGGTGTCAGCACAGAGCCTGATGCGGGCTCAAATCCACGAACTGTGAGTTCATGACCTGAGCCAAAGTCGGGCGCTTAACCCACTGAACCACCCAGGTGCCCCCCTCAAGTGCCTTTAAATATCTGACTTCGGGTAGGAGCGTGTTAGTGAAAAGATCATGAGGTTTAGAATCAGAAAGTGACTCCTTACTGTGTGGCATTGTGCAAGTTACATGCCTCCCTGAACTACAGTTTTCTTATCTGGAAAGATGACAATAACAGCTGGTTCAGGTTCTACAACAGGAAGCATGAAATAATTAAATATTCAAACACAGAGGAAGACAGAGAACTAAGGCAGTGAATACAGAATTTGACACATGGCGACCAGAACTGACAGCATGGTCTTCGCTTCCTCCCTGGCTCAGAATTTTGTCAGTTCTTGATGAAGACAGATTTTAATATCAGGATCTCACTGAATATCACTATTTTGTTGCTTATATACTTAAGTCTTGAGTTCTCTCTACAGAAAATTGTATATTATTCTAATTCCGTAATCCATATAATAATTCTTAGTGGATCTTTCTGCTATTTTTATCAAGTCTGAATATATAGAGCTTTTTAACATATACTGTATATATTTCTAATTTGTCACATGAGTAAAAATTCTGCTGTATAGATGATATAAACAAACAATTCATGGAATAGAAAATGCAATTAGTTAGCCAGTATATGGGAAGCAGCTAAGCCTCTCTAGAAATAAAAAAAATGCAAAACAAAAGACATATATCATGTTTTGCATATGAATATATTCTGTGCTGGTGAGGGCCATATTTATTATTGATGGGTATATAAACCAGATGAAAGTCTGTTGGAAAGCTTTTTATAACATATAATAAGAATCTTAAATATGTTCATGTGTTTTAAGATAATTTGTTTCTGGAATCTAGCTTCAAGAAATAACATGAAGCATTGAAAGAGCTTTTAGTATAATGCATTCATTGTGGCATTATTTATAAGAAGTGGGAAACAGCCTAAATGCCATCCATATAAGCTGGGAATAGTTAAGTGAACAAGATGTTCTTTACATGATGGATTACTGTGCAGTTATTTAAAATGATGCTCATAAATAATGTATAATGACATGGAGAAATACATGTAATATAATTTAAGTGAAAAAGCAAGCTATATATTTTATAGATAGAATGATTGCATCTAAGTAAGAAAAGTTATATAAATACTTATATAAATATTTGGAACTAAGTACACAGAATGCGAATAATAGTTACTAGCGAGGTGATGATTATGAATGATCTGTTTCCCTGCTTTTAACTTGTCTATATTTTTCAACATATATTCATGCACAATGAGTGCAAGCTAGTTTACAATATTAAAACACAAAGCAAACCCTCTATGAGTAAGGATTTTGTTGCTAGGATGGGCAGCAGTATCTGCTCCGGTAGGATGCTTCAACAAAGCAGTGTTCCGTCACTGTGCCTCATATTACACTGCTCCGTGGGGTTCTTGTGAGAATTAAATATTCTCCCATGGGTAACTGTGGCCTGTATAGATTACTACCTGGTAAGAGACACTGTTACAGAAGATTTAAATTTTACAGCCTTACAGAGGACATGGGAAGGGCATTGTGAAGGGATTTTTTTTTTTCACATTTCCAAAGAATTCGTAAGTTTCCTTAACTAGCTAGCTTTCTCATGCATTTCATAGCATGCAAGCTCTCAGGATTATTTTCTTTTCGTGTCATGTGAGGATACGTTTGTATGAACTGGCACCTTTATCAGAAGCACACCAAGAAAGAAAAACCAAACTTTAATTCAGCCAGTTGTTTTTAAAAAAGTTTTTACCACTTACTTGGGGATGACAAGTAGGGTTTTTCCAGGACGATCCTGGTCTACTCGTTACCCTGGCTTAATTATTAAGAGTGCTCTTGTCTTCTCTCAAAATTGCTCTGCTTTGGAGAATAAGTTCTATGATCATCCTAGCAATTTGGGATATGGGGAGAGGGGAAGAAAGAGTGGTACCATCTGGATGCTGACTCTTGAGTGGAGCGGGGGGTGTGGGAGGGACAGTTGGCTCCCGGCAGCCAGCTTGCAGGAGAAGGAGCCGGCAGCTGCACTTGAAGGAACAGAAAGTATCCCAGTTGCCAATAAACACTGGCCCATGGGCTGTATTAATTAGTCTAATCAGCCTTATATCTATCACTTGATAGTGATTTTGATTCTGACAGCATTGGCTCTACTGGCAGGTGGACCAGAAAACCTATCTAGTTGATTTAAAGACACCAAAGACATACCTGCTCCAGGTTTCTTTTCTGTCAGCCCACTCTGGTGCTTGGCATTTCCACTGTTAGAGTTATAATGAAATGTTATCAAATTAATTCAAATTATCATCTGGAGAGAACAGTGTAAAAGAACAGGGTTAAAAACAGTACTGTCAAGGAGTTGGAAGGATCCTCAAACCAACTCCGCTCTTCCAGCAGAATGACACTAGGCAAAGGACTCAACTTCTCCGAGGCTCAGTCTCTTCAGCAGTAAAAAGAGGAAAATAAATCCTGCCCTGCCTATTCCGTGGGGTAGTAATGTGACTCAAGTGGTTACTGTATGTGAAAATGTTCTGCTAATACAAAGCACTCTGCAAATGTCAGGGACTAGCAGTATGATGGAGCTTTTTAAATAAAGTAACACATTAGCTTGAGCTAATAGTACCACTTTGGAATATAGTGAGCAAGTCCTGGGGTGGGGCAAATTGGGCAAATTCTGATAGGTGGCAGCAGGGAGGAGAGAGAGGACTGAAGCAGGCTGGCTGATCATCCGAACCATCTGGAGAGGGTTTTGGGGGGAAAAAGACTGGTGGGCTTCATCCCAAGAGCTTGAGATTTCAGTTGACTAGACACCCAGCCCAGTGTAAGCAGGATGGTGGGGGGGGTGGGGGAGGAGCTGCTAAGCGAGATGCAAAAGGGAGCAGACAGGGCTATAAAGAGACAGGGGGAAGAAAATAATAGAACTTGGTTGTTCTGACACGTTTTCTTCAGAGCTGGCTTTGCTAGGAAACTAAGGGCTAAAATTAATTTTTGAAATTTTTGGTTACTTTCCCTCCCAACCCACTCCCCCCCAACCCTCCAGCTCTAGAACATAAACTCCACGTTGGTAGGGATTTTTGTCCCTTTGCTTCACTGCTGAATCCCAAGCACTTAGAACATTTCCTGGCACGTGGTAGTAATAAAAATTGCGTAAATGAGTATTATTTGCCTGTGTCAACTGTTTCCCCCACCCATAGCTATAATTGAAAGCTGGCTAATTTTGTTATTGCAGTTCTCAAGCTACTAAGTGGAGGGCTGTCAGACCAAGTTTAGGATGAAGGCCTTCACCCAGGTCACACAATGGTAGCTCTTACTTGTGGTAATTGCTACTTCCACCACCAACTTACATTCTTTGTTGGTGACTGTCACGTTCTGTCTTCATGGTGTCTTGTTTAGGTTCTTCTTCTCAAGCCCTGGGGTTACCCGACCAAGAACAGAATTCTTTTTAAAGCTGAATTTAGTTGGTGACAGTAGTTCCCCCGCTTATCTGTGGGGGATACATCCCAAGACCCCCAGGGATGCCCAGAACTGCAGATAGTACTCAACCCTATGCACACCATCTTTTCTCCTATCGACAGACACCTATATAAAGTTTAATTTATAAGTTAGGTACAGAAGAGATTAACAACAATAATCCAGTAATAAAATCATACAATCATAATATACTGTAATGAAAGTTCTGTGAATGCTTTCTCTCTCTCTCAGAATATCTTATTGTACTGTACTCACCCGTCTTGTGATGATGTGAGATGATACAATGATACAATGCCAGTGTGATGGCATGAAGTGAGGCGAATGACTTAGGCATTGTGAGGTAACAGTACCCTATTATTGACCTTCTGACAATCTGTCAGAAGGAAGATCATCTGTCCAGGCTGTGGTTGACCATGGGCAACTGAAACCTCAGAAATTGAAACCACAGATGAGTAGTCCCTTATAAATTACCATTATCACAGGTATGCATTTATAGGAAAAAACATAGCATAAATAGTGTTCAGTGTTATCCTTGATTTTAGGCCCTCTGGGGATCTTGAACGTATTCCTCACAGATAAAGGGGGACTACGGTATTGCTTCAACATTTAGTTTGCTATGGTCTCAGTCTGGGTGCTTTAAGACAGGAGAAGCAGAATCAAGGATTAAAGTGTGGCCACTTCATTTGGGAAACGGCAGTCAAAGATGGCGAGGGTGGAGAAACAATGGAAATGAGGTGAAAAAGATGCAGAGCAATGGGATGTGATGTGTCACCACACTGGCTGCTGTTTCATAACGGGCCTGGCAAAGACAAGGCAGGTGCTTGGTAGGTGTGTTGCCTGGCATGCAGGGCTCCTCTGGAAAGGCTTCAAGCAGAAACCATACTTCAGAGTAGTACTCTGCCAGAAGGAAGAGAGGGGAGATTTTTCTGCTCAGATCCCTCCTACCTCTCATTTCCTATCAGCCAACATTCACCCTATTGAGAGGTAACTCCTTTTTTTTCAGCCCTTGGCAGCCACCGAGGAAGTCAACTATGTGGCATTTCATTCAAATCTAGAGAGGCAACTCAATGCGATAAGGCTTAGTGTGTGGGGAGTAAGGGCTATGCAAGGCCAGGGTTGCAACTTGAACTCTAGCCAGCTCAGGAAGTTCAGCAAAGGCAATGGTTGCATTAGGGATACAACGGGTGTTGGGGTTACCTTCAGCAAGAGGTAGTAGAGGAAATCAGAGAAGGTGCACAAAGATTGCATCTGAGAGATACACTTGCTTTACAAAGTGGAAATTTTGTAAAAATGGAATCATACCTATTGTTCTAAGACTTGTTTTATTTTAAAATGCCATAGCCGTTTTTTCCCGTCAGTATGTTGTGATCATTCTTTTTAACAAATGCCTCAGATTCCAGAGAATGCATATGCCATAATTTATTTTGTCATTTCCTTATTGATGGACATTTGTGTTTTTCCCAATTCTCCACATTATAGTAATTATCCTGAAGCACTATGGGTGAGTCTCTTTGGAGGACATATTTAAAGTGCTAAAAATAATCTGAAAAGAAAGATCTTATTTAAAATCAGTCACCACACTTGTCTGGAGCTTTACTGATCTGATCCTTGTGACTGCATTAATTATGCCCTATTGCATTTTGCCCATGGGTCAGGCATTTCTGAGTTTATGCCCATGACTGCAAGGTGCTGGCTTCTCAGATGGAGGTCTGCAACATTGATAAGGCGTGCTATTCTCCCAGGAGGCTCCTAACTCAGAGAGGAGATTACTTTCCATTTTTGCATATGTCCAAAGCCTTTCCATTTGAGTTATTTTGTCAGTGAATAAGTGCCTTGAATAAATAAAGAAATGAAATTCTATGCATTATGAATTGCCCAGCCTGGTCTTCCTAAGCACTATCATCTAGGGAGATGTAATTAGTCAGACAATGGCCTAGGGGTGAGAGCTTGGATAGGATACCAAATATTCCCTGACAAGGGGTTTGAAGTGTTCGTTGATAAGAAAAACACCACCACGTGGAAAATTCTACATATCTTCAGGCACACTTTGGAGAAAACTCTTTTGCCTTGTGTTTTTATCTTGTTAATGCTCTGACATCTTGACAGTTTTGAAGGTAATGACCCCTTATGGGGAACAACAGGGACGCCACCTGCTTTTCTTCTTTTCCAGGCAGGGCATCCCCCTTAGTCTCCAGCACACTGTGACGGGCTCTGAAGATCATCACCTCTGGTCTCCCTCCTTACTTACCCTAAAGGGGTTAACTATGGCATTTCTCAAATCTGTAGTTTTTCTGACTATAAAAAAAACCCATCACTTTCCTGCAGAAGTCAAAGTATTTATCCTAGTACCCTTCTGATTTCCTTCTCAGAGAATCTTAATAACATGGACATGTTATAAAATATAAATCAAGTTCTACATGAAGCTATTTAAAAAATTGATCAGACCAAATAGAAAAGATAAAATTGTGAATGTAACTTAGCCCTTCATGGTGTTTGACTAACAATATTGAGTAAACTAAAGAATGCTTCTACAATCTTTAGAAAAACAAAACAAATATGACCATTGAATTTAGAACCAAAACAGTATGTTTTTTATTTTATGTGATATCATTTAATATATTTTTAAAAATTTTTAGTGTTTAATTTTGAGAGTGACAGTATGAGCAGGGGAGGGACAGAGAGAGAGGGAAAGAGATGATCTGAAGTGGGCTCGAACTCACAAATTGTGAGATCATGACCTGAGCTGATGTTGGACATTTAAACAACTGAGCAACCCAGGCACCCCACCATTTAATATTTTAACTCACATTTCTTATACCACTGTATTGATTACTTACTATACTAAGCCTGAAGAATTGGTCAATAATTTCAGGTGAACAAATAACAACAACCATATTTTTGTTATGATATTCTAATAATGGAATATATTTTGTGATTTTTAGTGATAAAACAATTTCATAAATTATAGACTATACCTCCTAGATTTGGTGATCTCTAAGATCAGGAAATGCCTACCACCTATCACATGATAAGCAGGAGTTCACACTATGCCAGCTCAAAGCTAGAAAGTATGACATTTCCATTTGCTTGTGCAGGAGAAATTTTTCCTGTGATATAATTTCTATGTGATACATTTTTTGAAATGTTGAAAATAGTTTATTCAGCCACATAAAGGCCTTTGCACATCCTTAAGCTTCCAGAGACCCCAGGGTGGTAGCCATTTCCTTAGGCAAGATGTCATATCAATTCTTAGACCGTACTAATGTGAAACTTGTACGCTGCCTGATACTCTTCTCAAAGTGGCTTTAAAAAGGCAATTTCATAATTCTTATTTGATTCTGAGTTAGTGGCAGAAAACAACAGGGAACGATCAGGGAGGGCGGGTGCTTCCGTACTTCTGTCCTTACGGAATCTCCAGAAGCTCGTTGCCTCCAGAAGGTGACAGCTCCTGTCAGGCAGCCCTCTCTCTACAGTCTTCTTCCTGTTTCCTGGTTCAAGTAACTGTTTCCTTCCTTAAACAAATCCTTCAACAAGGCCTTCAAAGATGTACATTTGGTTTGTTTCTAGTATTCTATTAAGAAGAATGCTGCGGTGAATAACTTGGTATGTATGCCATTTTTTTCCCTTGATGCAGGATCAAAGGATTGTTGGGAGTTGGCGCACTACAGGGAGTAAGTTGGAAAGATAGGAAGTGAGATGTCAGAAAAGAGAATGATAGAATTAAGATTATGAAGTTATTGATAATGACAAGGTCTGGAGCATGACTATGGGGTGATGACTAAGATATGCTAAGAACAATGTCATTTGAGTGGAGGTATTAAAAAAACAGAGAGACTATGGTGTTGGAAGGATCACCTACAATATTTATTAAAATCACCAAGAATTAAAAATAAAGGGAGAGATTATCAGACTGTAGCTAATATCATTGAGAAACAAGAGCAAATGACCTATGTGTCAAGAGATGATGGCAAGAATGAACACTATTAGGTGAACTAATCTGATAACATGGGATTCAAAGCTGGGGAACTTTAGTGAGGGGAGTAAGAAAAGTCTGCAAGTGACAATGAGAGCAAGGAGGTGGCCTATCCCACCAGAGGCCCAGGTATACGACTGTGGGAGGAAAACAGCCACTGTGTATGATGGTTGCTGGGGAAGTAGTACCCTCAGTGAAGAGTCAGGTTTCTAGAGCAACGAGATGAATGAAATGTTCAGAGAAGAGGTTAAGGATACAGGGAATTGGGCTGATAATGGCTGAATTTCAGAGGGCACAATGGAAGGATTTGTTTAACTACATAATGTTCACAAGCAGAACTTCTACTCTAGTTTTGCCCATAATCTCCTTTTTGCCTGAAATTCATCTTTTAGTGATTTTCTTAACAAAGGGTAATAGGAACAAGGTTACCTGGGTTTTTGCATATTAAAAACTCTTTGTCTCTTGGGGAACCTGGGTGGCTCAGTTGGTTGAGCACCAGACTTCAGCTTAGGTCGTGGTCTCGCAGTCCATGGGTTCAAGCCCCACATCGAGCTCTGTGCTGACACCTCAGAGCCTGGAACCTGCTTCTGATTCTGTGTCTCCTGTCTCTGCCCCTTCCCCACTCATGCTTGTCTCTCTCTGTCTCTCAAAAATAAATAAATGTTTAAAAAATTTTTTTAAAACTCTTTGTCTCTAGTTTATATACTTGAAAGACAGTTGGCTAGACTTATAGTATTTGTGCCCATATTTGAGTATCTTATATATGTTATTGCAGTGTTTTCATATAATGAACATTACTATATAGAAATGTAAGGCCAACCTGATAGTTCCCCTTTATAACTGACTTGATTATTTGTAACCTCCCATAAAGGATTATTGTTTTCTTTTGGTAGTCAGTAGCTATTTAAGTAAAATATCCTTGGATTATAATACAGTTTTTCAAGAGAAGAGTTGTCTTTTAATTGAGCAAAGTTTTCTTCAATTGTATCTTTAAATATTTATTTCGTTCCATTAATTTGAGACCTTCTTGGGGGCATGGGGCATCAATTATAAATTTTAGAAAATCTCCTTTACCTGTTTTCTGTATCTATTATTTTGTTTCTAATCTTTTGACTCTATTTGTCATTTTATTTTGCATGTTTTTCTTGTTTCTTTTCTCTATATCTTTATCTTTTCTTAGGTTTATTTTTTTTTCTTATTTCCTTCTAATTTCGTCTTTATTTCTTTGAAGGTTTTGGTTTTTTCTACTGCCTCTTTTCTGAATTCTTTTTTTTTTGTCTTTTCACTATATCTTCCTTGAATCCTTGCATTTCTGCTTTATGTTTTTGTTTCTTTGGTTTCTTTTTTTTAATTTTTAAAAATGTTTTATTTATTTTTGAGAGAGAGAGAGAGACAGTATGAGCAGGGGAGGGGCAAAGAGAGAGGGAGTTTTGTTTTCTTTTTATAGAGGTGATTGCCTCATTTATTTTTCTAATTCAGGGGAAGATATTTTTATGAAAATATATCTGCCATAGTGACATTTTCCTGGTAAAGAGTCCTTCGCATGTTATGTTTTGCTCCTTCCCGGCCCCCCCATTTTTGTTTACAGTTTCTTGATATTGGCGCTGTGTTACTTCCTTTCTTATCTCTCATCATTGGATGAAAAGTGTTTTCCTGGACCAGTGATTTTAAGAGTTTCCAGTATAGGTGGGAGTAAGGATCAGAAGAAGCTGGTTTTTACTAAGTATGGGCTCTCTTCCATTCTGCCACATGAACAGATTGCTTCCTGCAAATATGGCTTATCTGTGTGATTCTTCATGCAGTGTCACTTGCACTGTCATTCTGAATCCAACTGAGTACAAGATCTTTTGTTGCCCCACTCCCCACTCCCAAACATGGCTTGCCCCACATTCCCCACTCCCTTTTGCAGACAAAGGATAAAATTTCAACTCAAGATGTGTTCCTTACCTTCACGTGTTATACTTTTGTTAGCAGTGTCTAGCTGGGTCTCATTGCTGTTGAGATCCATCGCTGTGGTTTTTTTTTTTTTTTCTCTATACTTTCTCCCATACAATTTCTACTCAACTTCAGCTGCTTTTCCAACTTTTACACATGTTTTAGAGTCCTGGCAGTAAGCTAGTGACCTAGGTTGCAAAAGAAGAAAAGAAAGGTTGTGGAGTTTTTAGTTTTTGGAGCTCTTAAATGATTTCCAAAGATAGAGCAAATACTAATAAAACTAGTCATGTTCATACCAAGAGTTCTCTCTAATTCCTTGGAATAGTGATACCACATTTTACAGATAATCAGAAACTCATGTTTGTGGTCTGAATTCTCTCCTACAATATTCAAAATTATGGATTT
The DNA here is from genome assembly GCA_028646485.1 of Cryptoprocta ferox. Lineage (NCBI taxonomy): Eukaryota > Metazoa > Chordata > Mammalia > Carnivora > Eupleridae > Cryptoprocta > Cryptoprocta ferox. The sequence goes on along the minus strand of CM053571.1, from coordinate 45,049,497 downwards.
TTAGGATACTATTAAGAGTCCTTTAAGATTAGTCAACTATTAATAAAATGTGCTACAGCCTACCAAAACTAGGGATGACTCAGATCTCTTGGCTAGATCTTACTGAAGCCTTATAATCACAATATGCTGGAAATTTCAAGAACCCAAGAGACAGACTAATTAAGGGTTTATATTGTTCATTTGCTCTGTATAAATACTATGTGAAGCAGTATTCAGGTATTTCCCATACTACTTCTAGTTTGCCTCAAGGTCAGACTCTACAATTATCTGAATCGCTTGGGTACTGAGCTGGCATTGCTGGCACTGAACTGGGGACAGAAGTCCATTCCTTGCAGCCAAAAGTGTCTGCTTGTCTAGCTGGATTTATTTCACATGGGGATGATGTCAGAGTACTTTTGGCCCTGAAAATTATTTACCTAAAACAGAAACTCGCTGATCAATTTTGATTATGACAATGACAATATAGTTAGGTATATGACTGAACAGTTCTTGAGACGTCTGGACTATATTCAAGGAACATATGTACAGTTGAATTTCTACTCCAAGTTTTTGTTACTGATAGTTGCCCTCAGGCTGGATTGCAGTAGTTTCAGAAAAGAGAGCCACATAGACAGACATTTAGGACAATTGTGTGACTCATATGCCACTTCTCAAATTCTAATTAAATTGTGTCTTTGATAGTATAGTTTCTTTTCCAGTCTATGAAATTAAATTCTTCCTGCCACCAAGCTGCACAGAGAGGAGAGTTACTTGGTAGTTCAAACACATCTTGAGGTTTGCATGCCAAAAGCAGCTGCAGAAATGTAAAGTATGGCTCATATTCATCAAAATCTGTGTCTTTGGAAATGTGGACTTTCTATCTACCAAAATAGTACAGCTACTTCCCAAGATCTATAATTCCATTAAGCCCAGTTGCCATTAGCTCACTTCACATGCCTGGTTTGAGCCTGAGATCTTCATTTCCTGAAACAAAAGCCCTTCCTTTTCCCTGTGGTTTCAAGCTTGGTATATTCAGGTGTTTCATCAGATCAGCAAGAAAGTGTATTCTCTTGGGCCACTGCATGTGGAGTAAGTTGGGCCTCTGAGAGCCCCTTCAATTCCCAAAAGTCCTTGACCTCAAAACGTCTCTTTAACTAGTTCCTTTAATTTAGCCTTCTGACTGCATTAAAACAAAACCCAACTGTACACTCTGCTTTGTCTTTGTCCAAGCTGGTGACGGTTAAGGGCACAGGCATGAAAAATGCTGACAATCACAACTTCCAGGAAAAGAATCATATACAGCTCAGATCACAAGCTTGCCTATTGAATGATGCAAGGAGGATCAGACTTCTTTGTCTTGAGTTAGTATTGAAGCATTCCCTCCCGCCCCACTCCATTGTTGGTGTCCTACCCCTACTAAACACCCATGTTTATGCCAAACTTCTCAAACTCCTTGCTGGGAGAGAGCCCTTGAAAACTTCCTGTGTTCCAGCTGTCCAGGGTCAATTAGGTCACCTGCTGTATAACATTCCATTCCATCCATTTGGCACATGGGCTGTGGATCTTTAAAATAAAATAAATATTTTCACATTGTTAAGTGTATGTGTGTCACAGTGGTTTTCAAACTTTCTTTCTTACATCTGGAAATTCAGTATGTAAAGGAAATAAAAGAGCAGCCAGCTGTACTAAAGGGGGCCAAGAATAAAAAAAGCGTTCCCCCCACCTTAGGGTGGGGTCCTGTTTGAAGCCCCTTTGATGCATAGCCAATTTTTGTAAATAGTGCCTTGGTATGTGAAAAGGAGATGTAGTCTTATTCTTTCTCACAACTATGTATATATGTATAAACATGTATATAATCTACCTTATTAATTATGTTACTTATGGCTTTTCTATCCTTACTTATTTTATTATTTTCTAGCACTTGATCTGTTCTACATAAGAGGTAAATTAATTAGTCATATTTCCTGCTGATTTTTTCTTGGATCTGCTACAGTTTTTCCTTTATAAATTTTAAATGCTATGCAATTTGGTGTATAGATATTTAGAAGTGTGATATCTTAATTTTGTACTCATGCTTTATTGTTATAATGCCTGTCTTTGTCTCATTTAATGGTTTTTCCCTGAATTAAGCTTTGTTGAAGATAAAATTTTGATATTGGCTTCATTTGCTTAGTATACTCTCATCTGTCTATGCTTTTATTTTCATTCCAAATCACTTTGTTTTCATTATCTTTATGTATACAGCATAGAGTTGGGATTTGATTTGATATTTCATCTGAGAAAAGTTTTTAATTGGTAAGTTTAATCTTTTTATATTTATTGAAATGTAAATTATGTTTTATTTTAGTCCACCTATCATTTTTTGGTTATGCTTTTAGTTTATATTGTTCATTTAACTTTTTGTCACTATACGGCCTGTGTACTCTTTGGTATGCATGTTTTTGAATTTGAAAGGCTTGCATTTTTATTCCAGTGGGTATCTTAATAACTTTATAACTATATATTTTTTAGATATTATTCAAAGCAGTAAGCAGTCTATTTCCTGCTCCTTTTCTCTCATTCCCTAATTACATTATTTCTGTAACGTTTACCTTGTTTCTCTTCTCTCTCAACTCCTATTGGTGGTTTCACTGCTATATTTTCAGGATTTATAATTTACTCTCTGTTCTATGACAATAATTCTCATATTTGTTTTAGACTTAATTCTATACTTAAATGGATTCAAGGGTCGCTGTTAGTTTTTGTGTGTGTGTGTGGGGGGGGTTGTTTGTTTGTTTGTTTGTTTGGGTCCTAAATTCATCTCTTGTTTGTCTGAAGTTCATTCTTTACTACTGCCTTACAGAAGGGTTCATGAAAACCATATTGCATGCATGTTCAAAAATGTTGTATATTACATTTGTATTTAAGCAAACTTTGTTATAAAATTCTTGGGTATAAAATCCTTTCGGTCACATTTTGATCTTTTTTTCCCTTACAAATGTCTTGATCTTTTTTACCTAGTTACCCAAAATATTTTCATTAGCTTTGAAATCCAATAGCTTTACTACAATAGATCTTAGTTTGACTATTTATTCTGTGCCATTTTTTTCCTTTGGGTTATTATATACACTTATGTTTATAGTTCAGGTCTCCTTTTATTTCTGAAAAGTCTCTCAAAATATTTATCTAAGTTTTTTTTTCCTGTCCCAATACCTAGATTTTTCTTGGTTTTATTCCTTGATTATACATATGTTGGGTTTCTTTTGTTTCTCTTCCATTTATATGCTCTTCTCTCTAATCCTTTCTGTTTGTGTATTTCCATTTCATTCTATCTGTTAATCTGGTATTCCAAGACTCCTTAAAAATGTTTTATTTTGTTTTTGATTTTTTCCTTAACAAATGTTTATTCTCCTTTGTGCTGTTTCCAAGTTTGCCTTCATTTCTGAAATAGTTTAATATTTTTCCTCCCTCTTCTTCAATTTATGTTTAAGCTTTTGTAGTGGTTTTGCTTCATTCTTAAAACTTTCAAGTAAACAGAGTTTAGAAAGTTGAGTTAACCATACTTACCAGTTCAGGCCACACTATCATAATTGATCATGTAAGGTTATTTTTTTCCTTTTTATTTTTATTCCTATCCCCCAGATAGGTAACCATTCACATGTGGTAGGTGTGTATTTTTTTATGTATTTTTATAAAATGTCTATTTTTATGTTTATACTTTCTAATGTACATATGTGATATTGATTATACATCTATTTTTTTTCCTACTTAGCATGATATAGGATCCATGCAAGTTGCTTTGTGGCCTTCTAATCAGTTCCTTCTGACTGTAGTATCATGGTAGATGTGCATCTCCCATTTTTTACCTATTTACTCTCCTGGTGATAAACACTAGAGTGCTTCCAATTCCTCCACCACAAATAACCCTGCTTAGTCCGTTGGGGCTGCTATAGCAAAATACCATAAACTGGGAAGCTTATAAACAACAGAATTATTTCTTTCTTATAGTTCTGGAAGCTGGAAGTCCAAGATCAGAGTGCCAGCCTGGTTGAGTTCTGACGAGACCCATTTCTAAGTTGTACCTTTACCCTTTAAAAATCAAGGCTATAGTTTGGTTAAAATTTTCTTTTACTTAATGGCAAGTTTTCTGGATGAAAAGTTTAATTTGGCATTTTTTCCTTTTCCCTTCTTTTCTCATGGTATCTTTGCATGCTAGTTCCTTTCTGATTGATTACTCATCTTTGAAGCCGGAGAGGCTTCCCAAGTTTTCCAAGACATGCTGCTTGCAGAAGGTTTGTGCTCAGGAGGGGCCAGGACCACGCGCCAGCCTAACAGCAATCCCCAGGATAGGAAGGTCGTGCTTGAGTGCCCTTAATTCCTCCTTCTAAGAGACCAGGAGTTGCAGGGCTGCTCACATTGCAGTCTCTTTCGTCCATCTTGCCTCACCAACCGAATGCTTCCTGCGCACATGGCAAGTCTGAACATTCCTCTTTCAATGGTGCCTTACCTCCTTCTCTTTTATAATAAATCAGTTTCACGGAAGAGGCACTGCTGCCAACCCATATAGTACTCGATTCGCTGTTTCAAATGCATGATTGGTGGTTTTGCCCCTAGGGTAAGCCACTTAATTGTGTGAAAGTGTGCTTTGTTGATGTTTTCTGGGGTCCATAGCCATCGACATCTTTTATCTGATTGGCTAAGCCTCAGTCACGTGCTTACCTTTGAAGAGGCAGAATTTAGTTCCACTTGACTCATATGGACTGAACATGGTGAGAGGGCACTTGCCCAAATAAAATCACTGTGATGATTTCAAGACGGTATAATGCATGCTGAAGAGGAAAACGAGGCGGCGGGGGGGGGGGGGGGCCGGGGGCGGATATTGAATCACTTGTTGCATCAACAAACGCATCCGTTTCTCTTTTCCTGTACGTCTTGCAGTATAGGCACTCATGACATCATAGTAGCTTCCTATCTAATCTTCTTGCCCCTCATCCGCCTCAAGTACTTTCTAGGCATTGCCACCACATTACTCTTCTTAAAGCATTGTTTTGACCATTTCACCCTCCAACTCAAAATCTTTCAGGAGCTTTCTCCTGATCCCCACCTTCCTGGTTTGGTGTTTAGAATCTTCCGGAGTCTGGCTCCCACAGATCTTTCCCGGTACTTGTTCCGTGTGCCAACGAATCTGCCGTGCCCACCATAGCTCTACACATTGCACGTTTTCCTTACGAGGCCTTTGCTCTATTGTGTGTTCTACACCATTTCTCTCATCCTGAGTCTGATCTCAGATGATGAGTCAGAAACCATTAGTTGTCTCTAGTATCTGTTTTCTTTTTCTTTAGTGTCGGAACTGTTTACCTGGGCAGATGGCTACTCAGTAGAAATGACGTTTCAACATTATTTACAGTTAAGTTTTGGGGCACCTGAGTGGATCTGTTGGTTGAGTGTTGGACTCTCAATTTTGGCTCACGTCATGATCTCACAGTTCATGAGTTCAAGCCCTGCATTGGGCTCTGTGTTCAGTATGGAGCCTGCTTCAGATTCTCTCTCTCTCTCTCTCTCTCTCTCTCTGTCTTAAAATAAATAAATAAACTTTAAAAAATAGAGTTAAGTTCTGACCAATAAGAGGTAAGTGTAGTGATGTATACAACTTCTGCAAATGTTCTTAAATAGATGAGTGTGTCCTTTTCTGCCCCTATCTCTTCTGCTGGCTGGAAATAAGGATTTGATGGTTGAAGCTTGAACAGCCATTATGGATCATAAGGTAGAAGCTGCATGTTCTAAAAGGTAAAGCCACATGATAGAGAGCCTGTGTCTGTGTTGATCACAGAGCTACCATACCAATGCTGAACTGTCTACACTTACATAAGAGGAATACATTTTATTTTACTTAAGCTATTGCTATTTTGAGTTTTTAACTGCTACAGACACCAATCTCTCCATTAAAATACATTGCTTAGAATAATTTTCTGGTGGCCAATGATAGGAATCCATTAAAAATCTAAGCAAAATGGTGGAATTAAGCATACAAGGATTTGTCACAGAACCTATGGGTAGAAATGAAGAAAGCCTCAGAAATAGATTGGATCTTGGGACTGTGGGGAGGCCAAGAGGTCCTCTCATTGTGTCTCACCTCTCCTCTTCTCTCTTACTGAAGATTTTTATATATCTGGCATAGAAAGTAATAAATAAATATATGTTCAATGGATGGCAATTTGGGTGTCTATACATCTGAAACCAATTACCAAAACTTTTCCTTATATATATGTAGCTTATTAAAGTGACTCTTTTTGACGAGAACCATATTTTTTAGAGTCTAAGCTCTTCTGTTAACCTTTTTCTCTCAGTTTTCTGATTTTTTGCAGTTGTGTATTCCAACAGTAGAAAAAGGGTCTGAAATGCACGGTTGTCCATAATTGATCTAATAAAAGACACTTCAGAGACAGTTCTGCTTTTGTACAGGAGTTGCAAAAGCCAATTTTTGTGGGAATGCAAACACTGGCTTGCAAATAATTATTTTGCTAGACAAGGAAATGATTGATTATTTTTGGTACATTTTCCCCGTAAACAGCTCTTTCTTTTTCTCTTTCTTTCTTTCTTCCATTTTGAATTGTTATTATTTACTATCTGGGTTCCTGCTTTTACCTAGGTTTTTTTTTTTTTTTTTTTTTTGTTTTTTTTTTGCCCTTCAGGATTTCTTATGTTCTTATCAGCTTATTGATATGTTTGATAAGATGTTTTATATATTTCATCTAGCACTTTGATTTGCTTTTGGTGGGGCAATCAGCCAGTCTTTAGTCTGCCATACTACTGGATGTGGAGTCTGGTATGCTTTTTAGAGTTTTAACTTTATTTGTTTGTAAGATATTACCCTGTATTCTGAAGACCACGGCCCTAACTTTGGTGGTCCAAGCTCCCCATCGATAAAGATGAAGACTACCTTTCTACCTTTGTCAAATTGTTTTTTGTAAAAGACTCATGAGATAATTAGTGTGAAGTTAGTTTGAAACTGGAAAGTGCCCTGTAAATATATATTTTATGGACTTGGAAAAGCAAAAGAGGCAAATAAGCAATAAAAAATGATAACTAATGACTTGTTCAATTTAAAATTTCTAGATATTTGCATTCGTCTCCTTCATTTTCTGGCCTCAGGTATGGATGGGAAAGTCTCAAGATTTCTCTAAAAATACAATATTATCTTATATATTCGACATTGTATAATTTATTTTTTAATGAAAGAGAAAGAAGGCAGATTTGAGCACACTGCAAAATCTATCATCATGTTTTTAAAGCTTGTGAACTGTCTGTCTCTTTAATATACGGGTGAGCCATCTAACCTAGGATGCTTACAACACTTTACAGATTTTATAGGCTGAGACTCCGAGTGTCTCACAATTTACAATACTCCTTGGTCTCTGTGCTGCAAGGACACTGAAGTGTTATTACAGGTAACTGCTCATATGGCTCTTCTCATTCTGAAACTGTGCTGCCAGGTTAAGTATGTGAGAGGAAACACCTCTAAGGACATTCCAAAGAGCCTCTTGGATGGTAGGTAATTTGCAAATGGACTAGCCTGGGACTCAGGCATAAGGCTACTGCTTACTATTTCCTGTAGATGCTTGATGTCTTAACTCCTATGCAGAAGAGATCACAGAGCCTGTTCTCTAAACATTTATATACCAAGACAGTGTGTCGGTATGTATGTCATTTACTCATCTGCATTTATTGAGCCAGTTCTACTACGTGTCAGGTCTTGTGCTTGTTTTAAAGAAGCTCATAGTTATCAGGAAAATAGACAAAACTACAATTACCATTCTATGTGATAACTGCTAGAAAGAGACAAGGTCCTATGGGAGCACAGTTAAGAGCACCTAACCGATACTGGGCTGGGATAGGGCTACGTGGCAAGCAACAGGGAAGGGTTCACTAGAGAACTGATGCTTAGTCTGAATAATGAAGGATAAGCAGGAATTAGTTAGGCAAGAAAAAGGTGGAGGGTCAGGACATAACAAGAAAAAGGAGTACCATATGTAAACATGATATGTATGAGAGAGTATGACAAGAATGGAGAATGCAAATCGTTTGCTGTATGAGGAGTTTATTCATTCCACCTAGTTACAATTAGGCTTGTCTCCTCGCTATGTCTGAGTTCTTGTGGTAGAGATTGTGTGTAATGGTTTCTTTGTCCCCAGGTCCAGCAGTATGCAAGAGATGGAGCGCAGTAAATGATGAATAATAGTATTCATTCAGGACATGACATGACAGAGGGTAAGGGAGAATAGTTAGGAAGAAGGTTAATGGAAGAAGGATATTATCTAATGACAGTGAATAGAAAATGGGATAGGCTTAGGTTTAAGAATAACTTGGGAATTAGGATGGATAAGACTTGCTATATTGGTGAAAGTGAATAATGACTTTTCAGCTTTCTGTTTGAATGATACATGGATGATAACAGTAATACTGTTGTTAATAATAATAGCTAATATTCATTAGACATTCTGCATCATGCAGTATACCATTTTACATGTACTAAACCACTGAATCTCTCATGACTCAGAGGGATACACACTCTTATTATCCCCACCTACTGTTGAGAAAATTGGGACTATTAGAGATCAATTTGACCAAAGTCACCCACCTAGTGATAGTGATTTCAATCCCAGAAATCCTGATTGCTACAGTCATACACATAATCTACTCTTCTTTACTGCCTCTAACAGATGTGATCAATATTTAGAATGATGGTCCTATTCAGTATTTCTATCACATAAATTGTATGTCTTTTATTAAACACAGAGACACATATGGTGATCGCCTCTTATTGATCAGATGTTGGGAGCTTGGTTCTGTATTTTCACTTTTCCTACCTGGAAAACCTAAAGTGCGGTGGAAGTTTGATAAAAGTTGAGTTGACACAAAAAATGAGAGAAGGCGGGTACAGAAAGGACATTCTCGAATGCTCGACCGCTGCCCAAATAATGGAATCTGGTTCTATCAGACTTCCTCTGCTCCCATCCCTAGACATACCCACACGCACACGTTGTAAGACATATATGGACGACAAGTTTCAGGTTGGTTCCAGTAGTCCTCAGCTCACATCGAAGGTTCATTTTCCGACTCCTGGACCTTCCAGCACGAAGTTAACTCGAGGCCTCCCATCGAGCCCAGGGAAACTTGGCTCCGAGCCGCTGGGCTCGTTCCCAGGGCAACGGCCCGCGGAGGCACCTGGGGCACGCTCCCCGGTACCTGCGAAGAGCCCTGCCTGGCGCCAGGGGGCGCGGGAGCGCGTCAACTCCTCCCGCCCCTCGCCAGCCCCACGCCAGCCCTGCCCCCGCCCCGCCCCCAGTCCCGCCTTCCCTCCCCCGGGTCGGGCCGCTCCCGGCTCCCGGCTCCTCTCCTGGCGCAGGCGCAGTTCCGCTTTCCTTCGGCGGCTCTCAGCGCAGTGCGCCCACCTCGGCTGAGTGTAGCGGCGTCGACGGGCCGGTAGTCCTCTTCCTCCTCTCGCGGCCTCGGGGCAGGCTCTGTACAGCGCTGCGAGCGCCCCTGAGCGCAGGCAGCGACCGCGGTGGTTTCGTCAGGTGAGTGCAGCCGCGGGAGGGAGAGGCCCCGGACGTGGAGCACCGCCCCCCTCGGCGCGCCCGCGCCCCCGCCTCCCTCCCGCGAGCCGGCCTGGAGGGGCGGCCGTGGCAGGTGCAAGTGCGGGCGCGGCGCGCGACGACCTGGCCCGGCCACATCGGCCCGGCAAGCGCGCCCCCCCATCCCGGCACGCGGGCTCGGGGAACCCCGGTGGAGTCGGCGGCGGGGTGTCGGCGCCTCGGGGAGTCTGGGGCCGCTGGGGCGTCGGGCGGCGGCTCCTCCCCCGCCGCCCGGACCTGGGCGCGTTACTCATTAACTGCGCGGTCCCGAGCGCCCGCGGCTGTGAGCCGGAATCCCGGTTACCTGTCGGCCGGGCGCGCGCGGCGGGGAGCTGGCGACCTGCGGGCGCTGAGGGGGTGGGGGTCTAAGAGAGTTCCCGAACAAGTGTGCAGCCCCGCGCTGCGCGGGACCTGGAGCAGGGTGAGGCTATAGGCTTGGACCTGGGGTCGTAGTAAATAAAGGACGAGCGAGGCTCCGCGCCGAGGCGTAGAGGTCACCCTCGGCAGGTCTCGGCGAAACCTGGGGGACCGGAGCGAGCGCCCGGAGTCGCGCGCTTTAGGGTGGCAGCGCATTTCAGCCTGACTTTTGTTTCGGGGAGTTGAGAAGAGCTGCACCGACGTAATTGTAATTACACTGCCCTTCCAGCGTTGACAACTCTCTCTGAACGCCCTGGGACCAGCCGGCTCTAATGGACTGTAGAAGTGACGATGTTAGGTGCAATCAGCAGCACGTGAAGAGTTGCCAGTTATTATGGAATTAAGAGAACAAATCTGTAATGGATAAAGGGTAAGGTCTTGAAAATTAAGAATGCTGAGTTAATACTGGTCCCTAACAAGTAGACAGTTTAGTTTCGTGGAAGTAGAGCATATTCTGAGGCTACCTGTTCACACTATGTTTCCCCCTCCAACTCCTTCCTTTCAGTGTAGGAGAAAAAGCCGTGTAATCTTTTGTCGTGGAATGATTACATAATTGGAGGAGACCCGTAAGCGGATTAAAACAAAACTGTTCTATTGTAAATCTATTGAAGGACCCAGTTTCTATTCATTATCCTCCTTATTTTGTTCGTTTTTGTAAAATGGTGGATGACAAATCAAGGAGAAAAGAGGCAGAATAGATTCGTAGACTGATCGCAGTAAATATTTGATACTGTTAAATATTCCACCAGTTTTATGGGGCCTTGTTCTGTTAACATTTGTTATTTATTTACTAGTACTGTGCATTTTGATAGGACTTTTCATGTTTGGACAGACATTGAATCCCAACTATGGTTTCTGTGATCTAATCCTAAAGCCCTTGTGGAATTTATAGAAGTTCTTAGCAGTTCTACAGTTGTACTACAATAGTGCATTTCTTACTACTGAAAGAAAAGCCTTTTAATTTTTTTCTTTTTCCACTGCAGTAAAGTTATATATCAGTCCACACCTTTGTTAACCCACGTGAAGCTCTGACTTTTCACTAGGATGGACATTGGCTGTTGAGCTACTTGAGGAGTTTCTAATTAGATCCAGTTGTACTTTTTGAATTGTATAGTTACGCATATGCTTCCTTTAATGTTTTTCCTATAATTTTCTCTAAACTCTCAGTTCGCCACAACACACACATAGACATTCCACAAATAATTTTTACAATGCACGGTTTCTTAGAAATCTAGGTCCCTATCAGTTTTTTAATACGGCAGAACAAAAACTTGTAGGTTATGGTAGTTTTGCATGTATTATTGTACTTAGTATACCTTTTTTTTTTCCTTCCTGAGAGGGACTCACCGAACCAATAAGTTAGCTAGTGAAATGAAAAATTATTAATCTGTTTTAAAGTTTTAGCTTCATTACTTACCGTGCACGTGACACTGAGTAAATCATGTAACCTTTCTGAGCTTATTTTGTCCATTTGTAAATGGAGAGTGAATTTGCCAGCTTTCAACTATTTTTATCTATTTATTTTTAAATAAACTTTTTATTTATTCATTTAAGTAATCTCTACCCCCAGCTGGGGGCTCAAACTCACAACCCCAAGATCAGAAGTTTCACGCTTTTACAACTGAGCCAGCCAGGCGTCCCTTGACTGTTTTTAATGTAGTTTAACCTAATGTGAATATCATAACGGTGGGATGAGAATTAAATGGGATATTCCATGTGAGGTGTGGGGGTGGGGGAAAGGAACAGATAATAGCTTGGTAGTGGGCCATACACTGTGCTTGTTGACTTATGTTACCTTAACAACTTTGGTCTCCTCAGTACATTCCTGAGATATAGATCGTATGACCACATTATACAGATTGGGGAATTGAGGCTCAGAGAGGCGAAATAACTTGCCTGTGGTTACTTAGTTGTTAGTGGTCCTATGGATGATTAGTGGCAGAGCCAGGATTAAAAAACCAAGTGTGACTGCCCAAAATGGAATTCCTAACACACTTTCTCCTCCCACTCCTTTCTGTATCTTCCATGAAAGAGCTTTGTAGTTATAAGGAGACCTCAGATAAAAGGTGTTACTATCATTTGTGTTTTTGGCTAAAAAGTATCCAGGTTTTTTGGTGATGATGATACCACTGTTCCTACTACTACTATTGAACTTCTAACTTACTCTCTGTTGGGCTCTGGTGTAAACACTATACCAAGTCATTTACTCTTATAGTGACTTAGGAGTTAGCTAATGCTTTATCCTCTTTTCTTTTTCTTTTCTTTTTTTTTTTTTTCATTTCTTTTTTAGAGAGCATGTGAGTGAGGAAGAGGGGAAGAGGGAGGGAGGGAGAGAGAGAGACAAAAAAAGAGAGAAGAGAGAGAGAGAGAGAGAGAGAGAAAATCCCAAGCAGGCTCCACGCTCAGCACAGAGCCTGATGTGGGGCTCGATCCCATGGTCTCATGACCTGAGCCTAAATCAAGAGTTGGACACTCCGCTGACTGAGCCACTCAGGCATTCCTGCTTTATCACATTTTATAGTTGAGAAGATTGAGACACTGACAGATTATGTAGATTGCTTAAGGTCACAGAGCTAATTAAATGATAGGACTAAATGAGAACTTAGGCAGTGTAACCACTAAGAGCAGTGCTCTTAACTTTGCTTTACTACTTCATGTGTACGTTGTAATGCTGAAGAATTGTTTTTAATTAAGCTTTTATGTGGTACTTAATATTAGTATAATAAGTAATTCTTTATGTGTCACCAGATATTTTAAATCAAATATTCATTGAGCATCTACTGTGCAAGTCACAGTGGGGGTTAAAGGGAAGTATTCATGGAGTGTGAAAGCTAGACCTTATAATCGTTCCCATATCTTTTATAAGGTCCTTAAAATTTAGAAGGCATATGTGTCTCTCGTATATGTGTTATTATTGTAATTTTTTTAATGTTTGTTTATTTTTGAGCTAGAGCCAGAGTGTGAGCAGGGGAGGGGCAGAGAGAGAGAGAGAGAGGGAGACACAGAATCTGAAGCAGGCTCCAGGCTCTGAGCTGTCAGCACAGAGCCCGACGTGGGGCTCCAACTCAAGAACCATGAGATCATGACCAGAGTCTAAGTCAGATGCGACTGAGCCACCCAGGCGCCCTGTGTTGTAATTTTAATGAGTGCCAAAAAACACAAAGTGCTTAGAATAGTTGGAGAGTGGGGAGAAAGGATGAGTCGTGGCTAGTAGAGATACTGTGTGTTGAGGTAATGAGCTTTCAGGATATTCTAAGGGGGTATGCTTTTTCAAGTGTGAAAGCTTTGTCTCATGTAGAGTTTTGGTTAAGGTATAGTTCAATAAAGGACAGTAATTTGGTTACCAAATTAAGTACACTTGATATTTAAAAATAAAATAACTGAACTTTTGAAAACTCCTTGCTAGCTAATTTCTCCTTTTCTCTACTGATCTCCTTAGAGATTTTTTTTTTTTTTTTTTTGGCTAGGTAGTACCTTTTTTTCCCCCTCTTTTATTCTTCCAGAGCACTGGGTACATGCCTCTATTTTGATATTTATTAGTTTGGTGTTCATACTGTCTTGTAAATTTTGTTGACAGTGAGTTCTCTTCCTCTAGTGTGCATGTGCTTTGAAAGCAGGACTTAAGTCATCCTACCCCATTTTGCAGCGTTTGCAGTGGGCCTGGAAGCTTTAGGTACTGTATTTAGTGATGGGTGTCAGTGGAGGAACGTCAGGATGTATTGAAATTGATCTAGCAGTAGTAATGGAAATGTGTTCAGAGTGAAAACTGTGGGCTAAGGGAGGGAGGAGAGGGATATTTCCAACAGGCAGCATTAACTTGCTATCTTTGTTTTTTTCTCTTCTGCTTTCCCTTTCAGTTTACAACAAATGAGGCAGTTTCATAAGCTTCAGTTGTATCTAGTCATGGTTAGAAAAAAGTGATTTAGCTTAGAATATCAGCAACACAAAATTATAGCTATAGCCATAAGCCGTGAGTACTTAGAGGAAAAGAATAAAATTTTCTGTAGTTAACAACAGGGTTGTAAACATAAGCATAATGGAAGCTGAAGCTGATAGAATTCTACGTATATGAATTGACAATCTAGTATAAAGAAAATCTATGCAAGAGTGTGAGAGTACCTTAGAAGCTTAAAGGACCATACGAATGATAGCTTTGAACCATTTAAGTGAATTGTAATTTGATGTGTCCACATAATATTGTTGAGTATTTGTTTGGGGGCACCTGGTTGACAGATCAGGGTAAAATACAAAAGAACACAAAATAAATTCAAAAACCAGTAAGTAAATGTGAATTAGTTTCCTGTTAGGAAGAGAATTATATTTTAACTCTATACATCAGAAAAAAAACTTGTTTTCACTTTTCTTCCTTTTTTTTTTTTTTTAAAGTTTATATATTTTGAGAGAGAGAGTGTGTGAACCAGTGGGGGAGGGGCAGAGAGAGAATCTCCAGCAGCCTCCACACTGTCAGAGCACAGAGCCCCATGTGGATCTCTATCTCACAAACCTTGAGATCATGACCTGAGCCAAGATCAAGGGTCAGACACTTAACTGGCTGAGCCGCCCAGGTTCCCCAGAGAAAATGATTTATATGTATAAATAACACACATATCCATCACTAAGTAGATGAAGATGTTGGGGCTCAGAGAAGTTTAATTCACCTGCCCAAGTTTGCAGGTATAAGTTAGAGGTTGGTCAAAGCTAAAACTTGAGCTTTCTTCTTCAGGTACTGGTATTTCTGTTCTGCTGTGGCACATACAGCTTGGAGGAATTTTAGTAAATATAGAATTGAAATTATTTAATTTTCAGATATTAAATTGATATAGAAAAAGATTAAAATTACAGCTTAAAGTTTTTTTTTTCCTTAGAAGTAAATCCTTTGTTTCTTACTTGTTAAGTAAGTCAAATAAGGGGAATATGCTTTTTGTGAGAAAATGAATTTTATTTGTTCTTTTGGACTATAATGGAAATTGAGTTTCGTGATTTCATTTAAATTGTGTATGTATATCCATTTTATCCAACTGCTTTAGTTTTTAATTGAAAATATTATAGCAACAATTTATCTTAATTTCTTGAGTTATCCTAGGGATGTTTTATTTTCAGTTAGAAAATTCACTTTAAATATAAAAAAAATTTTTATGACAAGTTCCTGGGAGTTTTCTAGGCATTTGTTAAATAAGTTAATACTTATGAACTTCTTAGCAACAATATCTGACACATAATTAACTTTAAGTAAATATTGGCTGCTGTTCTTGCTATGATAATACTGATTTCTAAAAAGAAGAAATAACATGAAATACATATGGGTGATCAAAAATAAACTGTTTTGGGATGCCTCAGTTGGTTGAGTGTCTGGCTCTTGGTTTCGGCTCAGGTCATGATCTTGCCGTTTGTGGGTTGGAGCCCTGTGTCGGGCTCTGTGCTGACTAGTGGGGAGCCTGCTTGGAATTTTCTCTCTCTCCCTCTCTCTCTGTTCCACCCTCCCTCCATTTCTCTCTCTCTCTCTCAAAATAAAGAAAAACTTTAAAAAAATGAAGTAAATTGTTTTTATCAACTTTTCCTTATGATTCGATGTCAGTTTTATTGCTTAGAATTGCGTAATAATAAAGGCAGATAGGCAGTGTTGGTAATTCACCCATAAGAATTTAGTGTCAACTTTTTCATACGTTGATAGTGGTCCTTAACAGGTTTAGTTTCTGAATTAGGGTACTCTGCAAAAGAAATCAGTTTTTTGAATTACTCATCATTTTATGCAAAAGAATACTGCTGCTTAAAAATAGCAACTTATTTTACTCATATAAAAACTTTGAATTTAAGATAAGTCTTAAAGTTTCCATATATTTTATTTATTTATTTTTAATGTTTGTTTATATTTATAATTTTTATGTTTATTTCTGAGAGAGAGAGAGAGGGAGAATGAGTATGAGTAGGAGAAGGGCAGAGAGAGAGGGAGACACAGATTCTGATGCAGGCTCCAGGCTCTGAGCTGTCAGCACAGAGCCTGACGTGGGGCTCAAACTCGTGAACCACGAGATCATGACCTGAACCGAAGTCGGACAGTTAACCAACTGATCCACTCAGGCACCCCTTTAAATGTTTATTTTTGAGAGAGAGATGGAGAGTGGGCATATGTGCAAGCGAGGGAGGGGCAGAGAGAGAGGGAGAGAGAGAATCCCAAGCAGGCTCCGCACTGTCAGCGGTGAGTGCAGTGCGGGGCTGGAACTCATGAACCATGAGGTCATGATCTGAGCTGAAATCAGGTGCTTAACTGGCTGAGCCACCCAGGTGCCCCAAATTTCCATATATTTTAAAGAGCAAAAGATTTTAGACCAGTGTGTTTGGTGGCTGATTACTAGCTAAGTTACAGTTTATGGAAATTGCATATGCTTGAAAAAGGCCCTGAATTTAATCTTAAAATTATCTTTTCAGAAGTGACTTGAATTTAAACAAAGTTGAAATGTATTCTCCACGATGAAACTTGTAGGTAGAGGCCCTGCCCAAGCGTACTGTCCTATGTGCTATGTACATTTCTTTTATTTCTCAGCATACAAGATAGAAAACCCAGGTACAGATTTTGAGATGAGAGAACCTAGGTTGGCCCAATAATTTGACAGAAGCGGGATTCAAACCTGCCTCTCTTTGAGACTTGCATTTTATGTTCGTTACTTTGCTTCAGTTTATAGTCTATTCGTATTCTCCATAGATGCTTTGCTTTCACACCTTAGGCATACCTGAAAAGCCCTTCAAAGGGCTTTATCTTTCTCATTAGCTCCTTCTTGTTCTTTGGGTCTTTTCTTCGGCTTTACTTTTTCTGGAAGTCTTTCCTGTGATTCATTTGCCCCTCCTGTCTGCTCTCTTAATACTCTTTGTGTCTTCTGTGGCATTTTTTACACTGTATCATTGCTTCTATTTGCCAATCTTTCCTACTTTCTTCAGACTATTTGGGAGCAGAGATAATTTTTCATCTTTCCCTAGAACTGGCACATAGCAGGCCCTCAAAATACTTGTCGAAAGAATAGCTGAAATAGTATGCTTATAGGTCAGAAAAATAAGATGGATGTTGCAGGGATGATGGACTTTATTTCAACATAAGAAACATTTTTACTCAAATGGTCTAACAGAATGCAAAGCAGTTCAAATGGTGGTAGTATGTTGTGGTTAAGAGCTTGGACTCTGAAGTTCAGCAGATGGAGGTTTTCATCCTGGCTGTCTTAAGCTGCAGTGTCCTTATAAATGCACTGGAACTACACTTGATATTTAGTAAGTGCTCAAAAATATTAGCTGCTATTCTGAGAGAAACTGCCTTATAATCCTATATGATTGGGACTGGTAGTTGGATGGCTCAGATCCCCAGTCCCTCCTCCTCCCTCTGGGTTATTTTGAAGCAAATCCAAGTAATTTTCAGTACGTATCTCTAAAAGGTAAGGATTTTTTTATATAACCATAATATCATTATTCCTAAAAATTGACAGTAATTCATAATATCTGTAATATCCAGTGCTCAGGTTTCCTTGATTGTCTCATAATTTTGTTTTTACAGTTGGCTTTATTCAAATAAGAATTCAAGTAAGATCCTCACATTGTATTTAATTATATCTGTTAATTCTCTTTTTAAATTTATAAGTTCCTCTACCTTTTTTTTCCTAGTTTATTGAAAAAACCAGGTGGTTTGTCTAGTAGAGTTTCCCAAAGTCTAGATTTTGCTGTCTTGTCCCTGTGGTATTTAACATGTTTCTTTCTTTTCTGTATTTCCTACAGACTGCTAAAGACCTACCTATAGGCTTGATTGGTTTGGGATCTTTTTATTTTTAAGAGTGGCAAGAAAGGTTCATGGGCGGTGGTGCTGTCCATTACTTGTTTCGCCATATAATCCCATAATGTCTTATTTTTTTCTTTTTGTGATAAGATGTCACCAGTGAGTTCATGTACTGTTGTTCTGATCCATTAACTATAAAGTTCCCCACATAGCTTTTTAGCTTATGGCTCTGTTTTTTTTTAATTTTTTTAAACATTTTTATTATTGAGAGAGAGACAAAGCATGAGCATAGGAGGGGCAGAGAGAGGGGAGACACAGAATCTGAAGCAGGCTCCAGGCTCAGCTGTCAGAGCCCAACGCGGGGCTCAAACCCACAAACTGTGAGATCATGACCTGAGCCGAAGTCAGACACTTAACCGACTGAGCCACCCAGGCGCCCCTTACCTTACGGCTTTAATAGCTATTATTTATTAATGCCTAGGCCCATTTTATTAGGATTGGAAATTCATATTTATTAGATGGAATTCTTTCAAAAAGAACTTTTTCTCATAAACTGTTTAGTTCCTTGTTGTACAGGAAAATCAGGATAAATACCTGATTCTTCTCTTTATTTTACCAGTTTTCAAAATAATGAATTGATTCCCTAGCACCAATCAAAGGGTATCAGTGAGATTTTGTTTTTATTTATGATCATGAATTTCATAGATTTAAAATTTTTTTGTTTTAGTTCCTTGCAGATAATATCTTTTTGATGTTCAGATTGTCTCATCTTTGGTTAGTGGGACTCCTTTTGATACCACTCCAATGGTCTTTGATGGCTTTTTTGCTTCCTGGTGTAACAGGATGTTCCAGGGTCTTCTTGTACGTTACTGCCCTTGGCCTGGAAATCAGCCATTTCTTTGAGGAGCCCTTGTTCTGCTTTTGTAGGAAATGGTATTACTCTGGGCATAAGGGGTACTCGTTGCTCCTGAGTTGGTTACTGATGTTACACCACCTCGGTGGATATATTTAGGAATTTTTTTGTTTTAATAGAAATTTTTTTCTGATTTTTCTGATTCAAATTTCGAACTACAGAGTTTTTGGTTCTTCGATTTTATATTTATATCTCTTATGTGCTGAAAATCTTAATTCTGAATGACATTAGCATAATAACTATTCGCCTGATACTATATTAAAATAGTTTCAGAATAGGAATATCAGCATTACTAATATGATTACTGAGAATAGTTTATAACTTTTTTCACATCTTGTATCTTTAGAATATACTCTGTATAGTTTTATGTTTTAAAATCATTTGCAGTAGCTCTTTTCTATATTGTTAAGCTACCATCTCAGTACACAGCCTGGTTCAATTTGTTTTATTTTTAGAGATTCTTTTTTAAAATTTAATCTTGTTTTGTCATTCATGTGGTTCCAAGGTCAAATTCAAATCTACAAGGCAAGGTCTATTTGGAAAAGTCCAGTTTTCATGCCTATCCCCTCTTGCTGTTCTCTCCTTCTTTCTGTAGATAACCATTTCTACTAGATTTTGGTTTATTCTTCCACTTGTAAAATATAAATATGTATACATAGTAATACATTTATATGTCACATATACATAAAATTATATATGTACGTCATATATACATATAAATTGTATTTTCTCCTTTTTTAGGTAGAAGGTAGCTTCATGTCGTTTGGATGAAAAATAATAAATTAAGTATTAAACACTTTAAATTCCTTGCTAATATGACCTTTCATTTGGCATAGTGAATATTTTGGGTGAAAAAACAATTTCATTTTGAAGACTAAAATTATTATTTGCTACAAGAAAGAAAACACTGGATTTGAAATTTCGCAGTTGCAGATTTAATAGCTATAGCTTTCATCGTCTATATATATCCTTGAAGGTTTGTGACATGTTGTAATTGTACTTTTGAGATATTATGTATATTAGGTCATCTCTCTTCCTTTGCCAATTTTACTGCAGCCTTTTTGTTTCCTACTTGTCTTATTTTAAGCACTTTTTTTAAGGATATAAAAGAATTTTTCAATTTAATGAAATTTTCTGTACTTTATGAAGAAATTAAGTGCTACATTGGTGCTTGTGTTTGGGAATTTTGGTAGGGTATCACTCATGATTATCAAAGTTTTATTGTAGGAAGGAAAAAATTGGGAAGAGAGGTTGGGCTCAGATCATAGAAGACTTGGTTTTCAGGCTGTTTAGTTTGGACTTTATTCTGTAGACAGTGGAAAATTAATAAAGGATTTATAAGATTTCTTTCACGTTCAAGGGGAAAATTTGAGTGGTACAGTTTTTAGTTTTAATGTAAACTGTGATGTAATTGAGTGGTTACATAAAATATTTTTTGCTTATGGAGAAACAGAAGTATACATGTTATTGTTAATGGACAACTATAGTAACATGTTTTTTGAGGCCATACTGTGTGCCAAGTACACAGTACACTGCTAAATACTTTATTTGGATTGTCTCCATTAATCCTTACAGCACCTTGGAGAATGGTAAGAATGTTGTCATTCCTATTCTCATTCCATCAGAGGAGAAATTTAAATTTTTTAAATGTTTATTCATTTATTTTGAGAGTGAGAGCAGGGAAGGTGCAGAGAGTGAGGGAGAGAGAGAATCGCAAGCAGGCTCTGAGTTGACAGCAACTGCAGCTCTTACCTAAATTTGAAATTATCAGTTGATCCTTGATCAACATGGCTTTGAACTGTATGGGTTCACTTATATGTGGATTTTTTTTGATAAACACAATACAGTACTATAAATGTATTTTCATTTCCTTATGGTTTTAATATTTTCTTTTTTCTAGCTTTATTGTAAGAACACAATATATAATGCATATAAATATAAAATATATGTAAATTGATTATGTTATTGGTAAAGTTTCTAGTCAACAAGAGGTTAACAGTAGTTAAGATTTTGTGGAGTCAGAAGTTACATGTGGATTACCAACAGTTGGTGCCCCAACCATGGTGTTGTTCAAAGGTCAACTGTATAGTATAATATATATATCTCATTTTAAGTGTATGTTTATATAACATATCTTTACTGGATCTTTACTTAACTCTAACCAATATCATATGATAGAAAAGTTAAAAATATCAAGGAAATTTTAATTTCTTATTGTTACTTATTAAATTACTTAGTTTAACAATGTTAACTTTCAGTTTTATTCCAAATCAGATTGTTTGCATTTTATAATATTTATACTCTGAGATCACTTAATAAATGTTAAATGATTATAGTATTTTTCTTTGTATTTTTATTAGAAGTGTATAGTTTATAATGGACTGTTGTTAAGAACACATTTTATAAAGGGGTGCCTGGGTGGCTCAGTCAGTTAAGTGTCCAACTCTTGGCTTTGGCTAGGTCATGATCTCCTGGTTTGTGAGTTCGAGCCCCGTGTCGGGCTCTGTGCTGGCAGTGTGGTCCTTCTTTCTCTCCCTCTCACTGTGTGTGTCTCTTTACCCACTGCTTGTGTGCATGCTCTGTCTCTCTCTCAAAAATAAAACATTAAAAAAACATGTTATATATTTAATTTAATTTTGTTAATATAATTTTAAGTATCACTATTAAGATAACTCCGCTTTTTGTTTTAACATAGGTTATCTTATGATGAGGCTTTTGCTATGGCTAATGACCCCTTGGAAGGCTTCCATGAAGTAAATCTTGCTTCACCTACTTCTCCAGACCTTCTTGGTGTGTATGAATCAGGAACTCAAGAGCAGACTACCTCACCAAGTGTCATCTACCGGCCACATCCTTCAGCTCTCTGCTCTGCCCCTATTCAGGCTAATGCCTTAGATGTTTCCGATCTTCCTACACAACCTGTGTATTCATCCCCCAGACGTTTAAATTGTGCAGAAATATCTAGTATCAGGTAGGAGATGATCAAGATCCTTATTTTGGAGTATCATGTTAAATGACAGTTGCTAGGTTGCCTTATTTTCAGTTTTAATATTTTAGAAAACTTGAATAATAAAAGCACGTCCATGAAGAGAGCAATACATGTTAATGTTCAAGAGCAGGGGTCAGCAATCTTTTTATGTGAAGGGCCAGGTAGTAAATATTTTAGCCTTTGCTGGCCATACAATCTCTGTTGGAACTATTGAACTCTGCCTTTAAAATGTGAAAGCAGCCACAGACAGTACAGAAATGAAAACGCTCCAATAAAACTTTATGTATGGACACTGAATTTTGAATTTCATATAATTGTCACAAAATATTTTTATATTGATTTTTTTCCCCCAGCCATTTGAGAATGTAAAAATGAATTTCGGTTTGTGAGCCTTGTAAAACAGGTAGCAGGCTGAATTTAGCCTACATTTAATTTGCTGACCCCTGTTCTAGAGTAGCACTATCTAATATAGTTTTCTGTGATGATGAAAATGTGATAGCCATTGGCTGTATGTGGCTGTTAGACTTGAAATGTGTTAGCTTTGACTGATTTTAATTTTTTAATCAATAAATAATTCATAAATTAATTTAATTTTAAAACTAAAGCTATTAATTAAATATTGTGGCAATCATATTGGACAGTGCAGTTCTAGACTTTTGTGTTTATGCTAGTTCTGTGTGAGCATATACTGATGTTTTCTGAACTCTCCTTTATAGCATCCATGTTACAGATCCAGCGTCTTGTTCTACCTCTGGAGTCACGACTGGGTTAACTAAATTAACTACGAGAAAGGACAACTGTAATGCAGAGAGGGAGTTTTTACAGGGTGCTACTATACCAGAGGCTTGTGATGGCAGTGATGATATATTTGGGTTGAGTACTGATAGTCTGTCCCGTTTACGAAGCCCGTCTGTTTTGGAAGTCAGAGAAAAGGGGTATGAAAGATTAAAAGAAGAACTTGCAAAAGCTCAGAGGGTAAGCAGAAAAGAAGCTTTTATTCTTCCATGTTTTGTATTTGAAATTAACATTTACTCATGATGTAGGGCAACTCAAATGAAATCATTGTAGTTCTACACCTACCTTCTCATATGCATAGCCTCAGCTCCTGTTGGGCAGCATCTAGGAATCTCTGAAATTGGTGGAGTGGTAGTAAAGAAGCTCATCTAAGAGTATTAACTGGAAAAAATGAGAATCTGAAACCACTACATTACCTGCTCCCTGTCTTACATTAATATTAATGCAGATTTGGTGGGTTATGTTCCATGTGTGGGTTTTCCCCTTCTTATATATGGTTGACTTTATGGCCCTTCACTTGAAGTCATTTAGTTCAAGTCATTTTGTTTTTGGGGAATTGTTTTAGTAATAATTACCTTTGCCATTCAGCTGGTCTTGAATATTTTCTGTATCTGTGACTGCAATTAAATTTCAGAGGGAAATTTATAGTCCTAAATATTTATAATTAAAAAAAGGAAAAAGTCTCAAATCAGCATCTTAAGCTTTCACTTTAAGAACCTAGAGAAAAAAAGACACCTGGGTGGTTCAGTCGGTTAAGTGTCCGACTTTGGCTCAGGTCATGATCTCACGGTTCGTGAGTTTAAGCCCCATGTCTGGCTCTGTGTTGACAGCTCAGAGCCTGGAGCCTGCTTCAAATTCTGTGTCTCCTTCTCTCTGTGCCCCTCCCCCACTCATGGTCTGTCTCTCTCTTTCAAAAATAAATAAAAACATCAAAAAATTAAAAAAAGAACCTAGAAAGAAATTGCAAAATCAGAGCAAGCAGAAGGAAGAAAAAATTAAGAGCAGAAATCAATGAAATTGACAAAACTAGAGAAAATGAATGAAACAAAGTGCTGATTCTTTAAAAATAATCAACGAAATTGACAAACCTCTCACAAGACTGACAAAAAAAGACATAAATTTTTAATAGCAGGAATGAAATGGGATATCACTACAGATGCTGCAGACATCAAAAATACAAAAAGGAACAATATGAATAACTCCCTATATAAATTTGACAATTTAGGTCAAATGGACCAATTCAGGTTTATTAACTTGAGAAGATAGGGCATATTTTAAATGTGTAATTTTTAGCATGTTAGGACATTTAACAAACATATATCCCTGCCCTCTGGCTACCAGATTTATCTCTTAAAGAGTGTAAATTGTTGTTTGTGTCCCTAGTGCTAAGCAGAATACAGTACAATGCCTGACATTTATGTTTCCTTATAAATGCTTCAGTGAATGGCTGATAGCTAAAATAGCCACACAGATATGTTAAACATTTTTGGTTAAATATATCTTATCGAAAAGAAAAATCAGTAGCCTTTTTATCTTTTTCCAAAGGGAAGGGATACGTGATTGTGTATTTGGCTTCTGCCATCTGGATCAGACTCTGTTCTCCTAATACACAGTAGTAAGTGAAATCACAGTTTATGTAGACCCAAACCATTGAGTGTATATATATTCATCATTGAGAATATGTTGTGGTTACTTACTGATCAGAACAGATTGTGATTTCTTAGCTCAAGTTGAGAATTTCTTTTGAAATATTTTATTTGCTGTATTTAGAAGTCCTGTTGAAGTAATTGAAATAGTAATGACAGGTGAGCACATACGTATGGTAAATTATGAAGAGCACAAGATAGTATTAATACTTAGAGGTTAAGTCTTGAAAATGTCTTGAATATGAAAATATTTCTTGATTATATCAGCCTGTGAATTAAAATTATGTCAACAACCATTCTCTTTATTCTGATTATTCTTTTAAGAGACTACAGATAGTTACCATTTTTCCTTTTTTTTTTTTAACCTATTTTTATCTTCCTACTTAAAATGAGTTTCTTGCAGGTGGTATATAGTTAGGTTTTGCTTTTTTATCCATTCTGTTAACCTCTGCCTTTAATTGGTATGTTTAGACCACTTACATTTAATGTGATATTAATATGGTTTTGTTTATATATGGCATCATTACTATTTTGTTTTCTGTTTGTTCCATCTGTTCCTTTTTCTTTTTCTTTCTTTCATGCCTTCTTTTGGATTCCATATTTTTGCTGATTTCATCTTGTCTCCTTTGGCTTATTAGCTATATATTTTTGTTGTGCTAACTCAGTGATTGCTTTAGGGTTTATAGTATACATAATCTATCCCTGTCTACTTTCTAATGCTGTTACACTACCTCACATATAATGTAAGAACCTTACAAAAATGCACTGCCTGTCTCCTTTTCCTGCCTTTGTGTTATAATTGTCATACGTTTTACTTGTTCATATGTTTTAAACCCCACAATGCTAAAATGTTACTGCTTTTGCACTGAATGGTTATCTCTTAAAAGAGATTTAAATGATAAAATAATCTCTATATTTACCGATGTAGCTACCATTTCCAGTGTTCATTTCTTTGCCTGGATCCCAATTTCCATCTGCTAATCATTTTTCTTCTACTGGAAGGACATCTTAACATTTTTGTTGTGTGTGTTTGCCAGTGATATATTATTTTTAGTTGTTATATATCTGAAAAGGTATCTTTTCTCCATCTTTGTTTTTGAAAGATATTTTCAGTTGGTCAAGAATTTTAGGTTAATAGTTTTCCCTTATAGTACTTTAAAGATGTTGCTTCAGTGTCTTCTAGCTGGCATTGTTTCTCACAAGAAGTCAGGTGTTATCCTTTGTTCCTCTGCATGTAATGTAAGATTCCTCTTTATCACTGGCTGTAAGCAGTTTGATTATGGTGTACCTTGGTGTAGTTGTGCTTGGGGTTTGTTGAACTTCTTGAATCTGTAGGTTGTTAATTTTCATTGAATTTGGTAAGTTTGGACCATTATATCTTAAAAAGTTTTTCCTACCTCCCCTATCTCTGCTCTCCTTCCAGACTCCTATTACATGTTCATTAGATGGCTTAAACTTGTCCCACAGCTCACTAGTGCTTTGTTCATTTATTTTTGTATCTTTTTTTTTCTCTTTGTGTTTCATCATGGATAGTTTCTGTTGCTGTCTCTTCAACGCTACTCCTTTCTTCTTCAGTATCTAATCTGAAATCTGTACACTGTGTGTTTCTTTTTTTAAATCTCAGACATAGTGGTTTTCATCTCTGAAAGTTTTATTTGGGTCTTTTAAATATTTTTGTGCTGTGTTTTACAAATTCAGTCTTAACCTTTAGCTTCTTAAACATATGAAGTTCATTTTAACTTTTAATCCTTGTCTAATAACGCTTTCATCTCTGGGTGATAAGCTGGGCCAAATCATAGAGCTCACCTAATTTGTTTCCCATATTTGGAGGGGCACTCTCTTTGCTGCTGGGTGCCCAGTGTCTCAAATTTTGTATTATGTATTTTTTCCAGTTTGTTTAGTTGTGTCAGGTGGGGTTGTAAATATGATCCCTGTTACTCTATTTTGATTGGGAATCAGAGTTCTGTTTCTCTGTTTTTGTATTATTTGTTCGGCACCATTCCTCTAACCCTAACACAGAAACTTATACACATGTTCCAATAATTTTGAGCATCTTGAGGATAAAGATTACAAGTGTTTATTGCTCATGATTATATTTTGAATGCGTAATCGGTTCTCAATACATTTTGTTGATTGAATGTACACGTGTATGCAGTTACATCACTGTATGAGTAGATACACATAATTAGTTTGGGACATGCTAACTGCTTGTAAGCAACTCCCAAATTTTAGTAACTTAACCTAAAAGAAGTTAATTTTTATTTATTGAGCATTCTGGAACAGATGTACATAGTTGATAGGCAGGCCTTTATGAAACAATTCAGGGCTCCATTTTTCCTCTGTCTTGGATGTTTGTAATCTTTTGGAATTTTATTGTTATCTGTATCTAACCAATGAGATGAAGGGAAAAGAAAGCTTAGAGAAGGCACACTGGCTTCTCAAGAGCCTTGGCTTAGAAGTGACACACATAACTTTTGCTCACATTCCATTGCAAACCAATTTAGTGCTGATAGTTAGATGCGTGGTGGGCTGGGAAATATAGAATTTGACTGGGCAGCCACTTCCCAGCAACAAATCTGTACTGTGTGTAGGAGGAATACTAATGTGATCACTGATTTTGAGGTACAGAGCTGCCAGTAATGATGATGTAGTTCTTCACTTGTTTGGCCTTTTATAGGTCATGGCTGAAGAGTAGTTTGATGGAATTCTGACATAGAAGTAGGGCTTTAGTTTATCTTTTTTAAACTTGTTCCTTCCTAGATAGTACTCAAAGCAATCTACATATGCAGTGCAATTCCTATCAAAATAACATCAGCATTCTTCATAGAGCTAGAACACACAATCCTAAAATTTGTATGGAATCAGAAAAGACCCTGAATAGCCAAAGCAATCCTGAAAAAGAAAACCAAAGCTGGAGGCATCATAATTCCGGACTTTAAGCTGTATTACAAAGCGGTAATCATCAAGATAGTATGGTACTGGCACAAGAACAGACACATAAATCAATGGAACAGAATAGAGAACCCAGAAATGGACCCACAAATGTATGGCCAACTAATCTTTGACAAAGCAGGAAAGAATGTCCAATGGAAAAAAGAGTTTCTTCAGCAAATGGTTTTGGGAAAACTGGACAGTGACATGCAGAAAAATGAACCTGGGTCACTTTCTTATACCATACATAAAAACTCAAAATGGATGAAAGACCTAAACGTAAGACAGGAAGCCATCAAAATCCTAAAGGAGAAAATGGGCAACAATCTCTTTGACCTCAGCTGCAGCAACTTCTTACTTGGCATGTCTCCAGAGGCAAGAGATACAAAAGCAAAAATGAACTATTGGGGCCTCATCAAGATAAAAACTTCTGCAAAGGAAACAATTAGCAAAACTAACAGGCAACTGACAGAATGGGAAAAGATATTTGCAAATCAGACAAAGGATTAGTATCCAAAATCTATAAAAAAAACTTACCAAAATCAACACCCCAAAAAACCCAAATAATCCAGTAAAGAAATGGGCAAAAGACATGAATAGACAGTTTACCACAGAAGACATCTAGATGGCTAACAGACACGTGGAAAATGTTCAACATCTCTCCTCAACAGGGAAATAGAAATCAGAACCACAATTAGATACCATCTCACACCTATCAGAGTGGCTAAACTTGACAACTCAGGCAACAACAGATGTTGGTGGGGATGTGGAGAAAGAGGATCTCTTTTGCACTGCTGGTGGGAATGCAAACTGGTGCAGCTACTCTGGTAAACAGTATGGAGGTTCCTCAAAAAATTAAAAATAGAACTACACTATGACCCAGCAATTGCACTACTAGGTATTTAGACAAAGGACCCAGGGGTGCTGATTCGAAGGGGCACATGCACCCCAATGTTTATAGGAACACTATCAACAGCAGCCAGAGGATGGAAAGAGCCCAGATGTCCATCGACTGATGAATGGATAAAGACGATGTGGCCTATATACAGTGGAATACTATGTGACAATCAAAAAGTGAAATTTTGCCATTTGTAACAATGGAAGTAACTGTAGTGTATTCTGAGCAAAATAAATCAGAGAAAGACAAATACATGATTTCATTCATATGTGGAATTTAAGAAACAAAACAGATGAACATAGGGAAGGGGAAGCACAAATAAGATAAAAACAGAGAGGGAAACAAACCATAGGAGTTTTAAATACAGAAAACAAACTGAGGGTTCCTGGTGGGGTATTGGGTGGGGGGAAGGGCTAGAGAGGGGTGAGAGGCATTAAGGGGGACACTTGTTGGGATGAGCACTGCGTATGTAAGTGATAAATCACTAAATTCTATTACTGAAATTATCATACTATATGTTAATGAATTTGGATTTAAATTAAAAATTAAAAAAATAAAATGTTGCTTCCTGGACTCTATCCCAGATTCTCCTGAAATAATAATCGTGTTGAGGCTTGAGGATATGCATTTTTAATAAACTCTCTCATTGTTTCTTATATTCACTAAGTGTGAGACCCATTGATATAATGTGTTACTTTGAATTTTTAATTATTCTTCCTTAACAGAGAGTGAAATAACTTAGAAAATAAAATTTGATGGAACGGCTTGCAGCCAGATAAAATCACTCAAAAACATGTACCTGTATCAAGTCCATATTCAGCATGGTTCTACTAACTGTGGCCATGGATGTTCATAAACATGTACTATTCTTTTATAAACAGATATATTTCTTGAATAACTACTAAAGTATTGACAACATTGTACAAGGCCCTGTAGGGGGCAAAAATAAATTAGATTTGACCGTCTTTAAGGTGTTTACTAGTTGGGGAGAAAAGACATATATACGTGGGCTTGTTTACTGATTCTGAGCTGTACATTTTTTTTTTCCCCATTTTAACCATAATGACACTCATCATTGCCTACTTGTGTGTGAACTTGGTCATAGTTGTTCATGTTGTGATTAATTCAGTCGAATTTCCTGAGTTGGGTTTATTTGTTGGTCCTAATCACTGGCTTAAATATCTTGAAAATGACCTCATTATGATAACATTGAAACAAAAATATTTAAAAAAAAAAAGAATAAAAATCTCTGTGTCAAAAGGGTTCTTCCTTGAAGTATAAAATGAAAATTCTAAGTGGGGAAAAAAACATAGTTTCATTGACAGCACTTTTTCTTTCTTGATGTATAAAATGTTTATCTTAAAAATGATAGTCTTAAGTTTGGAATATATTTGATCAGACGCCTAATATTCTGTGGTTTGAATATCTCTCAAATTTCTTTTCTTCAGTACGACAACTCTAAATTTGTATCTACTGCCTAAAATATACGAGTAATCAGTGAACTGCTTTTCTTGTCTCTAGTATTTTTTTTTTAACTTCTCCCCACTTCCAAGTTACCATTTTGAATTGCAGATTTGATTGTTGCTATCCTGTTTAACATCTTTCAGTGACTTCCCATTTGCCTTTGAGATAATTTCCCTTTGTCTTTAAAGGAAATCCTGATTTCTAAGGCAGTGCTTTTCAGGACAGGCCATAAACCTAACTTCCTGGCATTATCTTTTTGTGGTGGCCATCCCTCCTCATCTTTAGCTACTATAAAACATACTCTTTTATTCCTTCCTCTGCATTTGGCAAACTCCTACTTTTTCTGGTTTGTGTGCATCACTACTATAGCTCTTATCAAATAGCCATGTAAATCTGTTTAAAGATTTGCTACCCTGAACAGGAAAACCATTAATGGGGGCTCACTCCTTTTCTGTGTCTCCAGTGCCTCAATGAATGAATGCCTAATACTAACAGAAGAATTAGCATTCAACCAACACAAAATTAATGTTTGTTGAAAGAATGAAGTTTGAATAACTATATTACAGTATAACATTCTGAAAATGAAAAGTACAAATTCTAAGAAATACTCACATGAATTACAAATTCGACTTTATGTAGGTCAACTGAGGATAGACCTTGAAGCATGGAGAGAAAGTAGTCAGACATTTATGGGGAAAAGGTTAGACCAGGTGGATGGGCTCAGATGGGGAGTGAAACAAGAGTGAATCAGACCAGTTTAACTCTAGCTTTAGAGTATGGATCAAGGTAGATAACTCTGAAAAGGGAAATTGAGGATGTGTTGTAGAGGGCCTTTAGTATTAGGGTGAGTTTTATGCCTTTTTGGTAGATGATAGGTAGCTATTCAAGAATTTTGCCTTCATGAATGACAATGTATTGCTATAATGGATTGGAGATTTCTTTAGGGGCAGTGTCTTACCTGGTTTTGTATCCTGAGAGATTACCACAGTGATCACCTAGTAGGAAATGTTGAATAGGTTGACTTAGTTTTCATAGGAAATTATAAAATAGTGAAATTTTAGAATTTGAAAGAATGTGGCATTAAATTTATGCACTTACAGATTTATAGTTACATATAAAATTACACAGTTTACAGATTTTGGCATCTTTATGTTGTCTTTCTACTCAAGCATAGTGTGTCCTTCTTATTTGTTTAGGACTACTTCTGTATTTTTGTATTTGGCAGTATTTTAAAGTTTTCATTTTGCATTCTGGTCTTTAGTATTATGAAGTTTTCTTTGTCATCAGTTGATTTTTGCCTTGTATTCTGTCTAGTCTGATATCAAGATTCAGATTCCTATTTTATTTTTATTTGTATTATATTTTTAAGCATATTTTTGCCCATTTTTTAAAATCTTTCTGAATCACTTTGTTTTAGGTATGTCTCTTATATAGAGTATAGAGATAGATTTTGTTTTTTAATGCCAATCTGAAAATCATTTTTTTTAAATTAGGTGAGTTATGTCCATGCAGCTTTATTGATAAATATGCTACGTTTCGGCTGGTTTCTGTCACATAGCTTTCAGATGTCGCCTGTGTGTATACAGACCCTTTTCTTAACGTGCTCTGTTTTCTTCATGTCCTCTTCCTTTTTGGTATTTTGGAAGGTTTGATTTCTGTTCTAGTTGTTTCTTTTCTCTAATCAAAGATGTATATATATATACATACACACCTATGTACCTAGCTTAGCCTTTCTTTAGATATTGCCTTTGTTCCTTGCCATAAGCAATACTGAAATTACCTAGTTGCTGTTTATTTCTCATATCATTTAATTTTAAAGCTTTATCTCAGTGTTAATCTCTTGCTCTTAGATATGTTTAGGTTTATACTAGTTGTGAGCCTCAAGTTGTATACCTTTGCTCCCCATTAATATTTAAGAAGTTTGTGACTTTAATTTCATCTTTCTCTTATTTGTGTGTGTGTGTGTGTGTTATTTTTATATTCCTAAAGCTCGTAACATTTAAATAACTGTTTTGTCAGCTCTATCCCTTTTTAAAAAAGAGACTTAATTTTTTTTAGAGCAGTTTTAGGTTCACAGTAAAATGGAGAGAGATATACAGAGTTCCCATATACCTGCATGGCCCACATCCCACCCCAGGATGATCCATTTATTATAATCAGTGATCCTATATTGGCATCCCCCCAAATTCCAGAGTTTATTTTAGGGTTCCCTTGGTGTTCTGTCTTCTGTGGATTTTGACAAGTATATAATGACATGTATTGACCATTGTAGAATTATCCAGAATAGTTTCACTGTCCTAAAACTCCTTTGTACCTATTTATTCCTCCCTACCCCTAAATTCTAGCAACCATTGATTGATATTTTTATGGTCTCCATAGTTTAACCTTCTCTAGAATGTCACATAGTTGGAATCATACAATATGTAGCCTTTTCAGATTAGATGCCTTTTTTTAATAATATGCATTCATTTTCCTCCATGCCTTTTCATGGCTCAGTAGCTCATTTCCTTTTAATACTGAGAAATATTCTACTATATGTATCACAATTTATTCATTCCCTACTGAAGGACATTTGGGTTGTTTCCAAGTTTTGGAATGTATAAACATCTGTGTGCAGGATTTTATGTCAACCTAACTTTCCAGCTCCTTTGGGTAAACACTAAGGAGTGCAGTTGCTGGATCGTATGGTAGGAATATGTTTAATTTTATAAAAAACAGCCAAACTGTCTTTTAACATAGCTGTGCCATTTTGCATTCCCAGCAGCAATGTATGAGAGTGCCTATTGCTTCTTATTCTTGTCAGCATTTGGTATTGTCAGTGTTCTGGATTTTGGCCGAGTACTCTAATAGGTGTGTGGTGGTATCGTTGTTGTTTTAATTTGCATTTCTCTGATGACCTCTGTAATATGGAATATCTTTTCATATGCTTATTTGCCTTCTTTATATCTGCTTTGTTGATTTGTCTCCAGGTATTTTGCTCATTTTTTAATACGGTTGTTTGTTTTCTTACTGTTGAGTTTTAAGAATATGTATATTTTTGATAATAGTCTTTTATCAGATATGTCTTTTGCAGATATTTTCTCCCAGGCTTGACTTTTCATTCTTTTGATATCCTCATCTTTTAGTTGTAGTTCTACAGTTAAATATGTTTGTTTCTCACTTCCCCGTCCTTAGTGTTAAAGAGTCACCAGGTTCTTTTGGATTATCTGAATCTCATTCTTTACTTGAACACTCAGTCACACTCATAGGAGATTCTCTAAAGTTTTGCAGTTTATAACTCTTTGTCTCTGACCTTATACTTTGACTGAATATAAAGTTCTCATTTCACATTTTTTCCCTTGAATATCTTAGAAATGTTATTCTAGGGGCATCTGGGTGGCTCAGTCAGTTGAGCGTCCAACTTTGGCCCAGGTCATGATCTCGTGGTTCGGGAGTTTGAGCCTCACATCTGGCTCTCTGCTATCAGTGTGTCAGCACAGAGCCTGCTTTTGATCCTGTGTTCCCTCTCCCTGCCCCTCCCTTACTTGCGCTCTCTCAAAAATAAAATAAATATTTTAAAAAAATGTTATTCTGTTGTTTTCTAGCATAAAATGCTATTGACAATTTAATACCAATCTGATGATAGGTGACTTGGCTTGTGTTTAACTTTTTTATTATGGTAACTTCACATATTTGTGTTTGTTTTCCATGTTTAAATGAATTGGATTTCCCTGGACTATTAGGAGGAGGTTCCTGTGAAGGAGTAGGATAAACCAAGATAGATTTCTCAGTTTTACATTCAAGAGCTTTCCCTTCTGTTGTTTTTGGTGTATCTGTGTAACGACTTCTGTCTGTCAGAGGTAAACCTTGTTCGGGAAGGTTTTCTCCTCTAGCGCAGTGTCTCTGCAAACTTTACAGGCTTGACATTATGTCTAGAAATGATGCTTCTAGAAATATAAGAAAAGATAATTATTTTTTCTTATACTAGTTTCTGTGATCTGTTTCCTTTGGAACCTTGTCACCCTTTCTCCTTTGATATCCGAGCCTTCTTTCTCTCTCTGTCCGTTATTTCTGTCCTGCAATTTGGTTTCAGATTCCAAGAGTTTTTCCTTGGGGTGGGCTTTGTACTGGAAGGGTCTCTGCTGAATGCTGTGCGATTCCTGAGAGTTCAGAGCCTTACAGTACTGCTTGCTGCATCAGGACTGCATACACGTTTTTGTATTCCACCTGCAACTCGGAGCCTATGAAAACCTTTCTCAATTTGTTCTCATACTTGTTCTCCCAGTTTCCATAGAGGCCGAGGCCTCTCCTTTGGGATATTTGAATGATTTTTGGGTTCTGAGGCTTCAGAGCATACCTCTGTAGTCGCTTCCACTTCCTGCTGTCTCTTCTACATACATAGCTGCTGATTCTGTGGTGTTGACAGTGTAGCCACATTCTCTCACAGTCTAAAAGATTTGTGGGGATTTCCTTACATAGTTTTATTAAAGATGTAGTCACTGGGTTTTTCTGATATTCCAGTTGGTATATTTGGTTTTCAGGAGTTGTCCTTGGGGGATTCAAAAACTATTCTGCCAACCCAATTACAACACAACGAATCCATTATTTCATTAGTGTAATTGTGACTAATATATAGGAAGCTTGGATTTTTTTATCCCTAAATTTGAAAGGTTAATTTAGGATAGCATATAAAATTGTGTATTATTTACATCTTAATAAAGGATTTTTTAAACATTTGATACCTTTTGAGAAATCATGTATAAATGTTAGGAAGTGATTTTGTCATTAACATTTTTCTTAGTTTTAAATGCAAATATGTACCATTTACCTCTGGTTGTAGGGCTAAATGGGTATAATCTCCTAATGGAAATTTTAGACTAATTGCCATATGGTACATAGTTATCTGTAAGTGAACAAATTTTAAAGTAACATGAAGAAAACCCACCAAACTTTTATTGAGATGGATAAGTGTAATTAAAGAAATTCCTTCCTGAATGGAAATAAGTATGTTGAGAGAAAAGTTAAGGGAAAAAAGAGTGAAGTTATTTGTTTATTTTCACGTGTAGTATATAGTCATACTTAATCTATGTATGTCCCATGAAAGAAACATGAAAATTTAAATATGTAAGTTAGAAATAATTGTAGTTTTAGATTTGCCTCATTGTCTTCCGCACAGCAAGTACTAGATCACCATTTTCAGTGTCAACACTGTAGGAGGGGACAGTATAAATATTTGTAATTCTATTAGTAAAGATTATGCAGTCTGTTGAATCTAACTTCAAAGTATGGAAAATTCAAAGTAAAATGATCAATTTCTCATAGGAACTGAAGTTAAAAGATGAAGAGTGTGAGAGGCTTTCTAAAGTACGAGATCAACTCGGACAGGAACTGGAGGAGCTCACAGCCAGTCTGTTTGAGGTTGGTCTATTTACGTCTTGGCCAAGAGCAACGTCTTGCTTCTTTTATATCGATAGAATTGTTTTTTGAGGGAATGTTGGAAAAGTAACACTTAGCTTCACACATAGTTTCTAAGTCTTCTAAGAAAAATTACATCTTTAAGAAATTTGGAGTCTACAATTTAAAATGATGGGAAAAGGGAAAGATACTGTAGGCTGCCAGTATCAGGTTATTTAAAA
Organism: Cryptoprocta ferox; assembly: GCA_028646485.1. Classification (NCBI taxonomy): domain Eukaryota; kingdom Metazoa; phylum Chordata; class Mammalia; order Carnivora; family Eupleridae; genus Cryptoprocta; species Cryptoprocta ferox. The sequence continues at coordinate 45,014,483 of CM053571.1, read as the reverse complement.
ATGCTTATGTGGGAAGAAAGGATGTAAATTTTAGTTTTGTTTTTATCAAGTATTTAGGGGCTACTTTAAGATGAGCTTATAACTCCAGAACAAAGATGGGAAACCCTTGTAGCTATCTGATAGGTGATGGTTTGAGGATTATTAGAAAGCATACCTCCTTGTTAGAAGGCACACTTTTTTTTTTAAGTTTATTTATTTTTGAGAAAGAGAGCAGGGGGGTTGGGGAGGGGTGGGGAGAGGATTCCAAGCAGGCCCCTGCACTGTCAGCACAGAGCCCGACATGGGGCTTGATCTCATAGTTTGTGAGATCGTGACCTGACCCGAGATGAAGAGTTGGATGCTTAACCGACTGAGCCACTCAGGCGTTCCCACACTTCTTATCTCCCACCCACCAACAGGACCAAAATTTCTGCCCGCCTCTAGCAGTGTTTCTCATGAAGGGTTCCATTGATATTGTCATTTTGCATTTTTTGATGTATTAGTCAGGGTTCTCCAGAGACACAGAATCAGTAAGATGTGTACATGTACCGACACAAGTATATGGTAAGAGGCTGACATAAGAAATCGGCACCCATGATTGTGGAGGTTGGGTCTTCCTCAAATCTGCAGGGTGAGTTAACAGGCTGGAGACCCAGGAGAGCTGATGGTGTAGTGATAGTCCAGGTATGCAGGTGTGAGAGCCTGAGAACTGACGGTGTGGTTCCAGTCCTAAGGCTGACAGGCTTGAAATGCAACTGATGTTTCACTTGGAGTTTGAAGGCAGGAAGAATTCTCTTGTACTCCGTGGGGATCGGCCCTTTTGTTCAGTCCTTCAGCTGACTGGATGAAGCCCAACCACATTATGGAGAACAGTCTGCCTTATTTCACATTCAGATATTAATCTCATCCAGAAACACCTTCATAGAAACAGCCAGAATAATGTTCGACCAAATATCTGGACATCCAGTGGCCTAATTAAGTTGACACATAAAATTAACCATCATACTTGGTTTTGGCCCTAAAATAAAAGTTCCTTATTCAGAAAGGTCGATGTGTTACTGGAATGACTAATGTCATTATCACTTATCAATAATTTCTTTTTTTTCCCCTCTAAAAATTTGTTTTTAAAACTTTGTAGTAAAATATTTTAGAAAAATTGCTTGCCTTTTTGTTATTTTTATGTATGCAACGTCTATTTGAGTTTTAGAGGTATGCATATTTTCTTACATAATTGTAATCCTAATATATTTTTTATTTTTTTCTTCAAATAACATGTTTTCATGTTAATTTACATGGTCATTGCAGTGATAGTAATCATAATCTATCAACTTGCATACTCCACCATTTTTATCATTACAAGTAACATCATAAAAGGTTACATGGGGTTTCTTCAGTTGTGGACTTTTCTGTGCCCCCGCTGCTCCACACACCTTTGCCCTCTCCTCTGTCTCTTTTGGGATCATTTTCTTTCATGAACATTGAAAACCTAATTTATTATTATTTTTTAATTTTTTTGAATGTTTATTTATATTTGAGAGACAGAGCATGAGCAGGGGAAGGGCAGAGAGAGAAGGAGACACAGAATGTGAAGCAAACTCCAGGCTCCGAGCTGTCAGCACAGAGCCTGACGCGGGCTTGAAATCATGAACCGTGAGATCTTGACCCGAGCTGAAGTTGGCCGCTTAACCGACTGAGCCACTCGGGCACCCCTGATTTATTAATTTTTGTTAGCTAGTCCTGAGAAACGAGAGGATGATAAACGTGAGGATGGGAAGAGTGGTGAATTAAAGGTCTAGAAGATAGGAGCTATATGACTTGTCACATTTTGTTTGTAGAAGGGGTATGCAGAAACCTTAGACTTTCTCTTCCAATATTGTCTGGCCAGAAAAATTTTATAATGATGTATGGGTACTAGATAAGAAAGCAGCCGTGTTAAGTTTCTCACGTGCCTGCTCATAATTTTAGCCTTGCTTAGTTCCTCTCGTTTGCACTTGCACGGATATTCTATTAGATGAAGTAGGAGGAGAACAAACAGGAGAAAGTTCTCCCAGTCCATAGCGGGATGTGAAGGAACAGAAATGCTGTTTTTGCAATGAATGAAAAAGTATACCAGAAAAAGTTTTTGGGTCTCTGATCCATCCCTGACCTGATAATGGCTAGTACCCTTGATAACTATGTATTCTTTCTGGGAAAGAAGTTACATTAAATAAAGATGATTTCAGTAATGAAAATTGTATTCAAACCAGTTATTTAGGAATTTTGTAAAAAGGTGCTAAAAGTTTTTCTGTGGTTTATTTGTGCCTTCATGATCTCAGTTTACCATTGTATTGTGAAAAAGTTTTTTGCTTGCATTTTAGGTGTATAGTTTCTTAAGAATTGAAGATTATTTTGAATAAACAGTTTGTATACCTTTGGTAAACTTAACATGTAAATTCAAATCAGGATTTTGTTGTGTATGAATCATTTTGAATATAATTATACTTTGTAGCATAGTTGTATCTTAAAAAAACTATCAAATATAAGAACTCTAAAGTTATGTAGATGTATTCCTACCTAGTAGCTCAGATTTTGAGATAATATAAAATGAAATTAGTTGAAAGAAAGCTTTACAAAGTAGTTTTCACGTAACATGGAAAAAAAAGAGGGGTATTCGTAAGATGTTTTTTTTTTTTACATTTTGTCAGACAGTTTTAGTAAATGTCTCTAATATGCCTAGTTTTCTCCCCATAATGCTATGAGGCATATGGTGAAAATTATTGTCATTTTATCTCTGAGGAAAATGAGGCATAAAAGGTTAAGGAGCAATGTTGGGTTTCAAATTTATAACCCCCTACCCTTGCTTTAAGTACTATGAAAATCATAAATGGGACTTTCGTTTGTATTAAGTCACAGAAAAGGAGTCATCTCCTTTATCTCACATTCAGACTGTCTGTATGTTTTAAGCCATTAGTATTTATTACCTAGCCCAGTAGATGCCACACTTTTTGATCATGTACTCAACCTATAAAAGAACAATTTGAGCGTGTACCTTTGTTATGATGAACAAAGTAATACTGAGAGTTACCTGTGTGATAGGCACTGTTTTAAAAGCATATATACTTACAATTATAAGTTACATGTATATACTAATATATATATAATTGTTATATAAATTATAAAACAACAGTTTTAAAAAGGAAACCAATCATAAATGCTTATTTTTTATAATACAGAAATATTTTTATTCTCACTAAAATATATTGTGCATATGTATTTTTTTTTTTAGTGAAAGAAGTACACTTGAGTATGTTACCTTGTTCTTGAAAATTTTAATCTTAACAATTTATGATTCAGATGAAGTTCTGGTCTAAATTCCATGTTTTAAATTAGATGTAATGCAGCTAATAACTCACAAATACATGGATCCAAATGGAAGAAATACATCTTTCTCTGTATTAAACCATTATACTGAATTTTCAGTTCCATTCCAGGTTATGTGAAACTTTTTCCAGAATATTCTCTAGTGAATTTGTACTCTCTAATACCAACAAACTGTCTTTGTGAATTAATCAGCAGATGTTGAGTTTAAACATTATTCAAAAGAAAGAAAAAAATACCTTCTTCGTTTGAATCACTGCTAACCAGACAGGGAAAAAAAAATTGTTTTCAAATTCTGGAAGTGTATAGACAGAAATGTTTATATCAGAGATCTGCAGACTACAGCCTATCTTTACTTCTGTGCAGTCTTATGAGCCAAAATTGGTTTTTACGTTTTGTGACATGAAAACTGAAAATTCAGATTTCAGTGCTGGTAAATGTTTATTGAAATGGCCATGTTCGCTCTTCATGTGTGGTCTCTGGCTGCTTTCACACTGCAGTAACAGGGTTGACTATTACAACAGACCATATGGCTCATAAAGCCCAAACTGTTTACTGTTTGACCCTTTACAGAAAAAGTTTGCTGACTCCTAGTGTACGTGATACTTCTATTTTTTTTCAGTTTTAAAATGGGAGAGTGGTAGAAAATTTTCCAGCTTTTTTGGAATCTACCAAAAATGTCTTTTGTCAACTTGCAAAATCCAATGCGTTATCTTTTTAGCTGTTGCTTCTGCCTCCTTCTAGCTCTCTTTTCTTCCTTTTGGGACTTCAGGTACAAGTATGTTACACCTTTTTATTGTGTCCCTCATATTGCTAAGGGAAAAGGCACCCCAAATTCCAGCTCTTGGGTTTACATCTTCTCCTGGATCTTGGTCCCCTAGTTCTTTACTATTTAGTTAGCTCTCTAATGCCTTCAGACACATTTAAAAAATTTTTGTCCAGCTTTTCTAATTATTGTCCATGTGAGGTTTGGTCCAAATTGCATAGTCTGCTGTTAAGGAAGGCAGAGTCCATTTCCAAACATTTAAACAGATCGTCTTTCTTTCACATATGTCACTTGTCCTGAAGGGTCAGATGAGATATGTTTATTATTTTGCAAATAGCTTCCAAGTAGAGATCTGTTGACAACCACTTGTCAGAAAAATTCAGCAAATCTGGAACATTTGTTATTTTTAAAAGAAAAATGCTTACCTCATTATTAAATTGGCAGCTCTTAAGGACTTTGATAAAGATAACCAGCGTAATTTTGCTTGGAAAATTTTCACAGTTAATGTCATTTCATTGTAAAGCATTGATAGTAAAGCACCTCTTATTTAAGCTAACGTGATCTGTAAATTCATATCATGGGCGTGTAAACAAACTGCAATTCACTACAGTACTGGAAAAGCAAATGAACAAATGGGCGCCCTGCTGTCAGACTCTGATGTGGAGAATGTCTACTCTTCCACTGAAAAGTTGACAGATTTAGTAAGGATGCCGTTGTCAAACATGTATTAAATGTCTTTGAAGCTAATTTCCTTCCTTTTTTCCTTCCTCCTTTCCTTTCTTCCTTCCTTGCTTCCTTCCTTCCTCCCTCTCTCCTTTTCTTCCTTCTCATAAACTGTAAATTGGAGTTCTAACATATGTATTCTTAAATCCCAGAGGATTATCTCGAGTACCCTGTTTACTGTTCCAGTCCATCCTTAATCCGTTGTGGGATTATTCCATATAGCAGAGTAATTTTTAAAAAATAATAAGAGCAGTGACTGTCTTCCTTGAAAGATCATCAGGCTCCATATTGCACTTAGAATAAAAGCCAGAATTCTTACTTGGACATTTTATTTGATTATTCTATGTTAACTGAATATAAGCTCCTTAAGAGACAGGGACCCTGTTTCTTTTCCTAGTATGTTATTAGCACCTGGAATAGTACCTCACAAAGAGATGTCATGAGTAAATATTTGATGAATAAATGTAAGAAGAGAAAAAGGAATTAAATACCCAGAGTTTCATAGTTATTGTACAGAAAATTAAGACCTTACTAAAGGCTAATCTCTGATTTGCCCTTTTAGATTACTCTCTACAGAATTGTCACTTAATATCATTTTGTGAATGTTTTCATTGGAAGCCCTAAGGCTTCTCAGCTGTCATTTCTACAAACCTCAGCATTATTGACATGTTAATATTTTTACCTGTCCCTTCAGTATATCTTCACTATGTCTAATAATATGAGTATATATATCTAACCAAATTACAGAAACCTAACTACTGAGAATTTGGGTTTGACAGGTAGGATGCTTATTCTCCGTCTTCACATTCAGTCTTTTACGCAAGCATTGATCAGGAGGATTGAACTCAACTTGGCTACCTCAGTGATACTAGTACTAAAACGAGGTACCTATTCCTAATTCCTACTAGTTTCTCCAGCAGGTGACAATTGGTATTTCAGGAGTTGACATGGAATACTTAATTTTCAGGTTAAATGTTAGTAGTACATTTTTGCTACAGTCATAGACACGTTTTGAAAGGTTTTTGAAAACAAATGCTAAATACGTTGTTTCCGAAATTTGATATTTCACCTTTTTCAGGAAGCTCATAAGATGGTGAGAGAAGCAAATGTTAAGCAGGCAACAGCAGAAAAGCAGCTAAAGGAAGCACAAGGGAAAGTAAGTTTTTGCTGCTTTCATAGTAAAAAAATATATAAAGAAATCAGTGATTACTGTTTTAAGGATACTTTAACGTTGATTGGATTTTGTTCCTATTGTAAACTAGTGTTTATTTTAGAAGATTTGGAAACTGTAGGAAACTATAAAATAGAGAATAACCACTACACAGATAAAATTAATAGTGAACACTTGGGGTTCATTGATATGAGAACCAAAGGATTTAAAGTCTTGTGAATCACACGTATTCTCAAAAGGACTAGATAATCATAATCCTAAACTATTCTATTTGGAAGATTTTCAAAGGTCACATGAATTATGTGTTAGGCATTTTGATAATTTAAGAAATTTCCTTTAACATTGTGAATAACAGCTGAATCCAAACTGTAAGAAACATTTAAAAAAACTTGGTTTTACTTTCTTTTTATTACTCCACAGCAAATACCAATTAAACCTATATTCATATTTGAAAGGAAAGTGTTTTGACCAAATTGCTGACATTTAGATGTGTCTGTCATAAAACATACTTAGTGTATGGGACTGTGTTGATTTCTTTTCAAGATTGATGTACTTCAAGCTGAAGTGGCCGCATTGAAGACGCTCGTATTGTCCAGTTCTCCAACATCACCCACACAAGAGCCTCTGCCAGGTGGAAAGACACCTTTTAAAAGGGGGCATACAAGAAATAAAAGTACAAGCAGCGCTATGAGTGGCAGTCATCAGGACCTCAGTGTGATACAGCCAATTGTAAAAGACTGCAAAGAGGTAACGCGTCAAGGACTGTCCCCTCTGACTCTATTGATACTTAGTAATTCTCATCACTGACGTGTCAGTTATGATTTTTGCCAGCAAAACTTTTAGTACAAAATATGCAATATTAAGATGGGGGAGGCTTTATCTAGAGCTGGCTGCTTTCAGGGAATCTCCAGTTCCATTCTCTACTTGGCTGACCTTGGAGTACCTGCTGGAAACTTGGTAAGTTTCTTAATCTTGCTATTTCATTTAGGGAGCAAACTGTCTTGTGTTATATAAAGGAGAGTGGGTGGCTTTAAAGATCTGGCTGGTCAGAATTTATTGGTAGGGTGTTCTAACAAAATATGAATATAAGAAATGTGTGAAAATAAGGTGATTTTCTTGAGCAGGACATGGTTTTTTCTTAAATTCTAGAAGAGGTAGAATTTTATATTCTTTAACTTAGAGAGTCTTAGAGTTAATTCAGATAATTAAGCAACAAAAAATAGAACTAATGGTAGCCTTATCATTTTAAAAGATGGTGACTAATTTGGAAATATTTTGAGTTGTTTTGAGTAAAAATTATATAATTATAAAATATATTTTGATTTGATCATCAAAATGAGCATTTGCAAGGGGATTGATTATGGAGCAGCCGTCCCTCACCCCCCCTTTTTGGAGCTCTGTTTTACATTGTTGTATTAAGGTTCATCATTAATCTTTAAGAAGTTGTATTTGCTCATTTGGTTAAGTTTTTTTTATGGAAGCCAGGAGTTTATTAAATTGAATAACCAGGGCGGTTACTTACTTTAATTGAATTGCATTTCATTTACTTGTTAATACAAAGGATGCTAGTAAGAGAGGAGTCCAATATGTGGCTAAATCTGAATGTGACAGAATCTAAAAGTCATGTTGGTGAAATATTTAAGAAACTTTTCTTAGTTATAACCTTAATTTCTTTGAATTTAATTTACATTTTAATTGCTTGGTACAGCTTGTATTTTTACTGCGATTTCTTAGTGTGTGTGATTATATACCTTGTTTTCTATTGTTTACACTAACGAAATTTAAATGTTTTCTCATGGAATGTTTTAAAGTTTTTTAGTTTGTGAACTTTTAAAATATGAATAGGTAACATACAACTTTTTGCTTTCCAGATATATCCTGTATTCTAATGTTTTATGAAAACTTATCAAAAAGTGTTTTTTTAACGTTTACTTATTTTTAAGAGAGAGTGAGTGAATGAGAGCACATGAGTAGGGGAGGGGCGGAGAGAGAGAGGGAAACAGAGTATCCCAAATAGACCCTGGGCTACTGTGGGGCTCGAACTTACTAACTCACTAAATGTGAGATCATGACCTGAGCCGAAATCAAGACGCTTAACTGACTGAGCCACCCAGACGCCCCTCCAAAAGTTTTATTAGACAAAGGAAACACACAAAGTTGACCTGTGTTAGCCTTAGAGGAAAGTAAAAGATTTGGAAAGAAAGTGAAACATGTCCATGTTTCTATAGAAAGTGTGACAGTCACAACATTTGCAGCATATCTGCTGAAAGCACTTAAAACACATGTGCGTGCATGTACACACACACATTATGTAAGACTTTGCAGTCAAGTCACTTAGACGTGAATCTGAACTTGAAGTAGTCTCCTGATCTGTAACCTTGGGCGTTACTTTACCTCGCTAAGCCCTAGTTGCCTTATCTAAAACAATGAAGATCAGAATGTCTGTCTTGCACAGCTGTGAGGATTAAGTGTTTGGGACGTGCTTACTGTAGTTCCTGGCACAGGGTCAGCACTTAATAGTTTAAATTACTGCCTTTAAACTAGAATCTTTCCTTAGAATACCACGTAACCTGCTTTGGGGTTTATGTCCATTAAAGGGTAGACTTTACAAAGGAAATGAATTTGGAAATGTAAGTATTATTTGTTTGTTTGTTTGTTTTTAAATCCTTTTCCTTTAGTTTTGATTCAAAGAACTTATGGATTGGGATGAAAAAAATTCACACTGAAATTACCATTATATACCTTAAAAGAAAGTCTGTGGGAAAGCTTGGATAGACTCAGCCTTTTATTACTTGTATGGAAGCCAGCTGCACATGTGATTAAGCTGTCGTAGAGACCAGAGCTGTAGTCAGTGTGTCGTTTATGGTGTGTCCAGTGCTTCTGGACGAGAGGGGCCTAGAGCTGGATGAGGGGCACTACCTTGAGTGGGCAGCCGGGGGCAGGTGTGACTCTGTATGTGACAGGTAGTATTGAGCTGAGTAGAGGGCATCTGGAGGGAAGAATACTTGGGGAACAATTTATTAAAGAGAGGAGGGCTAAAAGAGGGACCACTGGAAGAGTGAATAGGGAGGCAGGTGCCAGCCTGAATTATTGTTGATAATTCAGACAGTAGTTACTGATATTGCTGTGGCAAAATACATCTTAATAAATGTTATGTTTTACAATAGTCACTTTAGGAGGGTATATATGTGCTGCTTTTAGAAGAAACATTTTCAAAATTCTTTTCAAAGTGCCTTCAGGTTAATGGCAGAAAAGTTAATGTCACTTTTAACCCAAACTCGGTTTCACATTTTAGTCTCCATTTAGTCAAACACTTTATTTAATTAACTTGGCTCCAGATTACTTTTGGATTATTTTCAGAAAACACTTCTCCTCATTTGTTTTATATTCAGAGCAGTGTGCACATGTGTCTTAAGAGGAGCTCCAGCACTTTTGAGGGGTGGGGTGGAGATCATGGTAGCATCATTGGACACCATAGTGGGTCCGTTGGAAAGGGCTAGTCTTTTGGATTTGAGAGTTTGGGTTTTTTAAAGAAAGTTGGTACCATGTATTATAACTAATCAAGAATGGTTCAATTTATTACTTTAAATGAGGATTTCTTTTTCAGTAATGTTTAAATTAGGTTTTGGTTTTATAAAATGATTTTATGTTTTTACCTTTAAAAAGATTTTGTTTTCTTTTGGTTTGTTTGTCAGGCTGACTTATCTCTGTATAATGAATTCAGATCTTGGAAGGATGATCCCACAATGGACAGATCGTGTCCTTTCTTAGACAAAATTTATCAGGAAGATATCTTTCCATGTTTAACATTCTCAAAAAGTGAGGTAATATTTTTTTTACTTTAATAGGAATGCATTAAAGTGGTTCCTGTACCTTTTGCTAAATCATGTTGTATATTTTCTATTACATAAATTATTCTAACATGTAGTGATTTACCATTTTCTTCATTCCGTATTAATGATCATGATAATTTCTTAGCATTCAGTTACTGAACATCCTTGCTTATTTGAGCAGAGGATCATTCATATAGTGAAGTGTTTGTTGCACTGGAGTTAAGTATTAAATGTGCATTGGGGATAGGGCTTATTTCTTGATTCTTAGTCCAAGGCTCAGGGTAAGGGAAGTTCTCTACATTCCAGGTGTTTATTAGGTTTATACATGATAAAAAAAATCATACTTAGTTCCTTCATCTTTAAAACGGAAAATAATGCCTCCCTTGCCTATGTCACAGTGTTGTTAAGAGGTTAAAATGAAGTGAATTAAATACATACAAAACTTTTTAAAAATAAAAGGTACTATACCAGTGTGAGGTCATAGTTTTAATTTGTACATATGGAAGGTTTGCCTATAAATATCCTGTCAGTCAGTGTCTAAGAAATGTAATCCTAAGAGTCTTATGTTAAGTCTTTAGAGGATTTAATTATAACCTTACTTGTCAGGAGAAGTTAAAATGAACAGTAAAACACTTTTGATATGTAGATATGTTACTCACTGTGCCTCTGTGTCTGTTTCTAGGTAGGCCATTCCGTATTAGTAATCTTGCCAGACTAAAGCAATGTGCTGGTTTCAGCTGTTGTTGATCAGTTGCTACCGTCTCCATCTGGGCATTTAATATTTGATAATTCAGCTAGTTCTTTTATGCACATAAATACAAGTTCAGAAAATACATAGCTGTAATTAGTATATATTGCTGTGTTATGAATGACTAGTGTTTAAAAATATGCATAAATTCAGCAAAATAAGGCATTAGGGTATTCATCTTGAAGTGGCATTAATAGTAAATGTTAATTGTGGGTAAGAGATGGGCAGAGATTGGAATTAATGCCTTCAGTTTTCTTCCAGATAATGAGATAAGTTACTTAGCTATAACTGAAATGCCTTTCATAATAATATTTGAGTTATAAAAAAAATTCAAACCAAGATTGTATAGTTTCTTTTTCATTGGCTAAGACCAAGCTTAGAGTAGATCTTGTGGAAAGACTACTTTTAAAGATCAGTTTGTTGTAGAATACGGCTTTAGTATTTTTTGCCAGCATTGCTTCTGATACTTTTTGTTTTTTTAAAGTTGGCTTCAGCTGTTCTGGAGGCTGTGGAAAACAATACTCTAAGCATTGAACCAGTGGGATTACAACCTATTCGATTTGTGAAAGCTTCTGCAGTCGAATGTGGAGGACCAAAGTATGTTTTTAGTATGGTGTCTTGTAGAAAACGCTGAGTTTTAAAAATTTTATGTGTTGTAAATATTTTGTTTTCCTAGTTTTAAATGGTTAAATTTCTTGTCGTTTTTCTATCTTGTGCAGTTGAAGACAAATCCTCAGTGCGAGATATAGTATTTCAAATTTAGCATCAAAGGGAGAGCTCTTTTAAGTCATAAGTATACATATATGTTAGCCTAGGTATTAGAAGCAATTTTTTAAACCATCTGTTGCGACTCATTAACTGATCATAAAATCAGTTTAGTGGGTCATAAGCAGAAATTTTGTTTGTTATACATATAACTGTGTGTAATAGGTTTCGGTGTAAAATATTTCCTCCCGAGGTTGCCATTAAAAATAGTTTGGGAAAACTGTGAATATCAAGCATGAAAACAGGGTACCAAAAAGACTTGAATAGTCCTCTTGTTTCATACTGTCATGTAAAGGATTCTCACTTGGGTAAATAATCGGCTCTATCTTCCATACATGAGAGCTACTTGGCAGTTATAAACCTTCAGAGGTAAGATGCCCACATTTCATAACAGGGCAGGCTTTTTTCTGTCTAGTCCCAGGAGAAGGAAAGACTGAAGCCAGTGGTACCCAGAACCTTTGGCACAGATGTTTGCAAAGTGGCTTGGAAAGATTTGGAGGAAGCTGCTTAGTTGGTTCAGAATGATCTATGTAGGTGACTGGAAAGTTAGAGAAAGCTCCTAGAAAGCAGTAATTGACTCCTGTCTGAGTCATATTGAAGGCAGAAGAGGAAGGAGCTTTTTGAGACTAACCAATATGTCTGTGGAGTTGGATGGTTCTTCCGGTTTCCTGTTGTGTGCTTTGCCACTCTTAACAGGATCACACAGTGTTAGTATTCAGGTAGCTGTTTGTGGGAAGTGCATAGTCAAGTATTTGCTCTGTGAGCCACACATCCACCTAGCATTGTGTCCTGTTTTACGCTCCCCCTATGTGCTGGTAGCACAGAGGCCTCTGAATTTCTAAATTTACATTTCTAAATTCTACTCTTTCAACAAACACCGAAGTATTTTCATCTTGATCATCAATTATAACAGTTTTTGTGCTTTTAAGGCCCATGTATACCTTATTTTAAATACAGCTTATAGTAGTTTTTATTACAGAATTTTAAACTTATACTTGCGTTATATAGAACACATGTGCAAATATCAAATGATGACAGATGAAGATATCAGTTAAAGTGGATTTATGTAGTGTTTGAGTAAAATACTTACATAGGTCAGGTTTAGGGAACACTTTACGTAGTTTAGGGATATATTGTGCTTGTGGCAGTGGGGTTAGATGCCAGGTGTTTGGAGCGCGTGTCGTGTGGCAGAACTTAAGGATGATACTCTTCTGTGAAGTGTGCAGCATGGCCCTAGCCAGGGCTCTCCTGGACTAGGTAGTGAAGGTAATCACTTAAGTAAATGGCACATGCTATAGGAACGTTGAGGAAGCCAAGACCAGTCTTGTGGTGATCAGGGGCTGTTCTTGGAGGTGGGGAGATTTGATCTGGGTTTTCGAAGCATGGGGAAAATTTGGGTAAAGAAGAGTACTTATGACTGGAGGCCTGGAAGAATCAAGAGGATGGTGAGCGTGTGGGTGAAAAAGATGTGACAAATCTGAAGAGCACTTTGGAGGGAAGAGATTCAGGTGGGGGTTGGGAAAAGGAAAGGAATTAGAGAGGCAGCAGGTTTCCATTTAGACATGTTGACATCCCCAAGTGAAAATGGCAGGCATGGGTTTGAAATCTGGGGACTAGAGCTGTTCAGACCTACCGAGGTCCTGTAGCATGTTGACAAAACGACTTGGAGGTCAGAAGACTTGGCACTGGATCCTAGCTCCAATGAAAATGTATTGACTGTGATAGTTCACAGGTGGCTTTAGAAATGAGATAAGAAACACTGTCTTGATTTCAAAAGTTGATACTTAAAACCACTTTGGCAAAGCCCTTTCACAATCAGACAAAATAATTGACAAACAGGTATATGTCTTTCTGATAGAGTAGTGTATAAATTGATTCTTATCAGTTCAGTGCAACTTTTCCTTCTTATGTAAATTATCCCTTTGGAAGTTCCACTTGTGCCTTAAATTTCTTGGTCTTTTATCCTTCCCAAGCCAGTAGTCAGTATTTTAAAAAATATTGTTATAGATCATTAAAGGAAATTTTTTTTGGTAAAAAAAAATATTTTTTTAATGTTTATTTTTGAGAGATAGACACAGAGTGCGAGCCGGGGAGGGGCAGGGAGAGAGGGAGACACAGAATCTGAAGCAAGCTCAAGGCTCTGAGCTGTCAGCACAGAGCCTGATGCGGGGCTCAAACTCATGGACCGTGAAATCATGACCTGATCTGAAGTCGAACACTTAACTGACTGAGCCACTCAGGCGGCCCATGGAATTTTCTAAGAAAGGAGCAATGAGGCAAACCTTTTGTGGTTGGAATGGCTACCTCCAAAATTATCCTATTTTAAATAAACATTCTCCATTTGTTTTCTTAATATGGAGGCACATTTGTATCATATTTCTTATAAGTATAGCTGAAATTTAATGTTCATGTAATGGATTTTTCTTTAGTATATATATGCTTTATAATGTTATTTAAAATGTTGGCCACTTTATTTTAGTGACAGCTATACTCATATTGCGTTGAGAGGGAGTGCTAGTTGTGTTCGGCCATGGGCCTAGCTTAGGAGGGAACCAGCTGGGCTGCCGCAGGTCTGCCCTGACAGACAAGCCGGCGTCATTGTATTGAGCTGTACAGTGACTCGGGGCTAATAACTTAGCTAGCAGTTGTTGAATGTCTGCTGTGAGCCAGGCACATGCTTGGTGCCTGGCATTTAAAGATAAATAAGATACAGTCCCTGCCCTCAAGAGACTTACAGCCTCATTCCAACCAGAAAGCCGTCCTACCAGATCTTAGAGTCCACAGTATGCAAACAGAAAGGATGGTATGTCTGAATATAGTGTACTGTGTAGAGTTATTGAGGGTAAGTATTTTTGTAAGGTGGCTTATTCTTCTATATTTCTCAGGCCTGGGTGCCACATTAAATGCGTATACTCCAACCAAACACACCAAAAAGTACCATATCTAGAAACTTATCCTATAAGATGTCTTAGTAACTAACATGTTCTGAGACTTGAACAGTCATCATCAGGTTTTTTTCAAACTGAGGAAGTAGCTGAAGTCCTGATGGGAAGCTGAGAACCACCCTGTGGCTGGTTACTCATTTGTAAATTTGCTTCAGGATACGGACGTATATTTAAAACATTTAGTTTCTGTTCGAAAACCATGGTGAATGTTCTGCTCTTGCGCTTGTATTATAATGTAGGCCCCAAGGGTGCAGGGTCTTGGTCGTTTTCATCACTGTAGCCCAGCATCTAGAACAGTGCCTGGTACACAGTAGGTGTCAAATATTGGTTGCCTTAGTGAATGTAAAACTTGTACAGAAGGTAGGAGCAAAATGTTTTTCATGTAGAAAAAAACCTGAAATTTCTCAATATTTTACAGAAAATGTGCTCTGACTGGCCAGAGTAAGTCCTGTAAACACAGAATTAAATTAGGGGACTCAAGCAACTATTATTATATTTCTCCTTTTTGTAGATACAGGGTAAGTAACTTAACCATGAATTTTAATAAAGCTCACTTTGAAATGACATTTGACTACTTACGACTTTTGTTTCTTTTCGACCTAGATCACCTCTGTATGTAACTTTTTTACATACATTCGATATATTCAGCAGGGGCTCGTGAAACAGCAGGACGGTGAGTGTTCTTAGTTGGTTATAAAATGTTTACATAAAACTTCAGTAAAATGTACAAAACATAGTAATGCTCAGGCTTTATTATTGGTACATTTATATTGAATCTCTTACAGTTCTAATGTGTGGAGAATTTGGGAACTGATGTCTCTTAAAATGATTTAATCATTATCTTTGCCTCATTTTACTCCAATTTTGAGTTTTAAGCAGGATCAGTTACAACTCTTTAGAGGTATATGATAAACCAGATGGTAAATGTAAGGGGATTATTAATTAGCTTATTGAATTTACTCCTCTAAGAAATAAAAATATTGATTTTTATTATTCATTTCAATAATAAATTCATTTTTATTATTCAAGCTCTAGACATGGTCAGATTTATTTTAATTGGTGGAAACCACGAGGATCTAACAGTAATTTTTTTGTATATTTCCTGTTTTCATGTGTGAATTAATAAAGCAGTCATGAAGATAGTTCTGAATGGGATAAAGATTACTGTATTCTGAATCAGCAGAAACATGTAGATGATATATTCAGGAGAGCCAACCTCATGCAAGTGTTTTAATATTTTTAATATAGTCTTTCATAATTACTGATGATTCTGTAGCCAAATGTCTTAAATGCCAGGCATAAAAATGAATAAGGTCCAACACCTCCAAAACAATGTTTCTTGAGTACATGTGAATATTTTAAAACAAATAGCAAATACTAAGCCAGGGATGAGTCCATACCCATTTTGTATTTGATGTTGTTAGGGGAATTTCTTACTCATTTTTTTTTTAGGCACTGAAAATATTTTTATATTTAAAAACTAGAAGAAACCTATTATTTTCAGTCATGTAAACCAGTGACTCTTAATTCTGTGGAAAAGTTAGCTGATAAAAACTTAGTTTGATATTTCTAAAGCTCTGGTATGTTGAGAAGAGACATATTTATTTACAATCCCATATAATTAGATTTTAATGCTAAAAGAATGAGGGTGAAACCTCTCATTAATGTTTAATTTCAAAAGCCTGAGTGGCAAAGTCTTTAAACTGTACAATACTTTTTATGACTTTTCATAAAATGGAAATATTTTTGAATACCTGTTGGTAGATAACAGATGTAAACCACAGAACAGATGGTTTATGTTAAGTTAAATTGTCAAGCATGTTTTTTCTCCTTGTTAAAATAAAAAAAAATTTTTTTTCTAGGGAAGATGAAAGATAATTTCCTTTATGAAAATAGGAAGAAATTGTCATGGGTGGTAGTGGGGGTGGTGATGATACGAGTGGTCTCTTTTCTGGTTTCTGTTACTTTTGCACACTTCACAGTACTCGGCACACGTCATACACTGTGTGAGTTTGTGGCGAATAAATATTAATTTTAAAATCTGTTCATTGTCTGTGCCTTTTGCCAAGAAGGATTCAGGGCAGCTAACTCTAAAGCAGGGTTTCTGAGTCTTGGTACTTTGAACATTTTGAGCTGAATAGTTCTTTGTCGTGGGGGCTCTGTTGTGCCCTGTAGGATGTTTAACACCATTGCTGAGCCTTATTCAGTAGAAGCCAGTAATGAAAAATGTATCCAGACATTGTCAGATGTACCCTTGAGGACAAAATCTCCCCTAGCTGACAACCACTAATCTAAAATCAATCTAATCTGATGATGTGTCAGAGGGAGACCTTTTGTCTGAAATATAAAGCCACTGTTTTTCCACTTACAGAGGGGGCTTGCCAAAGTAGAGATAATTGAAATTTATAGACCAGCCTCTACATTTATTTTTATTTCTAATTTGAGCCATATACAAAACCTTTCTTTATTATTACAAACAATGTTACTGAGTTGTCTGGACTGTCTTTTGTTTTCCTCCCCCCCACCTTTTTTACTCTCTGTTGGTGTTAATAAACAGTGGGATGGCCAAGATGTAGCAAACTCTAGAGCAAGAAGATCCGTGAGTTAGAATAATTGAGGATTGAGTGTAATTACTTATAAAGGCGCCAGAATTGCCATTTACTCAGGACACTGAAATTGTCTGCCTTCTGTTGGGCTAAAGGGCATTGATGTATCTAACAAACAGTTGTGATAAAAGTGGGATGCTCACAAATACATGAAAAAGTTTCTGTGAAGTAGCAATAAAATGTCAAGGCATTTGGTACGTCATTAAGAAATGCCCAGTTAGCATTTCAGCTAATGTTAAATTTTCAGTGAAACGGTTAAAAAATAATGAGGATGGTAATTTATGATTTACGTGTCTCCTTTTCTATTTGTATAGTTGATCAGATGTTTTGGGAAGTCATGCAGTTGAGAAAAGAGATGTCATTGGCAAAGCTGGGATATTTCAAAGAGGAACTGTGATGCTCTCTGCCTGGGACCATGCATGAACCTCCCTGAATATCTGGAAAATGGCTGAATATTTTTATGGTTACTTGAGATTTATTACCAAGGAGTGGGCCCAAGACTTTTTCCCTCTTTTGCAGATTACACTAAGAAGTACTGTGATTTCTTTTAAATTGACCTATGCTGTGTTGCTTACTCTTTAGTTGAACACACTATAAAGAATTACAGGTGTACTAGTGATTGTAATTTATAGTTGCCAAAAAAAAAAAAGCTAAATAAAGAAATACATAAATGTTAGATTGAACATGTTTTTGCTTTCTCTTCTAGCTCTGACATGGCTTGTAGGGTAAGCTGAATGTACTGGATTGTAGTTTTCAAGCCACATAGCAGCCTGTGACAGGCAAGAAAGAAGGCTGAGTGGACGGGATCATCTCTATGCCCCCACAAGAATGGCTCTATTTTTGTCTGTTTTGTAGATTGGGCCTCAAAGAAGGATTTTATTTAAAGGAAGCAAAATGAAAAAAAGCAAAAACCACTTCAATCTCTCCATCTAGAGAAAGCTACTGTTAGTATCTCTGAAGGATAGCTTTTCGGCTTTCAGATATTTTCTCCCTGCATATGCATATTTCTGAAACAAAAATTAGACTTTATTTTTTTTTTTTACTGTTTTTTAAAATGTGTATTTATTTATTTTGAGTGAGGGAGAAAGAGACATAGAGAGGGAGAGAGAATTCTAAGCATACTCTGCGCTGTCAGAACAGAGCCTGATGTGGAGCTCGAAATCACAAACTTTGAGTTCATGGCCTGAGCTGAAATCAAATGCTTAACTGAATGAGCCCCGCAGGGCCAGCACCCTAGACTTTCTTTTTTAACTTAAATATTTTTCTAACCCTTTTAATTACTACATGGTTTGACTATAGGATGTTCATATAATATGTTTGGAAATTAGGTTTTAAATTACTTTTTGTATCATAATGCTGTGATGAATATCTTTATGCATATTTCTTTGCACATTGTTGGGTTGTTTCCTTCATGTAGATGCCTAGATGTATAATTGTTGGGCCAAGGTGTATGTGTGTTGTAAAATATTTGATCTGCTTTGCCACATTGCCCTCTACAGCAGTTGATAAAACTTATTTTTACAGCAGCATTATATGAGAGACCTAGTTTTATGAGGATGGCATTGTTTTCAATCCTATCTTCAAAGATTTGGTCAACCTTACCTATAGAAGATTCAGTCACCAAAATGGATGGGACTCTACAGACAAAAGGATATTTGAGTATGGAATGGTATGGACTGGTAGAAATCATCACTACCATGCCCAACTTAAGAATCTGAAATTGAAAGTGAAAAGAACTTTGAAACTAGAATTTTATGTTCTGTTAAATGGTTACTCAAATATGAAGGCATAATAAACATGTTCTCAGACTTTGAAAACTTCAGAAAATTTTTCGCACAAAGTTGCAAGTTAAAAGCACTTAAAAAATCTTTTGGAGAAAGTAAGTATGAAGAGAAACAAATCTAAGAGATGCTATAAGAGATTTAGGGAAAAAAAGATACAGGGTTTGTGAATGACTTTAAAAGAATATAAAGTAAGGCTAAAGAAAATAAAGTATATCTATAACAATCTAGAATTAAAATTCTTTACAGCATCAATACAGTGGGAGCGAGAGGAAACCAGAGATCATGACGGTAAAATTAAAGTTCCTATCTTGTTGGAAGAGAAACATACCAATTAAACGGGAAAGACAAAAGAAAAAAAGACCAACTAGAGAAATGAATAGTGTGATAGGGAAATAATACATCTGTACACAAAGCATAAGCACATGGAAAGGTTGAAATAAAAGCATGGAAAAAAGATAGCAGGAAAATACCAAAAGAAAGCAAGTGTGGTTATACTATTATCCAACAAAACAGACATTAAAATGAAAGCATTATTAGGGATAGAGACGGGTGATATATAATGGAGTTCACCAAGACTTAGTAAGAAAATCAGTAGTAATAGAAATAATTGAAGAAATTTAAAAATACTAGAGTCACTAAGAATACCAAACTTGAAATATATAAAGAATTCCTACAACCCAGCACTAAAAAACTAATAATCTGATTAAAAATGGGTACAGGTCCTAAAGAGACATTTTTCCAAAGAAGACATAATGAGACACATGAAGTGCTCAACATCACTAATCACCAGGGAAATGCAAATCAAAACCACAATGAGATAGCACTTTACACCAGTCAGAGTGACTAGTATCAAAAAGACAAGAAATCATAAGTGTTGACGAGGGATATGGAGAAAGGGAAACCTCATGTACTCTTGGTGGGAATGTGAATTGGTGCAGCCACTATGAAAAACAATCTAGAGAGGTATCTCAAAAAAAGGAAAACTAGAAAATCATTCAATTTAGTAATTCCACTCTTGGGTATTTACCCAAAATAAATGAAAACACCAAAATGATACATGCAGCCCTGTGTTTATTGCAGCATTATTTATAGTAGTCGAGATATGAAAGCAGCCTAATTATCCATCAGTAGACAAAGAAGAGGTGGTATATATATATATGTACACACAATGGTATATTACCCATAATAAAGAATGAAATTTTGCTGTTTGCAACGACATGGATGGAGCTAGAGAGTATAATGCTGAGTGAAATAAGTCCGAGAAAGAACAGTATCATATGATTTCATTTAAATATGGAATAAAAAAAATGAATAACCAGAAACAGACTCAAACACGGAGAATAAACTGGTGGTTGCTAGAGAGGAGGGGAGTGGGCTTCGAGCAAAATGTGAAGGCTATTTAGATAAATCACAGGGATGAAGAGTAGCATAGAGAATATAGTCAATAATACTGTGACTTTGGTGACGTAGCCATACTTCATGTGGAGTGTATTGCATAATACTGTGAAATTGTCGAATTGCTGTGTTGTACACCTAAAACGTGACATATACTTCAACTGGAGGAAAAAAAGGATGCAGAAAAAGTAGTGCTTTAAGGAAAAATTTTTTTAATGTTTTTTTTTAATTTATTTTTAGAGAGAGAGAAAGAGACAGCATGAGCAGGGGAGGGTCAGAGAGAGAGAGAGAGACACAGAATCTGAAGCAGGCTCCAGGCTCTGAGCTAGCTGTCAGCACAGAGCCTGACGCGGGGCTCGAACCCACGAACCGTGAGATCATGACCTGAGCCGAAGCCGGACACTCAACCGACTGAGCCACCCAGGCGCCCTAAGGAAAATTTTGTAACTCTGTCTTTATATATGTATTTTTAAATGAGCTACTGTTCAATTGGAGTTACAGAAGGACAATATAAAGCTAAAGGAAGAGATAAGAACAGAAATAGAAAATAGAAATAGGATCAACAAAGCCATATTTTGACTGAAAAGATGAACAAAATGGACCAAAATTTCTGGTAAGTTTATTATGGAGAAAAAATGCACAAATAACCCACATCAGGAATAAAAAAGGTTATGTCACTATAGATACTGCAGATTTTAAACCAGTGAATATTTTGAACAACATGCCGATAACGTTTGAAAATTTAGGCAAAAGGGCAAAATTCTAGAAAATGTTATATTTTGATTAAAAAGAAATCAGAAACCTCAAGTACTATTACTATTCAAGGAAAGGAAGTAGTTTAAAATCTCACAAATAAAACTCTAGGCCTAGATGATTTTAACAAACTCTAAACAATGAGTTTTTCTAATCCTATATTCTTCCAGGAAATAGTATGTCTTGCACATCAAAAACCAATATAATCTTGACAGTAAAACCAGATTGGGACAGTCGATATAAGAAAGGAAAATTATAGGTCCATTTTGTCATAAAGAGATAGGCAAAAGCAAACGTAACACACTAAGTGGCATTTATCCCAGGAATGCAAACATAGTATATTAGAAAATTTATAAATGGGATTCACATTTATAGAACAAAAGTGAAAAACTGATGAATAAATGCAAAAATTTAGTAATCTTTTCAGCTTGATGAAGGGTATCTTTAAAAATCTTCCCTAAGGTGGGAAACATTGGAAGCATTTTCTTTAAAATCAACAATGGGACAAAAATGATTACTCTCTTCACTTTTATCCAAAATTGTACTATAACTGTTAGTGCAACAAGATGAGAAAAATAAAGATACAGTGATTGGGAAGATAATAAAACTGTTGTGATTGCATAGAAAAAAGTCTTCCACCAATTAGACATAATTGGAAAGTTTAGTAAAGTGGCTAAATACAGGATCAATGTCTAATTGTGAATTTTATATACAGCCACAGTTAGAAAATATGATTTTTAAAAAGACACCAAATAAGGGTGGCTGGGTCGCTCAGTCGGTTAAGCATCCTATTCTTGGTTTCAACTCAGGTAATGATCTGACAGTTTGTGAGTTTGAACCCTGCGTCAGGCTCCACACTGAACAGTGCAGTGCCTGCTTGGGATTCTCTCTCTCTGCCTCTGCCTTTCTCCCACTCACGTGTGCTCACTGTCTCAAAATAAACTTAAAAAAAAAAAAACCCAATAATTCCAAAAATGATTCTGATGTACCTAGTAATAAATCTAACCAAAAATGTGCCAGATCCATATACAGAAAGTTCTGAAAGACATTAAAGAAGACTAGAGTGTCCTGTGTTCATTAGAAGGACATATTAAAAAAGTCTTTCCAAACGAATGTATAGATTTATTAGTGCATCTCTAGAGTAAATCCCAACATTTCTACTGGAATTGACAAACTGATCAAAATTTACGTGGCAGACTTAAGGATGAAGAATGACCAAGGCACTTCTGAAGAACAAGAAAGGAAGGAGAGTTCATCCTACCAAAAGGACTTTTTATAAGGCTGAAGTATTTAAGAAAGTATGACCGTGCAAAAATAGAGAAAATGGCCATTGGATAGACTAGAGAGCCCCAAAGACCCACACACATTTTTAAATTTCATATTGACAGAGAGTATTGTAGGTCAATGATAGGACTAATAATTAAATGGAACTGACAAGAAAAGCATATAAAACTGGATTTTTCCCTCATATCATACACAAAAAAATGTTAAAATGTCCCAAAACTTTAGAACCTCTGATGTAGAAAATCTAGTTAAAATTATAGATGAAATATATTTTGAAAATACAGATGGATACCTTCCTGATCCTGCTTTTAAACTGCAAGCAAAAGAAACCATAAAAGATAACCATAAAAAAGTAATTATAAATTGTTAATTTAGAACAAAAGGCATGTTAAAGCCAAACTACAAGCTATGAGAAGATATTTGCAAAACTCATAACCGATAATAGGTTAGTATCAAGAATATATACAGAAATTATACAAACAAGAGAGAAAAAAAAAAAAAAACCCTAGTAGGAAAATGGGCAAATGACTGAAACAGGTACTCCACAGAGTTGGAAGGGCATATGGGCCAGTAAACCTATAAATGGTTTTCATTTATTAATACTCAGGGAAAGCAAATCAAGAGCACAGTAACAGGTTTAAATTCATTCAACTGGCAAAATTAAGTCCAACAAAGTCAAATGTTGCAGAGAATTTCAACGAGATTACTCCTGCATTGCTGGTGGAAGTGTCAATTGATAGAACTACTGTGAAAAACCATTCGTTTGATAAGTTGAACATTCTCCAAGGCCCACCACTCAACTGGTAGGCATATACTCAAGAGAAATACTTGCACAAGGTGCCCCAGAATACAAATATAAGAATGTTTTAGAAGAAACCCAGTGTCCATCAAACAGGAGGGTTAAGTGTTGTGTGCTCACATAGTGGACGATCACATGCCAGGCAAGATGAATGCTCATCAGCTGCAAGCAGAACAGCAACTTAATGTAACGGATTGAGTGAAAAAGCAAAATGCTCAGAAGACGACATAACCTAATACTTTTTTCATAAACTCCAGAAACTAAAACTGAACAAAACTAAAAATAAAAATCCAAATAGTGGTAAACCCAAAGTGTAGGATAGGGTTACCTCTGGTATGGAGGAGGAAAAGGGAGACTATAAGAGTAAGTCATTGTTACTGAAAATAAACTGAGGGGGGAAGGGAGAGGGGAAAGGGGAGGGGGGTGATGGTCATGGTGGAGGACACTTGTGGGGAAGAGCACTGGGTGTTATATGAAAACTAACCTGACAATAAACTTTAAAGTTAAAAAAAAAAAAGAGTAAGTCATTGTTAACGTTCTCATCCCTGGGTTGGGTGATGGGTTCATTTGTTATTAAGAGTAAATATGTGGATGAAGAAAATCCTGCACAGACCACTGGTGGTGTGTTACGAACCAAAAGTTAACGATGAATCAATTATGTGCTGCATTCAAAAACAAAAAAATAGGACCTGTTGATGAATTGGATTTGGGACAGAGGGAAGGAGAGAAATCAGGTCTGAATCCTAGGCTTTTGGCTTGAGCTGTTACTGGAATTTATTAAGATGGAGATATTTGGGCTAGATTCAAATTATGTGTGCATGGAATAGAGAGATAAGAACTCTGTGTTTGACTCACTGAGATGCCCATTAAGCATCAAAGTGGAGAATTACGTTGGTATTGATACACAAGTCTAAATTCAACGATAAGGTTAGGCTAGGCGATACATTTGGGAGTAGTTAGTCATAGGATTGGATAGGCACTTAAGGAATATGGAAAGGTATGGCACTGGGCCCTGTGTTACCATGGCAGGGAGAGAAAAAGCCTGCAAAGAAGACTGATGAGCTAGCAGCAATGGCGAGGCAAAGGATGGAATAATTAGTGTGCTGATTAATTTCGGCTCAGGAGAGTATTTCTAGACAGAATTTAACTACCTAGATTATCAACTCTAAAAAAGAAAACACTTTTTGATAAGTTTCTATAAATAGGTTCAGAGCCGAGGACAGAGCCTGGCCTGATGGAGAGAAGGTGGATCAGATGGCATTCAGGAGACCTGCATTCTTCAGGCGTGGCTCCCAAAACTGATCAGTTAGGCAGGTCACCACTCCCTCTGGCCTCCTCAGTAAAGGCTAAATCAGGTGTCCTCTGTCGTCTTTCCAGCTCTAGGACAATCCACAACTTTTGACTCATCATTTACACTGGAAGAACAGAGGTTTGGTTTCTGAACATTGGATCTCAGCCCTTAACTGGCAACCACCCATCTACCAACTTAGCACCACAGCCATGTGAATTCTGTGTGTTTTTTGTTTTGGGCAGCCAGTCTCTAAAGTACATGTGCTTTTATTCCAACCTTTTGTTTTTAAAGGTTTTCTTTGTTGTGTTTTTTGCCCAGTAGTTTTGACACAATGTTTAAAATGAAGAGAGATCAAAGCAGTATGCATTTATATTTGTGACTAACTTTTGTGGTAGGAAATAGTTCTTTGGGGTGCCTGGGTGCTCGGTTGGGTGTTTGTTGATCTCAGCTTGGGTTATGATCTCAAGGTTTGTGAATTTGAGCCCCACATTTGGTTCTGCACTCATGATGTGGAGGCTGCTTGGGATTCTGTTTCTCCATCTCTCTGCCCCTCACCTGCTTATGCTCTCTCAAAGTAAGTAAATAAACTTAAAAAAAAAGAAAAAAAGGGGCTCTTGAGTGGCTCAGTCGGTTAAATATCTGACTTCAGCTTAGGTCATGATCTCGCGGTTCATGAGTCCGAGCCCCACGTCCGTCTGTGCTGACAGCTCGGAGCCTGGAGTCTGCTTCAGATTCTGTGTCTCCCTCTCTGTGCCTCTGCCACTCGCACTCTGTCTCTCGCTAAAAAATAAACATTTAAAAAATTTTTTTAAAAAGAAAGAAAATAGTTCTTCGTTTTTTTCATGGAGTGCAGTACAATTACCATCTCAGCAGACAACTAAGTTTCTTGTCCCTGATATATAGGCAAATAAGGACCTAGTAGTTTCTATAATCTTTGTGTAGAATGTCTAGAAAGAGAATTCCACCTTATTATTCACACACTTGAGTCTTGTGTGTGCCAGGTGTTACTGCAGGTGTTGGAGATACAGCAGTGAGCAAGACTGGTGAGCTCAGTTCTCATGGAGCTAGCTCTCAGTTCGGTGTCAAGTGGACAAAGAGGCTAATGTTAAAAGATGAGACAAGTGCTCTACAGACACTTAAAATGGGGTAATGAGCTATAAAGGGAATAGATGACTACTTCAGATTGGGTGGTCAGGAAAGGCCAAATCAGGAGGTGACATTTTTCAGCTGGGCTCTGGCCATATCCAGGCTTGTGAAGGGAGGAAGGCAAGGGGGAGCACTCAGAGCTGGTTGAAGGCAACTAAGGAAGACCTGCACTTGACATATTTGAAAAATGGCAACAACAACAACAACAACAACCCCCCCTCCCAGTGTACAGTTGGTGGCAGGGAGATTGGTGAGGGAAAACTGGAGAGGTAGGCAGTGGTCAGACCATGTCGGTCTCAGTAGGCTATGGGGGGGAATTTGAAGTTTCCTGTGACAGCTCTGGCCAGAACTCTAGCTGGCTCTTTCTTAGCTCAGCTTTTATTTTCTTTTATTTTTTAAGTTATTTATTTATTTATTTTGAGCATGCACATGCCAGTGGGGTGGGGGGAAGGGGGGGGGCAGAGAGAGAGAATCCCAAGCAGACTCTGTGCTGCCAGTGCAGAGCTCAGCTAAATATTATTTAGATCATCTCATCTGGGACCTTGACTTTGAAAACAAAATATCAATGGCATAGAACTCTACATTTCCGACCTTGACAGCCCTTCCCTAGCTTTAGGCTATTGTATCCATTTGCCTATCAGCCCCTCCAATTGGATTTCTAATGGGCACATCTCAGACCTAACATTGACACTTGGCCCAGTTGTCTTGGTTTCTGTCACCACAACCTCCAATCCAATCCATCAGCAAGCCACATCAGCACTAAAAGACATACCTCAATTAGGTATGTCCACTTTTCTCCATGTCCACTACCACCACTCAGTCCAAGCCAGCACCTTTTTAAAACTAAAATTAAAAAATTACAATACCACAAATGAGCAAAGCTACTGAAATAAAGAGAAGAATAGAAACCCTTCCTAATAGCAGCTCTCAAGGAAGTACAAATCCACATATGGTCTAACATCAAGGAGAAGGACTGTGTTGTGAATACTAGAATTCTGGAGCTGTAGATCTCAGGGACAGACTTGAGAGAGAAAAGGTTCCCACCATTAAATTCCCAACTTGAGCCACATCACCAGATTTAACCACAGCAGCTCAGCTCTTACCTATTTATTTATTGGAGTTCTCTAGGAAACATCAATACCAAAACAAATCTAAACCACAGCTACCTTAGGTTACTTACCAAGAAATGAATCTCTACCAAATTTATGCAACATGGGGGTGCCCAAGAGAATTAGAAGATATTAGAGATGTGAAGACCATAATCAAGGAAATATGGATGGTATTTCTTATTCTCAGAGCAAAAGACCTTAAATCCCAGTGGCCACCAGCTGGATTGTGCCTTGGGCTGTGTGCTCTGGACTGATTAATTAATACAGGTATATTTTCCAGCCCTTCCAACAATTTTCTTCTACATTCTCTTTACTTGCCTCAAACTGTGTTGGTTGTTATAGGTTAGCCTCTAACCCAGAGATTGCAAACTGAAGTCCTGCAGGCTGAATCATATTTCCATATATATGCTATTTGCCCTTGACAGTGTTTTGGTTTACTTTTATGTTTGTTTTATTTTTAAACAAATTAATTGGAACATTTTAAAATGAGATTTAAAATTAAAATATGCACTTCCAACTTTGCTTTTAAAATTGGCTATTTTGACAACACTGAGCCCACATTGTTGGAGGAAGTTGAGTGATTCCACCTGTTGGCTAATTCCACCCTTTAGCATGGCCTGTACCCTCTGGTTTGCTCTATGCCCCACCACCCCTGTCTTTCTGACATCACGAATAAAGGGTCACTTGTCAGTTATCAATATGTTTGCATGGTTGGTTTTGCTTATTTTTATCCATTTTACTCATTTATCTCCTCAGCCCTGTAGGTCTTTGAGCTTGGGACCCTATTCTAACCTTTGCTTCTCAGCCCTTTAACTGGGATCTAATTTCTTTCCCTTTTCTGTTTCCTATCTCTCATTACTGCTGAGAATGTGAGTTGTCTGGGTGAACTGTTGGGTAGGGTCTTGAATCATCATTTGGCAGTGGATACAGTGTAATGACTTACTTCCAATGGCCTCCAGAAAATGTGGCTGGGAACTTCTCATGGAGTCTAGATTTAGCCCTAGGCTACACGTTTTGGGCATCTTAATTCATATTGCACCTAAAGGCATATACTTAAAAGTATCATTTGACCTCTTCCTTGTTCCTCACATCCAGTCAGTAGCCAGCTCTTGGTTCAATACCATCTTCACGCTTTATTACTGGTCTAACTTTAGTTACTACCCTAACCAACACATTCCAACACAGCCTTCTTCAAGTTAGATTTAATTATATTGTGCATGACCACTACTTAAATAGAAGTCATCAACAGATTAGTTACATGGAATTGGATGGAGCCCAGCATTCAAAATCCACCAAAATCCTTCTTCAGCCTATTTTCCACACACCAAAACAGCAGTTCCTGCACACACATACCCATTGTTTAGGTCTCTTCAAATTTCAGCTCTTAGTGACGGCCCCTAGATTAACTCTTTACTTCCTCAGACCTTATTAGAGTCTGCCTTGAGTTATAGTTGTGCTTTTCTTATGCCCTAGATTTAAGCCTGTGGAGAGCAGGGACCATTATTACTCATCTTTTTATTTCATGCACCCTGTAGAGAACTAGTTTAGCACAAGTTAAATTGAAAAAACTAGAAAATGAATTTCTTTAAGCAACTTGATGACTTGTCCTTAGAGGTCTGGGACCCAATGTGGGTTTCCAAGTAGGATTCTAAGCCTCTTTTATTTCCCCCCAGTATAGAATTATCTTGCTTATTTTCAAGGAACCGTTTATATTTATGAAGATTTAAAATACTTATTAGGAAGCATACCACATCACCTGTACTGAATCTAACAATAATGAAACAGACAAATTCAGAATTGTGACATTCTATGACAATGGGTCTAGATTGTTAAAAAAGTGTCAATGTCATAAAAAGCCAAACAAACTAACCAAAATGACAAAATGACTGTTCTATATCTTTAAAAAGACATAACCAGGGGCATCTGGATGGCTCAGTCAGTTAAGCATTCACTCTTGATCTTGGATCAGGTCATGATATCACAGTTCATGGGATTGAGCCCCACATCGAGCTGTGTACTGACAGTGTGGACCCTGCTTGGGGATCTCTCTCTCCATCTCTCTCTACCTCTTGCCTGTTTGTGCTCTCTCTTTCAAAATAAATAATCTTTAAAAATAAATAAACATGACCAAAGGCAATGCATGCATATTCATTAGATCCTTGATCAGAAAACAAAAAGTCATAAAAGATATTTTGGGGACAAAGTTATTAATACTAATGAGATTAAATTTCTGTTATATTTCTTGGGTGTAATAATACTGTGATTAAGTGGGAGAATGTCTTCATTTGTTAGGATACATATACAGAATTATTTCTGGGTGAAATGTCAAGATGTCAGCAGTATTTTCAAAGGACTCAGCCAAAAATGTATATAGCAAGCGAGAAAAAGCAAAAATGGGAAAATATTAATAATAAATCTGGGTGAAGAGTAGGTGGGTGTTTCATGGTTCTATTCTTTCAACTTTTCTATAGGTTAAAGACTTTTTCAAAATAAAAAGTTGGGGGAAAAGAAAATGAAGGGTTAAAGAACCGATTGAATATCCTAATTATATTTGTAGGCTATTATTAAGTAAATTAATAGTTAAGCAGTGAAAGCAAAACACTTATTTGCATGTGGTTTTATATTTAGGAGTGAAACCAGCTAAGAGTGAAGCCTATAACCAACTGTAAGAATTACTGAATCAAATGCAAGTTTATTGCTCATTAGAGGCACTTCTCCTACTTTTTAGTTTATTCTTTTAAAGAAAATAAAATCTGGAGGAGATAGACTACGTGTGTATCAAGGAACGTTAAGTTTTCATTATGATTAAATTTAGAAATGCTTAACAAATCGCAACACTTCATTATCACAAATTTGTCTAAATTACCTGCTCTTCTAGGTATCTATAAAAGTGATTATTGATTTGCCCCCCTTCTCTAGGTAAACACACACACACACACACACACACACACAAACTGTATTTGTCTGGTTATGGCTAAATTGATCTAGTTGATAGAGGGGGAGATATAAATATATTGGTGTAAAAGGACAAATAAGAGATAAGACTATGTATTTATTGCCCATTTATGTAATTACATGTGTCACTAAGGACAAAGGTCCTTAAAACAAAGACGAAAGGCAGAGTAGAAACAGTTCCCTGCAGTAAGATAGATTGGTTACCACTTCCCTATTCTTGAGGGTTTTTTTCTGCATGATCACATAGCCTGGTCTTATAATCATTTTGAGAATTTAACCATCTTTCTGGACACAGTTTGTTGGCAGAAGATATGCTTCACTCCAATGAAAAGAAAATGAAGATTTTTCAAGAGCATTCATAGGTGTCAAGTGGAGAGGACGAGCACTTGGTTCCTGAGGTCTGAGAACCCTTGTTCTGTGAGGAAGCATTACCAGGACTGCAGCATCATGGATGTGGTAGGGGAGAACGAGGCTCTGCAGCAGTTCTTCGAAGGTAAGCGGCCAGTGTCCAACATGCAGTTCCTGCTTCTGAGAAATGGCTCTGCTCATGGTCACTGTTTCACCTTTTTGGAATTCACTTAAACTTGGATTTGGAAGAAATGCTATTGTACTAACTGTCCTGAAATCGGAAGTGGAGGTTTATTTGCTCTGTTCATAGCAAAAATCAATGGTATAGGTAGTGATTTAAAAGAATACAGAACTTCCATCTTCTAGCTTGGCTGTTAAAAGAATCACAGGGTCAGCATATCTCTGTTGCTAGTGTTTCTGTCCTGTGCTAGATTATATGTCTTCTAGTCCCCTACGTTTCAAAATTTACAGAGTAGTCTTGTCTCTAAAGTTACGGAATATAGCACAAGAAAGGTGTAAGAGTTCATTTAAAACTGTTTTCCTCTTAGTATAATTAAATATAAAACAGTAAAGGAACACCTCCTTCCCCTTCTCATCTTTGTTTTTCACAACACTTTAAAAATGTGCAACTGAATAATGATTGGTTTTTGAAGGGAGAAGCATACTACAGAAATGAGTACTTCCTTCTCGAGGGAGAGGCATATTATAGGACGTGGTTACACAGATTTTCTTTCTTCGAAAACTCTAAACTGGCAGTACGGCTTCTCATATTTAATTGGGTTGTTATTCTAATGGCGGGTCTGTTGAAAATGTCAGCCAAGGACTTGCCATCGGAGACTTCAGTCTTTGGTTCTTTATCAGCGATGCTCAGACTTCCATGTGAAGGGAAATGTGACCATAGCTTTCACACATTTCAAAGGTATTTCTCAGGAGGAAGTATGAGAAGAAGTGAGGGTAGGCCTGTTTATTCACAGAATCCAGAGGACAGTTACCAGCATAGAGAAGTGCTTTCGGCATTTCTGGTGATTAGTAAAGTGTCTGACAAATTCTAGATGTAAAAAGGTTGAATGGAATTGACTCAGCACCAAACAGTACGAAATACGGAGTGGTCATACCAAAGTAATGAGATTCTAGGTCACCATCAGAAGGAATCAAATACAATATAGTAGTTACTATAGCTTGGATTTGGCCAGAAGTGACAAGAAGAAAGCTAAGACCAAGAGAATTATCACATTATCTCAGTCGTGATCTATCCCATTGGATACTCTGCCTCTGACAGTAGCCAAATCAGTGTGTCTACCTGGGTCAGGCTCTGTACACAGTAGGCACACTAATGTTGCATTGCTCGATTGTTATTTCCTGATTTTCTTTTCTATGTAACTTTCATCCTAGCAGTGGGTAGCAAGCCCCAAGCTACAGTTCCATACATATGCTTTATTTTAGAGAAACCACCAATTCATTTTATAAAAAGCATAAAGTCTACTTGATTTCCTTCTGTAACTGGAGAAGACCTGAAAAGTGAATGTGATCTACCTTGTGTTCTTTGGAAATTCTGCTATACTTGGAGGATTCCTATACTCTCTTTGTCTTATTTTTAGAAGTCTCCAGGGATATAGTTTCCACAATCTTCTCTGTAACTTGCTATATTATCTTATTATTATTTTAATAGTATTTTTCTTAGCTTAAACCAGACTCTGTTCTTCCATTTGAAGTCTTTTTTTGTGTGTGTGATCTTTTTTTGTGTGTGTGAGAGAGGAGTCATTTCTCTTAATTTTTAGAAATAAAAAATGGAGACATCAACTTAACTGATTCTTTTCCCCCTGAAAACCACACAACTCATTGTCAAATGTTTATACCTCCACTATTCAGCAAATATTGAGTACCTGCTGTGTGCCTGGCAACAACCACCTCCCTTAAGTGGTAGCTTATAAGGCTTTGAAGTCTTTCCCTTAAATTTTAATGATATCCTTTCTCAAGTATTCCTTAGAATGAGGACAGCAATGCTATTCTGGCGAGGAGGGCCGGTTGTAGCTCATTGTTCTCCTGTTGGTGTGTCGGTTCTAACTAAATGCAATCTTGTATAAAGAAAAAAATCAAAGTATGAAAAATCACGAAAAGTTTTGACAATTTGTTACCTGGCTGAAAGCTATTTTTCTGTTTCCTCAGACCCTTTGTTCTAAGAAACTCAGCCCTAACTGCATTTTTGCTTATGAACACGTCTGTGTAAAAAAGTATCTGGATTGACAATATCATTTTCGGTTAAACGGCCTTGAGGATCAAAGCTCAGGATGATCTTAGTTTTTATTTTAAATTTCAAATATGCCTAAATCTTTATGATGTGTCTCAGAAAAATGATAAGAACAAAGGATGGTTTTAGGTAGCTGGAATTCTAATTCTAATTCTAATTCCCTGGCCATAGGTAGGCCCATTAACTAAAGCAGAGGCAGATCAGATATTCTGGGGTTCCCAACATCCTCTGGAAACTGACACCATGTGAAATGTTTGGCTTTTTTAACAAAGCTGGTACCACTGCAAGGGAAAGGTTGTCAGAAGAGAAGCATATTATTTTCTTTAAAATAACTAAAACTTGGCTCCAATCTAAACTTCTAATGGTGGTAGATTAATTAAATGAATCATAGTTTTCCCATATAATGGAATATTTTATAGCTATTGAAAATGATGAAAAGGAAAAATGTCTATTATATAAAGGGGAAAAATGGACTGTAAACTGGTATACACAAGTGAATATTTATACATATATATCTTCCCAGAACAAAATTTATTATTAAAACTGATTGAAAACAGTTAATATATATACATACATGCTTACACAGATACATAGAAACAAGTGGATGGATACGCTTCAAGTATTAATAGTTTTTATCTCGTAGTGATAAGAATATGTGGATTTTCATTTTCTTCTTTATACTTAATTATCTAAGTGTTTCATAATTGAAATGTGTTATGTTATAATCTTATTATCTTAAATAGAGGCGAATGAGTTTTAATTCAGCAAAACTCTTCTGTTTAAGATCCACGTATAAAGAAAAATTATAAAAGACATTGACACAGGTGAAAAAGATGATGGACATCTCCTGTAGAAAAGATCACATCCTTCTGGGCTATCAGATTCTGTGGGATTTACACCTTTCATTGTCTTAGAGATATTTTAAAACTCTATACATTGTAGATCACTGACATCAGTACAATTGGTTTTTGTCTATTGAAATGCAAATGAATTTAGTTTTAGTGGGATCAACAAACAGTTCCAGTAAAAGCCAGTTTTGCTTTTATTTGTAAATTTATTCCATGGTGTAGCTAGATAGATATAGATGTAGATCTGCTGTTTGAATTCTACTTGAGCCAGTTAGGACATCTTCCTGCTTCCTTCATTAATTAGATAGTTAAATAAAATCTTTGGTATGCATTCACTTTCTATGAAAGTCATGATTTGGGGGCACCTGAGTGGCTCAGTCTGCCCCTCCCCCACTCACATTCTGTCTCTGTCTCTGTCTCTCAAAAATAAACATTAAAAAAATTTTTTAAGGAAAGTCATGATTTTATCTTTAAAAATAGTTGGTTAACTATTTTAGTTGGTTAACTTGGAAACTATCAATTAATTTCACCTTTAGTTTGAACCAGATTACTAACAACATGTATTAAGAATTTACCATATGCCTAGCCCTGTGCTCTTCCCTTTACGTTCATTATTTCATTTAATTCTTACAACTCTCTGAGTAAAAAGGAATAAGAAAATGAAATACAGTAAAACTCAGTCTTCAGTTTACTTCATTTGTTTTTGAAAGCTGTGACTTCACATTCTTAATTTGTTTCCTTATTGGCATTTTTGGGGACTGCCTTGATATCAGAGGTCTCAGTTTTTAGTGCCAGCCTTTTTAGAACATTTTATAAAAACTGATTTGAGAAGAATATTTAGTTGTTCGTTGTATTTAATTTTTAAAGAGGAGGTTTTCTGACTTGAGAAGCTATTTAACTCATGCTCTTGGTAATGCCCTGAAGTAGGTCCTCAAATGCCTCTTGGGTCATCCTGAAAGTGGAAGAGGAAATTGCTGCCCTGACTGAATGGAGTGGGGAAAAGCAGGTAACAAGAAGACACAAGAAAGACACTGAGGGACTGGAACTCCAGCACACTCACTGAAGCCTGGAGTGGGGGGGTGGGGGGCAGGAAGCTCCTAGAATCAACCAGAAGCTGTGGACAGGCAGGAACCACCCCACAGCTCTGGAGATCTAAGATAAAGAACAGTCCATTCAGGAAGCAGCTGTCAACAAGCTTCAAAATAGTTTCTGCCCCCATCTTTCTGCTCCAGATTAGATTTCTAGGTAGCTGTTATTAGAAGAGAGTTGTAGGGAGGCATCTGCTGTCCATGAGATGTACAGGAATACTGTGCAGGCACCATGTGTTCAGGATGATGGGGAAAACACTGGAAGGCTCTGGAGCAGTGACTCAAGTGCCCAGCCCAGATGGGATGGGTCTAGAAAGGCTTCCAAGGAAGGTAGAAAGAATTGTTGAGGAGAAGACAGATGGAGCTTCGAAAAGTGCCTGTATGGTATCTACATATAGTAGACATTCAATTTCTAGAATAACTGAATGAAAGAACGGTGTAAGACAATTCTAGTCAACAAGGAATGATTGAACTCTAGGTTTGGAGAACCCAGCAAGTTCAAATATAGGAAAAAGGAAAAACTTGCCCAGTAGCAGAAAGGCCCAGTGACTAGAATAAACAGAGGCAGAGCAGACGAAGTGTTGCCAGTTGATGGAAAGCCTCAGATTAATGGTAAATGTCTTAAGTGGTTATTATCTCTCCAAAAGTGAAACCAACTCTAATTGGCTGATGACTCTGAATTCCTGTGAGAGGAATCAGAAGCTCTTAACAGCCAAAAGCAGGGCAGAAGGCAGACACTGCAATGCCAGGGCTGGCCCTGGGCAAGGTTGTCTTGTGGGTAAAGGGTAACCTTTTTTTTAATGTTTATTTATTTATTTATTTTTGAGAGAGAGAGAGAGAGAGAGAGAGAGAGAGAGAGAGAGAGAGAGAGAGAGAGAGAGAGAATAACTGGGGTAGAGGCAGACAGAGAGAGGGAGACACAGAATCCGAAGCAGGCTCCAGGTTCAGAGCTGTCTGCACAGAGCCTGATGTGGGGCTCGAACCCACGAACCACAAGATCATGACCTGAGCTGAGGCACCCAGGTACCCCAGGTAAAGAATCTTTGGCCTCAGGCCAGTCTCTCAATTCTTTTTCTTTCTTCCACATTGGGACCACCACTTTCTCACCTTCCCAGCACCCTTATGCCCTCTTCTTTCTGTCTCAGTAAAACCTGAGCTTGCACACAAGGTACAAGCAGCAAATGATTTGCTGCCACCATACATCTCTATAGAGTCTTACACTCAGTGTACTTTCAGAGAACATGAAGATGTTTTGATCAAATGAATCAAAAAAGTTGATCTAATCTAAAAGGTTGAATCAAATCTAAGGGTAGATTTGATTGCTCTCTAATGATGGAATTTTAGACATCCTGTTGTGTCCTAGCAACATCCTCCAATAATAACTAATAATAATGACTGTTTTTTTCTTATTGAGCATTTACTGTGTGCTGGGTATAGAATTTTAATTAGGACCATGGCTTTGGGATCAGTTATCCTAGATATGAATCCTGGTTCTGCCATTTATTGCCTCTGGGATGATGGAGAAGTAAACCTCTGCAGGTCTTAGTTTCCTTATTTCTAAAATGTGGATTAACTGTATTATCTCAAAATGTGGTTGTAAAAGGCTATGCCTGGCACAGAGAGCTCAATTAATTGTAGCTATTATAATTCTCATTGTTACCCTGTTATCATTTTCTCTGTGTAACATCAAAGGGCCCTGTGAGAGATTTTTATCCTCCCATGAGAATCATGAGGCTGGCAGAGGTGAACTTGCTTGAAGGTCATCCAGGTAGTAACTGGCTGCAGTTCCTCATTTATTCCTATCCTTTGTTTGTATTAACCAGCCAATCAGAGCGAGCCAGATGCTGTCCTAATGGCTGGGGATTCAGTGGTGAACAAGCAGAGTCCTTTTCCCAAAGCAACTCCTCTTCTAGCTGAAGAAAGAAGGCAATGAAGATATAAGCAAGTGAATAAAATGATTTCAGACAGTCATTAATCATGAAGAAAATAAAACCAGATAGCAGTGCAGAGAGACACTGAGGACGGGAGGCAGAGTGGGTTGCATAAGGTAATCAGTGAATCTTCTTAGGAGGTGACATTCAAGCACGTCGTCCACTAGCCATCATCCATCATCCATCAGAAGAGCATCCCAGGCAAAGGGAACACCAGTGCAAAGTCCCTGAGCTTGGCATGGGCAGCTGGAGGTGGGGTGGGGTGAGGGGCTGTGCTGGAGGGGGCAGGGGACAGTGTTGATGGACAATGAGGAGGGTAGTAGGGGATGACATCAGAATTTGAATATTTATTCTCAGTGTGATAGGAAATCCTTGAGAACAGGCAAGACTTGCAGATGGGTAGGATGTGGGGGATGAGAAGGCAGAGAACTCAAGGATGATGCACAGGTGTTGGCACTAATAATTGGTGGATGTTGGTATAATGTACTCAGATGTGCGTGTGTGTGTGTGTGTGTGTGTGTGTGTACGTATGTGGACACACGCACATATGAAATCAATAATTCGTTTGTGGCACTTTAAGTTTTAGATACCTTTTAGACAACATAGAGGAAAATATGAGAAGGCAATTGGATGTTTGAATTTGGAATCCAAGGAAGGGATCAGGGCTATACATATCAGTTTGGGGGTCATCAGCATACGGTTGGTATTTAAAGCCCTAAGACAAGATGAGATCCTGAGAAGGGAGAGACTGGACTGGGGAGACCCATGATAACATTTAGGGATGCAAGCAAGAATAACAAAGGGGCGTTAAATGAGGTAAGAGGAAAGCCTGCGGTGTTGAGCTAGGAAAGAACAGTGTTTCAAAGAGATCATAGTCACATGTTTTAAATGTTTCTGAAATGCCAGATAACTGAGCATAGAATGTGGGAAAAAAGGTTTAAGTAACTTGGACAAGCGACTTCCATGTAGTGCAGGAAGAAAGCCCAGTCTGTGAGGTTGAAGAGGCAACAGAAGGTGAGTGGCTAATATGGGTAATGTTTTTGAGAAGTTCTGTTGTGCCATGAGCCAAGGAATTGGGCCAAAAGCAGAGGAGGTATAGAGGCAAGAGTTTTTGATAATTTTGTTTTTTAAAGATGGGAGATACTGGGGTGCCTGGGTGGCTCAGTCAGTTAAGTATCCGACTTCACCTCAAGTCATGACCTCACGGTTCGTGGGTTCAAGCCCCGCTCCAGGCCCTGTGCTGACAGCTCAGAGCCTGGAGCCTGCTTCGGATTCTGTGTCTCCCCCTCTCTCTGTCCCTCCCTACTTGAACTGTCTCTGTCTCTCTCAAAAATAAACATTAAAAAAATTTAAAAAATAAAGATGGGAGATACAGAAGCATGGTCTGCCAATGGGAATGATTGAGGGTAGAGGAATACATGCACAATGCAAAAGAGGGAGGGTGCATTAATTGTGGGAGAGGGATCTTGAGAAGGTGGCTGAAGATGGGAGCCAGAGCACCTGGAGAAGCTTGCTCCTAGGTGGACGCAACTCTTCCTGTCTTGCGACAGGAGGAGAGGTGGAGCATCTGAACAGATACAGGTTGTGTGGTAGATTTCAGGGTGGGAACCTATGACATATTACTTCTGCTTTGCCTATGAAGTTTGAGGTGTATTAGGAGGGAGCTGGTGGCCGGAGTGTGGTAGGGGACTCTTTGAGGGCGTTAGAAGGGAGAATAAGTTATGAAATTATTTTCTTAGAGAGTATATTAGCCTCCTAGGCCGACATAACAAATAACTGCAACTTTGGTGGCTTAAAATAACAGAAATGTGTCCTCTCACAGTTCTGGAAGCCTGAAGTCCAAACATCTTTAACAAGATGTTGGCAAAGCTGTGCTACCTTGGAAGGCTCTAGGGTAGAATCTGCTCCATGTCTCTTACCTGGTTTTTGGTGATGCTGACAGTCCTTAGTATTCCTCGACTTGTAGACTAATCACTCCAATCTCAGCCTCCATTTTTACATCATTGTTTTCTCCGTGAGTCTCTTCTCTTATCAGGACAGTCATCATTGGACTTAGGGCCCACCTTTATCCAGAATGATCTCATCTTGAGATCCTTAACTTAATTACCTCTACCAAGACCTTTTTTTCCAAAGTTCATATTCATAGGTCCTTCGTGGTCAGACATTTTGGGGGGGGGGCATTTTTCAACTCACTACAGAAAATAAAGAAGCAAATATGCTAGGAAATAGTAGGATTGCCGGTCACTGTTGTGTCCACTTGAGATTTGTGTTCAATTACTTTAAGTGAGGTCAGTCAGTACACTTGTATGATTTTCTCAGCAACATTCAGATGCTTAAGTGCAGGCTTGGGGTGGGTGAGGTATTGGGTTTTTACAAAATTGAGGCTTTCCCAGGTGAGTCCCACAGATGGAGAGAAGGGAAGAGAGTGACTAGTCTTTACAATGGAGTAATTAGAGTGATAGACCCTGACATCTAAGCTGGGTAAGAAGGGAAGTGGGGGTAGCAGGGGGACGAGGAGTTGTGGAAAAGTGGTAATAAGGTTCATGAATAGGGGATCCCAGTGGGTGAAATGATTCAAGTAGAGGCATAAGTGTCAGTGAGTGGAAAGCACGAACTGGTCAGAGAATACAACACTTGAAAATGAAATTTCAGAGATTGGTACAGTTACTGGTTTGATGCCAAGGTTTAGCAGAGTGCCAAGAGAGGAGGTGTCTGAGGTGAGGTGGAGAAAAGGTAGTAGAAAAAGTAGTGAGGAGTTTAAGAATTCAAGAGGCTGGGAAATATTGGGTGGGTGTTGAAGCCACCAGCAGTGATGGCGAGAGTGGTGTTGCAGAGAGGAAGAGAGGGAACCGGACGGTGAATGTTCAATGAAAAAGGAATAGTGAGTGACCAAGAGGTTGCCAGATGCCACTACCAGGAGGTGGCCCAGTCATGTGGCATATGCTTCATTTGAAGAAGGGAGGAGGAAAGCTAATCTGGAAATAGCATTGAAGAGCAAGAACACCTCCCATTTTCAGCCCCCAGGGACATGTGGGAGACCCTCTATTTGAGATGTTTTATACATGTCTTCAACGTTTATTTATTTTCAGAGGGGGAGACAGAGAGTAATGGGGAGGAAAGACAGAGAGAGAGGAGAGAGAATCCCAAGCAGGTTCTGCGCTGACAGCTCAGAGCCTGGTGTGGGCCTAGATCTCATGAACCAGGAGATCATGACCTGAGCCAAAATCAAGAGTCAGGCATTTAACCAACTGAGCCACCCAGGCACCCCGAGATGTTCCATAATTTAACCAGTTCTTATTGCTAGACATTCGGGCTTGTTCTAGATTCTTACCTGTGATACATAATACTGTGATGAAATTTCCTCCCAAACCCTTAGTTATCTACTTTGTATCAATCTCCTCAAAACAGACTTACTGCCGGGGTACCCAGGTGGCTCAGTTGGTTAAGCATCCATCGCCGGCTCAGGTCATAATCTCACTTTGTGAGTTCGAGCCCCCTGTCAGGGTGAGAGCTCAGAGCCTGGAGCCTGCTTCAGATTCTGTGTCTCCCTCTTTCTCTCTGCCCTTCCCCTGCTCACGTTCCACCTCTCTCTGTCTCAAAAATGAACATAAAAAAAAAAAAACAGTTACTGCCATATAGATTTTTTTTTTCATTAGTTCTTTGGAAAGTATTGCCAAATTATCTGCCAGGAAGTGTTTTTAAAAATTAATCCACAGGGGCGCCTGGGTGACTCAGTTGGTTAAGTGTCTGACTTCGGCTCAGGTCATGATCTCGCGGTTTGTGGGTTTGAGCCCCGCGTCAAGCTCTGTGCCTACAGCTCAGAGCTTGGAGCCTGCTTCAGATCCTATGTCTCCCTCTCTCTCTGGCCCTCCCCCACTCATGCTCTGTTTCTCTCTGTATCAATAATAAATAAACATTAAAAAATTAATCCATAGACTCACTATCACCGCTGCCCGATATTTTCATTTTTTGGAAAGTTATTCCATGCCCAGAGTCCTTAACCTAGGATAAGATTCAGGGGGACTCAAAGCATCTGACAGTGAGTGGAAATAGGTATTTGTGTAGGCTCCTATGTTAGGGAAAGCCTCTGTACCTGTTAGCAGATGCCCAGTGAGGTCTACGACTCAGAAGACGTGAGGGATCCCTGCGCTGATCTCAGGCCATTGGCAGCTTCTCTCCCCTGCCCCTCCTCAAGGAGCCAGAGGCTGGAGCCGCCCATGGTGGAGAGGATGCCCTTTGAACTAGTAGAAGACCCTGGACTAGGGCATGTTCCAACAATCAGAGTTTAGAAACTTATAGATTCTAATGAACATGTGGTTAAGAGATGGGAAAGGAAGGTTTGATGGCATGATTAAAAGCAGTGATGAAAAAAACAACTGTTTCATCTCTGTATTCTGAGTTGTAACTTTCTCAGAAAACACTTATGCCAAAATGATACTGTAACTAAAAGGGGTGAATTTTTTTTGACATTTAACATTGTATATTTTACTTTTTTTGTTGGTGGGGAGAGTGAATTCTTAAAAGTCTGCTCTCAGTTTCCCTGGTGGGGATAGAAAACCAGGTGACTTCTCCCTGAGCAGTTGATGTGACCAGAGAAACGTGATTATTTCCTCTGCACTGGGCTTCCTTTTATCCCCAGGACTGTGCCAGAAGCTCTGAAGAGATGTTTCCAGTGGCCCAGTCAGCCAGGACGAAGCTCTTGGCAATGGATCAACATTTGTTGATTGTGCCTAGCCTGTTTTTAAGAAGATTCTGGGAGTACTTTACACTACAGGATACCTTAAAAGTTGATACAATAAAGCCCCTACAAGGGAAAGGCAAGGGAAATAATCTGGGGGGGGGGGAGCAGGATAATAGCAAAATTCAGGCATCAGTGGGTCAGTGAGGAGATTTAAATCTCTTCTCTTAACTCTATCCCTCCTTCCAGACATTCACTTCTCTTTCTCTTCTCTTTCATCACAAACTCTGAAAAATACCCATTCTTTATTCTTTGCATCTCATTTACTTTTCAGCCCACTTAAATCTGGCTTCTGCTCTGATTTGCTCTTCTGAAATTTCTAATTGCTAGATTGCATTAAAACACCTTCAGCCCTCACCTTCCCGGTGTTGTCTCTGGGATGGGTCAGTATCGCCCATTGTTTCCTCATGGAAGCTCTCTGCTGTTTCATTCCATGGCGCCTTCACTCTGGTTCTCCTCCAGCCTCTGTTTCCTCTTGGGTGCTTTCAGTAGTTCACCCCCTCCTTGTCTGCCCGAGTCCTGTCTCAGAAACTTATTTGAACACCAAAAGCTTACCTTAAGTGGGCATTCCCATGGGTCAGCGTATCCCAAACTCTATTGCCAAGTT
Organism: Cryptoprocta ferox; assembly: GCA_028646485.1. NCBI lineage: Eukaryota > Metazoa > Chordata > Mammalia > Carnivora > Eupleridae > Cryptoprocta > Cryptoprocta ferox. The sequence goes on along the minus strand of CM053571.1, from coordinate 44,973,266 downwards.
TCAGACCTATATTTATAGCTGCTTAATGTACATATATATCTATGTGCCTGGATCTCCCTGTTTTCCCAAATCAACACATTCAATGTGGGACTTGTTATCCTTTTCCTCCTTGATTTCAGTTTTCACTGCCTCCTCTGTTCCCTTCACTCTCCAACAGACGTCCCGAACTAGAAACTGCAGTATCACTCCTGATGTCTCCTCCTATACTCTATAGCTAATCATTTATCAAATTGTCACTTCCACCCTACGGTGAAATCTCTTACGGCTGCAACCTTCCCTTTCTTGAAAGAGCCTCCTCACTTGTGTCCCTGTGCTGACCACCTTCCACTGTGCCATTGGCTCATGTGGATGCCATTGGTTAAACATTTCTGTTGAATCTCCATTGTCTGAGCTCAGTGTAATTGTCCCAATATAACATTCCAGGCATCCTTACGTTGGGGACTCCCCCATACTGATAGCTATTGCAGGTGGTTTGGTGTAAGTGGTTAAGAGCATGTTCCAGGGCCAGAGTTCTAACCTTGACTCTGCCTCTTGCTAGCCTTGTGATCTCGGTCAAGTTACTTGCTCTCTCAATGTTTCAGTTATGTATCTATAAAACTGGAGTATTACTAGCAACTGTCTACTTGAGTTATTGGGAAAGTTAAATGATTCCATACACATGGGGCTCAGAACAGTAGCTAGATTACTGTATGCCTGTTATTACTATTATTATCTTCAGTATTGTTCTTACCCTTAACTGTACGCCAGCTACACGGCTTTTCATGGTTTCTTGAATACATTCTTTTACTCTCTCTTTCATAACACTGGGTCTTTGTCTGTGGCTTCTGCCCAGAATGTACTTTCCTACTTCTTTATCCAGCCAACTTCCTCGGGCAAAGTTAGAGGTAAAATTCTCCATGCTTCTACAGCTCTTTGTCCATACCTTTGGATGCGCACCCTTTACATTAAAGTTCAAGTTGTGTGTTTACATGTCTGTTTCCCACAGAAGACAGTTTAAACATCTCCGTGTGAGGATTTGCCTTTGGACGCTCAATGTCTTGTATGGAGCAGTTACTTAAAAAAATGCTTGTTGAATACGTGTTAAGTGAATGAGATTCTTGACCAGAATTTCTGGTAGACCATAAAGTGCTTATTGCATTATATATAGTTGTTCAGTTTGTGTTCATTTTCTCACAGATATTTGAATATCTGAACCAACTCTGGAAGGGAAGTCACAGATCCTCATCAATATTGGTTATGTAGATTACTCTTAGATTTGTGACCTACAGTAATAAGATCTTCCTCTGGTTATTGTAACTCTGTTTTCCTTAAAAGCAACTATTAGTAGGGAGGCAATGAAGGTGGTGTGGTGCTCAGTAGAAAAAATGGCAGAGATGCTGGCTGGGGATGGGCAGATTCAAAACCCTAGTCCCTTTATGACAGGTTGTGACTTTAACTCAAACTGGGTCATGAGCTGAGAATCAGAATCAATACTTAGAAGTCACTAGGAGGGGATCTTGGGTGGCTCAGTGGATTAAGCATCCGACTTGGGCTCAGGTCATGATTTCACGGTTCACGAGCTCAAGGCCTGCATCGGGTGAGCTCAAGCCCTGAGTGAGGCTCTGCATTCTCTCTCCCTCTCTCTCTGTACCTTGTAGGATTCTCTCTCTCTCTCTCTCCCTCTCTGCTCCTCACTCCCTTGCATTCTCTTTAAAAAATAAATGAATAAATTACATAAATAAATAGATGTTTAAAAAAAAAAGTCACTAAGAGACTTTTGAAGTCAAATAGACAAGTAGAAGTTGTAGTCCAGAGCAAACCTAAAGGTTCAAGCACCAGGAAACAGTCAAGGCAATGGTCCTGGGGGTTGTGGGAATGCCTGATTACACATCTTCCCCACATTTTACAGGCCACCCACATCACCCTTGGGAAGTGGGCACCATTACAAATCACACCCATTAACCTCAAACTCCTGATCCAATGTGCAAGTGTGATGAGTGACATAGTGGTTAGAGCACAGGCTTTGCATCCGGATTGCCAGGGTTCAAATCCCACCTCTACTATGGACTTACAATGCAATATTGGCAAATGACTGGGCCTCTCTGGGACTGTTTCCTCATTTATCAAGTGAAGTAGATATTATTTCATAGGAGAGGAGTGAGAATTGAGTAAGATGACATATGTGAGGTACTTTGCATAGTGCCTGCCCCACAGTTATTGCCCAGTGAAGTGGTATTATCAGTAATCCATAATTAAGAAAATGTTTGGTCTTTTAAAGGAGCTCCCTGTAGCAGCCTGTGTGATCAGGAAGAAAACCACTACTATTTAATGAACACTTGACTTTATGTTAGACATTGTACTAAACTTTCAGCTGTATTAATTCTTAATTTGTACAACAAAATGAGCAAGGAGATAATGTTATCATCACTTCAGAGATTCAGAGAAGGTTTCTACCTTGCCCAAAGTAGCACAGCTATTATGTATCAGAGCTTGGAGTTGGACAGAACTCTGTCTTTCTCTGAAGGTTTGGCTCCTGGTCACTGTGCACAGTGTCTTCTAGACAGGTTGCAAAGGAACATCTGTAGAGTTAACTGTGGACATTATGGCTCCTGTTCAAATAACCAGGGTGTGTGTGTGTGTGTGTGTGTGTGTGTGTGTGTGTTTGTGTGTGTGTGTGTGTGTGTGTGTGTGTGTGACAATTTGCATGTAATTCCATTCCATAGATGAAATTATCCTGGAGTGTGAGTGGTTGGTACATTAGTGCCTTCTGGCATTTTTTTCTGGCAAAGCCCAACTCAGAGGAGGTGTTAGTGGTAAAAGAGCAATAGTTTACATTCATAAAGTAGGCAGCTACAGAAATTCAAAAGATAAGGACACCAATAAGAATGTAAGGATATAAGAACACCAACATTGGCCTACAGTACTGCTCAGTGCAAACTTAAAAGCTATAGAGAGAATTTAGGCAGCTGGGTTGCTTAGAAGAGTTGTAGAAAATATTAACTCTCCTGGGCTTTTTGGAACTCTGAGTCAGGACAAATAGTCCAGTGAGATGATACCCCAATATTTGATACCCTGATATTAGTAACATAAGAAACAATTGTCATATACAGCCATGTGGGGTCATGTGTTCTAAGGAGAACATTATATGATTTAATAGTTGGAAATGGTGTCACTCCTGTAGGGTTAAAGTGACCAATATCCTCAAATATTAGGAGCCTAGAAATATGCTTCCTATGAATTTATGGCTGTGGACGATGGCATAGGCCTTGGTTCAGGCAGACTTGGGTTTGAATCCTGGTTCCTCTGCTTCTTAGTTTTGTGATCTTGGGCCAATTACTCAACATTTTAAAATTTCAGTTTTCTCTACCTGTAGGATGGGTATAATAATATCTGTTTCTTAGGGTTATGAGGATTAATGATGAAATAAATGATAGTTATTGATTTTATTATAACATTTGCAAGTGTGAAGTAACCAAATTTCTTTTCTTTTTTCTTTTTTCTTTTTTTTTTCCCTTTCCTTTCCTCTTTCTTTCTTTCTTTCTTTCTTTCAAAACAAGAATGAGTACAGGCTATACACACACACACACACACACACACACACACAAACACACATTTTTTTTCAAAGAAACACTACTGTCTCCAGGGAGTTATTACAACTTTTACATGTTCACATTAATTCCTGAGCCTTTATAATCATAAAATCCATTTATAGCCCTTAGTTGCCAAGCAACATAGGACAAAGTACTGAGTATTTCCTTTCATTGCAAAAGGTTCAGCTTTTCCATATTGGTCTTGAAATCAACATTTTTCAGAAAAGACAGAACAGTGAAAATACTGTATTTCTAAGGTTTTATGAGCATTCCTTGTTTGGGGATAGAATCAAAACTGAAAGGAATATATTGTTATTATTGTCCTGTTCTTGAATAGCCTAAAGCATTTTGTGCTAGGTTTACAGTCCGTTTGTAAAAAATTCTGAAGACAGGAAACTGCAAATTTAGTTTAAGGAAAGAACTTGCTTCATGTAACCTGTGTTCTGAGATGTTCTCACTGTAGGAGAACTAGATCTTTGATCTGTCAGTGTCTTTCCAGAAAGTCTGGGGTGGTGTAAAATTCATATGAAAGGTGTTATCTGTTGACCTTGGTAACCACTGACCTCAAACAGGTCATTCAACCAGGTATTGGCAGGGTTTGGGGAAGCTGGCTTTGAAGTACATAACTGAACTAAATTTTCTTTTTTGAAAGGTATTGATGCTCTTAATTGTTTTTGTTGTTTTTGCCCATGGAGAATGAGTAAGTAAAGGTTGAAAATCCAAAAAGAGGGGCACTGGGGTGGCTCAGTCGGTTAAGCGTCTGACATTGGCTCAGGTCATGATCTTGCTGCTCATCGGTTTGAGCCCCGCATCGGGCTCTGTGCTGACAGCTAGAGCCTGGAGCCTGCTTCAGATTCTGTGTCTCCCTTTCTCTCTCTGCTCCTCCCTCACTCACGCTCTGCCTGTCTCTCTCAAAAATAGATAAACATTAAAAAAATTAAAACAAAAGAAACCCCAAAAGAATTGAAAGAGTATATTACTATTTAACATCCTATAAAGTAACCCAGTACAACTTATATTTTTAAAAGCTCATAAAAGCATGCATAGAAACAGTTTTTAACTTCAAATAGCTATTTCTCTATTTGTGTGTATTAAAACAATACAAAAGCAGATTAGAGTCTCTCAGTGGAAATTTTACTCTCTTTTTCCCATATGTATTCTACACATGCAGTGGGATTCTATGGATACAAAGAATAGAAGCAATGAACTTCTTTTCTTTCTTCCCTTGTTGGGTTAGACAAGCTTGTTGCTTTGAAATGAATCTGTTAAGTCCCATATGATGTATTATATGCAGAAGGAGGCGGAAAGGCCACCTACAAACTATTTCTTATAAATTTTACAAGGTAAGAGCTAGTCAAGTCTCTTCTGCTAAGAGTAAATGTATTTTGGGGTGACTCTACGTGTGGGTGTGAAAGAGTAAGATCTAGCTGTTAGCATGACTAGGCTAATTCCAATTGATAGTAGAAGGGCACTTTAAAATCTATTTTCCACACATCTCAAGAAGTGTTGTGTCTTAAGACGCATTTGGAGAACTCCCATTTCTTCTTTTTATCTGCATGGAGATAAGACCAAGACAATAATCTCCTCCTCTCCCCTGGGAGCAACAGGCTTCTGTGTGAGAATCTGAACTGACCTTTCATGGTAGTGAGGATGTCAGGGCGACAAGCCGTGCTCATGACTTGGTCTTCCCTTTGCTGGCTATTTATGGAAATGTTGGAAAAAAGAAAAGTCCACACTCAGCCACCCATTTTTACATTTTCTTATTTTGCCAGCTCCTTCCTTACCCATCTTCAAATTTTTCTTCTCACCCTTCCATTTGTATTATGCTTGTGGATAATAGAGTTTGACATTTTATAAACATTTTCATTTCTGTCACTCAGTGGTCCCTCTTACAACCCTGAGAAGAAGGCATTTTGCAGATGAACAAAATTGAGCCTTAAAGAAGTTGAAAGATGTGTCTAAAACCACACTGGCAAATGCCAGTGGTCGTGGCAAAATCTTTGTCTTCTCATTCCAAGTCCAGTGCTCTTCCCATCTTCATAACCACTTTGCTTTCCCAAAGGAAAAAGAGGTGACACTTGGCCATGGCTCATTGGCTTCCATAGTCTAGGGTAGGTGTCAGACAAGTACTTCAGTAAACTTAGCAGGTCTTTGGAAAGAGCTCCTCCCTTTTAACCTCTTCTTGCTTACTGAACCCCCATAACTACGTTAATGTCCCACAAACTGGCCACTGGCTACCCCACCGCACTTACTCTCCAGAGCATGGCCTTTGGGCCTTCACTTAACCCCCTGCTGTGATGAAACTGACCTGCCCTGACTTCAGGAACTGGTGTATTGTTCTGAATCCTGTGTTTGGGGGTCGGGGACGAGGAGCAGAGAAGGGATAAGAAGGGAATGAACATTTATTATGTGCTGAGCACTAGTAATGTTAAAGAAAAAAATCAATGATACTTGTTAAAGCCTAGTAAGGATGACTTTATTCAAGGGAAGGAGTGTCACAACAGGTGTAGTGACCACTGTGATGGAATTTTGCAGTAGGGGAGAGAGACTGAGCTCAACCCCACATGGGTATAGCCAAAGAGCAGGGTAAGGGGGGTTCTGGTTGACCAACCTAACAGGATTCTTGCTGAAAGCAAACTAAGGTGACCAGACATCACCTGGGGCAAGGTGGGGGCTAAGGAACCTGATTAGATAGCAAGGGTGATCAGATATGGAGGATGGAGGTTCTGATTTGTCAGGATTTTTGCTAAAATTGGACAATACAGACAGAAACATAAAAGTAAGCCTTGTTGAAAAGTTCAGGGGGGCCTGAGTCGAGTTTGATCTAGGAGTCAGTCTGACAGCAGCAGGATCACACATCACATTTAGTCTGTGAGCAATGCTCTAAGGTGTTAAAACTCACCTTTTTCCCTGCCCCTTCCCTCCACCCCCCCTCCAAGATAAGGAAACAGGCCCAGAGAGGTTCAGTAGAAGTAGAATTGGCCCCAAGTCGACCTGATTGCAGTTTTCCAAATCTCATGCTTTTCTTGCCTGCAGGTTACATGAGGCTGCCTCCTTCTGGAATGCCCTAGTCTGCCCTGTTCAGCTGGATAATTGCTGTGCAGTCTTGGGATCTCCACTTTGGCTTCATTCCCTGGGGCTCCTATGTATTCCATAGTACTTTGCACTTCACCCCTAAAAGCGTGTATTGCCTTTTTCTGTGTCTTTCTCCTATGGACAGCTAGAAGGAAGGAACTATGTCTCATTCATTCCTTTAGCCTCAGCAGCTAGGACTGGTACATATTTGTCAAACCAATCAATAAATACTTCAGTCTTGACCTCTTTCCAAGTCTGCTGGGCTTCCTCCCTTATTTCTCCTACCCCAGAAGACATGAGCCTTTGTCCTACACTTGGCTGAAGACTCCGTCCTCAGTGCTCTGCTGGGCTGTCCCCTCCCTATCTGCCTGGCTTGGCAGGAGGAAGGCATTGCTGAGGCAGGACAGACATGCCTGAAAGCCACAGGGTGGGCAGTTTCTGTGTCACATTTTTCTGAATTTGTGCTATGCAGGGTCTACCCACCGGGGGCATCGATTTCACATGCAACACTGTCCATTCCAGAGGAGCCAAACCACCTGCAAAGCCTGTGGGTGGATGTCCCCACTTGAGCTGTCTTTCCTGTGGGATGTCTTCCTTTTTCATCTTTTTCCTTCTTCCTCTTCTTCCTCCTTTTTGGCCCCTGGCAAAATTAGATCAAACCAGAACAATAATGCTTCAAAATCTTCAACATAAAATAAATGGAATTCCTTGATGTGTTCCTATACCATTTAAAAGAAAGGTTTCAGCTTCTGTTTCCCAAATGTATCTTCCACAGTTAAAAAGTAATATTGGTTAACATGCAGTTGATCGTGTTTTATTTATTCCTGTATATATTAACATTAGTATATGTTATTGAAGAGAAAATGGACAAAGCATAAAAGTTTAATCCTCATGTTGAAGGGCTGGGAGGAAGTTCAGCTGTAAGGTTCCAAAACTCCTTGAAAAATGGATTCCCAGACCCCCAGAAAGGCCAGGAGATCTTGCTTAATTTATATTTCACGTCACTAATTTGAGAGGAAAAGCAGTGTAAACTTGATAATCAACTAATGAAGACATTGAAATACTTTCATGAAAATTGAGGTCATGTGATGCAATAGACTGACCATTTTCACCTCCTACTTTAAATCCCATGCAAATTTTTAGATTATTCACAGAGAACCTATGCAAATCACCACAAGGGCAGCTCTCCAAAGGTCTTGAGCCAATCAGCAATCATTTATTATTTACACTGAGTGGCTCCTAAGTTTGTGAAAAAGCCAATTGGACACATTCATATGGAATTGTAATAATGTTAGTGCTGAAAGCTGTATAGGCAAACACTATCAGCCGCCTTCCCAGTAGTGGTCCAGCCACCTTCCTTTCTTCAGTCAGAAGCTTAATCTCTTTAGAGAGAAGAGGAGAGTCCTTGACTGAAGAAGGGTAGGCTCTAATGTAATTGATTTAAACCAGTTATCACAATCTCAAGTTCGTCTTCTCTCTTCCTTTGTCTTCATAACTCAGCAGGAGTAATTCTTTTTTGCAACCTTCTTTCATCATCCTTTTTATAAAGGGTAAATTCCTCTACTTGCTGAAGCATCTAACAATATTAAAAATAACTTGATGTGTCCTTTACATTTTTATTAGGAATGTTATTATTTTTATTAGTTTTTGAGTGATTTGTCCCAACCCTATTTTCCTTCATTCTTTTGCATGATTTTGCAGAAAGCAAGGTTGTTCAAGAACACATTCATTATGATATAGTATAAAACACCTGAGTCCGTGCAAGAACAGTTGTGTTATTGCGACTTGAACAAGTTACTTAAGCTGGCTAAGAATATTTGCTCTTCTGAAAAATGGGGATAATAATAGCACCTATTTGATAGAATAAAATTATTAGGAGGATTAAATGAGAAAGAAATGTAAAATTTCTTTGTTTTTACAGCATAACAATCAGCATGTTATCAGTACCTAAAAAGTGCTCAACAAATTTACCAAGTATTATTATTATTATTATTCTCCATTGACCATCTCTCATGCGGCTTGACTTGTGATTCTTTCCCACTCTGTTGGATCTCCCTTAGACATCCTATTTGTCAACATTCCTCTGGAATTGTGGGGCCCAGTTTATCATGGCTGGACCTGTGCATTGAAGAACAGGGATCTCACCATGCTACATCTGTACTCAGTGATTTTATTTGTATAATTCAACATTAGTTTGTCTTCCCAATATTTCCTCATGATGGCCCAACAAAAGGACCTTTGTCTGTATCACCTATTCACTCATAAGCCAAGTTTCTCCATATCCTATTTACATAATTTAAAAAGTCAATGTAGAGCTGAATGCTTAACCTGCTAAATGTCATCTCGTCAGCGTTAGCCATCAACCCAGTCAGCCGAGATTCAACTTGACTCTTTCAAAACATATTGTGCCCTGCCTACCTCCTTAAGGCCATCTGCATACTTGGCCAGTTTGCCTTCTTTATACTTCTAAAAATCACAAATACCATTATTGGCAAAGATGTGAGCAGAGTCATTTGATACTGAATTTTAGTATTTTTCTCTCGATTGGCATTATGGGGTACAGTTGTCCCAGGTATAAGTTCTCCTAATGCTAATGTAATTTCCTCTACCTTTCTCCATCTTAGCTACAAATATAACCATGTTTTTTATATATAACATCTATATATAACAAATATAACCAGCTGGGAAGAGATGTGCACACCATTGTACAAGCTGGCTCTATAACCATCTTTGACTGCCCCTCCCCACGTTGGATTGGAACATGGTATCTCCCATGTATCTCCTTGAGCCTGACTTACACACTATGTTGGTGCTGCCTATATTTTTTCTGTGCCCCTCCCTTACCTTGAGGATAAGATTGAATGTTGCTCGATATTGTATCCTCAGGGCTTAGCATATACACACTTCATTAAATATTCATTAAATGCTGAATGAATTAAGAATTTTGTTAAGTGTCTAGTTGAAGTGAAGGTACACATTTCCATGGAGAGTCTCCTAATCTGCCAGTCTCAGAAGGCTGAACAGACAAGGACATGAAGTTCATCCGCCTGACTAGTTTTTGGTGGGTACATGCAGACTCTTCAATGTCTTCTGCTGTTCTTAAGAGTCCGGCAGCCAAGTTTTTAGTGATCCTTTCTAGAATTCTGCATCTGTGACAGTTCTGGAAACCCTGTGTGAGTGTTGCCATTCTGTTACACAATGTGCTTGAACTATTTATTTACTCAAGTTGAATAAAGGTTAATTTTTATTTTATCTTTTGATTATTGGGCACATAAATTTCAGGTGATTCATATCATGTTAAAGTCCAGACAGTCTTTTAATTTGGTCACATTTCCAACAATAGGTCATGTTCACTCTGGTTAAAAGAACTGATTAGATTCTTCCTGGATCAATGTAGGACTTCCTGTACAAGGAGAACTGGGGAAACTCCCAAGATTCCGGGTCATTAGGTGGAGTTTTTCTTGGGAGCAGTGCCCTGCTGCTCCCTTCTGTCTCTGAGTGCAAAAACAGGATGATATGACACGGCCCTGAGCAGATGAAATACCCAAGCTCCTTCTCAGGCTCCTCACCCAACTCTCATATTTCTTACCTCAAAGCATCAGCACAACCTCCCACCCAATCACCAAAACTAGACTAGACTAGATTAGAGAATTACCTAGCTTCTTTCCAATCAGTCACAAAGTCCAGTAGGCTTCCCTTCTCAAATACTACTCACATCTACTGGTGTGCTTGCTGGTGAACATTCAACAACCAACTTTTTGGGGAAAGAATTCCCAATTTGTAGTGTTTGCCAATTTCCATGGTATAAATCCTCCCTCGTGGCCCATTGCAAGCTGCTAACATGACACAGTAAATATTGAGTTGGGAAGAGATGTGCACAGCCTTGTACAAGCTGGCTTTAGTGCACCTGCACTCTTCCACTTTCCCAGTCCCCCCCACCCTCGCTGCTGTACAGAGTTTCATGGCATTCAAGACCCCAGTATCTGTCTCTGCTGACAATTCTAGCCTCATGGGCCCCTATTTCTGGCAGCTTTTCCTGGCACCGATTTGCTCTTGTTGGGTCATTTAGGTGACCCATAATGCCCTGGGTACATCTCCGTTGTCATATCACATTGCTGTGGTATGTGTTTATGTCAGTCTTTCTCACTAATCTGTGAACTTGTTGAGCACAGAAACTGATAGTACTGACAAAGGGTAGTAGTTATTGAGCTGGGAACTATACTAAGCATATTAAATGCATGATCTCATTTTAATCTTTGGGCAGCTGGCTGGCTCAGTTGGTTGAGCATCTGATTCTTGATTTCAGCTCAAGTCATGATCTCATGGTTTGTGGGTTTGAGACCTGCATCATGCTCTGTGCTGACAGTTCAGAGCCTGCTTGGGATTCTCTCTCTCCCTCTCTGCCCCTACTCTGCTCTTGTTCTGTTTCTCTCTCTCTCTCAAAATAAATAGCCATGAAAGAAAATTTAATCTTCAGAACAACTCTATGAGGTAGATGTTCTTATTATCCTCATTTTATAGGTAAAGAAGTTGAGGCACAGAGAGGCTAGATAATTTGCCCAAGGTTGCACAACTGGTTGCACAAATCTATAGCCAGATTTGATCCCAGGCCTAATTGTAGAACCAGGACTCTTAACTACTCAGGCCTCCTTGTCTTTGTGTCTCTAGCACTTGGGACTCTGACTGGTCCATCGCAGATATGTTGAGTAATTTAATGATGGAAGGCTCATGATGACGGTATCCCTGACTATTCTCGCTCAGCTTCAGTCCAGTCTCCCAACAGCAAGAAACTATAAACCTGATCACGTTCCCCCTCTGATGAAAATGTTTCAATGTCTCCACAACTTTCAAGATAAATTCCTTACCTTGGTACCTATGAACCTTCATGATCTGGTGTCTGTTAGTTTCTCTAGATACACCTTCCACTATTCATAATCACATTTATTCATTCAAATTTTATTACTTATCCAATAGGTGCAATATTTATTGAATAACTAGGCCTAACAAGTTTCCAGCCCTTGTTCTAGGATGTGTATGAAAGAGGCAGTTTCTCCCCTAGAGAGTTCATTGTGGAAAGAGACAGTCACATATCACACAACTACAGTGGTTGGATCAGAAGTGCATTCAGCTTTCACTAGGGTCCACAACAGGTATTGCTCTCGGTCTCGGACGTGTTCTTCACCTGGCTCTGGCCTTACTATTGGCCTGTTTCCACAAGAGTCCTGCTGCTGATTTTATAAATTCATTTGCACATGCTCTTTTCTGTTCTTAGAATTTTTCTTAATAACCACCTACTTATCTTTAGAAATTCCTCTCAAGTGTCATCTACAAGGAGTCCTTCCCCTCCTCCATCCCTACAGGCCTAATTGAAAGGTCCCATAGTATTCATGTCTACAACCATCCTAACGCTTAACATGTACAGCTCTAGGTGACTTTCTTGTCCCTCTCACTGGATTGTGAACTCATCTCTGATTTTATTCCCGGACACAAAGTAGACACTAAGTGTATATTGAATAAATGAATGAAACAATTAGTGAATTGATGATTGGAAATATCTTTTCTCATCTAACTCTGAATTGGCTGTGGCTCTAAAACACCACATTAGATTTGAAATCCAGCTTTATTTTCAAGACAAAGTGTCCTTAGCAAATGATAGAAGGACAGTATTTGGTTTCTCCTCCTCTCCTCCATCTTCTCTTCTTCTAACCCTCCTCCTCCTTCTTTGGAATACTCATTAACATTTCTGCTCAAATTTCTCATAAACACTGGTATATCACAGGGAAACTATGTTTAAATCCAAAGGGTAATGATTTAGGGGGATCTTCACTGTTGCTTTTTAGAATCTTTTAAAAACCCAGGGGCACTTGGGTGGCTCAGTTGGTTAAGTGCTCAACTCTTGATTTCAGCTCAGGTCATGATCTCATGGTTCACGAGACCGAGTTCTGCCTCGGGCTTCGGGCTGAGCGTGGAGCCTGCTTAGGATTCTCTCTCTCTCCCTCTGTTCCTCTTCCCACTTGTGTGCTCTCTCTCTCTCTCTAACCCCCCCTAAAAATCTTTTAAAAACCTAGAGTTGTAATAGACCAATGTTGTCATCTCAGCTGTTGTCTGAGTACTCTGGGTGGTGATGCTGCAGGACAAAAGGTCAAAGAGTCAACAAAGGAAGGAACAGGTGGCATCTGGGTTGAGGAAAGTGATGTGGGAAGGGAGCCTATCAGATGGTAACAGGAAAGGACTGGTGGGTGGTAGATGGGCAGGTGAATGGAGGAAACAGGATAAATGAAAGGACGGTTCTTGCTGTGTGTACCCTACTCACACCTTTGGAGAAGCATTATTTCCTCAAAGGTATATGTATGTCCATTAACAAGTTCTGTTATTCAGCTTGGACTTGTCTGTGCTACTCCCTGGTGGATTGATCCCCTAACTATGTGCTTTTTTCCTGTATGCTCAAGGTCAAGGGGTAGCAGAACAGGTTACCATGTGGTAGCTGTCACTGTGCCTAGAAGGGGAGGCAGAGACCTAGGGGCTTTCTTTCTGAGTACAATAAAGGGGGCAGTTCTTGGCACTCCCAGGAGGCCTGGGCAGCTTCTCCTGTTCTGAGCAGGATGGTGACAGCCACAAAAGACAAATGTAGAAAAGGGTGGAATCCAAGCTTGAAACCGTGCCTCCCTGACAGGGGGTGGGCTGCTTAACAATGCCATCTCTGCAGGCTTGGGTGCAATAAATAAGTGTTTAAGACATTTATAGCAAAGTGATTATTTTTAAAAGCATGAGATTTATTTTAACAGTCATTTAAGAGTTTCCCTGTGTGCGTGTAAAGCCTTCTGAAAACAATTTTATCTGACACTATGGATTTATCTTGTTGAGTAATTTCCTTTGAGTCTGGAAGGCACAGATGTGATATTGGAGTCCTAGAAAAAGTTGGCTACTGCGGGGATCAGCTCTTCTTATTCATTAAGGTGTTCAAACGTGCCACATGGGGCAGGCCCTGGGAGCTATGGACCATCTCCTATTTCCACCTGGGGATGCAGGTAGGGGAGCATGGGTGATATAAAGCAAGTGATACATTGGTCAGGTCTCGCATCTGTTGGCCCCCTCCAATTTTTGCCTGGGGCATTTGGGGTGTGTGTGTGTGTGTGTGTGTGTGTGTGTGCTGTATAAAGCAGATGTATCATCAGCAGGGGCTTCAGTGGGAAAATTAAACAGATCCTTCCCTCCATCTGCTTCTCTTAGCAATCGGCTTGACCAAAGCCCAGTGAAGTAGTAGAAGCAAGTCAGTCCTGTCTCAGTTTGGAGCATGGGATGGGGTGATGATGGTGGGGAGGGGAGTGGGCGCATGCTCAGGAATCAGGGCAGCCTGCTTGGTTTCCCTGCATGTCACTTACTAGCTGTGAGACCCTGGGCAGGCTAGTTACCTGTGTAACCATTTTGCTTTCTCTGTAAACTGGAAACATTAATGTCTACCTTCTAGGACTGTTACGAGGATTAATGAGTCAGGTAAAGTGGTTCTCTTTGGCTTGACTCAGAGTCAGAAATCCAAACTACCTCTGAATATCCCTGGACAGCTGTGATAGCACTGGACTTCATCTCCCTTCTGTTCTTATCCCTTTATAGTGCTTTCCCACAAAGCAACCAGAACAACCTTCTCCTTTTTTCCTACTTGTTTGTTTATTCGTTTATTTTTTGTGGATTCCACACTTGGGTGAAATCATATGGTATATATCTTTCTCAGTCTGACTTATTTCACTTAGCATAGCACCCTCTATGTCCATGTATGCTGTCAACAATAGTGCAATCACATCCTTTTTTATGGTCATGTAATATTCCATTGTAGATTCTACCACATCATCTTTATCCATTAGTCTATTGATAGACACTTAGGTTGCTTCTATATCTTGCCTCTTGTAAATAATACTGCAATAAACATAGGGATGCATGCATCTTTTCTTTTATTTTAACATTTATTTTTGAGAGAGAGAGAGAGAGAGCAAGCAATCAGGGGAGTACAAAGACAGAGGGGGACAGAGGATCCAAAGTGGGCTCTACGCTGATGCGGAGAGTCCAATGGGGGGGCTCAAACTCACAAACTGTGAAATCATGACTTGAGCTGAAGTCGGACGTTGAACTGACTGAGCCACACAGGCGCCCCTATAACTTTTCAGATCAGTGTTTTTATTTTCTTTGGGTAAATAACCAGTAGTGCAATTGCTAGATCATATGGTATTTCCATTTTTAATTTTTTGAGGACCCTCCATACTGTTTTGTCATAGTGGCTGTAGGGAGAAAAACTTTTAAAGATGTTAAGCATATCATAATCACTTCCAAAAGGCTTCGCCTTGCTCTGACCACCTCCCCTAGCCCCTTCCTTGTGCTCCTGTGCTTTAGCTACACTGGAATTGTTTCTCAAACCGCCCCTGTGCTCTTGCCCTTCCTGTTCTCTTCTGCCTTCCATGCTCTTCCCTCAGTCTTTCCAGGGCTGGCTCTTTTCTGAGAAAGCCCTCCCAGTCAAAAGGAGCTCTTTCCCTTGCAGCCAATCATATCACTCTGTTTCATTTTCTTGTGAAAATATCCTGTCTACTTACTGTTTCTTATATGTCACATCTGTCCTTCCCCTCCCCCATAGAGGGCCACCTTTCCTAGAATTCAGACCTCCTGAGAGAATGTGTCTTTTTTTCACCCTCTTTTGTGTTCCCAGAACTTTGTACAGTGCTTGGCATGTACTTATGTACTTGGTAGGTGCTTTTTTTTTTTTCTTAGAAGAGCACAAGCAGGGGAGGGGCAGAGAGGGGGACAGAGGATCTGAGGTGGGCTCTGAGCTGACAGCAGCGAGCCAACTCACCAACCGTGAAATCATGACCTGAGCTGACGTCAGACATTAACCGTTCAACTGACTTAGCCACCCAGGTGCCCTGGTAGATGCTTAAATATTAGTTGAATCAGTGATAGGATGAATGTGTCTTATCCTGCTCATCTCCATCCTATTCTTTCTTTAACATCTCACTCAAGACTAAACTCCAGTATGCACTATGAGGTCATTTCTGACCATCACAACATTAAAGAATATCTTCCATCTATTTCCCTCTTAAGTTTATGTCACTGAAAAAAGTGGGTGATCTCTCTTCTCTTTCCCTCCTCGTCTCTTTCTTCCTCCCTCTCTTCCACCTATCTCTGGAATCCATCAATTTTTCCCATTTGGGAGGTAGGTGCTCAGGATTTTAAAAATTTTATTTTAATGGACGAGGTAGCAAGCCAAAAGTTAAACATATAATGGTCCTCCTATCACTAGTGCCGTGATCTGAATGTGAGGATCCCTTACCCCTGGAAGAATACAAGGAACTGGATTACATGGGGATATTGGTGTGGGGGCTAGACAGTTGATGTGTTATGTATTTAAATTGTGCCTGGAAAAAAACCCACAAAGTTAATAATTGGTGAATATAAGTGAAGGGTACAAGTGAGTTCCTGTATCTTCTCTTTTGGGTTTGAAATTATTTCAAAATAAAATGTTAAAAATTATTTCCCTCCCAGAAAATGTACAAAGTGAAATTTATCAATCTTTTCATAATTTTTGGCTTTCATGCCATGCCTAGAAAAACCTTTATCTTAAAATCATAGAATATATTTTTTAATTTTTTAACCTTTATTTATTTTTGAGAGAGAGATTGACAGAATGCGAAAGTGGGAGAGGCACAGAGAGAGGGAGACACAGAATCTGAAACAGGCTCCAGGCTCCGACATGTCAGCACAAAGCCTGATGCAGGGCTCAAACCCATGAACTGTGAGATCATGACCTGAGCTGAAAGTCCGATGCTTAACTGACCAAGCCGCCCAGGTGCCCCAATATTATAAGAATATTAACTCACATTTTCCTTCTCTAGTTTTATTTGTTTATGTTGAAATTTTTTCTCTATCTGGAATTTTGCTGTGGAAGTAGGAAAATAATCCATATTTTACCCTTCACATGTCTAACCAATGTTCCCCCAAACTTTTAATGAATAATCAATCTTTTCTTAATGATGTCAAAGGATTTGTTTACTGTGAACTTAAAGTCCTAATATATTACATGTATATGAGATATTTCTTGATATATCCTGGATATATCCCACATCCTTTGATGTGTCCTTGCGTGCATTTCTCAATATTTATTTACCTCCTCCTCCATAATTTTTTGGGTGATTTTTAACTATTTATTCTTCTAGAAGAATTTCAGAACACTTTAATTTGGGGATTAATTTCAGGCAACACACAAACCAGTTCAAAGGGGTCAATAGGGTATACGCAAGAGTTTGTCATGTAATTGGAGTAAAAGTTGAACAACCAGGCTTTAGTAAGGATTAAAAAATCAAGAAGGACCTGGGTTAATGTGATGGAGATATTTGGACTATTACTCTACTTTGCCTAATAATTATATGACTTAATCTTAATCATCAGCTTTAAAGTCTAGTTCAGGGCACATGGGTGGCTCAGTCAGTTAACTGTCTGACTCTTGATTTTGGCTCAGATCATGACCTCAGGATTTGTGAGATTGAGCCCTGTGTTGGACTCTGCATTGATGGCACAAAGCCTGCTTGGGATTCTCTCTCTCTCTCTCTCTCTCTTTCTCTCTCTCTCTCTCTTTCACTGTCCCTCCCTCATTCATATTCTCTCTCTCTCTCTTTCTCAGTCCCTCTCTCATTCATACTCTCTCTCTCTCAAAATTAATAAATAAACATAAAAAAATAATAAAGTCTAGTTCAAATTCTTAGGAGAAATAATTGAATTGATCACTGGCCAACCAATGGATTGGTTCTTCCTGATTCAGGTGCCTGTAGAGGTTGTGTTAAAAATATGGCTGCTGGAGACTATTTTCACAAGGGAAAATTTCTCAGAAAATGAATGTATGGGTTTGGCAAACATTATAAATAATGTCTAGTAAAAGTTTTATGATACCGAGTCCTTTAGTCTAAGATCAATGTCTTTCCATTTATTCAAATCTCTTCCTATGAGCCCTCATAGAGTTTTTTTTAAATATTGTCCCCAAATATATGTTTAGGTATGTTATACTTTTTGTCATTTTGAATGGAATCTTCTCCACTATATCAGAATAGTTAATTGGTTATTTTTGGTACGTAAGAAAGTAATTATTTTTTATATTTACTTTTAATCAACTACTCTACTGAGTTTTCTGGTTATTTTGAATTGTTGTCAATTTTTTCTCCTAAGTTTGCTAGGTATAGAGTCATATTATCTACAAATATTGTTTTGTTTCTTTATTATATATTCCTATGTTTTATATTCTTTTTAAATTCTAACATCTTTATTATGATCAGAAATAAACCAGTAAGTTATTTTCATTTTTTTAAACCAAGGAAAAGGAGAGAAATATTGTGTTACATTTTGTGAAGTCTAATAAAAATGTGAAGCAAGATACTGAACTTCTCGTTTAGCTTAACTGGAAATAATCTGCCCAACTATCCCACCTTCTTCCCTCCCTCACTCTCTTCCTTCCTTCCTTCCTTCCTTCCTTCCTTCCTTCCTTCCTTTATTCCATCCATCCATCCATCCATCCATCAGCCATCCATCAGTCATCCATACATGTATGCATCCATCCCATAAATGTTTATTGCTGCCTTTTTTATATCATAGACTCTTGTGGGTACTATAAGGACAACATCTCTGCTTTTAAAGACTTTAGTTGGAGAAACAAATACAAAGGCAACCAATTATAATAGTGTATAAGGCAAAGCACAGTGTGTTAATGGAGGTACATAAAAAGGGCACCTACACCAGCCTTAGGCAGGCAGGGAAGGAGAGTAAATCTAAGAAGATGTCTAAGGAAATATTTGAATGGAAGAAGGATCACACTCTCAGTAAATGTATTATGCCATTAAAATTCTTGGGAGTAGCCATGTAAATATTTTTAGCTGTTAGCCATTGTGAAATCTTCATGAATCTCAAGATTTTCAATTTGCCTTTGCAGCTCACGGGGCCAGTGACAATCTGGGGAACCCAGCGCTGGATACAAGTCTGCTGGAGGAATTCTTGGGCAATGATTTCGATCTGGGGGACTTGTAAGTAATGAAAGTACTGCTCTCCATTTAATGTTTTAAAAGTTACGAGATAGTTAAACGAGCTAGGAAGTGTTCTCTCCTCTTCTGTTTTCCAGAAGGGCATGGATGGAGTGATATTATTTCTTCTATAAATCTTTGGTGGTTTTCGTTGAGTGAGATAAGCTGGGTCTGGAGTTTTCTTTATAGGAAGGTCCTTTCCACCTCAATATCTTTAATAGATACGGGGCTATTCAGGTTACCTACTGGTAGTTGTCACGTTAGGCAGTTTATGTGTTTCAGCGAATTTACTGATTTCATCTAAGTTGTCAAATTCACTGGCATAAAGTTATTCATCATATTCCCTTATTTTACTTTGCTATAGAATCTGTAGTGATGATCCTTTTCCTGTTCTTGACATCAGCAATTTGTGTCTTTTTATTCTTGATCCACCTGGCAAGAAGTTCATCAGTTTTCTAAACCCTTTGAAGATGCAGCGTTTAGTTAAATTTATATTCCTAATCATTTTTCTGTTTTGTATTTCATTGATTCCTGCTCTTATATTCTGATATTAACATAGCTACTTCAGCTTTCTTTTATTTTTCATTTATATACAGTAGTATTACATTTCTATCCTGTATATAGTTTTGTGAGTTTTGACAAATTCTTAGAGTCATTGAACTGCTATCATGATCAGCACAAACAATAGCTCCCTCACCTGAAACATTTCCCTGATGCTTCATAAGAGAAACTCATCACCCACCCCAAGACCTTAGTGACAACTGATCTGTTCGCTGTCCCTATAGTTTTGCTTTTCTGAAATGTCACATAAATGAAATCTATGGTATATAACATTTTTAGTCTGGCTTCTTTCACTAAGCATAAAGTCTTTGATTGATAGTTCATGACTTTTTATTGCTGAGAAAGACTATATTGAATGTTTATAATACATTTTGTTTATCTACTTACCCATTTAAGGACATTTGGATTATTTCCAGTTTTGGGCAATTATGAATAGCTTCTGTAACTATTAGTGCACAGGTTTTTATGTGGTCAAGAGTTTTAATTTCTTTTTTTTTAATGTATATTTATTTCTGAGAGAGAGACAGAGACAGAGACAGAGTGCAAGTGGGGAAGGGGCCGAGAGAGAGGGAGACAGAATCTGAAGCAGGCTCCAGGCTGTGAGCTGTCAGCACAGAGCCTGATGTGAGGCTCAAACTCACAAGCTGTGAGATCATGACCTGAGCCAAAGTCAGACACTTAACTGACCGAGCCACCCAGGCACCCCAAGAGTTTTAATTTCTATAGGGTAATATTTAGAATAAAGACTCCTGGGTTGTATTTTAAGTGTAAGCTTAACTTTATAGAAATTGCCAAATTTTCTAGAGCATTTATACCATTTGCCATTACCACCTGAAGTATATGAGACATCCAATTGTTTCTCTTTATTGCTAGTTCTTGGTATTATCAATTTAGAATTTTTTTTATTATAGCCATTCTGTAATAAAAAGCCATTCTATAGTGGTTTCTCATTGTGTTTTTTTCTCAATGTGTTTTAACTTGCATTTTCCAAATGACTAATGATGTTGAGTATCATTTCATGTGCTTGTTTGCTGTTTATACCTTTTCTTTGGTGAAGTGTCTATTCACATTTTATGCCCATGAAGTTTTCTTACCTTTGAGTTTAGAGAATTGTTTAAATATTCTGGATATAAGAACTTTGTTGGATATATGATTTGTGAATATCTTCTCCCAGTCTGTAACTTTTCATTCTTTTAACAGTGTCTTTCCCAGAACAAAAATTTAAAATTTTTATAATGTCCAGTTTATCCAATTTTTCCTACGTAGTTTATGCTTTATATCTAAGCAATATACATATTGCCTACTCTAAGTTCCCCCAAATTTTCTTCTGTTTCCTTCTAAAAGTTTTATAGTTTTACATTTTACTTTTAAGCCTATGATCCATTTTGAGTTAATTTTTGTGTAAAGTTTGAGATATGAGTTGAGATTAATTTCTTTGTGTATGGATATCCAATTATTCCAGATTTATTTGTTCAATAACCATTCTCCATTGAATTACTTTTAGTAAAAAATCAGTATTTTTTATCTAGTAAAAAATCAAATGACCATATTTGTGTAGCTCTATATCTAGACAAATATTCTGTTCCATCGATCTATGTGCCTCTCATTTTGCCAATACTATACTATCTTTACAAGATTATTTTTCTGGCTAGAAATTTCCACCCTTTTCAGCCCTGAGAAACAGAATAGAAACAGAGGAGGGAGAGGGAGAAGATGAGAAAAAAACAAAACTCTGTCACACAGTGAAGCTAAGTGAGACATAAGATGAGGCAGTGGGAATATAGGATATGACTAATAGATAATTTCAATTTTTTAAAATAAATGCCTTCTTATTGGCAAATATCCTCTTCTAATGTTTATTTATTTTTGAGAGAGAGAGACAGAGACAGAGCATGAGCAGGGGAGGGGCAGAGAGAGGGGGGGGGAGACATAGAATCCAAAGCAGACTCCAGGCTCTGAGCTGTCAGCACAGAGCCTGACATGGGGCTTGAGCCCACGGACTGCAAGATCATGACCTGAGCCGAAGTTGGGCACTTAACCCAACTGAGCCACCCAGGGGCTCCAGGGAATTTATATTTTTAAGGGATATATTTTCTGGCTAGTTGTGCACATAAAAATTCCCTCATCCCCACTTTTCAGCCCTAAGAGACAGAATACAAACAGATGAGGAAAAAGAAGATGAGAAACAAAACTCTGAATACTATCTTGATTATTGTGTTTTTATTATAAGTCTTGAAATCATATAGTGTAAGTGCTCCAAATCTGGCTTTTTCAAAATTATTTTGGCTATTCTAGTTCCTTTGATTTCTCATGTAAATATTAGAATTATCTTGTTGGTATCTGTGCAATTGTGCTGGGATTTTGATTAGGACTGTATTAAGTTCAGAAATCCATATGCAGAAAGTTGATATCTTAACAGAATTTGAATATTCCAATCCATCAACATGGTGTATCTCTCTCCATTTAGTTAGGCCTTTTTAAAAAAATTTCTTTCATCAGTGTTTTATAGATCTCAGGATGTAAATCCTGCACATATTTTGTTAGATTTATGTCTAAGTATTTCATGTTTCTCTTTGAGGTATTGTAAGTAATAGTTTTTTCCCCTCAAAGTTTTAGGTTCTAATTATTTATTGCCAACATGTAAAATTAATATTGATATTTATGTGTTGGTTGGGTCCTGCAATCTTAATGAAGTCATTTATTAGTTCTAAGATCTTTTTTATAGGGATTTTTGGGGATTTTCTGTTTACAATGTCATCTGCAAATTGGGACAGTTGTATGTCCTAAACTCTATGCCTTTAGATACTTTTTTTTTTTTGCCTTATTGAACTGGGTAGGACTTTGGGTATAATATTGAATAGAGAAGTAGAGACAGCAGATGTACTTGCCCTGTCCCTGATCCAAGAGGGCCATTATTCAGTTTTTTAAAATCATCAAGTATGATACAATGCTTTTTTCCCTTTCAAATGTTTATTTATTTATTTATTTTGAGAGAGAGAGAGAGAGAGAGAGAGAGAGAGAGAGAACAGGGAAGGGGCAGAGAAAGAGGGAGAGAGAGAATCCCAAGCAAGCTCTGTGCAAGGCTCAAACTCACAAACCATGAGATCATGACCTGAGCCAAAACCAAGAGTCAATTGCTTAACTGGCTGAGCCACCTGGGTGCCCCAATGCTTTTTATTAACTGAGGGAGATTCTCTTCTGCTCCTGCTTCCTCTCCCTAATTTTTGAATCTTGAACCAGCCTTGTATTCCTGGGATAAACCTCAGTTTGTTGTGATGTATTGTCTTTACACATATTGCTAGATTCAATTTACTAACATTATGTTGAGGATTTTGCACCTACATTCATGAGGATATTGGTCTGAAGTTTTCTTATATTGTGTTTTTCTGGCTTTGGTGTCAGAGTAATTATAGCTTCCCAAAATTATTTGGGAAGTGTTCCTTCCTTTTAAATTCTCTGGGTAAGATTGTATGGAACTGGATTTACTTCTTCTTTAAACTTTTGGTAGACTTAACCAGTGAAACCATCTTTGCCTGTAGTTTGCTTTGTTGGAAGATCTTAAATACAGATTAAATTTATCCAATAGATACAAGACTGTTTATGTTATCTCTTTCTGCTTAAGTGAGTTTGGTAGGTTGTTTCCCCTCCCTGTTGCCCCCAAGGAGTAAGTCCATTTCAAATATATGGACACAGTTCAAAGTATTTCTTATTAGCCCTTTACAGACTCTGAGGAGTCTGTAGTGATATTTCCTCTTCTGTTTATCATATTGGTAATATGCTTCATTTCTCTTTTTTTCTTGATCAGTCTGGTTAGACACATAAATTTTATAAGCAGCTTTTGGTTTCATTGATTTTCTATATTGTGCTAGTTTTCAGTAGCACTGATTTTTACTCTTTATTTCCTTCTTTTGCTTGCTTTGGGTTTAGTTTGCTCTTCTTTCTCTGGTTTCTTAAGGTGGAAACTTAGTGATTTGAGATCATTCTTTGTTTTCTAATATAAGTATTTGATGTTATATGTTTCCCTCTCTATATTGGCTTTAGCTGCCTGCTTCAGTTTTTGACATATTTTAATTATCTTCTGGCTTAAAATATTTCCTAATTTCCCTTGAGGCCACCTCTTTGATTCATGGGTTGCTGGAACTGTGTTTCTTAATTTCCAAATATGTGTGATTTTTTTCTGTTTTTCTGTTACTGATTTCAAGTTTATTTCTATTATGAACAGAGAACATAATTTGTGTGATTCTAATTCTTTTAAATTTGTTAAGGCTTGCTTTATGACCAAGATGGGGTCTATCTTGGCAGACTTTCCATATGCATTGAAAAGAATGTACATTCTGTTATTGTTGGGTAAGATCTTCTATAAATGCTAATTAGGTCAAGATGGTTGACATTATTGTTCAGGTATTCTCTATCCTTGCTGATTTTTTTGCTGCTTTCATCTATTAGTGTGAGAGGAATGTTAAGCCTTCAAGAATGTGGATTTAGAATTCTTAGTTCTTCATTTTCCCCAACACTTAAAAAATTTTGACCTACTGTCTTCTGTCCTCCATGGTTTCTGATGAGAAATAGACAATTATTTGAATCATTTTTCCTTTGTACATGTCATTTTTTTCCAGCTGAAAGATATTTTATCTTTGGTTTTCAGCAGTTTTATTATGATGTCGCCGGGTATGGGCATAGTTTTCTTTGAGATTATATTATTTGGGATTATATTGTTTTTGAATTTGTAAATTTATAATTTTCAGCATATCCAGGAAGTTTTCAGCTATTATTTCTTCACATTCATTTTTGTGTAATAATGTCTTTCTTACATGTTTTTAGAACTCCAGTGATACAAATGTTAGACCTTCGGTACTGTACATGGGCTTCTGAGTCTCCGTTGATTTATTTTTTCAATCTCTTTTCTCTCTGTTATTCAGATTAGATCATCTCTGTTGATTCACTGTCTTTAAGTTCACTGACCCTCCTCTGTTGTCTTCATTTTGTTATTAAGCCTATTTTGGCATACCTGAAAATGCCCTCCCCACCTCTCCCCCATGAAAGAATGAAACCAGACCTGAATCTCAGTAATAAGGAAACCTATTTGTGGGTATCTCTGGTCCCTGGCTCTTGCTGCTGTTTGCCAACGGGAACACCCTTGCCAAATGACATGGAATAAAGGGAAGCTCACCATTTTGCAAGCTAAACACACACACACACATACACACACATGCACGCACACGCACACGCGCATACACATGCGCACACACACACAAACAACCCCATTTAGTGGGTTGCTAAATGCATGAGCCCACACTCTGAGCCAGCTCTTCTACTCCAGATACTGCATGGGCTGAACCTAGACACTAATTACCCCTGTGCCTGCCCTCATATTCCCCCTCACTCCATCCAAACCACTGGTGCGAGTCCCTGGAGGAAGAGTGGGCAAGATGTATCCTTACTATCTATAGCCTGGAAACAATCTGCCAGAAATTGTCTAGTCTCTCTTCTATGTAACTGCTCCTTAAGAGAAGGTACAGCTGATTTTACCAGTTTCTGTCTAAGCATCTGGATCACTTTTATAACTAGCAGAAAGAATTTTGGCTTTTTGGTAGGGAGAAGTGAACGAAAGTCTTATTCAAAGAGCAGTCTTCTCTGGGAAGTCTGAAATCTGCCTTATGATCTTAGTCTCCATGATAATAATGGTCCTTCCTATAGGACCAGAGTTATCTCCCCATAGGCTATCACTATTGGTTTGGCTAACCGGGTTCATTCTCTACCTTTAGGGGTGGTTGGGTGTAAGAGAGTTAGAGGAAGGAATTAATATTGTTGAGCACTTACCAAGTGATGGGCAGTGTTCTTTGTGCTTTACATATTCATTTATTACATATTTGATTTTGACTTCACACATTTCATTCTTGGAATGAATTTGCCAAATAGACACAATATTGTCTACATTTTATAAATATGAAGGTGGAAAGAGAGTAAGTCCACAGGTCAATAAGTGAGTGGCAAAGTTGGGGTTAAAATGTACCTGGATCTACCACACATACCCTTTCTTCTATATGCAGCTTTTAGGTTAATTAGGTGATATTTAGGAGGATGTGAATCTCAGGGAAATACATTCAATGCATCTAAAATGATCTGACAAAAGATGTGTCTCAGGATGGATCTGAGCCATAGTCTGCAAAGATTGTCAGAGTTCATGCCCATTAAAGAAAAGTCCTATGATAAGATAACCTGTCATTGCTTGATAAAAACTGCTCAGCTGCATGCAGTTAAATGAGGCTGCAATAAAAGTAAGAGAGAGAACAAGCGGAAACAGCTCCAGTCCATGACCATGGGGCTGTTCGAGTGGTTCAATGATCGTTACATCCGTGCAACCTATTCAAATACTCCAAGTGTTGAGTATTTCTAAATACCCGGCTTTTTTTTTTTTTGTAGGTTAGTGCATTTCTCATAACAGCCCTATGATCTGGGTTTTCTTGCGTGGGCTCACAGCTAATAAGTAGCAGAGCTGGGACTGAAACCTGAGTTTCTATCAATTCTGAGTTACTTCCTCTCGATTATATTGCCTGTGAATTTGCTTTAAAAAAATGTCAGTGACAACTCTTTGCCTCAGTGATCTTGGAGACTACTAGGCTGCAAAATTGAGGAGGGCCAGTTTAAATCTCATAGGGAGATTTTCACCCCTCAGTCATATTAAAAAATGGAATTGGAATGATTGGCCCTGTAAAACAGATGCCCCCAATGCTGTATGGAAAACTGGTCCCATGAGATGTTGTGGGGAAAAAATAAAAGTTCCATGATGAGTAAATGAGCTTATGACTCACTGGCTTAAAAAAATATGAAATGAACTTTACTACAGAACTTTTCAGAGCCTTTGATATGCTAACGTGCAGCTGAAGAAGGGAAATGGTGTGCAGTGTTTCTCAAAGTTATTTGGCCCTGGAGCCCTTCGGGGAGGCATATACCCATACATGAGCACTGGGATATGCTGCTCAGGACTTTCTCATCTTTCTAAATCTAAATCTAATTGGTATGCTGAGTTGGGGCAGTTCTAAATATTGCCCTTAACCCTTTGTTTCCTTGTGTGGCAGAGTCCAGGGCAGCTGTCTGCCCAGGAGGAGCAGGCTGAAGTCCTCTGATTTCTGTAGGTTAGCCAGCCAGTTACCTACTAGGTACACAGGTAAGCTGTGGTAGACATACTGGGAAATGTCTATGTGTAGAGAGCTGTTTGAAGGGAGGGTGGCTAGAGATTTAAGGGATAGCATGAAACCCTGGAGATGCAGGGAAAAAGGACAAGAAGTGTGTGTGTGTGTGTGTGTGTGTGTGTAAAAGGAAGACTCCAGAAAAGGGACTAGTGAATCTCAAAATAGGCTTTGTTTCCTTCAAAAATGCCCAGAGGTCCACCTGCTTCATTTCTGTGTCTTAAGTATGGGTCAGGGAGCAACAGTACCCATATCACTTGTGAGCCAGAAATGTAGCATCTCAGACCTTCCTCTAGAAAAGCTGCATCAGAATCTGCATTTTTCATAGGATCCCCATGGGATTCACATGCACATTACAGTTCGAGAAGCCCTTCTTTAGATCACATAAACACGTCTCCTTCCCCACCCCCTTCTATGTTCCAATCCAAATGATTTGGCGTGGTTTGAGTAAGTGTGCTCTGTGGGGGTCATATCATATCAAGGTTTAGGCTGGTCTTGGGGTCCTGCTTGTGGAGTAAGAGGGAACTAGCCGAGGGCACTGAGGTGACACTTCTTCACAGGTTTGAATGGGTGACTTTACAGGAGGGGGACCTTAAAGACACATTAAGTCTGTAAGGAATCAACTGCAATCATTTCATTCTAATTATTGAGCTTATTCTGGGTTTTACTTAGGACTTGGCTCATTGGGGTTGGACAGAAAAATGAGCTAGGAGTCAATGACCAGCTGCATTCTCGAGTTCTGCCGCCAGTGGAGTGGGGCTGATAAGCTCTTTACTGTGGTGTTGTGAAAGGGGTGAGGTAACACGTGTAGTTCTATGAGAAGAGCTTGTTAAAGGCTGTGTGAGTTCATTGACCAGCTTGACTTCTGGGTTCAAACTGACACAGTAGGAGAAGGCTAAACAGAATCCTGTGCTGAAACATTACTGGTAATGTCTCCATTCTAAAGATATTTGTGGGAAATGAAATCGTCTATGGTAATTAATTTGGTTAGGATAGTCTGTATTTGTTTATTTTAATTTTTTTAATGTTTATTTATTTTTGAGAGAGAGAGAGAGTGCAAGCGGGGCAGGGGTAGAGAGAGAGACAGAATCCGAAGCAGGCTCCAGGCTCTGAGCTATCAGCACAGAGCCTGACACGGGGCTCTATCTCATGAACCACGAGATCGTGACCTGAGCTGAAGTTGGACGCTTAACTGACTGACCCACCCAGGGACCCCAGGATAGTCTGTATTTAAATCACTGTGTTAGAGCATTGGCCCTGGTGGGAGACCACTTGACTCCAGCTTGACAACTTGTCAGATGAATAATCTTGGGTAAGTTACTTAACCGCATCAAGCTTAGTTTCATTGCCTGTAGAATAGGGGCATAACTTTTCCTATGGTGGTAGCTGAGCTTCGATGAGATAACACATGCAAAGGGTGAGCTCAGTGCTTGGACCAGAGTAGGTTCTCCATAAAAGTTTTTATCTATTTCTAAAGCATCAGAGGAGTGGGATAAGAGGCTCAGGGTTCTTGCAGTTTGCCAATAAAGGGCTGGAGAGGTGGGGTGGCATCTTGCTTCCTTTGCCCTATCAAGAAATTATTTTCTTAGGCTACCTCATCCACTGACAACATTTCTGCCAAGACCCTTTCTCATCCCAACTTCCAGGTAGTGGGTAAAAGCCCTAACCAAGCTTGATCAAGTATTTATTGTGTGCCTATGACATGTTCACCAACTGGGGCACTATGCAGGACACACACACACACACACACACACTCACACATACACACTACACAGTATTAAGACATATTCTTTTTTTTTCTTTTTTTTGAGAGACAGAGAGAGACAGATCATGAGCAGGGGAAGAGCAGAGAGGGAGAGGGACACACAGAGTCCGAAGCAGGCTCCAGGCTCTGAGCTGCCAGCACAGAGCCCGATGCGGGGCTCGAACCCACGAACTGTGAGATCATGACCTGAGCCGAAGTCGGACGCTTAACTGACTGAGCCACCCAGGTGCCCCAAGACATATTCTTAATGTAAATGTCCATGTGGGAGGATAACTATTTCTATAGTTGGTTGATGGGGTACAACAGTGAACAAAACAGATTAGATCACTGCTAATAGTTTACCAAGGGCAGTGTGGTGGGAAGCAGTCTGCCCTGGCAGGACACCCAGGCATTTTTCTCTGAGTTGGTGTTGCATGGTGATAATACAAAGCACACTGACTTTTTGTAGGTTTAAGTATTGTTTTTAAGTTCCCAACAGATAATGCATTTCCTTATTGCCTGTTCCTGGGGTGAGCTGTTCCCATGCCTTCATTCTTGGTACTCCACTGCTGTCATTCCACTGTAGGGGGAAAAGAAAGACAGTGGCATATGTCAGAATAATGGTAAATGATGGCAGAATAATGGCAAATAACGGCAGTATAAAGTCATTCGGTAAGATGAAGAAAAAGAAGCATAATAAGGTAAAGGAATAGGAAAAGGGGGTGAGGAGGCTATTATTTTAGATTGGGTGGTCAAGAAAGCCATCTTTAAATATATGAATGTATATATATGTATAACATATTTATGGTCATATGTAGTATAAAAAAACAGTCATTCATATTTATTAAGTACTCTGTACCAAGTGCTGTGCTGAGTTTAGCTCACTGTGCAATAGAGCTTAAGAGAAGGTGCAAATGGTGTGTGAAGGCACTAGGGGAGTCATCAAAGAAAACTGAGGATTGAACTGTTGAATTGTGAGTAATCCCAGCTGGGCATTCACATGAAGCCCATGTCTTAATATTGTATTTCCTATGCAGCCTAGTATAGTCATGAGCACATAGTAGGCACTCAATAAAAACTTGGTCAAACCTGGTTACAATCTGAAAGAAATATTGGCTGCTTTGGGCACAGCATGCAGTTGTCATGGATATACATATAACCTCACCAGCTGGAAAGAAGAGTCTATTTTGCACTCTCCTTTAGTTTGCACAGCATTCAACCCCCAAGAGACCATATTTATCCATACATCCTCCCAAACACAGAAACAAGTTATATATCTGAGAGGAGGAGATTTAGAAGGCAAATTATTCATTTTTTATTAGTAGCTAAGATTTCTTGATTATTACAACTACCTCCTACAGAAGGTGGAAACAAAGATGGTCACTCAAGGAGTGACCCATGGTTCTATTACTTTCCAGGTCCACTTCATGGAAATCACTTTGGCATAATAGGCAAATTCAGAGCACAAAGGCCAAAACAGTGTAATATGCATGACTGGTTGTAAAGAGATTAGCAGCTCATAAACAGTCCCAAACAACAGTGTTTTTCTTAAAGTTAATTATTGCCTTTGTTTTAACAATTTGCTCAGTTTCAAAAGTAGCTGTCATTAATTCTTCCTTCAAATTCACTGAAAAAGACTGCAAAATTTCTCTCAATACTATAAAATTCATCAAGCATGCAATGCAATGAAATAAAGGAGTGGCTGTGGTGAATTTTGGAAGGGAGAGTAAACTGTAAGGAAAACATTAAAAATTTCAATATTTTCATTTTGAAACCATCACCATATGTTGCTGCCACTCAACACAGGGACCTTTCATTCTCCATGCATGTATTCCTATATAAAATATGCCATGTCATATTTCTTGAGTGAATTGATAATTTATTTCTGATTTTTTATTTTTATTAACATTATTGAATTTAGTGGTACCACTAATATAAAGGTAACAACTGCCTAGAATCTTGAATGTGGAATTATGAGATCACAGAGCCAATCACAAAATTTAATTTATAGATCTATAGAAGTGATACAAGTGTAGAATTTAAGAAGTCAAAGAGTACTGTGGGTATATGGCTTGTAACGAAAACCTCTGCCCTAGTTTTCACCGTGTTCCTGGGTTTGGCTCTCCCAGAGGCAGATACTTTCCAACTCTTTTGGATATTTCTATTATTTTATATCTAAATGGTGTTTTATATTGCTGTTCTTGCTTTATATATTTTAGAACTTAATATAATCTGCAGGGAGGATTTAACTTTCTCATACCACATCTGACACCCACTTCTAGCACCAGTCTCCCAATATCATAAAGTTGTATAAAATTTTTGGTTAGGTCAATATCCAGGGCTTACATTATTATTTTTTAATATAGTTTATTGTCAAGTTTGTTTCCATATAACACCCAGTGCTCATCCCAACAAGGCCAGGGCTTACATTATTATCACTATGTGTTCACATATTATTTATTACGATTATATTTTCTTTCTTGAATTTATTGTTTTTCTTGAACCTAGTCTTGTTTTCATGATTTTCTTGACTTTGAATATAACTATCATTAATTCTTCCCACAAATTCTCTGAAGAAAATTGCCAAATTCCTCTCAGTATTAAAACACATCAGTTCTTTTTCTCCTTAAAGAAATTTCTCAGATGATCTTTGTCATTACTGACTTTTTTGTTCTATCAATTTGTACTACCTATTTCTATCAATTGATGAGAGAGGGATGTTAAAATCTCTATGATTGTACAATTATTTATCTCACCTTTTATTTCTGTAAATTCTGCTTCATGTGTTTTGAAGTGGAGCTATTAGATAAATAAATAATCATGATTGCTATGCCTTCTTTTTTTTAAAAAAATTTAATGTTTATTTTTTTTGAGAGAGACAGAGCATAAGTGGAGGAGGGGCAGAGAGAGAGGGAGACACAGAATCCGAAACAGGCTCCAGGCTCTGAGCTTGTCAGCACAGAGCCCAATGCAGGGTTCGAACTCACAAACCCTGAGATCATGACCTGAGCAAAAGTCAGACACACTTAACCAACTGAGCCACCCAGGCGTCCTTCCTATGCCTTCTTCATGAAAGAACTATTATTATTATGGAATGAGCCTCTTTAATTTTAGTAATGTTCTTTATTTTGAAGTCAATTTTACCTATTATCCATGAAGTCACTTCTGTCTTCTCATACACTTTTTTTTTCCCATGAATTTTCAACTTACCTGAGTCTTTATATTTAAAGTATTTCTTGCAGGCCACATAAAATTGGGTCTTGCTTTTTAAAAATCCATTCTTACAATCTCTGCCTTTAATTAGAGTTTTTAGTCTATTAAGATTTAATGCTGGGCGCCTGGGTGGCTCAGTCGGTTGAGCGTCCGGCTTCGGCTCAGGTCATGATCTCGCGGTTTGTGGGTTCAAGCCCCGCATCAGGCTCTGTGCTGACATCTAGCTCAGAGCCTGGAGCCTGCTTCAGATTCTGTATCTCCCTCTCTCTCTGACCCTCCCCTGCTCACGCTGTCTCCCTCTGTCTCTCAAAAATAAATTAAAAAAAAAAAAGATTTAATGCAATTATTGATAATGTATTTAATTTTGCCATTTTATTATTTGTCTTCTTTTTATCCTTCTATTTCTTATTCCTTTGTAACTACTTTTCTACTTCATTAGAATTCCATTTTATCTACTGACCTTAGCTATATACTTCTTTGAATAATTTAACCTTTTATTGTCTACTTAGAGTTAATGAATTAATATTGTACCACTTTACATAAAATGTAGGAATCTTCAACTGTATAATTCTATTTTATCCCTGAATCCCTTCCTCTATGCTATAGTTATCATAAGTGTTACACCTTCATAACATTATAAATGCTACAAGATAATGTCATAATTTTTGCTTTAAACAGTTTTATTTATTTTAAAGAAACTAAGAAAAAACTGATTTATATTTAGATATATATAATTTTTTATTCTCTACATTCCTTCCTAAAGTTTCAAGTTTCCATCTGATATCATTTCCCTTTAGCCTAAATAATGTCTTTAACATTTCTGATTGTGCATGCCTATTCATTGTTTTACTTAAAATTTTTTAAAATCTGAAAATGTCTTTATTTTGCTTTTACGAAGCAAATACGAAGGATGTTTTCATCATATATGAAATTCTGGATTGTCAGTTTTGATTTTCTCTAGCACTTTAAAGATATTGTTGTACTGTCTTCTTGCCTCTGGAGATTCTGATGAGAAGTCATTGGTCATTTGAATCATTATTACTCTACATGTAATATGTTGTTTTTCTGGTTACTTTTGAAAGTTTCTCTTTATTTTTGCTTTACACTGATTTGACTCTGATAACCTACATATGGTTTTCTCTATATCTATCTTGCTTAGGATTTGTCGATCTGCTTGAACCTATAAATTTATGTCTTTTACTAAATGTGGGAAGGTTTTTGTCATTATATATTTAATTATTTTTTTGGTTATGTCCTCTCCATGGTTCATCAATCTTTTTCTCTCCCTCTTTTTAAATTCATTTCTCCCTCTCTGTTCTGTAGGTTGGATTATACCGATTGATTTATCTTCAAATTATTCTGTTACACTACCTAGTGATTTTTTCATTTTCTATGTTTATTTTCATTTCTAAATTTTTTCAATTCTAGAATTTCCATTTAGTTCTCTTTTAGAACTAGAATTTCCATTTAGTTCTCTTTTAGTTTCTATTTATTTCTATTTATTTTGTATTTTTTATTCTTTACAAACACATTATCCTCTCCTCCATTAGGCTTAGTTGTAACGGCTGTTTTTATAATAGCTGCAGCTAAAATCTGGATTTGTCTGCTAATCCAATATCTGAATCATGTCTGGGTTGGTGTCTTCTAATTGTTCTTTTCCTCAAGGCTAGGCCATATTTTCCTGGTTCTTTGTTGAGTAATTCTTAATTGTATCCTGGAAACTGTGAATGTCTGGCTTTTTTTTTTTCTTTTTGCATTTCTTTAAAGAGTATATATACTTTTGGTTTACCAAGCAGTTACTTTCTTTAAACTCAAATTGTAAACTCTGTCTCCTGTGCAGCAGCTCAAATTTTAGTTCAGTTTTTGTTTTGTTTATTTTGTTTTGTTTTTGGTTGTACTGTGTACTGTCAGCCCCATACATTGATGGCTCAGGAGTCAGCCAGACATTTGGCCAGAGTTTTTATACAGAATCTAGGGTTTCCCCTCTCTGAATCTCTTTTCCCCAAGATTTCCCTTTCACTTTAAGCAGCTGTTTGCCCCAAACTCTTTCTCTGGCTCTTTAGGTCAAAAAGTTTGTATGTGTTTCTATTGGAGTTTTAGCTGTTCTGTGGTTCTGCCTTCAACTGGTCCTGAGGCTAAAAGCTGTAAATAGGTGACTCACCTTATGCTATTTTCTTCATCCAAGTTTCAGTGTCCCTCCAGAATCTTCTTGCTTTTGACCACGTTCCAGTATTTTCAGGCAGATTTTTTTTTCTTTTCTTTTTAATTTTCAGAGTTCACAGTTTTTATCTATGGAAGGGTCGGGTCTGGTAGGAGTTTACCAGTCATATGAGAAGCAGAAGAGCTTTTGTGGATTTTTTTTTTTTTTGGCATACCTTCTTTATCTATTTGTTTGTTCTTTGTTTTTAATGTTAAAGGTTTCTGGAAATGTCTAGTCCTTCATCTTTTGTTCCTGTGTAAGACATTCTGTTTGCAAGCCATTATTTTCAAAGGATGAGTTTCATCATAGAGTGATCAAGCAGGGCTTGGCTATGTTGCAGGGGTAACTTCAAAATATTCTTTTTTTCCCTGAGGAGATTCAACTTTTCTGGGGGACAATCTTTCAATTTCCTACTGTAGGAAATATGCTTAGATGCCTACAAAGTCAAGTTGAAGAAGGCTCTCAGGGTTCAGTATTTAGGCTTTTATCAAATCTTTCCAGTTTTAGCTCAGTAGTTTTACAGTCTCCCTGGATCTGCTTCTCCAGAGAATAAAACTTTCCAACTTCTGTTGCAGTGATGGAGGTGCTTGTCTGGCTGTACAGGTTGGGAAAGCTAACCTTAGTGTCCAACGATCCTTTAATCAAGGTTTCAATCAATTCTTTTCAGCTCCACCTTCCTCCTGAACTCAGAAGTTCCTGGTGGCTCCAATGTCTTGGGATTTTCTGACGTTTGTATTAAAATCGAATAACTTCTTGTTGGCTCCTATGTCCTTTTTGCCATCTCCAGGCAGTCTTGTTTTTGCTTTTTCATTCTACTAATTCAAGTTACCATCCATCCTACTTCTGTGTGCCACAATGTTATTAAAATATAGTCTGTTGTATTCTCACTCTGCACATGTATTCTATGCCCTTTTGTATTTATGCCCTTTACTTTCATTTTTTGTGGCATTTTGGAGGAAGGTTTTCTCTTATTCATAAAGAGTGAATAAATTATAAAGGATTAATTTGAAGAGAAAACCTAACTTTTTTTTTTTAATGTTTATTTCTTTTTGAGAGGCGGGGAGGGGAGGAGATTTCAGGGGAGGGGCAGAGAGAGGGAAAGAGAGAATCCCAAGCAGGCTCTGTGCTGTCAGTGCAGAGCCCGACATGTGGCTTAGTCTCAGAAACCATGAGATCATGACCTGAGCTGAAATTAAGAGTCAGACGCTTAACCAACTGAGCCACTCAGGTGCCCAGAAAGCCTAACTTTTCTAATAAATAATAAAAACAGACTTTTCATTGTATGAGGTTGAAATTTTAATCAATCAAGGAAAACACGATAGCTTACTCTCCAGCAGGAGAATCAAGTAGAGGGTGGCGGTGCTTATGAATGACTTAGAATGATGGAGTTTCTGAGCCATAAGGGACTTGTAGGTTTTTTGGAACAGAAGATTTCACACTTTTAGTGGTGGTACTCATTTTCTCTTAAATGAAATTTTACTTGCACCTCAATATATAAAACAAAAAGTTATGAATTTTTCCCCCAGGCATTTAAATTTTTTCTTTTGTGAAACCACTGAGCTCATTCCAAGAGCTTTGGGATTTCCCAGAGCACAGATGGAAAACCATTGCTTTAGTGGTGACATTTCATAGTGCTTTAGCCTAAACCGTGTGCACAACCTTCTCTCTGGTGTAAGTGCTTGGAGAACGTTAAGAAGCAACAATACTGTTCATTAAACTGTATTGAGCATGCGCCACCTCTGGGGGCAATTATGTTATGGGTTTTCTACATAGTATCTCATTTAATTCTCACAACAATGCTATGAGGAAGGCGTGATGATTATTTCCACATGGTAGGTGAGGAAACGGAGAGACTGAGGTCTTGTTCAAGAACACACAGCTAGGAAGTGGAAGAACTGGGACCCAAACAAACCCAGGTCTGTCTGACTCAAAGCCTATTTACTTAACACATGACACTAGACACTAGGCCTGGTCTGGTGGGCTTTGGCCCCCATGGTGCCTGTGTGTTGTACCCAGGGGTGCCTCCCATTTGTGGCAGGGGTATAATGACGGAACAGGTTACAACAAAAAGCAATGTCTGTCTCTAATCCTCAGGCAAGGGCAGCTTCCAGATACTCCACCTTATTCGGCGTCCGACTCCTGTTCTCCTCCACAGATGAAAGGTGAGTTCCATCTGCCTGGCGCACACCTGGCAGCGCCCCTCTTCTTGGACTCTGGGTGGTCTGAAAGAGAGCCCTTCTCACCGGTGCGTTCCCCCAGGTGCATGCTGCCCCGCGGGGAGACCTGCCGCCGGGAGGACTCCAGCTACTTTGCGCCACTCCGCGGCTGCCCCCGAGACGCTACCTGCGCCGCTGCCGCAGAGCTCGTGCGACATGAGCGACTCTGCCCACATCCCCAGCGGCTTCCACAACTGCTACCCAGGCACCAGTCATCCTACGACCCTCCCGGACTATTGCGTGACCTGCCATCCGGGGATAAGCCGTCCTTACCATCAGCAGCCTCTGTGCCACAGCCCTGGGTAAAGGGCAAGATATTTAGTTATGAAAGACCTCAGAGCAGCCAGCACCCCCGCAGTGCCGGTAAAGAATGAACAGTGGCGTTCTCTCTCCAGGAGATGGCGGTGTTGAGACACATATCAGACACGGCAAGGCCCCAGTGCTGTTGGCTTTAGGCCGTGTTTTAATTAAAAACCCGCTAAACCCAAAGCCCTCATTCAATGGAAAGTTAAAATGTCAGAAATACAGGGAGACATTCTGAGTGATGGAGAAAGCACTGTTTACGTTTGCAGCCTCAGCTAGAATACGCAAGTGATTTGTGACGGAGCTCTCAGAAAAATATTAAACATTAACTAATATCTTTTTTATTTTTTCTCTTTTCCTTCTTCTCCTCCATTTGTCCTTTATTCCTTCTTCTGAATCTAAAGAATGGCAAAGAGAGTAGAGGCCATCATGGGATGAAATCCCATGTGAAAAAAAAGGTCAGGTGTAAAATGGGTATATATTTGATATACTTATATTTTATATGTTTATATACTATATTTTAACTTCATATCTTCTCTGCCTCAGTATCTTCTCTGCCTTTGGAAATATTGACAGTTTATTTTTCAAGTAGGTGAGTCTCCGATCCATTGGATATTGGGAAACTAAGTTTCAGACTAGCAGGGATCCTGGGAGAGAAGCTTGCTCTGTCCACTCATGCACAACCTAGGATTGCACACCAGTGGGGCTCAAGGAATCTTAACGAACTGTAATTAGTCTTATGAAGGCTGAGAGCAGACACCTGGGGAGTTGGATTTGATTTAATGTAACATGGAGAGCACAGACTCCTAACCTGCATTTTGGGTTCTCGATTTTAGAGCCCCGTTGCCACCAACCAAGAAGAGAAAGTGCACACAGGCGCTGGAGGACCCCGGGGACCATCAAGTGTGGGCCCACCACTCCAGACCAAGTGAGCCAACCGGGGGCCCGTCGCTGCTTTCACCATTAAGTCAGGGATTTTGACCAGTCTTGTACTAGCCCTACAGAATGATTTTCTCTTTCATAGAAGGGCAAGGATAGGCTCTGGGAGTTTATTTCTTTCCTTTTGACATAAGGTTTCATGCAGTCTTTGGTGGGGTCATGCAGGTGCTACTAGGAAGAGGCGCCTTGTCTCTCTCTTTGGTGGAGATGAAATGGCGGTCCTTTCAATTTTAGGGGCAAGGTTCTGATTCAGCAAGCCTGAGGTGGGGTCTGAGATTCTGCCGTACTAACAGGCTCAGTGTTGCCTGCTCATGGAAGGTACTCTGAGAAGCAAACTTGGGAAGATTTCTCCAGTGGGGCAGGAAGGTAGAGAGCTGAGTTCCCCTAGCACTCGCTTCACGTTAGTGGCTCCTAAGTAAGTGTTTGAAATTTTGTAAGATCCTTTTAGAAGTCTTTCAGCAGACTTATATGATGCCCAAGTGGTGAGACTACCTTATTTTTTTGCTTCTCCAATATGTGACACATCGTGTTTCAAGCTTTGAGACCTTTTCAAGTAATGAACACATTGGGGATTTGGAGTCTGAAGCCTTGCGCTTTCAGAATAAATGCTATGGCACTTGTCAGGTAAAAGGAAGATGACCAATACCATTTCCATTAGCCACCATAAATGATTTGAGGTAGGCAATGTGAATAGAACCCCAGATTCAGGGTACATCTCTTTTTTTTCCCATGCAACATCTTGGTAGTAAGTTCAAGATTTCTATCTTGGAGCTCTCCCTCCCACTATTGTGCCCAAATTCCAGAGGTTTATACTGCCCTGAAAGGTGATGTGGGTGGCTTCCTCGCCTGCTTGAGTTGCTGCCTTTGTCTTTCACAGCCCCATGACGCGTGCTGGTCGTCTGTGCCCATGGAGCCTGCTGGTGCTTTCAGAGATGTCTGGCCTCAGCTCCAACATGGGCTGGGGGGTCCTTCAGACAAGGCCCACACAGGGCCATTCCCTGGGAGTTCTGTGGCAGAACTGTGCCGGGCATTGGGCCCTTGCTTGAACCAAACCTCTCACTGCCTTTTCTTTTGCATGGATCCACCCTGGCCAGCAGTTGCTTGGTTTTTCTTATTCAACCCTCGAGATATAACATGCGAATGAGTCTCCTTTCTGGATAATACAGAGCTCCCCATCCACCTTCCTGTGCAAAGCTTCCTCTAATTTCTTCAAGAGTCCTTGCATCTAGCCTGCAGCTTCTTTGTGATTCTCAAACATAAAAGGCTGAGTAAATTCCTAGCCAGACGAGGGGACCATCTGTTCATTTCCACAGATGCACCAGCTCTCCGAGAGGACTGGGCAAGCCACCCAAACCTCCCAAGCGGTTCCTCATCAAACCAGATTGCTGCGCAAATCATCCTGGCTGTTTCAGAGTTAAGCCCCATCCTGTGATGATTTTCTGCTGCCTGTCTCTGGAGAGGCCATTGATTTTTCACCATCTCCAGAGAAAATCATAGAAGAGTAACTGAAGTGTCTCAACATATAGGAAATCTTGAATCCCTTGTTTATATCCTGTTCCAACAAAGGTCACTGCGAAGCTGACTAAAAATAATTGGCCCCGGACAACTGGTTCAGAATGTAAATGAACAGGTGCCCAGGGCTTGAAAAAAAAAAAAAAAAAAGGCAAGAATCCAAATGCCATGTTTTCCTTACAGTTTATATTTTTAGCAGAAGTTTTCCAGTTGAGAGCTCATACTTGATGTGGCAGAGGCCAAGTGTTCTTACAAAGGTCCTGGGGAAGTGGTACATACATGGACAGAGGAAGGAGGAGCTTATGCTAGTCTTATTAGGCAGGAATTTTGATGGGAAGAGATGTTCTAAATCAGTCAGTAAGGCTTTTCTGGTGACCTCCTCCCAAGCAGTTCATTTTGTCCAGTGGTTCTAAGATCCCCGTTTATAGGGCTCACCATGTAGACTCACTGGTTTGCTGTGGGCCGATGGAAAATCTTGGTTAGAGAGAAAGCAGCTGATGGGGAGGCCCTTGCTAGCTGGTTCCAGCTTCACGTGGCCTAGATCCCAAATTTGAGAAGGTCTCTGCTTCCATCTGGTCTGAACCCCAAATATAAGAGGGTTTACAGACTCATGTAGTTTGAACCTCAAATACAAAAGGGTTTTTCAGCACCAGAGTTGTGGCCTTTGGCTCCCAGTGAGAAGTGCACTGGCTGAAATCACACTGTAGAGTCAGAAAAAGTATCTGTCTCATCTCCTCAGCAACTGGGAACTCTCTGAGCTGGACTTTTCTTGATTATCAAATGAGAATCATAATTTATACTTCACCTATTTCTAAGATTTTTAAAAGTAATCTATAAAAGAATATTTTGAAAGACATTAAGTGCAAAGCATGAGTTTTTTTCAAAAGGTTGGAAGTTGGGCAGTTTGCTGCCTTCACACTTC
Organism: Cryptoprocta ferox; assembly: GCA_028646485.1. Classification (NCBI taxonomy): domain Eukaryota; kingdom Metazoa; phylum Chordata; class Mammalia; order Carnivora; family Eupleridae; genus Cryptoprocta; species Cryptoprocta ferox. Next base: position 44,933,778 of record CM053571.1, on the reverse strand, counting down.
TCTTTCTCTTCTGCTACATTTTCTCGAGAAATCCTCAGGGTAGCATGAAAGGAAGCGAGTGGTTTGAATCCAGTCTCTTCCACTTAACAGCTGTATGAAAGTTATTTCAGGTCTTTGAACCTGAGTTTTCACGTTTGTTAAGTGAGATTAGGAATCCTTACTTCAGTTTGTCTGCATCTACGAAAGCATAGCCTGTGACCCAGTAATTGCATTGCCAGGACTGTGTCTGACAGGAATGTGTACATATGCCCACGAAAAGACATTCACAAAAAATATCCATAGCAGCATTACTTATAATAACCACAAACTGAAAATAACCCAAATGGCTGTCAAAGGCAGGATAAATTGTGGTATATTCATATAATGGAGCCCTCTACAGTAATGGGAATGAGCAAACGCCTGCCATTTGCAACAATACGTTCATGAGTGAATCTCATAAACATAATTTGGGCAAAAGAAGCCAACACATAGGAATACATATCGTATTATCCCGTTTCTATGAACTCCTCTCTGGTATTAGACATCAGACTAGTGATTTGTCTAGGGTAGGAGAAAGCAGCAACTGGAAGAGGGTAGGAGGGTGTCTTCTAGAACCCTGGACATGTCCTATTTCTGGGCCGAGCGATAGTTACCTGGTATAATTCATTTTATAGAAAGTATCAAATTGTGTACTAATAATCTGTGTGTTCTTCTTTATGTGTTTTATACTTCAACAAAGAAAGCTTATTGAAGAAAAGGCATTCTTACTTTGAAGAGTGGATGAGAAGCTATGTCATGTGTCTTGATACAGACAGTACACAGGACTGGTAGACGTTAGTATTAGTGTGAATAATGATAAGTCCCAGTATTGGGCTCACATTGTGCCTGTCATTTCAGTGTGGGCCTGTGGTCCCTGGATGTCACCAGCAGATGGCCAGCTCCCAGGGAAGCCATGGCTGTGTTGGGGCTGTTAGAGTGGCTGCCCCTTAGCTTTGCTACTATAATGGGAAAAGGCGGGAACTGCTGTTATCCTTGACCTGGCCACCGTGCTTGAGTGGGAAAGGGCCTACGTTAGCTGATGTTCACTCAGGCACTCGACGTCAGTTATTTCACATCGGTGTTAGAACAGAAGTATTCTCCAAGGCTTCTTGGGAATAACCAAGTCATCTGAGCTGAAACAAGTGCATGTGATGATGCCAGTGCCCCTAGTATTAACTAAAAGTGCCATAGTTTAAATCCTTACTAGTGACAGGCCCTGTGCTCGGCACCTACGGTCATGACTCATTGACTCCCTTCAGCAACCCTGGGAGGTTTCATACTGTTGGTCCCATTTTGTAGATGAAGAGACTGAAGCCCAGAGAGCTGAACCCATTTTCCTAGATTGTACAGCTATGAAGTGTAGAGTTGTGACTCAAGCCCAGGATCATCTGATTCTGAACTCCAAGCTCTTGAACTTCCTTTACCCTCTCTCCCCTGTAGGAGAGAAGAAGGAAAGATGGAAGAACTAGTTTCTCCCTTTCTCTGAATTTGGTATAAGCAGGAGGACCATGCAAGGGTTTTGTTTGTTCGTTTGTTTTAAGAAGTTTTTAGGTCTGGGAACTTGTGGAAGAGTGACGCCATGAGGAGGTCCTTGCGTTGCTGACCCCCTGTATTCTTAGCTGGGAAAAAGTTTTTCATGATTCTGAGAAATCTTTTCAAAATGGTTGCTCACAAAAACTGAAAGAAAAAAAAAGAATGTTTTGCGTAGGTGACATGTTAATAGGGACACCCCAAGAAAAACACATTTTTGTATGACATTTGAGATCAAAGACAACCTGAAGCAGCTCTGTTATTTATTCGTGTGAGGAAGTCCGCAGTGGAAGTATAAAGAAAGGAAGTTAGATGAGTGAAAGAAAACCGTGCATGTTTTAAGCTGTGGGCTAAGTGTAAGCTCCAAAGGAGCTGATGTTGTGTTCTGTGTTGTTGCTTACAGCCTGCACCTGATCTTATGAACACCCACTATTTCCCTTTTACTCCTTATGTCAGGCATGAGTGATAGTAGGGGAGTTAAAAGAAAAACAGAAAATGTACCAATAGAATTTACATAAAAATGATCCGAGGTTGCATCATATGGTCTGGAGGCATACTCAAATGAAGACAAACAATTTGCAAGGAATATGCAAAAATAGTAGCTTGGGCATGTGAAATTGCTGTTATTTTAACATACAAAAGTAGCAATTTCATATAGTCAATACTACATACGATATTTTGTTATTTTATCTTGGCTTTCACTTGTACTATGATATTCTCTCTGCTTGTGTAACATTGCAAGATGGGCAAGACATCTGTTTTCATTTCTATTGTGCAGTTGAGGGAAGTAAGACACTAAGTGAATAAATAGCTCATCTAAGTTCAGAAAGCTAGTGCCACAAGGGACCTGTAACAGAGTAGAACGTAGTGGTTGCAATGAACAAAAACAAGGAAACAAAGGACAAAACCCCCACACCTCAAACTGCCTTAAGGAATAAATAAACCAAAAAAACAAAACTGGAGGATTTATTGGCTCCTGTAACCCAAGAGTTTAGAATTGGATCCCAGAATTCAAATCACACCATTAAAACCGAGTGTCCTTCATTCTCAACTCTGCATTCTGCCTTGCAGGCTTCATTCCTGCACATCCCCAAAAAGGCACCAGCAGCTCTTGGGGATGAGGTTTAAAGCTCAGGGAGAAGAGTCGGCATCTTTGAACCCCTGTTCCCTGAAGTGCAGAGATATACTCTGCTTGGATTGGATTGGGCCATGAGTCTACCTGATGCAATTATTGATGCAAGTAGTGAATGTTGTTTTAACTGATCCAGCCTGGGTCCCCATACCCTCCTCTGGATGGGAGTAGGCTCCCCTGGAACCACATTGACCAGAAGTGGGGAGACACTATGCAGGAAGTAGGCTAGAAAGATACTGAGGGCAAAATTTCCAACAGGTACCATTGCATCTTAGAGATCACTGACCCCAAATTGCTCTTTTTGCAGATGGGCAAACAAGGCTAGCCACATGTCTCCTACCTCCCAACGCTTGTTACTTCCCATGTGGTCACTCTATCTCATACATGGCCAGTTCATTGGCTCCATGCAGCTTTCTGTGAGTCTAGGAAAAACAGCCTTAGAGGAAGGATCTAACATGCCAATTTCTTTGCAGTGACAAATAGGAGTCACAGCAGTGAAGTGCAAGACTACGACAGTGAGGGCCAGAACATGATGCCTGTGGACCAGTGTTCTCCTACTCTGAAGTGGCAGCCATACCAAAGTGTTCCTTGGCACAGTTTGTTAAATGGTCATTATGAAAAACTGTAAGTGGCTCAGGAACCCTCGATGCTATGCTGGAGAGTGAGAGAAGGAAGGCAGTGCTAATCTTCAGGACTAAATCCATGTATTTGGGCTTTGATGCCACTCCTGCTTGAATAGGATGGGTCAACGAGAAAGTGTGCTTTATTCCTTGTTTCGCATTCCAACTAATGAATAGTTGAGATGTGGATTTCTGACCTTTAGGAATCCAGTCTTATAATTCTAACTTATTATAATTTGCCCACTAAATGATGGAGGGAGAGCAAATCTTTCTGAGATCAATATCCAGTTCACCTAAATGATGGAAAATGGAGATTTCCCAAATCAGTAACATTTAATCCTGCATTTAATTTAAAATTTCATAAAATACTGTTTTAGGGGGCCACATTAAATTGCCAGCTAGTGACCCTCCCACATCCCCAATATTTATGCTGTGAATCAGTGTTGTCAAGTTCATTGTCAACATATACGGCAGCAGTCACCGTTGATTGTGGCTTTGCATTAAGAGACTGAAATGAAAACATAGAAAATATCTTTAAACTGGAAAATTTTTCATCCTAATCTTGTGACATTATAGTTTCAAGAAGTAAATGTGTACTTAACATATTATTGCTCTTAAACATCCTCTGAGCCTTCTCTTTGTTCCTTAGGCTATAAGTTACCCACTTAAGTCTTCTAGAATTTCTAAGATTATAAATGCCTTCTTGAAAAATCTAAAACAATGTTAATGGTTAAATAATAGGATTTTAAGTAATAAATATAATACGAAATGAGAAATGTTGATCTACAAACTGGAGGGCCTTCATGGTATTTTCCAAATTCAAATATAGCCTCTTTAAGAGCAAAGCTTATCACTAGGACTTCCATGTTGGATGAACTAGAAGGAAGAAATCTTTTCCTTCAAACAAATTCTAAGGACTTAAACCGACTTTGGGAGTTGGTATGTTGAATGGGAGGCAGAAAGAAGCAAATTGCTAATTGTATCATTGAACTGTCACAACTTTTGTCTTTGCCACTGTATGCAATTAGAAAAAGAAAGGAAGGGTCCATACATCTTGGTTTTGAGTCTTAATCTTCATTTAGTTATCTTTTGGGGAGTATTTCATATCCTCTCCTAAATATGAGTACCAAGATATGAAACCGTTGATCAAGTTCTTGAGGTAGCTTTCCTTTCTTCTCACTTGAGTAGATTTTTTTTTTAAGTTTATTTGAACAGCCATTCTAAGCTCCACTGATCTGGAAAAAAAGGAGAACATGGATGGTATCAGCTCAAAGGTACAGAGGCAGATTTATTTTGAATGCTTAGACATACTTCACTTTTCTTAAGTGCAAGAAAAGGATAAAATTCATCTACATTAGAATTAATCTACATTAGAATTAGCAATTAATCTTACTTTCACTACTCATATCATTGAAACAGAAAATCACTTGTCTCAATTATGTCTAATTTGGTACAAAAATATTGTTTCTTTAAATTTACCTAAAAACAATAAAGTTAAGGGATTAAAAATTTATCAAAAGCTTTTTTTCTGAGTGATATTTAAAACCTGTGTCAACAGAGCTTTTTAAAAAGGCCAGTTTAGTTGGCTTTGTGTATATCTTTTGATATCATATCAGAATCACTATTTTTAGGTAAATAAATTTCTATAACCAGAGATTGGTATTTAAGATTCATAATAATTTTCAACAGTATAATTGTTGTTGGTTGATTCAGTTTTTGCTTTTAGCTATCTTTAAATTTTGGACTAATGCTCATATCTGAGCTATAAACCTTACCTTCTTCGGAGTTTTCGATAGTGAAACATGGACGATCACAAAAAGATATTTCCTTTTTTCTCAACCAAGACAGTTCTTATTACCCTCTGCAGTAAAATCGATACAATTCAATTCATCTAGCTTTTAGATGAGCAAATTAGAAGATTAGTTCTAGAAACCTGAGTCAATATGAAGCTCCCAGATGGCATAAGACATGTGGACTTTATCAAATTCTTCATTCAGTGACTGTTCCTGAATTTGCTGCCGGCAGCCACTACGATTGTAGAGTCTGACAGATCAGCTACTTGGAGGTAATCAATGGCCCCGTGATTTGATCCATTGGGAAGGCGATTACCTTGCAAAGAACATGAACACTCTTTCCCCAAGAGACTCATTCATATTTTCTGTCTCTGGAGTTAAAGGAAAATTTAGAAACTCAATGTTGTTCATTATATCGGCAGCCATCCAAACTGAGATCCCAGGAAGCAGAGAACCACATACATAGCAGCAGAGAGCTGACAGACCAGTCCTCTTCTGCCTGTGGTCCTGAGAAGGAACTTCTTTCCTGACGAAAACCCTACATTTAGGAATCTTGATAAATTAGAAACCATGTTCCATATGTACAACATGTATGGGGAAAATGCACCAAAAAGTTTTCACCTTTTATATTCTCTTCTCTACTCATTTAGGATGTTTTATTTTTCTTAACACTGAAAAGTATTTAATTAAACATGTCATACACATAGCATTGATATTGAAAATAACTTGATGGAACAAATAAAACAGGAGTCTGATTAGCTACCCCGTCACTTCTGTTCCCAGCAGAAGTAACCAGCATAGCAGGTTTTCAGCGCTGTTACCAAATCAGGAGGCTAAGAAGGAAATGACCAAACTCCAGTAAAAACAGGTTTTCAGTCAGTGTTCTGACTGGCTCTGATTAATCTGGTTTAAAGCTATTCCTAGTAACTGACCACTCTGCCTTTTTCTTATGACCACCAATAGGCTGAATCTGAGGGATTCATTCATCTGAGGGACTATTTGAGTGTGGTATTGCTCATGACATCTAGAGCCTTTTTTTAGAGGTGAAAAAAGATGAATTTTATCCCAGATATTTCATAAGTCTGAGTAATGTGGTGATTTCTCAACTTCTGGACTACGTCTTTCTATTGTGTCATGGAGTCAAATTAGAATTCTGGAAAACACAAAGGGAAAAGGCAGGCCAAGGCGACAATGCTTCCATTTGTCAAGAATTGTGCTTCTTCCTTGTGAGAAGACAAAATGCTGTGAGAAAGCCATCTGTGTTTTGAAATAGCATTTTCACTTCCTCAGCAAAAATTCACCAAATTGATTCAATATAGCAAAAATCACTTTCCACAATGTATTTTCCTGAAATGTTTATACAGTTAATATTGTTAATGAAAGAAAATATGTGGAAAATGTTTGTTAAACTGGTTTCTCGATTCCTTTTTCCATAGACCCGATATAGGCTATCGAGTTGTCACAGACAAAGGATTTAATTTTTCACCAGCAGATGAAGCTTTTGTTTGCCAAAAGAAAAACCATTTTCAGATAACCATCCATATCCAAATTTGGGGAAGTCCAAAATTTGTCAAAACCCAAATGGGCCTAAAGCCAGTAGAAATGTTTTACTTGAAAGCTTTTGGGGTTAAGGTAAGTTTTTTATTTAGCTCAATTTAATTAAGCTAACTTTCATTGAGTGTTCCAGTTATCTGTTGCTACATAACAAACTATCCCCCAAACTTAGCAACCTGAAATAATAACGGTCATCTATTTGGGTCACAAATGTGCAGGTTGGTTAGGGGTTGGCTCTGACAGTTCATGTCTGTTCATGTCCTCAGCTGGGCCTGGAACCAGTTTCCAAGATGGCTCATTTATATGTCTGTCAAGTTTAGGCTGACCTTTGGCCAGGAGCTCAAATGAGACTGTGGCTGGAGGCCTTGGCTCTTCTTCACACGGACCTCTCTGTGGGATAGGTTGTGCTTCCTCACAGTGTGGTAGATGGATTCTAAGAATAAACGTTCCAAGACATAAGAAGCGGAAGCTGCTAATTTCTGAAGTCTGAAACTGGCTCCAAAACTGGGACAGGATCACTTCAAACTCCATTTTGATCATTTTCAGTATATAAATCTTGAACTTTTTTTTTTTTACTAAATGTAATTATTTTATTCTTTTTGATGCTGAAGCATTTTCAAATGCAGTAGATTCACAGTTTTCACCAAATTCCCAAATAGGTCTCTGACTTGAAAAAGTCAAGGAACCATTAATTTAGTCAATGTACACTTTTTCCAGTTTAACAGAGGGGAGACTGAGTCACAGTAAAGTTACACAGTTCATCCGAGATAAGTGAATGAGAGAGTAGAGTTTAGAATGCAGGTAGGATGATTTCTGAGTGGTCATCAACAAATCTTTGTTAACTTAGTACCTCAGATTCAGCTTCTCAGGGGGAGGAACATCCAGATTATTAACCTGAGCTTAGGCCCTGAGTCTCCCAAAATGGGGCTTGACTGCTGGACACATTAGCTGCTCTTGCTCCAAACTGAGTTCTTAAACCAAACCAAACCAAAGGTAAATACAAATGACAAACAAACAAAGAGCAACAAAACATATTTTTCTGATTATGGAAGTAATATGAATCCATTGTGAAAATTTTGGAATGCAAAAGAAAACTATAAAGAAAGAAAATTCATTCATATTTGGGATCCATCATTTGATAGTCTAATTTATTCTGTTATTAAAATTAATCTCAGGGTGCCTGGGTGGCTCAGTCATTTGAGGGTCTGACTATTTCAGTTTAGGTCATGATCCCAGAGTTGTGGGATCGGGCCCTCTGTTGGGCTTCTCATTGGGCAGAGAGCCTGTTTAAGATTCTCTCTCTCCCCTTCTGCCCCTCCTCCAGGCTCTCTCTCTTTCTAATAAAATGTTTTTTAAATTAATCTCATATTGTTAATACTATATTATGAAAATAACGTGATATTATTAAAGATTCTATAAGATATTGTTTACAAAGATGATATAGTTTCTATTGTATAAATGTATCATATTCCTGATTATTATAAGTTTTGCTTATTTTCAATTTTTTATTGTTAGTTAAACTTCAGTAAACATCCACGTATACCTGTCTTTGCATGAGGATACATTCCAGAAATTTATACATCAAAGGCATGAACATTATTAAAACTCTTGATATAGATTGCCCAATTGCTTTTCAGAAAAACTGTTATTATGCTAATACCCACAAGCCCTATGTGACAGGGCAGATCTCACTACACACTTCCAATATTCGTTAAGAGCAAGAAGAGTTTTGTAACAAGTACTGAAAAAACGCCATTCTCTGTAATTTAATTTCTTTTTATTGTTTATTGTCATTCTTCTTATTGGAATGTAAGTTCTTCAAGGGCTGGGATTTCTGTTAATTTTGTCCACTGCTCATCTTCAAAGCCTCGAGCAATGCCTGGTGCATAGCAGGTGCTCTGACATGAATGAATAAATGAACGAATGAATGCTTGTATCCTTTGAGCTGCCTTGCTGATGTGTTTTACTCCTGATATTTTAATCACCTACTAGCTCACGCTATAATCACCACTCTCCTGAAGTTTTCTGTTATCTTGTGTTTTCACTGTTTAGTTTTACAGATATTTGTTTCTTTTCTCAATAGCATACTACTTAAGGTTGGAGCCATTGTCTTCTATGTCTTTTCAGTGACTTGTTCCTCCTACCCAGTGCCTATCATGATGCCTCGGAAAACTTTTAAAGTACTTGAATGTTATTTACTAATGAACATTTTTATTAATAAATATATGTATTCAGTATCTGATTATTTTTTGTTGTTCCAAACAGGTAGAAGCCACCAATCAAATAATTGCTATTGAACAATCCCAAGCAGATAGAAGCAAAAAGATTTTCAATCCTGTTAAGTAAGAATTTCTTTTCTGAATTCCTTTGTGAATGCTATGGGAAAAAGACCTGTTGCCCAATATATTTTTTTTATTAAAAATGAATCCCACTGACCATATGATTTCACTTACATGTGGAATCTAAAAAACAAAACAAATGAACAAACAAACAGAAAGCAGAAACAGACCTATAAATACAGAGAACAAATTGATGGTTGCCAGAGGGGAGGGCTTGGGGTATGGGCAAAATGGGTGAAGGGAAGTAGGAGATACAGGCTTCCAGTTATAGAATGAGTAAGTCCCGGGGATGAAGGGCACAGCACAGGGAATATAGTCAATGTTACTGTGATCGTGTTGTGTGGTAGCTATAGATGTGGTGAGCAGAGCCTAAGTATAGAGATGTTGAATCATTAGGTTGTACACCTGAAACAAATGTAGCATTATATATCAACTCTATGTGAATAAAAAAGTAATAAAAAACAAAATGAATCCCACTGCAGAAACTACATTGGTAATAAGATGTTAATATTATGCATACATGCTCATCAACAAAAATAAAATAGGTAAAATGCATTGAAATAATTACAAACAAACTCTTGTAGAAGCTCCATTTTTAAGTCATTATTTTTATCACCATGTATTACTGACACCCTTGTTAACTACCTGGGTTCCTTGACACAGGTTATGATTAGACCTTTCTTTTAAGTTATGCTGTGCTTACAATTCATTTTTTCTTATTTTTTAAAGCTATGTTTTTAAAAAAAATTTTATGTTTTATTTATTTTTGAGACACAGAGAAACAGAGCATGAGCAGGTAAGGGGCAGAGAGAAAGGGAGACACAGAATCTGAAGCAGGCTCCACGCTCCGAACTGTCAGCACAGAGCCCGACGCAGGGCTCGAACCTACAAACTGTGAGATCATGACGTGAGCTGAAGTCAAATGCTTAACCGACTGAGCCACCCAGGCACCCAAAGCTATGTTGATAGATTGCCTAGTGCGTTCCAAAACAGAAATCACACAGCCCTGGGATTATCCCAAGCAATATGGCAGTCCAAAGTGAGCCTTCACCCTGTGGAATGACTTGGAGTGTGACTTGATTTTCGACTATTTGGCTGGGAGGTAGTTGAGATACCTCAGTGTTCTGACCCTAAGGCATTCCCATTCGGGGTGGAAAGAAGATGGTCCTACTGCCTAGAGAGACCAGGCAGGAGGTTGGCCTCATGCTCACGTGGGAGTCATTTACTTCACAGCAGTAAAGTTGCCTGGTGCATCTGGTTGTCCCTCACCCGCCCGGGCAGTCTGGGTGTGGTCTTCTTTAGGGGCCAGGCCAGGAGCGGGCAAGTATGTGAAGGGGATACAAAGGAGTTCGTGAGGAACCTCGAGAAATTGCTTGTCAGGAGGCAGCTCTAGCAACAGTGGCAGAGGCACAAATGAAATGTCTTTTCTCCCCATTGTGGAGTTAAAAGAACCCATATGTGGTATGGGAAGCATACTGCCTTTATGAGTCAGAAACTCCAGACTCGAGCTTCTGCTGAATGAGCATATCTTACCTTTCAAGAATTATTCCTTGGCAGCCATTCTAGACCATGTTGTGGAGAATTTATTAAAAATCAGTGACTGAAATAAATTGTCCCTCCACAGTGTGATGAGAATGGGGGACTGAACATACTTGAGAATCTCAGAATGAATTAGATATGACCAAGGAGTCTACATTCTCTCACAGGTGTCTTGGTATTTCTGCTGTTTGTTTTAGAATCGACCTGCTGGCTGACCAGGTCACCAAAATTACACTGGGCCGGTTACACTTCAGTGAAACTACAGCAAATAACATGAGGAAGAAGGGCAAACCAAATCCTGACCAGAGGTACTGGCATCCATGTGTATGCCCCATAGTGGCTGGGTACTCGATCTGACCGGCTAGTGCCCTCCAGAGGCCCCTCTGATCCTCTTGGTCCTACCAGCTTGCAAACCAGGTTGCCCTTGGCCACTTTCCCCTTCTTGAACTCTTTCTGTTTATTGACACATCTCATTTACTCTTATGTATCTTTCCTTATCCATGCTCATCCCCTACAGTGCCTACTCTCCTGTCCAACCCCAGATCTGCTTGCCTTCATTCCCTCCATGATTCTCTAGAGTGACCACATGTTTGTGCCTCACTGCTGTCCAAGGGTTGGGGACCAACTGTCCTGCTCAAACCTGTGTGCTGGTCACTAGTGTAAATCCCTGAGTCCTGGAGTTCTGCTATAGCTTCTTTTTGATTAAAAAAGAAAAGGAACTTGCATTGATAATTTACACCTGTGGTTCTCATAGTGCGGCCCCAAACTAGCAGAGATGTTGTCGCCAGGACGCTTGTAGAAGGGCAATCTCTCAGGCCTCCCTGAAGATCTACAGAATCAAAAGCTCTGGAGTGGGGCCCAATAATTTGTATTTTAACAAATTCTCAAGGTGACTTTGATGCATACTCAAAGTTGGGATCATCGGTTTTAGAACATACGTTTTGGAGTTGGAATAAATGGAGTTTGAAATTTGATACTGCCATTTACTAGCTGGGTGACCTTGAGCATGTAACTTAACCCTCTGAGACTCATTTTCCCATTCTCTAAAATGGGGACAATGTTCATATCCTATGCCAATAGGGTTGTTTGGGGGTTCTAAATGAAATACTATAGATAGCCTGCTTAGCTCAGTGTATGACACATTTTGAGGACTCAGATGATAGCTAATAATTTTAATGAAAATAACAATTATTACTATTACTGTTTTATTTTAGAGATAGGGGAGAACTCCTATTCTCTAATGATTAGCGAATCTGTAATGTTGCAGAGGAGGTTGGCAAGGTTTTTTCATGCGGTTCTTAAAGCAAAAGCTCCTCTCATAGGGATAGTTTTATTTTGACTTTCAAAAAAATGATCTGATGTTAAAAATGCCTCATCGGTGTTACATGTGAAGAAGCTATTGAAATAACATTGATGAAAATTGCACTGGGAGTAATTGGAGGGAAGGGTCCAGGTCTTTGACTAAGTCACGACATGAAGGTCTACATGGCCAAGAACACATGAGGTGGGAAGAGCCCCATGTGGTCAGGCAAGCCCTGCTGTGATAGGGTAGGTAGCTTGGGTAGCTCTAAGGTGGTGCCTGTTATGCATCTGTTTGTGAGCAGTGCTGTGCTGTGGGGACTGCAGAACAGCTCACAAACACCTCAGACTGGAAAAGGGTGGACCCGCAACAATACTGAGCGAATCCACTGCTATTCCATCTCACAGGAGGGGCAGCTGAAAGCAGAGTAGAAAATCTTTAAATACGCAAACCTACCTAGGTAAATTCACTATTGATGAACTGTTGCGTGGCATTTGATTGCACAAATTATGTCTGTTTCCTCACGCGTTGGCATTGATCTGCTGTTTTTGACTTAGATACTTCATGTTGGTGGTTGGACTGTATGCCGCTAACCAAGACCAGTTCTATCTATTGTCTGCCCACATCTCTGAACGGATCATTGTAAGGGTAAGGTTCAGTTCTTTAATCTTTCTGGATCCCACCTGCTTTTCTCGTCTGAAGTAGAATTTGCATTTTCATTGGCCTGCTTGAAGTATGCGGTTTCTCCATTGATGATAGTAATAGTGAATATTATTTTAGTTCTCACATAATGGTTCTAAACCGGGAGAACTTTTGTCCCCCAGAGGTCATTTAGCAATGTCTGCAAACATTTTTTGGTGGTCACAACTTGGGGTGCTCCTGGCATCTAGTGGGTACAGGTCGGGGATACTGCTCACTCCCTTACAATGAACAAGATAGCCCCCATGACAAAGAGTTACCCTTCCAAAATGTCGGTAGTGCCGCAGCTGAGAAACCCTGGTTTAAATGCTATGTTCCAGGCACTGAGCTTAATAATTTATATATGACGTCATTTTACATTGGGTCACATTTACATTACCTTCTTTACATGCAGAGGAGCCGAGGCTCAAGGAGGTGAGAAACTTATCGCGATTGCACAGCTTGTGAATGATGGAGCCGGGGTTACAACCTACTTCTCTCTGATCCCACAGCGCACAGGGTGGGGAGAGTAGTTAAGAAGGCATTTCATACCCAAAAGTGATTGGTGACCCCAGGAGCATCCGGGCCCCTGCCTAGCACATAGTACTGGTTCAGCACGTTTTGCTGAATGAATGATTGGTCACAGCTGTGGACAGGCATCTTGGCAGCCACAAAAGCATAAAACTGTTGGCAGCTGGAGATGCAGCTGTGTGAGGCCAGGCTGGCCACTGCTGAGAATACCACGGGCATAAGGTAATGGGTCACCACAGGCCTGGTAGCCGGGGAGAAGCTGTACTGTGACCCGGGGAGAGCATGTGAAGTCCAACAGGAGAAACTGTTCAGTGTGGGCATGCCAAAGTACATGGCTGTGACTCTTAGGCCTGGGGACCAGATCTGCCTATTTGGGGCAAAGCGTCTTTCCTCTCTTGCCTCGAGCTGTTCTGAAACAAAGGGCCGTCTGTGTAATTCTTTTAATCAATTAAAAATAATAAGGCACATACAAGTGGAAATCCCTCAAACTTTTAATGGGGGTGATGGAAATGAGGTAAAACACTTGTGTCCAGATGTCCCAGGGTAAGGGCTGGGCTATGTGCCTGCCGTTTTTGTGGGACCTGATCTAATCTGTGGCAAACAAGGTGCCACTGGAGCAAAGGCAGGTGGGACCCTCTTCTTTGGTCATGGAGCAGGGGCAGTGGTTCTCCATCCCTCAGTGGGGTTTGTGGGGGTGGGGGTGGGGGTGTCTTTGACATCACCTGATGCAATCTGGGACTGTTGTGCTGCACCAACAAGTGTGATTTAAAGTAAAGTCACTTATTGTTTCTGGTTTTTCAGAGGGAGGATAAAGACAGATAACACCATTCTTTTTGGAGTTAGCATAGATTAAATCTTATGAAAGTGTTGCTTTGAGCTTAGAAACTCATGCTTGAGTCTGGCAGTCTGCTAGTCACCTGCATACCTTGAATAATTTACCTGGCGTTAAGTATCTCCATTTCCTGCCGGCAGCTCTGTACTCTGGCTGCTGTGAAGTCCACACAGCACCAGTATGAGAGAGAGAGAGAGAGGAGAGAGAGAGAGAGACAGTATCTGATGTTCTGTTTCCACAACTCTGTTAATTGGTGCCTCCTTGTATCCAAAACAACGATAATTTAACTCAGGATGGTAACTTTGAGAAGGTGTTTCTGCAATTCATATTTGTTATGAATACTAAAAAACATTAAATTATACTTAGTGTAGATTGGGCGTCATGTTATTCACTAAATTTTTATTTTTAAAAAGTGATTGCCTTCCAGATTTGATTGCTTTCTTCCAGCCATAATTTTTGGTGAGAGAGAATGGCCTATTTTAGAAGTGTGCTGGACAACACAAGGGTTATCCTAACAACAATGAGAAGAAGAAGAATGGTAATAGTGCAAACCATTCTCCCCTCCCCTGAACTGGAAATAGCTTAGTGATACTATTTTATTCTGACCACAAATGCAGAAGTGAAAATGAACTTTCACTTTTGAATCTGTTTAATTGTTGAACATTGAAACAAACCAAGAGAAAAAACTAAATTTCAGAAATGATGATATGTTTGGGGAACCTGGGTGGCTCAGTTGGTTGAGCATCTGACACTTGATCTCAGCTCAGGTCTTCATCTCAGGGTCATGAGTTCAAGCCCCACATTGGGCTCCACACTGAGCATGAAGCCTACTTATAAAAGAAGAAAGGAATAAGAAAAAAAAAAAAAAAAAGAACCGGTGATATGTTTGAATCAGTGAGTTTTCAAAATGTCCCCAGAACACATTTCCTGCCCCTAGGTTTATAGAGAGCTGTATACAGGTATATGCCTTGGATATATATATATATATATATATATATATATATATATATATATATATAGTTAGAGCACAGAACAGCTTACATTCTCCAAAAAAGCCAGATGTGCCCTTCTAGGTCATGGCCTGGGTCTCTTAGTTTGAGCTCCAGAATAAAGGAAGAAAAATTTGACAACTGAAAATGTTATGAGAGCAGACGACATTATATGGAGAACTGCAAATTGCACTGAGCAAATCCAGGTTCATTTTGAGGCCTAAGAATCATTCTTCACAATAGCAGAGATTAACATAAAGGGCAAATGTATGAGGCTTAGACTAGATGAGTTTCAGGCCTCCAGGAGGGGCTCAGGAGACCATGCCTGTTAGAATTCTCCTTGGAGAGAGAATGGTGGGTAAGACCCAGTAATTGTTCATCTGGGTTGTCAATCAGAACAGCGTTAGAAATATGCTATGATCCTGTAGTGTAAATTGACCAATTTCATGGAAATTGAGGTTTACTCCAAAGACAGATTTCTTTCCCAGGTCTTTGTTTTTGGGAGCATTCTGCAGTGAAGTTCCTTCACATTCTCCTTGTTAATGACTAGGTTTTCATGCAGCTCCACTTTCCTTCTAAAACACATAATTAAACCTGGTTTGGAGTGCTGTGTTGTAAGCAGGAGGGATGATTACTTTTGTCTGCCCTTCAAAGGTGCACTGGGGTTTCTTAGTTTTGAAAACTAATACATTATTCCAGTTTCTTTTCCAGAAGAATAAAAATGGGCACATCCCCAAGAAGTCCCCCTTTACTGCCTTGCAAACTGCACTGCCCCAAGATGGGAAACCGGCAAACAGGGGCAGAGAAAACAAAAGAAATAGTGCAGTTGCAGGGATGGAGAGGGATGGGCACAGAGCAGATCCATCCCAGGGCCCATCTCCATTGCTACCAGCCTTTCCACAAAATCCCCTTCCCTCCCCCAACACACACACACACACACACACACACACACACCTCTTCTGGAGTTCAGATGAATTTTTTATTTACCCAGAGGAATCTGTGTGTGGAGCAATGTCCATTTTACCCTGTAGTTGGGATTCAACTTTTTGGTTAACTATGGAAGGGATAATCTGACCAGGAGTATATGGTACAAAGAATCCCCTGGAGAGTAGAACAGAGGTACCTGGGTCCACCTCCACAGTTGTTGTTGATTTTTTAATGTTTATTTATTTTGAGAGAGAGAGAGAGAGAGAGAGAGAGAGAGAGAGAGAGAGAGAGAGAGATTGAGAATCCTAGTCAGGCTCCGCACCGTCTATGCAGAGCCTGACACGGGGCTCAAACTCATGAACCATGAGATCATGACCTGAACTGAAATCAAGAGTTGGACACTTAACCAGTGAGCCACCCAGGAGCCCCTATAGTTTTGATTCAGTAGTTTGAATATAATTTTCTGACAAGTTTCTGGGAGATGCTGATGGTGCTGCCTGCTGATCTTTGGACCACACGTTGAGTAGCACTGGTAGGGAGCATTTCTAGGCCCATTTTCCACAGCGCTTTCAAAAGATACAAAAATTGATTTGTTATGAATGGCCTTCCTCAACTCAAGCTCTCCTATTATGCTCTTTGGCTGCTGTTTTAGAAGCCCAAACAATGCAAAACAAAGAAATTCCAGCTTCCCATTCCAAATGTAGAACGAGCCTCAAATTACTATTAATTGCTATTTCCTATTCCAAGCACCTGCAGAGGGCGCCATTTACATTTTACTCAGTGAATGGCGCTCCCTGGCAGAATTTCGCAACTTTGCCACTGTGCTGCTGAGGAGAGCAGATTAAATGATTACAGGCATATTTCAGAGACATTGCAGATTCAGCTCCAGACCGAACCTTTTAGAGATGGTGGAGGGTCCTGCCTTGATGTCCATGGCTGCTGACGGATCAAGCAGGTGTTTGCTGAAGGTTGGGGTGGCTGTGACAATTTCTTATATCAAATGAAGTTTGCCACATCAATTGACTCTTCCTCTTATGAATAGTCCCTTATAGCATGTGATACTGTGTGACAGCATTTTACCCACTATAGAACTTCTTTCAAAATTGGAGTCAGTCCTCTGAAACCCTGTTGCTTTATCAAATAAGTTTGTCATATTCTAAATCTTTCATTGTCATTTCAACAATCTTCACAGCATCTTCACCAGGAGTAGATTCCACCTCAAGAGACAACTTTCTTTGCTCATGCATAAGAAGCAATGCATGTTTTAGCATGAGATTTCAGCAATTCATTATACCTTCAGGATCTACTTTTCATTCTGGTTCTCTTGCTGTTTCTACCACATCTGCAGTTTCTTTCTCTGCTAAAGCCTTGAATCTCTCAAAGTCATCCATGACAGTTGGAATCAACTTCTTCCAAACTCCTTTATGAATATTTCCACCTCTTCCCATGAGTGAGGAATGTTCATAATGGCATCTGGAATGGTGAATCCTAGGAGCACCTGGCTGGCTCAGTCAGGAAAGCATGCGATTCTTGACCTTAGGGTAGTGACTTCCAGTCCCACATTAGGCATGGAGGCTACTTAAAACAAACATAAAAATAAATATAGAATGGTGAATCTTTTACAAATGATTTTCAATTTACTTTGCTCAGATCCATCAAAGAAATGACTGTCTATGGCAGCTGTAGCCTTATGAAATATATTTCTTAAATAACAAGACTTGAAAGTCAAAATTACTCCTTGGCCCATGGGACGCAGAATGGATGTTGTGTTAGCAGGCATGAAAACAATGTTAATCTCATTGTACATCTCCATCAGAGCTCTTGGATGACGAGGTACATTATCAATAAGCAGTCATATTTTTAAAGGAATCTTCTTCTCTGAGTGGTGAGTCTCAACAGTGGGCTTAAAATATTCAGTAAACCATGTTGCAAACAGATATGCTGGCATCCAGGTTTTGTTCCATTTGTAGAGCCCAGGCAGAGTAGATTTAGGGTCCTTTTTTTAAAAAATATATATTTTTAATGTTTATTTATTTTTGAGAGAGAGAGAAAGCACAAGTTGGGGAGGGGCAGGGAGAGAGAAGGAAACAGAGAATCTGAAGCAGGCTCCAGGCTCTGAGCTGTCAGTGCAGAGCCTGATGCAGGGCTCGAACCGATAAACCATGAGATCATGACCTGAGCCAAAGTTGGATGCTTAATCGACTGAACCGCCCAGACACCCACCTTTTTAATGTTTTAAGGGCTTGAGGCTTTCTGGAATGGTCAGTGAGCACTGGCTTCAACACAGAGTCAGCTTGTCCTTTGAAGTTTTGAAGCTGGGCATCGACCTCTCTCTAGCTACAAAAGTCCTAGATGGCATCTTCTTCCAATATGAGACTGTTTCATCTACATTAAAAATCTGTTGTTTAGTGAAGCCATCATGAGTGATTATCCAGATCTCCTGGAGAACTTGCTGCAGCTTCTGTATCAGTACTCGCTGCTTCACCTCGCACTTTTATGTTATACATACAGCTTTTCCCCTGAAGCCCGAACCAACCTCTGCTAGCTTCAAGCTTTTCTTCTGCAGCTCCCTCACCCCTTTCGGCCTTCGT
This sequence comes from Cryptoprocta ferox, assembly GCA_028646485.1. Taxonomy (NCBI): domain Eukaryota; kingdom Metazoa; phylum Chordata; class Mammalia; order Carnivora; family Eupleridae; genus Cryptoprocta; species Cryptoprocta ferox. Next base: position 44,915,405 of record CM053571.1, on the reverse strand, counting down.
GGAATTGAAGAGTTAGGGCCTTGCTCTGGATTAGGCTCTGGCTTAAGGAAATGGTGTGGTTGGTTTGATCTTCTATCCAGACCTCTACATCTTTCTCCATATCAGCTATAAGGCTGTTTCACTTTCTTATCATTCGTGTGCTCACTGGAGTAGCACAGAGCATGAGCAGGGGAGGGGAAGAGACAGAGGGAGACACAGAATCTGAAGCAGGCTCCAGGCTCTGAGCTGTCAGCACAAAGCCCAATGCAGGGCTTGAACTCACAAACCATGAGATCATGACCTGAGCTGAAGTCAGTTGCTTAACCAACTGAGCCACCCAGGCACCCCTATTGTTATCCTTTTTCAATGTCATCTGTGTTTGGGGAAAAATTGAGGTGTATTAAGTATATTTTTCCTGTCATTTGCTTGTCAATTGCATATGAAATCATAAGTATTAAAGTGTTTTGAAACTATAAAAGGGCTAGCTAAATGCAAAGTATTTTAATTTATCTGGGCTTTATAAACTCATAGTATCTTCTGATGTAAGGTTCTGGTTTTAAATCCTTATCATTGTTGTCATCCCTGAAAAGAAGGTCATTTTGCGACTGGATATCCCAAACCAAGGCATGCTGAGCTCCCGCTCACGGGGAGTAGAGTAGTTAGGGGCTTTCCTGGTGCCACAGTTATTTGGATATGTCAGAATGTCCCATCCAATATATGATTCTCAGGTGAAAGACTTACATAACATTGTTTTCCTCTGCTCTGAGGAATCAAGCAATCATCTATTTACTACTGTAACTTCAGTGGTAACATAGTTCTGTATTTTTTCCAGGCCTCTAACCCTGGGCAGTTTGAAAATGACAGTGATGCATTATGGCAGCGAGGACAAGTTCCAGAATCTGTTGTTTGTCATGGTCGAGTGGGAATCAATACAGATGCGCCGGATGAAGCCCTGGTCGTCTGTGGCAACGTGAAAGTGATGGGGACAATTATGCATCCCTCTGACAGCAGGGCAAAGCAGAATATCCAGGAGGTGAGCACAGGGCAGGCCTTGGGCGCCTCTGCTGACACCTGAGTCAGGTGTGCTTGGCACTCCAGCACTCTGATACACGTTGCACAGAGCATCTCTACATGTCGCCTGTTGATAGGGGATGAACACAATGCATAACGGTTATATGAGTGTTGGAGCCGACAGGCATCTCTGCTGAAAGGGTGATGTAGCCCCTACCCAGGAGAATGGATTCACCTGCCAGGAGCAGTGGGCAGTGACAGCATAGCACTGGCTTCCCAAGCAGAAGTCTCTGAGCTATTTTCCACGGGCCATTGTCCTTCCTTCCACACATTGTCAGCCGTTGGAGCTTGCCCTTTCCTTTCTGTCTCCAAATGTCCCTATCCCTGTTCATCTTCTGAGCACTGTCTCAGTCCAGTCCCTGCCTGTATTTCTTCTGGACCCCCAGCCTCTCCCTCCCAGAGTCCCAGGGATCAGCCCTTCCAGCCATCCTCTTCCCTATTCACTGTCTTCTCTGAGGAGCAGTTGGAGAAACTTCTCTTCCCTCCCCCTAGCCTCCAATCCCATCGCCTGAGGCTCTGGGCCAAGACCTTCTCCCTCTCTGGAGAGACAGTCACCCAGTGGAAGGCAGAAATCAGGCTTAGAAATCAGGTGGTGCTTCTCCACTTTGGGCTCGCCCTGGGCAAAACAACTCCGCCCCAACCCAATGCCTTCATCGGTATGATGGAAATGGTGCCTTCTCTGCTTGACCCTGCCAAGTCCTTTATTTGTTTTAACCCATTGAGATAAGAAGTACTGAATCACCTTGGAAAGTCACTACTGCCATGAAGACCTAAGAAATTAGGATTAAGATGCTAATCCCTTAGCCAGTCCACTCCTGGTTCTAGCTCTTCTATCCTTGAAATCTGTTTTCCATTCCCTGCTTCTCCCACTTCCCCACCTTCTCACTCACACTGTCATTCCTATAAGCATTTTTGAGGTTGTGGCAGAATTGTGTTTTTAATCTCCTTCCCTTATTCTTTTTTAGTGAATAGGAGACACAATCTGTAAATCATTGGCCATTCTTCCAGACTGCATTCCTTTCCCAGTGCAAATCTGCACTGGGTTTTCTAAACCGGCCAAGGAATGTCCTCCTTTGCTGAGTGCATTCCAAAGAATGGTTGTAATTGTAGACTTTTATACTGATTGCAAAGCTGTGGTTCATGTTCGAAGAGCTGTGACCTACTAGCCGGATGGGAACTCTTAGGGCTAGAAAGTTCTCACGTACATTTCCCGATTCCAGTCCTAGATATTGTGCTTTTTTGACTTTTAGAGAGAGAGAAACTGTCTGTGTTTCAGATCACACTAACTCAAACTTGTTTTTGCAATTGGCTATACAATTCCCTACCAGGTCTTATCTAAATGCAAATGGAAGAGAACAAGCTGGGAAAGTCCCCCACAACTCCTCCCGCTGCTGCTGCTACTGTTAGGCTTTTCCCCCGAATTCACTTACCAGATGTCTTCAGGTGGTGCCCTTTGTCTGAAGAAAACATATTGTCTTAAAATAACAAGCTTCCCCAGAACTTCTCAAATCCCTTCCACGACACCTTCTTGTATAAATAAAATGTCACCCCAATCCAGGCTCCCAATATGGAATTCCTGTATCCCCTGCCTGCTCACAGCAGCATGATGGAAGGAGTTTTAGTCCTAATTCTGGCAAGCACTGGCCCAGGAACCTTGGCCCAGAGATGTTCTGTGCTTCTGTTTATTCTCCTGTGAACAGGAAAAGCTCATGTTCAATTCACTCGTATTAAGGGCTTCTTCTAAGCTCGTATACTGAAGTATTCTTTAGCGGGACAAATAGATATTATCATTATTTACTTGTATAAAATGCAAATTATATGTAATTCATTTATTAACTTATTTCATATCAATATATTTGTTCTTAATAGGTCTATCCACATTTATGAAATATAGGTCTCTAGAAACCTTATTGTGGAGGCTGCTTTTAGGCCACAGACTTGAGTGGTGGAATGTAGAAAAGGCTCACAGCAACCACCATGCTGAACACAGACAGGCCCATCAGGCGACCCACGTCAGAATATCCATAGGCCTTAAGTAACCAATGGGCTACTTACAACCAGACACAGTTACCAAAAAAAGTCCATACCTCCCCATGCCTCCTCATCTTCCCCATCTAAATAAGCCCCTATCCACTACCTCATTGCAGATAGCCTCTCCCTCACTGTCCTGCCCACCGTTCCTGTTGCGGTATATTTGGTAAACTTCTATCTCCTTTGTTCCGCTCTGGGTGAAGTTTTTCATAGCTGCCAGCTTCTACCCAATAGAGTTGCCCCACATTTGGGGACCCCCATCCAATGGGGAGAGACACACTTATCAGTCCTGTTCACCATTACAGACAAAAGAGATGATGGTAACGCTGATGATGAGGCTGACAGATGTGTGAACTTCATCTTCACCTCCTCCTGACTCAGTTTGCCCAACTTTTAAGAATAGCCATTCCTCCAAATGCTCTGGGAAGCATTGGTTGATCTATCTGATTATAAGCATAGGAGTGGAGGCAATTTCTCATTCTTAAAGGAAGCATGGTAGCCGGACCTGGCTTCCAGATGAGCTGTTGCAAAACATAGTGGCCAAGCACATTGCCCAGTACTGTGATGATGCGGGAAAATGAATATAAGTTGCTTCCTTACTCTGGCTCTGTGCCTCCTCACTCAGGGCAGTGGAGGCTGTTTTGTAGGTATTAAGCACATGAGCACTCTGCATAGAGAGTCTTAGTGGAGATCCCTGTGCTCATCTGGACATGTATATAAGACATGGAGAAGATAAAGCAGATGTGACTGAAACGCATGCCCTGAAAGCACTGGGAAAATGAGGTCGGCCTTGATGAGGAGCAGCCTAAATTCTCCCGACACTGTGTTTCCTGATGTGATTACAGACTGCAGAAGGAAAGGCAGCTCTTTCCATGGAAACAGCAAAATTAGGGTAGAGATGATATGCTGGAAAACAGAGGAGTGTGAAAATCATCAAGGCCAATGCAAAAAAAGTGAGGAAGCTGAAAGTGGAATGCCTCAGTGAAATTCTATGATGAAGGCTGAAAACAAGGCTACAAGAGATGCAAAACTAAATACCCGGAAAGAAATCAGTTAAGATGCAATGGTCCAAGGGCCAGGAGGCAAATGCAGAAGTTCCTCAACTTGGGGTGAGCCAGTGTTACTCAAGCTGCTCCTGATGCGAGACTAATAGTCCAGGCTGTAGCCAGATGGTGGATAACAAGATCTCCCTCCCTGAACCAACTGTGAAGTCCCACAGACAAGAATGACTTTTCTGTGGTGCAGTTCTGGGGTTAATGATAGAGAAACCTTGGGTGTGAGGCAGCATAACCATGATGACCATCTACATTCAAGGTCAAAACTTTCCAAAACTGCTGTGGGCAAGATCACAGGAGATGCCTGAATTCAGCTTCTAGCTTCTTACTCAACCCACACTGATGAGCATGATGTGGTGTTAAGCATTGGCCAGTGTTTGGTACCTGGAGGAGGATTCTGAGCAGGTGCCGCCCTTGCCTCGAGGGCTTTCCCTAGGTCAAGTGTACACATAAGGAGAGTGCAGTATGGGCAGTTTATATTTAGCTTTGGAAAGTCTATAGCCCACATTAGACACTAGAAGAGCATTTTCTTACAGCGACGTCATAGAAAGGATTTAGATCCCCAGACCAATCCTCAGAGTTTTCTTCAGCGAAAAATCACTCTGAATCACAATGGTAATAAGACCATTGAACCCACAGTTTGCTTTGTCCAGCAATATGCCTTCGGGGGAAAATGCATTAAAAGATCCAGCTTAGTTACCAGGGGTCATGTTCCCTCTGTGTAGCCTGGACAGCCTCCATGAGGACACAGCCTCCTCTGCTTCCTGTTGGTAGCAAAGGTCACCCATGAGGGCTCATGCAGGAACCATGGGGATAATGACAAGTCGGCAAAGCAGCCACGGGACTCCCAAGGGTGCAGGGAATGGGGAACTGGGTGGGGCCTGGCTAGCGCAGGCCAGTCCACACTGGCTCCTGATTGACAGGGATTGTTCTGCTGTTTCACTATCTTCACTCTGTCATGCCTTCTTCTTTCATTGAAGGTTTGGGGTGTCTGTAACATGGGAGACACTCTGCTGGGCACTCCAGAGGTCCTGAGATCAACTAGATGTGCGCTTTGCTCTTGAAAATAGAACTTTTTAAAAAACCTAAACTCCAAGTAAGAAATATTCATTGCATCTCCAACACCTAGGATAGCACCTGGCACACAGTAGCTGCTCATTAAATATTTGCTGAATGAAGCAGCTCACAGTGAGAGCTGTGTGCACAGGGCAATATGAGATTGTGACTGCTCCTTCCTAGCATGGCCTGCAAGGCCCTCCCTGATTTGGCCTTAATCTTTACAGTCTAGTACTTTCAAACTCTGCCCTGGTTGTGCAGACATCATTCAGGGAACTGACTCCCTTGGGATTTTACTCATGGTGTTCTTTTGGCCTTGCATCCTGGTCTCGGTCTCACCCTTTCCTTCCCTTCTCCCTACCCTGCATCTTTCCCTGACTGCTCTTATCTTAAATTTATCTGTATTAGGTTTATTTATTAAATTATTAATTTATTTAACAAATGTTAGTTGAGTATCAACTACATGCAAGGAACTGTACTAGAAACTGGTAATATGGTGGTGAGTAGAAAACCATGGCCTTAAATGTGTTCTCACCCTCATGGGTTATATATCCTCCTATAGGGAAGACAGATAATGAAGGTGTCACAACTTTGTCTGGTGATACCACTTTGATTAGCGCTATGAAGAAAAACAACATCTCCCATTGGTACATAAGGCAAAGGGACCCTTCCTAGTGTTGGAAATCAAGAAACACTTCCCTGGTGAAGGGATGTTTAAAGTGGGGGAGGAAAAGGTAGGAGTGGGAAGGAAGAGCTTTTGTTTTTTTTAATTTTTTAATGTTTATCTGAGAGAGAAAGAGAGAGAGAGCATGTGCGCACAAGCAGGGGGGGAACAGAGAGAGAGGGAGACACAGAATCCGAAGCAGGCTCCAGGTTCTGAGCTGTCAGCACAGAGCCCGATGTGGGGCTTGAGCTCACGAACTGCAAGATCATGACCTGAGCTGAAGTCGGACACTGAACCGACTGGGCCACCCAGGCACCCCAGGAAGGAAGAGCTTTTGAGGCTGGGAAATGCCCTGAACCAAAGGCCTGAAGTGAAAGGAGCAGAACTCCTTTGAAGATCAAAATCAGCCAAGATCTCAGTGGGGCTTCGCCATCTCTAGGAAGCCCTCCTTTATGCTCCCCTAGGAATATTTTGGGGTCCTTCTTGGAGCTGCCAAATTCTCTATCCATAATTCCATTTTCACCCTGCATTTCTCACATTGTAATATGTGATGGGTCTGCCTGTCTAGTTCACAAACATTAAAAAAAAATTTTGTTAATGTTTATTTTTGAGAGAGAGAGAGAGAGAGAGAGAGAGAGAGAGAGACAGTGTGTGGGGGAGGGGCAGAGAAAGGAGGAGACACAGAAGCCAAAGCAGGCTCCAGGCTCTGAGCTGTCAGCACAGGGCCCGATGTGGGGCTCAAACCTACACACCATGAGATCATGACCTAAGCTGAAGTTGAAGGCTTAACGGACTGAGCTACCCAGGCACCCCACAAACATTTTTTTAAATTTCACTTAATAAATCTAAATTTTAGGAAACTTGGAATGTGTAATCCCATAGAAACAGTATGCTACAAAGTCAAGACAATTAGAAAACCTACTTATTCATTTTCATTTTATTTTTTAAATTTTCTTAATTTTTATTTTGCTTATGTATATTTTATTTGAATATAGTTACACACAATGTTACATTAGTTTTGGGTGTACAACATAGTGATTCAATGACTCTGTGTGTTATGCTATTATCATCACAAGTATAGTCACCATACAATGCTATTACAACTCCAGTGACTATATTCCCTGTACTGTACTTTTTATTCCCATGACTTCTACATTCCATAACTGGAAGCCTGCATCTTTTTAAAAAAAATTTTTTTTAACATTTATTCATTTTTGAGAGACAGAGTTTGAGAATGAGCCACAGAATCCAAAGCAGGCTCCAGGCTCTGAGCTGTCAGCACAGAGCCTGACGCAGGGCTCAAACTCATGGACCGCAAAATCATGACCTGAGCCAAAGTCGGATGCTTAACGGACTGAGCCACCCAGGCACCCCTGGAAGCCTTTATCTTCCACTTCCCTTCACCAATTTTGCCTATCCTCCCACCCCCAACCTTCTGGCAACCATCAGTTTGCTCTCTATACAGGCTTTTTGTTTATTCATTTGTTTTGTTTTTGATTGTGTTTGTGTTTAATTCCACATATAAGTAAAACCATATGGTATTTGTCTTTCTCTGTCTGACTTATTTCACTTAGCATAATACCCTCGAGGTCCATCCATGTTGTCTCAAATAGCAAGACCTCATGATCTTTTAATGGCTGAGTAATATTCCATTGTATGAATATACCATATCTTCTTTACCCATTCATCTAGGGTTGGACACCTGGGTTGCTTCCATATCTTGGCTATTGTAAATAATGCTACAATAAACTTAGGGTGCATATATATTTTTAAATGAATGTTTTTACTTCCTTTGGGTACTCAGCAGTGGAATTACTGAATTATATGGTATTTCTATTTTTAACTTTTTGAGGAACTTCCATACTGTTTTCCACAGTGGCTGTACCATTTTAATTCCCACCAACAGTGCACAATGGCTGTACCAATTTGTATTCCCAACAACAGCGTACCAGTTTACATTCCCACCATTAGTACATTTTTCTCCACATTTTTGCCAACACTTGTTATTTCTTGTCTTTTTGATTCTAGCCATTCTGACAGGTATAAGGTGATATCTTACTGTGGTTTTGATTTGCATTTCCATGATGATTAGTGACACTGAGCATCTTTTCATGTCTGTTGGCTCTCTGGATGTCTTCTTTGGAAAAATGTCTATTCAGGTTGACTGCCCATTTTTAATCAGATTATTTGTTTTTTTGTACAACTTTTTCATATATTTTGGATGTTAATCCCTTATCAAATATATCATATGCAAATATCTTCTCCCATTTAGTAGGTGGCCTTTTTGTTTTGTTGATGGTTTCCTTCACTGTGCAAAAGCTTTTTATTTTGATGTCATCCCAATAGTTTTATTTTTGCTTTTGTTTCCCTTGCCTTAGGAGACATAAATGTTGCTGTGACTGATGTCAGAGAAATTACTACCTGTGTTCTCTTCTATGAGTTTTATGGTTGCAGGTTGCACAATTGACCAGACTTTTAAAAAGCAATCATTTTTTAAAGTCCCAACACTTAGCATAGTACATTCAATGTTGAAGGTGATTGTTAAATGTCAGTTGAATAAAACAATGAATAAATGAATTGAACCAAGCTTTTGATAATAGCAAGTATCAAAATAACACTGAGCTCAAAATTATACTCCCCAAGAAGTACCTGAAGTAGAGTTTGCCCATTTAGCCAGTTAAGTGTCAAGCCACAATTTTTCACAATCAGCCGAACTAGTGAAGGACAGGGAGCTTTTAATGATGTTGGAGGAGCTTTCCAACTCACCCAACAGAGGGGGTCAAGGGAGGAGTTGAAGGCCATGTCAAGGGTTTTCATAAGACAAGAGTAACAAAGCACCTTGGTTACTCTAATACATGGATGAATGTCCAGGCAGTATAATTTTAATTGCCAAGAGATCACTGGTTTTGTAGTCATTATATCTTAAAAGAAAATTATAACTCAAGAGAAAATCCTAAAAGAAAAAGGGCAGGGCACCTGGGTGACTCAGTCGGTTAAGCATCCGACTTTGGCTCAGGTCATGATCTCACAGTTTGTGAGTTCGAGCCCCTCATCAGGCTCTGTGCTGACAGCTTAGAGCCCGGAGCCTGCTTCGCATTCTGTATCTCCCTCTCTCTCTCTTCCTCCTCCACTCGCTCTCACTATCTCTCTCTCTCTTTCTCAAAAATAAAGATTTTTAAAAAATTTAAAAAAAAAGAAAAAGGGCTGCCAGCATTTTACTTATAGAATAAGGTCATTATAAAAACTGACTCTGCTATTACCGTGAATTCATTTTTAAAAAACTTCAAAAGAGAATCCTTTGAATGAAACATATTTAGCTTTAGGAAAAATTCACTCTATTGTGTATTGTGATCATTTTTCTGGGACCCAGTGACATTTTTTTGAGAAATTGGCAGTGAAAGTTGGGAATGCCTTCATAACCTGTAAAAGAAGTGAACTCAGAGAAGCACACCATCACTGACCAGAGTGGTTTGGGGGAGAAGCCGTCTGTAGGAGAGGAAAGTCTGGATCTTGGAAGGTCCAGCAGGTGGACAATACAGGCTTGCAACCTGCCACTTGAGGAAATTTTTTTTTTTAAGAGATGTCCAAAAGCAAATCAATGATATAGTAGTTATACCCATTCCTCAAAGGTTGTTACTTGAACTAAGCATTTTCAGTTCGTAAATACAAGGTTGGCTCATATTTATTGGTGTTTCTACTGTATGACCATTTGGAAATGATCCCTTGCAATTCTGAAGAGCAATTTTTTCTCTCTAAAGTGATCAGTCTCCATTCTCCCCTCTTTGAGTTCACCCCTCAAAGGAGAGAAAAAAGGCAAGAGTAGTGAATGGGGGAGATTTCACCCCGTAATTTAGAATGAAAACTCTGTCTCAGTTTGTCAGGGATGGAAGTCACTGACACGAACCTTGAAGCTTTGGTTTCCCAGAGGAGAAAAACAAACTATTCTTAAAATAGTTCGGGCAAGAGGAAAGAACCGCCCCGCTGTCAACATTCCTAATTTCTCTGTGTCTCTTTGGGCGTCGATTTGAATGGGAAATATCTAAGTGGGTGAAATCCGCTCTTCTTTAATTAAATTAGGTTGACACAAATGAGCAGCTGAGGCGAATAGCCCAAATGAGGATTGTTGAATACGACTACAAACCTGAGTTCGCATCTTCAATGGGAATAAACACTGCCCATCAAACAGGTATGCACACAAATTCCCTTTTTAATTTCGTGTTGTCAACTCTGAAAAGTTTAATTCCTTTTCTGTGGAGGTTGTGTGCTATGGCATTGATTTCCTCTGTGAAATCTATAATCACTAGCACAGGAAAAGTGAGCGAAATTTTTGTCATCTTGACTCAACAACCCCATCGCTACTCCTGCACCCCGAAGTAGTGGCTGAATATTTTGAATACACTGTTTCTTTTCACTGGTGTCATCTTGCTCAGGGATGGGGGGGGAGGAGGGGCAGATGGCAGTGCCCATTAGCAGACCTGGGAGAGGGAGAGGTGTGGTCAGTCTAGGTCAGAGAAGGGGCAGAGTGGTGTTTATACTCCAATCCAGGAATCCTAGAGAAAGAAGGACCATTTAGGTGGCAACTCCTCCTGTAGGAAAGGAAAGGCAATCAAGCTGATGCCTCTCCCTTACTTCTTTATACGGGCATTTCAAGGTATTTACTCCCTCCTTCCAACATCTGGCCCAGAGTCTCAAGGAAAAGTCAAGAAAATGACACCCTACTTTTAATCCTCTGGTGGTTATGGGCTCAAAATTCCTTCTTTGCTTCAAATGTATCATAGATCAAAGAGAAAGCTGTGAAGGGATAAGCATGTATTTGCAAAGATGTCCTGGGGGGCTGTCAGCCTTCCATTTTGATGTAGGCTTGGGAGGTTGTTCTCCAGAGAGGTCTTTTCCTGACTAAACCTGTTGGGAGTGTTTGTGTCTAGGAATGATCGCCCAGGAGGTACGAGAGATCCTGCCTAGAGCTGTAAGAGAGGTCGGTAATGTCACCTGTGACAATGGGGAGACGCTGGAGAACTTCCTCATGGTTGATAAGGTAACCACTGAATAGATCTGCCATTGGAGATATGACCCCACGGTGAACACCACAATGCACTGAAACTTCCAACTGGAAAACAGGACAATAAAAAGAAAGCTTCACTCAGCTGTGGAGTAATTGGTATCCGTTATGCTATGCTACTCAGAGGTACTAAAAAGGAGCCCCATAAGGGAAAAAGGAAAAGGAATATGTAACAGGGACAGTAGAGTTGAATGGGTCTTACTTTTGGAGGAAAACAGACCTGGAGAAAGTCCACTTAACAGGAGCACCCTAAAATATGACCTAACGTCATGTGAAATAGTGACAGCAAGATTTGATTAGACTTGTCTTAGAAAATGGAACTCAAACTTCAGAAAGTGTAATTTATCTCACTTAATATACTTTAGGTTAATTGTTAAAAGAGAATGATTAAATTTTTAGACTGATTAAAGACTGAATGGAGTGTTGATTTTTCTTTTCAAGCGTAGTTTTTCAACAAAATTGTATGTTCCACTTTCATAGCACAATCATAAAGTGGGTCACTCTTAAAAAGATATTCATGAGCCTCATCGTTTTTCCCAAGGGCCTGTCTGAATTCTTTGATATTCAGATCATTCTCTTTTGAAGGAATGTCCCCACCCTTGTAGATGAGCTCCCCTTCTCTTGGGAAGGGGGTCTAAGGCTGTCATTCCCTTGCTTGCCAATGTTGTGTGTGTATGTGGGGGGAGGGTTGAGTGGTTCTTCAAGCTCACGTTTATTAATTCTATGAAATCCTGCCTTTTTTGCAAGGTTGGCAAATTCACCCTGCTGCTGACTTGCTCTACATTGCACTGTTATATTTGATGCTGGAGGGAAAACTGATCGACATGGGATGTTATAGTTGTGGGGAGAGATATCTGAGTTGAGACTCATTTGTAATCTGTCAGTTCACGGGGGCAGTACTTCTCAAACTTCAAAGTGTACATGAATCAGTGGAGGAACTTACAAAAATATGGACTCTGATTCAGGAACAAAGGGGTGAGACCCAAGATCCTGCATCTCTAACCAGCCTCAAGGTGGGCCTATTTTGCCAACCTGGCTGCTCAGCAAGGCACACTTGGAGTAGCAAGGTAGAGGGTGCCTTTCCACGCTGGGCCCTTCCTCAGTCTTCTTCCTACAAGCTCTTGGACAACAAATACTTAGATAATGGGTCCTAGATGGTCTGCTCTGCCCCAAGGCTACAAGGACAGAGGGGCAGAGGTCAAGACTTCCTCCTGCTTCCCAGACCCATCTTGAATAGAAGCAGCTCTTTGGTCATGCCTTCAGACCTGGGCTATCACTTCCCTTGAGAGGTGTGTCTTGAAAGACCTATTTTTAATAATAAAGTACTGAAGTTTCCCAGTTATTTACTTAAAATATAAAATAAGGGCAGGGCACCTGGGTGTCTCAGTTGGTTAAGCTTCCGACTTTGGCTCGGGTCATGATTTCACGGTTCATGAGTTCAAGCCCCACATCGGGCTCTGTGCTGACAGCTTGGAGACTGGAGCCTGCTTTGGATTCTGTGTCTCCCTGTCTCTCTGTCCCTCCCCTGCTCGCACTCTGTCTCTCTCTTTCAAAAATAAACATTTAAAAATATATATCTCATATATATGTATATATATGCACACATGTATATATATATATATACACACACACACACACACACACACACACATATATGTATATATATGAGATAGGCGATATTCTGAAGTATTCATTTAATAAGGTCACCCTCACTGTCTTGCATTTTCAGAAGCTTCCTGGGTGAGAGAAAAGTTTGTAGGCACAGCCATCAAGCTCAGGGTGCAGCCTTGGGAGTGTGTCATTAGGTTGCCAAGGTAGGGCTCTTGGGGTTACTCATTTGGTAGCAGCTATGTCTCTTCTGGCTGTGGTCTGCTGGGACACTCAGGAAAGAGATTTCTGTGTTTTCTGTGTAGGTAACATCTGTCCAGGGCTTATATGATTGTCACTCTTCAGGAAAATAATTAGTTCTCCCTGGCCCAGTATCTTCCCATTCCCAATTGAGTTGAATGAGGATACTCAGAATTATTAGCAACAGCAGTTCCAAGGGCTACCCACCCCCTCAGTCCCCCAGAGAGGCCACAACCCAAATTCATTCCTAAGAAGGCAAGCCCAGAGCCCTGGGAAAATAAGGGGTGGTATTCCTATTGTACGCAGCCAGGTTCATTTGTCATTTGAGGAGCAATCCATGCCAAGGCAGCATTCAGTTTATAAGTAAATAAAACTGACAGGAGTCCAGAATGGACAGGTTGTGATTCTCTGAGTGATAGGAACTTGTAGTGATTCAACCTATGAAGACATCACCAAGGCCACACTCATTTACAGAATCTGTAACACTAAGAGTAGGTGAACAGGTCCATGCTCTGAAGCCTGGCTTTCCACCTCGGTTCACTACTGAGGATAGACTTCAATTGCTGGTTTAATCCTCAACACTATGGAATATCCCTCCACTACGTTATAAATATTTCACAGAATATCTCGTTTATTCTTTCTTATTAAGAACACAGATACTGTGACTCCTATTGCCCCATTCCATCTGTTAATTGTACAATAGGCAAGATGTACAGAGAGCCTCTTGCTTACCTGGCCTCCTACCCATTTGTGTGGGCGCCATGTTGACCCTGATTGCCACATCCAGGACGGCTTGTTTTAAGGAACTTTTCTAGGACTTCCTGGGCTTCATGTGCCATAGTAATAGGTCAGGATCAGTTACAGTTTCTCCCTCTATACTCCATTTCTCTTCACCAAATGTCCCTTTTTTATCTTTTTATTTTAATTTATTTATTCTTATTAAATGTTTATTTTGAGAGAGAGTGAGAGTGGGGGAGGTGCAGAGAGAGAGGGAGAGAGAAAATCCCAAGCAGGCTCTGCGCTGACAGTGCAGAGCCCAATATGGGTCTGGATCCCACGAACCATGAGTCCATGACCTGAGCCGAAATCAAGAGTTGAAAGCTTAACCGACTGAGCCACTTAGGTGCCCCTGAATGTCCCCTTTTAATAAAGAAATTTTTATTGAAGCTAAAATATAAACTAGAAATGCAACTAGTGAAAATGTTGAAATGTTGTGCTCCATGACTGCACTATCTTTTCCACATGCACTTTTTGCAACGTTATGCCCGAATAAGAAACAGAAATGACTGGATCCTTACAGACTGTCCGTGTAACCCACCAGAGCCAGAGATTAGTGATGTCGGTCAAAGTTGGTATAAATCTTCTTCATCTTTCAGGAGAGATGACTGTGCAAGATGAACTTTTCTTTTCTGGGGTAATTTGCTTCTTCTTATAAAATCCTCATTGTCCGTGTACCCTAGTGAAAGCTCAGTGATGAGAGGGGGCTGGTCCCAAGAGCCAGGAGCCATGGGAGGCGACCACCAGAGTCTAACCTGGCATTAGACCACGAGGGCTTCACTGTTTGGCTTACTCATCTGTCTCTTCACTTGGCAACTTTATTGATTTTTGTAATTATTTAGGAGCAGGTGGTTAAATTTCTTGAGCAGTGTTATTAGGTGTATTTGGTGTAAGAAAAATGTACCCAATAAATACAAGAGTGGCCTTAAATGAATTTACAAGTAAGTTTGTATAAAGATGAGGTTCACTCTGTGACTAACGAGGCCTTGAATAATGTGCATGTGTGTGTATGTGTGTGTGTGTTACAAGTTCATATTATAAGCCACCTTCTATGCCTTAGTATGTAGTTACTTTTCACTCATTGGTTCTCTTTTCCTTCAACTGTAATGTGGCAGGAATTGTCTGAGTCATGCAAAGATCAGTAAAGACATGGTTCTTGTCTTCAAGTAACTGACTGTCTAAGTGGAGTGATGAGACAGGATGTGAGAATAGAGCTCTGAGTGACAGCGTGACAAGTACTGTGGGATGCACAGTGCTTCTGTCTGTGACACTAGGCAGGAGTTCACAGATGAGAAGGAAGCAGGGGACCAAGAGACAAGTGACAGAAGACAGTGGTAGACCTTGGGGTCCAAAGGTGTGACTGAGGGGGGGGCATCACAGGTGGCCTTTCAAATTTTTTCTTTTTCTCATGCACAGTATCCAATTAGACCAAGTGCTGCTGTTCTAACTTTGGTGACTTCTCTCATCTATTATCATCCCTTTTTATTCTCTTTATGCTTCTCACTGTTCTCCCTAGAACAAAAACAAAACTAAACATCTCTAATCATACGATCTCCCTTTCCCACTTTGGCTCTTCACTGGTTTATTGCTAACCCTCCACAATCTGGATGGAATCTTCTCTTTCTAACTCATTTCCTAACACACCCACTCCCCCCAACCCCCAAACACTTTCAGAATACCATGTCTCTGCACACATGGGCACATCTGGTTTGCTAGTTCCTCCCCCACAAGCTTTGTTTTCTATTCTCACGCTCACCAAGTTTGTTTCTGTCTCAGAGCTATTCTGTTGAGTGTTCTCTGCCCTAAAGACTCTTCCTTTAGATGATCTCATCATTTGGATCACAGTGCCAAGACCTTCCCTGACCACCTCATCTAAAATAGTCTCCACATCACTTGGTTTCACTGTTCTGTGAGATTCAGGACCACAGAGAAGGTATGTAGTGCCTTTGTTATAGTTAGAAAAAGGCGCCTCTTCTGGGCCAGTGCAGACCCCATACAGCCCCTCAGCTGGGCCTCTATGCAGGGGACACTTTGCAAACTTTTCCACGACAGCCTGGAGAGTTCTGTCCCTAGCTGGAATTATCTTATTTGCCTATGTATTCTTTGCCAGTATCCCTGGTTAATTGTGTGACTACAAATATCTTCTATATTTTTCAAAGCTATATTTCCCATATTTTATTTGTGGCTTCAACCCAAGGGCTTAGAGTACTGTAGGAATTCAACAAATACTAGTTGAATGACTTAATGAATTCTGTGATGCCTTGATTGATCCTGCCTCTATAGTGACTTAGGCCTCTGAATATAACCTCTTCTAGAGTATTTATCATATTGTGTTGTCTTTCTCTTTCTATTCCATATCTCTTCCACTAGACTATGAGCTTCTCAGCGTCAGAGAATGTGCCTCGTCAATCCTTGTTGTTTAGTACATATCTCGTACACTGTGGGTTCTCAGTAAGACTTTGTTTATGTTAATGGCTGAGTTTCTGAATCTCAAATAAAGAAGAGAAGTATTTCTATTAATTTAAGGAAATCTGATGGGAGAAGTGGTTTTTTAGTGGAAAAAATGACTTCAATTTTGAGTTTGAGATGTCAACTGAACATTCATATGAAAATGTCCAGTGGTGAGTGGGAGTGTGGAGATTGAGAGCACAGTGGGGCTTAAGGAGAAGCTGCAGACATGGGTGAAGATGTTAATAAGGGAGAAGTTATGGATGTCGGTCACAGATTGGAAGCCTGTGGCCAAGTCTGGCTTACAGACTTCTTTTCCTCATGGTGTTTTAAAATTTTTCAAATTTTTTGCCTATCTGTAAAATTTAAGAGATCTTAGGGGCACCTGACTGGCTCAGTCAGTTAAGTGTCTGACCCTTGAGTTTTGCTCAGGTCATGTTCTCACGGTTTGTGAGTTTGAGTCCTGTGTCAGGTTCTGTGCTGACAGATCAGAGCCTGCTGAGGATCCTCTCTCTTGCTTTCTTTCTGCCCCTCCCCTGCTTGCTTGCTCTCTCTCTCTCTCTCTCTCTCTCTCTCTCAAAATAAATAAACTTTAAAAAAAGATTTAAAAAATTAGGAGATCTTCACACAAATTCTGGATTTCTGGCTCCCTTGAAATACCAGATGCAGTGACATGACGCTGAAGAGAGGCCCCCCAAAAGGGCTTCCTGGGCTGTCCCACCCCTGCTTTCTGTTACTTGCCTGGTCTATAGGCTTTCTGTTCTTACGGAATAAGAAGCAAATAGACTAAAAGCAGCAGATTTCTTCTAGTTGGGGCCCAGGGAGGAAGGAAGAGACCTGGGAAAGCTGAGAGGGTTGGGCTAATGCAGGAGAATAAGGGGCAAGCACAGTGTCAGAAAGCCAAGTGAGCAGAGAGGATGGCTGAGGACATGGGGAGGAAAGAGATGAGATGGGAAGAAAATGAACATTAACAAAATATTGTTGATTTTGATGATTGAAAAATCACTAATCGTATATGGCAGAGTGGTTAAGAGCATGGAGTTCAGCATCAGGTAAGACTTTGTCCAAAGCCTGGTTCAGCAAGTTTCGGGGATTATAAAGTCATTTTTATTGCTATACAGACCAAATTATTTTATTCTTTACAGTTCTCAGTAAAAACAACTTTAATATGGTAACTTAAAATTCTACCTTAATCACTTTTTCTCCCACGAAGCAATCGCTTTTTTTATGAACGATTTTTGTTAATGTAAGTTTTCTTAAGACAACTTTTGGGGTGTCTGGATGGCTCAGTCTGTTAAGCAGCTGACTTTTGATTTTAGCTCAGATCATGCTTTCACAGTTTGTGAGTTTGAGCCCCACATCAGGCTCTACATTAACAAGGTGGAGCTTGCTTGGGATTCTTTCTCTCCCCCTTTCTCTACCCTTCCCTGACTCAAGCCCACACTCTCTCTCAAAAAAAAATAAGCTTTAAAATTTTTTTTTAAAAAGACCAGACCTTTTAGGTCTATAATATAGGATTAACCTAATAAATGGTTAATTGTTAAATAAATTTTTTCCAGATGCCACTCAGGGATGCTACCACCTCACTTTCTTTGAAATGATTTATGTTTTTTAAATAGAATGACACATGCTATTTTTTTATTCAGAATAACTGAGTTGTAAAAAATTTATATTAGAGTTCATATGGCTAGCCCATAATCCAAACGTAGGCTTTTATTTATTAATTATTTTATTTATTTATTTATTTATTTATTTATTTAAAAATTGTTAACACTTGAGAGTTGACACACAATGTTAAATTAGGTTCAGGTGTACAACACAGTGATTCATCAAGTTTGTAGACATCATGCTATGCTCTCCACAAGTCCTACCATCTGTCACCACACAACACTGTTACCATACCACTGACCGCCTTCCCTGTTCTGTGCCTTCTATTCCCATGACTTCTTCATTCCCTGACTGGAAGCCTGTATGTCCTGATCCCCTTTCCCCAAAATGGGGGCTTTTAAATGTCCTAGTCAGCAGTTGGTTTAAAAGTCTAATCCTTTCTCAGCATGGGAGGTAGCAGAACTCATTTACTGGTAGTGGCGATAAGTTTCCTGTCGGGGATAAACGTTCTCTGTTGCACTCACATGATTGATTTGACTCCAAGCTCGATGATTACTTTAGAGCTAGTGTGTTATTAAAACCAGCCCTTGGTATTTTAACAACTGATCACCTGTTTGTAGACCATCTTCTTTCCTAAGAGCTCCTCACACTGGAAGCAGGGAGAAAATCCTCTTATTTCTGGTAGTAAACATTAAAAAAATTTTTTTAACGTTTATTCATTTTTGAGAGACAGAAACAGAGCACAAGAGGGGATGAGGCAGAGAGAGAGGGAGACACAGAATCCAAAGCAGGCTCCAGGCTCTGAGCTGTCAGCACAGAGCCCTACACAGGGGCTAGAACTCAGGAACAGTGAAATCATGACCTACGCCGAAGTTTGACACTTAACAGACTGAGACACCCAGGTGCCCCTCTGGTACTAAACATTTTAAAGAGAAACTTGACATTTATTGTTTTCTTGGAAAATTTGTTTTTGTAGGAAAATTTCTTTTTGTAGTTATGTCTTCTTTTAAAAAGTAATTGCTCATTTTTTTCATGTTTCAAAATTTCAGAAGTAACACAGGTAAAACTAATGGATCACTAAAGTAGTAATTAGTAATATTTTATTGTGCAAACACAAAAAAGATGGTTTGCAAACTGGGAGCACTGAAACTGAAACAGGGAATAAGGCTCCTGGGTGTATTATTATGAAGCAGCTTATATAGAGAGAAGGCAGGGACTGTTTATATTTCACTATGATTGGTTATAATATTAGAATTTTCTTGAATGATAGGAAATTAGTCAGTGGTTACCTATATCAACCCTGGGAAACAGTTCAGGTTTTGCTTCTGATTTCCAGAAGCATAAGCAAGAGATGACCTACGTCAAGTTGGTTGTGCAAAATAAATTAAATTAAGCCTTGTTAAATGACTAAACTAGTTTTTTCTGCTCAGGGAATTTTCAAGGCTAGTGTCCATTTGTTTTTTATTTTAAAACATGTATTTAAACAAGTGGATGGAGAAAGTATGCTAATTGTGGAATTTAAGTGGTAGGTATACAGGCATTTACTATACACTTTTGAAAACTTTTCTGTATGCTTGAAAATTTTTTGTAATAAAATGTTAGGAAAAGAAGATGTTCCAGGCACCTAAGACTGCAATTTAAATATTGTGGCAGCAGGTGGTGGCAATACTTTGAAAATCAGATAGGCCTGTTTATTCAAGCCACTGATTTAATACCTAGAATTTTATACTTTATTTATCGAAGTATAACTCAGCAGTCTGCTTTTCTGGCTTACGGATTCTATTTTTTTTAATGTTTATTTATTTTTGGAGAGAGAGAGACAGAGCACTAGTGGGGGAAGGGGCGGAGAGAGAGAGGCAGACACAGAATCCAAAGCAGGCTCCAGGCTCCAAACTGTCTGCACAGAGCCCGATGCAGGGCTCGAACCCACAAACCATGAAATCATGACCTGAGTCGAAGTCAGACACTTAACTGACTGAGCCACCCAGGTGCCCAGGGATTCTATTTTTTAAATCCATATCAAGGCCTGATGAACTATCCACAAAATAAATTCTTGGACAGAGATGTAAAGCTGAGTTTATTCAAAGACTAAATAATTGTCAGGCGTATCCGTTGGCTAAAGATGGTTTTTCTCCCATTGGTAGTCATTTTCATGATGCTCAATTTACAGGCTATTTTATTCCCATCATTTTATTGTAAAACATTAGTTCATGCAACACCAGATGCCACCAGGAGAAAATTTTAAGTCTGTGACTGTCACTGGGAAAGAAATAAGAGCTTGTTTCAACTTCTCAAAGCTTGCTTTGTGATCAGGCTTCGTTCCCCTTATTTAGTGTTAGATAGAAGACAAGTTGTCACTCCCAGAGAGAGAAGAAATCAACTCGGCTGGGTAGACTCCTTTATCATCAGAGCTGCCAGGTACCCGGGAGCTTGCAAACTGTATTCTGCAAGGGTTACCTGGGGAGTGAGGGGGCACCGAAAGGACTTCTATCCATTTCCTGAGCCCAAACCCTCCCAAAGTGGAAAGGACCTAACCAGAGTGGAAACCAGTTTGCTGGGTACCATCCAACAAGTTGCCCATTGCTCTGAGGACGTTAAACACTCGTATTTCTTTGTTTAATTCACCCACATTTCCACGGACATGTCCTAACATGGAAATGGAATTTGGACCTCAATCTTTTTGCTTTTCTGAGAGCAACCTCAGATAAAAGGATAAACATGAAGTTTGGCCACTCTTTTTATTTCACTAGAGAATGGTGCTATGACCTCTCAATGCTGCATGATATGAACAGTCCTTGTAAGCATATTGAGTTCCTGCTCTGTACTGGAACATCGACTGTGGACGAGATGCACCCCTATCTCTAGGTGTTTACAATATAGGTAAATATGACCCTAAGTGGAAGGACAGTGGGAGGTGGGGGAGGACAGTGGGTTCAGGTAGAAAGAGCATCCAGTCCTGCGCTAGCCCCAGACAGTAGAGAAAGCTTGATACGTTCAGCAAAGGGCCAATGGTTCAATGTGATTAGAGCACAGAGAGTGAAGGGGGCTATGGGAAAGGAGAGGGTTTAAGTAAGGGACCTGCTCTAAGCTCAGTATTGCTCTGATTTCATATTCTCCTTGTTGTTTTCATGTGCACATATTCTTGCCAAACTGCCCCACGTGTCCTTTCAGAAAATATGTCATGCTGTCCATTTGTACCTTCACCCCAAAGTGAGTCTCACATGGGCACAAGATTCTTGTTTGATTTGAAGTGGTTTCTATTTTCCCCCAGAGTCTCATGAGCAATTATGGGTGGCAAGCTGGCTTAATGACTTTTGCATCACAGTTGTAAGGCTACATTTCA
This sequence comes from Cryptoprocta ferox, assembly GCA_028646485.1. NCBI lineage: Eukaryota > Metazoa > Chordata > Mammalia > Carnivora > Eupleridae > Cryptoprocta > Cryptoprocta ferox. The sequence continues at coordinate 44,894,466 of CM053571.1, read as the reverse complement.
GCTGAGATAGTGGGTCCCATTAACATGGTTAATAATAACTGGACAGAGTTGAATAATTAAATTAGGTTCAATGATAAAATAGTTATTCACCAACACTGGGTATTAGATGAAGAAGCTTTTCAAAATGCCCCAACTTAAGCCCCTCTGTGTCCTAATAAATAAACCTTTTACATAGGACTTGGATGTGTGTATTTAGATAAAGTTCCTGCTTGTGGTTAAAGTGAACTCACAGAGACCTTATCACTTGCATAGAAAAGAGTATTTTCAAAAAATTCTGGATTATGTTTTTGAACATATTTATACTGGCTTCAATATGGTGATAGAGGATGAAAGTCAGAAGTACTTAGTCAGAGTCAATCCCTAGAACATGTCCTAGAAATTTATTTTTTGGTAATTTTCCATTGGATCCATAAAGTCAGGGCCATAATTATAACCAGGAAGGTAGTAGTAAATTTCCTCTCCATCTTTATTTCCTCTTAAGTGGGAAAATACATGAATTATCTTTTTGCCTATTGGATCTACTTAGAAGATGTATGGTGCCAGTAAACTTGAGTTGGAGAAATCAGAGTTGGCTTTTTATCATTATTTACAAGTAACTGGACAATTGCAGCCATTTGCTCATATCTCATGAGGCAGCATTAGAAGTCCTGTTGGGTAGATAGTGGAGAATGAACTTACTGTGTTTAGAGGGGACTTTAGTATCACTCTCCATGGTCTGCTCTCATTTGGGCTAAATCACAAATTCATGGATCAAGCAAGCATTAAAAAAAGAAGAAGAAGGTGGTTGCCAAGAAAAAGAAAAAAGAATATTAGGTATAGTAGTGCCAGTAAGGATGGATAAAAGTGGGTGGGTTCAGGAGATTTGGGACATGGAACTGATAGCACTGCTCCGTGGATCGCTTGTGGAGGAGCGCCTGGGGGAGGAGTCAGAGATGATGGCTGGGAATCTGTCTGGACCACTGCTTGGACATCGTGACCAGTTATAATTATAGTATAAATGTTTCTACAATGTAAACATGGTGAATGGTCATATGGCATTTACTGTGATTTAGAACCACAGAATGATATTCTTGTCTTTGTGATTGCTGCCTTATTTTTATTAAAATAAATTTAGAAGTAAGGAAGAATTTGTAACAGACTTAGAAAATTTTAAAGAACTTTTGTCCGGAGATTTTTTTTTTGTTTTTGCTTTCTGATTTATTTGTTAACATTTTTAGTGAAAAACTTCAAACATACACAAACTGAGATGAATAGTGAAATCCACATATATACTTTACAAATTGGACAGTTTCCAATTTGTGTTCTATCTCATTTTATTTAAATACCGCCCCCAACTTTCCTCCCTTATCAACTGAACTTTTTTGGCTTTATTGGGGTATAATATAAATTTAAGGCATACAACATGATGATTTGATACACATACTTATTGCAGAGTGATTAATGCAATAAGGTTAGTTAACACATCCATCACCCACACAATTATCTTTTGTGTGCGTGTGGTAAGAACATTTAAGATCTGCTCTCTTCGCAGCTTTCAAGTATATAATACAAGATTGTTAACTACAGTCATCATGCCGTACATTAGATCCCCAGAACTTATCATTTTAAACTGAGTTTGTACCTTTTGATGAACATCTTCTCTTCCTCCATCTCTCAGCCTCTGGCAATTACCATTCTACTCTCTGTTTCTCTGAGTTTGGCTTTTTTTTTAGTTTCCACACATAAGTGATATCATACAGTATTTGTCTTTCTATGTCTCACTTATTTCACTTAGTATAATGCCCTCAAGGTCCATCCATGTTGTCACAATGGCAGGATTTCCTTCTTTATTATAGCTAAATAATATTCCACTTGTGTGTCTGTGTCTGTGTGTATCACATTTTCTTTATCCATTTATCAATCAATGGACACTTAGATTGTTTCTGTGTCTTGGCTATTGTGAATAGTGCATAGGGTGCAAATATGTCTTAGAGACAGTGATTTCATGTCCTTCAGACATATACCCAGAAATTTTTTGAGGTACCTCCATACTGTTTTCCATACTGCCTGTATGCTGGAGTCCAGCTCCAGCAGGTCCAGGACTCCCTGAAGGATGGACGGTGTCGGCAAAAGAGACTGAGAGAGCCTCGGCTTCTTTCTGATCACCAGGCAGGCATCGCTGTTCTTCAGGCAGACATCTCTGCACTGACTGGAGAGTCAGCTTTATTTATTGAAAAAATGTATGGGGTACAAAACAGAAGTGGCAATTGCCTTAGACAATGATTCCTGATGACAAATTCATTGGTATGTAAAAATTTCCCAGAACATAGATTGGTAGAAGACTCATGCATAATCTTTACCAATAGTGATCGATTATAGGTGATTTAGATGCTTATCATATGGGGAAGGAAGGTATCCTCAGCATTCAAATACAAGGCAATGTTTTTAGCATAGTAAAAGCAAAGGTTTGTTCTTTGTGAGCAGGGTTCAATAGCCTGTTTTCTTGAGGGGAAGTAAAACAGGTTTCTCAGGAAATGTAATATTTGCTCCCATAAACACAAAAGAAGAAATTCCTATAATTTCCTTCACAAGGTACAGTTCAGAAATGGCTTCCAGCACCTGTATCAACTGACATTTTTACCAAAAGTGCACAATGGTTCCCTTTTTCCCAAACCCTCACTAACACTTGTTATCTCTTGCCTTTTTAAAAATAGTCATCCTGACAGGTATGTGGTGGTATCTCACCGTAGGTTTGATTTGCATTTCCCTGATAATTAGTGATGTTGAGCATCCTTTCATGTAGCTTATAGCCATTTGCATGTCTTCTTTGGAAAAATGTTTATTCATGTCTTTTGCCCATTTTTAATCAGATTATTTGTTTTTTGCTGTTGATTTGCATGAGTTCCTTATGTACTTTGAATATTAATCCCTTATCATACATACAATTTGAAAATATTTTCTTCCATTCTGTAGGTTGCCTTTTAATTTTGTTGATTGTTTCTTTTGCTGTACAGAAGCTCTTTTGTTTGATGTAGTCCCACTTGTTTATTTTTGCTTTTGTTGCTTGTGCTTTTGGTATCATCCAAAAAATGGTTCCCAAGACCAGTGTCCAGAAACTTTTCCCCTATGTTTTCTTCAAGTATTTTTATGGTCTTGGGTCTACATTTAAGTCTTAATTTATTTAGAGTTAATTTTTGTGTGTGGTGTAGGGTAGAGGTCCAATTTTATACTTCTGCTTGTGAATATCCAATTTTCCCAACACTGTTGAAGAAACTATCCTTTCTTCATTGAGTCCTCTTGGTGCCCATGTCAAATTTTAGTTGGTCATATAGGTGTAGGTTTATTTCTGGGTTCTCAGTTCTATTTCATTTGTCTATATGTCTATTCTTATGCTAGTACTATTTTGATTACTATAGCTTTATAATATAACTTGAAATCAGGAAGTGTGATTTGTTCTTTCTCAGTGTTGCTTTGGATATTAGGGATCTTTTGTGGTTCCATACACATTATAGGACTTTATTTCTGTTTCTATGAGAGATACCATTAGAATTTTGATAGGAATTGCACTGGATCGATAGATGGCTTTGAGTAGTATGGACATTTTAACAATATTAATTCTGCTGATCTAAGAACATCTTGGATTTTCCATTATTTTTCCAAATATCTTTCCAAAATATCTTCCCATTTTTTTGTGTCTTCAGTTTCTTTCACCAATGTTGTATAATCTTCAATGTGCGGATCACCTCCTGGTTAAATTTATTCCTAAGTATTTTATTGTGCGGATCACCTCCTGGTTAAATTTATTCCTAAGTATTTTATTGTTTTTAATGCCATTGTAAATGGGTTTTTTTTATTTCTTTTTCAAATAGTTTCTTGTTAGTGTATAGAAATGCAACTAATTTTTGTATGTTGATTTTGTATCCTGAAACTCTACTAAATTTATTAATTCTAATAGTTTTTTGGTGGAATCTTTAGGGCTTTTTGTATAAGATCATGTCATCTGCAACAGTTTACTTATTTCCAATTTGGATAACTTTTATTTCCTTTTCTTGTCTAATTGCTTTGTCTAGGACTTCTAGTATTATGTTGTATAGAAATGGGGAGAGTGAACTTCCTTGATTTGTTCTTGATCTTGGAGGAAAAACTATCAGCTTTTCATTGAGTATAATATTCATGGGCTTATCATACAGGGCATTTATTATGTTGAGGTATAGCCCATCTATACTTTGTCTAGAGGTTTTTTTCAAAAAGATGCTGAGAGGTGCCTGGGTGGCTCAGCCTTGAGACCTTTGTTTCAGGTCATGATCTTATGGTTCATGAATTCAAGCCCCACATCAGGCTCTCTGCTCTCAATGCAGAGTCCACTGCAGATCCTCTGTCTCCCTCTCTGTCTCTGCCCCTGCTCTGCACTCTGTCTCTCTTTCTCTCATCTCTGTCTCTCAAAATAAACATTAAGATGCTGAATTTTGGCAAATACTCTTTCTACATCTATTGAGAATCGCTCTGATCATGATTTTATTAATGTGGTGTATCACATTGATTGATTTGCATATGTTGAACCACTTTTGTATCCCAAGAATAAATCTCACTTGATCATGATATATGAGCTTTTTAATGATTGTTGAATTTGATTTCCTAGTATTTCATTGAGAATTTTTGTATCCATGTTTATCAGAGACAATTGCTTATAATTATCTTTTTTTGTAATGTCTTTATCTGACCTTGGTATCAGGTTAATTCTAGCCTTTTAAAATGAGTTTGGAAGTGTTCCCTCCTCTTCAGTGTTTTGGAAGAGTGTGAGAAGGATTTGTATTGATTCTTCTTTAAGTGTTTGGTAGAATTCACCAGTGAAGGCGTATGGTCCTGGACTTCAGTTAGTTGGGATGTTTGTTTGTTTCAAAGTTTATTTATTTATCTGAGAGAGTGCAAACAGGGGAGGGGCAGAGAGAGAGAAAGAGAGAGGAGAGAGAGTCCCAAGCAGGCTCTGCACTGGCAATGCACAGCCCAATGTGGCTTGAACTCATGAACCATGAGATCATTACCTGAGCTGAAGTCAGACATTTAACCAACTGAGCCATCCAGGCACCCTGGGATGTTTTTGATTATTGATTCAATCTCCTTTCTCTTAATTGGCCTATCAGATTTTCTGTTTCTTCATGATTCAGTCTTGGTAGGTTGTATGTTTCTAGGAACATCCACTTCTTCTAACTTATCCAATTTGTTGGAGTACAATTGTTCATAGTAGTTTCTTATGATCCTTAGTGTTTTTGGGATATCAGTAGCAATGTCACCTCTCCTTTCCGATTTTATTTATTTGAGTCTTCTCTCTCTTCTTTTTTTTTGTCTTAATCTAGCTAAAAGTTTGTCAATTTTGTTTATCTTTTCAAAAAATTCGCTCTTAATTTTGTTGATCTTTTCTATAGTGTTTCTGGTCTCTTTTTCATTTATGTTTGCTCTGATCTTGTTATTTCTTTCCTTCTACTACCTTTCATGTGAGTTTGTTCTTCTTTTTATAGTTCCTTGAGGTGTAAAATTAGGTTTGTTTATTTGAAATCTTTCTTTTTTCTTCTTAATGTAGGTGTTTATTGCTATAAACTTCCCTCTTAGAACTATTTTGCTATATCCCATAAGTTTTATTATGCTGCATTTCCATTTTTACTTGCTTCAAGACATTTTTTATTTCCCTTTTGATTTCCTCATTAACTCATCAGTTTTCCAAGCATGTATTGTTTAATTTCCACATACTTGCGGATTTTCAAGTTTTCCTCCTGTTATGAATGTCTGGTTTCATACCATTGTGGTCAGAAAAGGTACTTGGTACAATTTTAATCTTCTGAAATTTGTAAGGCTAGTTTTGTGACCTAAAATATAATTTAGACTTGAGAATGTTCTGTATGCATTTAAGAAGAGTGTATATTCTGCTTTGTTGGGTGGAATTTCTGTATATGTCTGTTAGGTCCATTTGGTCTACAGTATAGTTCAAGCCCAATGTTTCCTTATTGATTTCCTGTCTGGAGGAGCTATACATTGTTGAAAGTAGAGTACTGAAGTCCCCAACTATTATTGGATTGCTTCTATCTTTTCCTTCAGGTCTGTTAGTATTTGCTTAATATTAGGTGCTCTGATGTTGGGTCTCTCTCTCTCTCTCTCTCTCTCTCTGGATATAGATATACCAATATCTAATCTATGTATATATATAGAGAGAAATATATACAGATATAGAATATAAATATATAGAGATATATATATTCTTTTGCTGAATTGGCCTGTTCAACATTATATGACCTTCTTTGTCTCTTGTTACAATTTTTGACATAAATTCTATTTTATATGGTATAACTATAGCTACCCTTGCTCTTTTTTGGTTTCCATTTGCATAGAATATCTTTCTTCCATTCCTTAAGTCTGTATGTGTCCTTTAAGCTGGTGTGAATCTCTTGTAGGGAGCAGTATATAGTTGGGTCTTTTTAAAGTTCATTTGCTCATTCTTGCCTTTTGACTGGAGAATTTAATCCATTTATATTTAAAGTAATTTTTTATAGATAAGGACTTATTAATGCTATCTTAATCATTGTTTTTTGGCTGTTCCTTTCTTCCTCTTTCACTGTGTTCCTCTGTTAACTGATTTTCTGTGGTGGTCTGCTTTGACTCCCTTCTTTTTATCTTTTGTAGGTTTTTGCTTTATAATTACATGAGGCTTATATAAACTATGTTATAGATGTAACAGCTTATTTTAGGCTGATAACAACTGAATCTTAATCACATACAAAAACTCTACACTTTTACTCACATCTCCATATTTTGTGTTTTTAATGTCATAATATACCTCTTTTCACATATGCACCACTAACCAATTATTGTAGCTATAGTTACTTTTAGTACTTTTGTCCTTAACTTTTATACTAGAGTTAAGTAATTTACACATCTCATATTACAGTATTGGAGTACTTTTAAATTGATTATATATATATTTACCTTTACTGTTGTGTTTTATACCAGTGTACATGTCTTTAAACTTCATGAACTAAGCCTTAAGTTTATAATGTTGAGCTTTTGATCCCTTTCTGAGTGGTTGCTTTACAGTGTTTAAAACCTTTAAAGCTTCATTTTGCAGCCTGAGAATCTCAAAGACACATAGCCCTGAGTTTGATCCCCCAACTACAAAACAATCTTTCTCTCTTGGCTTTGAGCTCATCATTTTACAATAGTGGATCAGCCTCTATGAGCCCCAAAGAGTTCTTTGGCATTCTGAACTTGTAAACAGATAAAGGGAAAGGGGAGGTCACAGGATGAGAATATGAGGTGATGAGAGCTTTCCAGTGTTTTTGTTATGGCTGAGAGACAAATACACATGTTTCTATGACAACTAAAGTATGTAGGTTGGAGAACGGATGGTTTGCACACTCTGGCTTTGGTTGGTTTCCCTTTCTTGCTCTTTCTGACCTTTCCTGAACAGGTAGAATTAAGTGTTGTTTTAAACTTGCTCTTTCTGACCTTTCCTGAACAAGTAGAATTGTGTTGTTTTAAATTTGGTTTGGGAGTTAGGCTAAAATATAAATTGTACATTAGATCATGGGATATGAAGGCAGAAATTAACACCTGAAGAATTATCTTCTCAATATGAAGAAACTGAAGTCTGAGAGGTTGTTTTATTTTATAAGGGGTCTCACATCTGGTAGGTGGCAGAACTCAGAGAAAAGCCCACGTCTTCATTCCTTTCTCCTTTACCTAAGTAATTTGATGCATTTTACCAGGAAGAACAAGAATCATTTCTTATGAGGATTTAGTGATGTACACACAAATCAACATTCAGAAGTCTGTTCCAACTTTCTTTTTATGAGTTTTAAATATAGAACAATGGCCATACGAAATAAATCTTCAGATTCCAAACTTGAAAGTGTCCTTCAACTCCATTTTCTCTCTTGGACTACAAGGACATATTTCCATTTTATTGCAAATTGAACACGAGCAGTTTGACTACACAGCCAGCAGTTTAGCAAGATCATTTTAAGTTGCAAATCTCTCCAGTTTTGGCTTGAATGAACTTGAGGTTGTGTGTGTATGTAACTATTTTCAGTGGTATACTTTAACTGTCTTCGAATGGATCGTGGACAGTTCCCTGGTGGTCTCAAACTGTACATTTATGCCCTCTATACTGTCTTCCTTTCCAGGACCAGATCTTTATGGAAAATGTGGGTGCAGTGAAGCAGCTCTGCAAACTAACCAACAACCTTGAAGAAAGAATAGAAGAGTTAGAAATATGGAACAGAAAGCTAGCCAGGCTAAAGAGGCTCAGTAGCTGGAAGTCTTCAGCCAGCGAAGCAAGCTCAGTCAGGTATGTCCCCGAGTACCATAGGAGAAAGGAGAGAATGGGGCCTTTCCATAACCAGATCAAACCACATGGGGTCTTTCTGATCAAGCAGCAACCATTACTTTCTGATAATGAAGTCTCCCTATTCTCTTTTTAGAATGTTTTGGAACACAATTGCCTTATGTGATAATTTTCTTATTTTTCCTGTTGCTGCTCTGAAAATGAAACAACCCCCATGAAGTATCTGCTGAAGAGCAAGGTGTTTTAGGAAATGTTGCATTTTACCAAAAGGATGACTTCTCCTTTAAGGCGGAGAAGTGGCCATTTCTAAATTTAGAAAATCATGTTTCGTTCTCAGGGGGAAAAAAAAAAAACTTCTTTTTTTTTTTTTTTTTAACTTAAGGAGGTAAATGTACATTTCCTGGGGTCTAATTATGAAAAAAAGAGAAATACAACATTTAACGCATTCATTTATACTTACTAAGGTTCTTTTCCTCAAAAGGGACTCTCAATTGCCTTGACTTTTCCTTTTTAAAATTACCACTGTATTACAAAAAAAGTCATACTGCTGTGTTAGAGGCAGCCTGGGCCTTTGTCATGTAACTCCTGGAGAGGCATTTGAACAGTAATTAACATTCTCTCTCTCTTTTTAAAGCAAATTTAGCAGAGCTGTTAGTGCATCTTCTCCAAGAAAGGCCATTCCCAAAAAAACCAACAAGGTAAATAGACTTAAATTTGTAAATGAACAGTGATAATGTTTTATATACAAAACAAAAAAGAGTCTTTAGAGAAATTGATTAAGAATGCTTCTCTTCATTTTTCTGTTGATTGACTCCTTATTTTGCATCTTTATGCACTTTAGGTATTTAAATACTACCCCTTTAATAGATACTGTTTTTTCAAAAAGATGTTTAGAGAAATAAGTACAGAACATGTTCATTTCAGAAATACTATTCTGCCAGGTTTTTTTTTTTTAATATATTGCCTCTATTAAGTGAAATTCATCAGCCTCCACATGCATTGGCCTTAGGCTGCAAGATCTGTGTGGATGCCTTAACTCAGCGTCATTCTTTATCTATGGCTTCAGAAGATCCCAGAGGGACTTCCATTAATCCCCCAAATCCCGTTTTTTCCCTTTGATACTTGGTACTGTATGGGCAAATGCGGAGATAGGTATTCACTTTCATGTAAAGGTTAAAGTGTGATGGTTTTTAATTATTAATGAATAAAGAGAACTTTCATCAAATAGGGTAACATTTACCTTAAAAAGTACAAGTTAATCATTTATTGATTTAAAATACAACCCCTTCAAAGAAGAGGAGTGTCAGTAAGGGAGAAGCTGCAATATTCCCTTCCTTTACAATTCAAGAAGCTGTGAATCTATGTTCTATGGTCAGCTTGTTCCCTCTGACCCACTAGTGTTCCCCAGGTAGCCCTTCCCCGGGGAAGGTATTCATGACCTTAATCTGTATTTTGTTAAGTGCTGACCTGGTGTTTGGGCCACTGCCCCCATTTACTCTCTACTTCTCATGTTACACTGTATTGACCTATTTATTTTTTTAAGTTTATTTATTTATTTTTGGAGAGAGAGAGAGGGAGACTGAGCAGGGGAAGGGCAGAGAGAGAGAGAGAGAAAGAGGGAGAGAATCCCAAGCAGGCTCCTTGCTGTCAGAACAGAGCCCAACAGGGGGCTCGAGTTCACAAACTGTGAGGTCATGACCTGAGCCGAAACCAAGAGTTGGATGCTTAACTGACTGAGCCACCCGGGTGCCCCTGCATTGACCTATTTTAAAAGAATTCAGAAAGAGTTTAATATTTTACTAAAAACTGCTAAAACGTTACGTTGCTGACAAACTACTTGGAGTACAAATAAACATAAATACATGGGTAAATATATATGTAGACGTGTCCTTGGGCAAATTACTTAACTGCATTGAGAAATAAATATAATAATAGGCTCTACCTTGCAAAGAGTTTTGATAGGATTAAATAAGGTGAAGCCCTTAGCCACAGTGCACAGTAGATAGCAGTTTGCTCAATAAATACAAACACAAACTTAAAAATGTTGTGTAGGAAAGGTACCCTTTGTACTAACCAGTTTGCAATGCAATGGAGGAAATGGTACCTACGTCCATAGTGGCACTGATTGGTGCAATTTAGTTATGTGCAAGCTCTGTAGCTCTCACTCTGCACTCAGAGAATGTCTTCTATTTTGCAGTTAGCTCAGAATATTAACTAGAATGTGTGGTTCATGAGAACAGGCCCCATGTCTGCCTTCCTCACTCTGCATCCCCAGGGACTGGCACACAGTAGGTACTCAAGCAGTATTTGTTAAATGAATGCATGAATGGAAAGCCCAGTCTGATCATCTTCCCTGAAGACTCCCAATCTAAATTAAAAACATTGGGGCACCTGGCTAGCTCAGTTGGAAGAGCATGAGACTCTTGACCTCAGAGTCATGAGTTCCAGCCCCATGTTGTATGTAGAAATTACTTAAATAAATAAAAAGCTTAAAAATGTTTTTATTAAATTAAAAACATTAAGTAGTTTGGTGTCTTGGGTATGTGGGTGGGGAAGGTCATTGGCCTGTGGACATAGAGGAGAGGATTTATGTGGGTATTAAAGAGCACCCATTCAACTCAGAGACCTCTTGCAGTTGCTGTTGTAAGTGGGAGGCAGACAAAAGTGAGTAAGACATGGCCTCTTCTCCTAAGGAATTTCTAGGCAGCCAGGGAAGACTGGAGGACAATACAAGAACAGTTTTATCTGGATGTGGTAAATATTGTAAAGTCTCAGAGTGCTGCAGAGCATTATGGGGCCAGGCCTTCTAGGAGGAGTAAGCTCTGACTAGATATAGGAGACATTCCAGAGAGAATGGCAGAAGCAAAATCTAGGGGCCACCACTGGCTTCATTGAAAGATTAGGTGAGAGCTGGCTGGGGGGAGAGTGGAAGGTAAGGCTGAAAATATAGGTAAGGTTCAAATTTCCTCGACCATGTGCTATGGAATGCCCTTGGTAAACCATGAAAACCATTTGAATAATAATAATAATAATATCTATGTTGTATAGTATTCTCTTGTTTTACAGGCAGAAGAAGGCAGGCAACATAGCTTTGTGGTTAGGAGCACAGATTTTGGAGCCAAATGTGTTTGGGTTTAAATCCTGGCTCTGTGACTTACTAGCTGTGTGATCTTGGGTAAGGAACTTAGCCTTTCTGTGATTCATTTTTTCCCTTCTCTATAAAATGGGGATGATAACAGTACCTGCTTTGAGGGTTGTTGAGAATTATCTGAGGGTTAAATAAATTAGTATATATAAAGCACAAAAAAATGTGGCACATAATAAGTACTATATAAGTGTTCACTCTTATTAGTATTTTCAAACCCACTATTTGAGTGGTTCTCATACTTTGGCATATTAGAAGAGTCTTCTACGGAGCTTGATAAAGTACAAATAATGGGGCCGTTTTGCTTCCCTTATGCTATCTTTGCATGAGGTCTTGGCTATTTCTCTGAGGTTGACTTTCCCTTGCATGATACCAACCCCTAGGTTTCCTCTGTTCCCTGGAGCCCCCATGATCCTTGGGTCATTGAAACACATGCGTGTGGGTGGAGTGTGCTGCTCTTAGGATGGGTGGTTGCATTAATGAGCAAAGTGCTGGCTTTGGGCAGTTGGTGGGCCTTAGCAGATGGTACAAAGCCTGGCTGGGCCTTGCCTTGCCTTCCACATAGCTGCCAGTGGTGGCACTTGCTCTGGAGGAAGATTGAGGTCTCCTGAGTAGCTCTCATCCTATCTAGGGGTCCTCTTCCTTCTTTCTCTACCTCCAAGAGGTAGGTGGGTGATCCCCACTGTGTATTGATGGTTAGGGTGAGATGGGAAGGTCTTCAGGCCTTTGAGCAGACTTTTCCAGGGCCTTTAGGTTTTTAATAAATTCTGTAATAATTCTCATGCAGACCTGAATTTAAGAACCATTGCACTATTAGTTGGATCCACCCAATAACTCTGAAATGTTGGCAGGTATTATTTTATCATTCCTATTTTATTGATGATTGAAATGAAGATCAATGATATTTAGATGACTTGTTCAGGACCCAACTCCAAACCTGACTCCAGGTCTTAGGTCATTTACTAGGTCAAAGGATTTGGAGCAAAAGCATGGAGATTTAAAATAATCCAGCAGCGGTGGGGAGTAGTTTGGAGGAGGAAGCTCTTATCCTGAGCCTAATGCTGTTTAATTCCACTCAATTCAACAAATTTCATTGAGTTCCTTCTTTGTACAGCACATTTTAAGGACATCCTCTGAACAGTTCCAGTGAGATGTAGGGATGGTATAAACTATTCACTTCTTAGTATTCAAAGTGGCTTCCAGCTGCCCTTACGAGTGACTGAGTTATGAGAGTCCTAAGAGTTTGTATATTTGTTAAAAACTTGTATAATTAATCCCACCCCTAACCCCAATATAACATTGAAGAACATTTTATTGGTTCAGATAACCAGCCCAATAAATTTAAATAAAGACTAATTTTAAACTATTTCTCAAGTACCACCATCCTTCAATTCTTTTCCAACCAAAAGCATGATTCTACCCTATACCCCCCAGGAGGAAGCAAACATAATATTCCCTACTTCGTTCATAGAAAAGCTCCTATTTAAGGAGCACTGCATTAAAGTGGGCAGAAAACATCTCCTATCTTTTCAGCCAGATTCAACAGCAATTACACAGTTCTCTATTCTATAGTTCTTGGCCCATTTCTCATATGCAAGTTTTTATGCCAAAATGCATCAGCCTTAGAGGTTTGTCTCATTTACTTCCTAGAAACTATAACTTACTTATTTTTAGAGTCCCCATAATTCTATACATAATAGTGCTTGATGAATATTTGTTGAATGAGTATAAGAATAAATAAGACACAGGCCCAGAACTGTCCTTAAAAATAGGTAGCAAAGGGGCGCCTGAATGGCTCAGTCAGTTAAGCATCTGACTCTTGATTCTGGCTCAGTTCATGATCTCACCATCATGAAATCAAGCCATGTGTCAGGCTCCATGCTGATCATAGAGTCTGCTTAAGAATTCCTCTCTCTATCTGCTCCTCCTCCACTTGTGCACACACAAACACATACACACACGAAAGAAAGAAAGAAAGAAAGAAAGAAAGAAAGAAAGAAAGAAAGAAAGAAAGAAAGAAAGAAAAAGAAAGAAGGAAGGAAGGAAGGAAGGAAGGAAAAAAGAAAAAAGAAAAAATAGGTAGCAGATTGAATACTGATGTGTATGATCTAAAGAGTACTTACTAGTTCATACCATAAAAGTCTTCCACAGTTTGTCATGATGCCTGAAATTCTTCCTCTAGAATTTATTCCATCATCTCTTGAAGACTTTATTTTCAAAACTGTTCTAGTGAAGGAGATGAACATCTGGGTTCTGACACTAGCTTCTCTGATAGGTCCTCGTCTCTCATAAAACATGAAGAATAAGCACTAAACGAATAGCACAGACGCTTGTCCTTCAGGGTGCTAGGGAAAAGAGAGCTTACGGTAGCCTGGAGTGTCAAGGAAAGGGAGAGGCTTGAGGTAGGCTTTGAAAGAACTTCATTTTCAGGAGGCAGAGAGGAGCTTGAAGAGGGCACACCGGCCCGCCCATGGGAGCAGCAAAGATCCCTGCTGGGAGCACGTCTTCAGGGGTCCTTCTCACAGTTAGCATTGCTGGTTTATCACTGCTCCTCACTGAATCTTTTTTTACAGGTTTATTTTTCAGGAAAAAAACAGTTGTGTCCTAACTGGATTTTCCAGACCTTGGTTATAACTCTCATTGCTGTGATGGCCTTTTGGTAAGAAAAACTTCAATGTTAGGCTATGTCAAGCTCTTTTATTCTTCCCATCTCCCTTTTCTCATATATGAACTGGGAACTGACCTATTTACTTTGAAGACAAGAAGCCCTTTAACTGAACATTGACTTTGATTTGACTTAGAGATAAGGGAGCCCTTTTAAAACTCATATTCTAGGCATGCCTGAGTGGCTCAGTCGGTTAAGTATCTGACTTCAGCTCAGGTCATGATCTCATGGTCCGTGGGTTTAAGCCCTGTGTTGGGCCCTGTGCTGGCAGCTTGGAGTCTGGAGCCTGGTTCAGATTCTGTGTCTCCCTCTCTCTCTCTGTCCCTCCCCCGCTCATGATCTGTCTCTCTGTCTCAAAAATAATAAACATTAAAAAAAAATAAAATAAAAATAAAATTCATATTCTGAAGAAAAAAGCATAGGCTTTCTGTACTTTAATGTGAGATAAAGGATGACTTTTTTTCAGTTAATTGATACTTTTTAGCAGCACACCCGTTCCTTTCCTGTGTGTGTGTGTGTGTGTGTGTGTGTGTCTTCTTCAGTCTTGCAAATAACTGCCTCAAATTCTTCATTCTCTTTCCTGTCTACTTGGGGAGAAGTTGTGAGAGGGCAGTCAGGTACAATGTATTCTCTTCTAGACACTCATATTTCTTAGGATTCTTCTAGATTCTTCAGTGAAGACTTCACACCAAAGGGACTGTGAGATAACCCGAGATGTACAATATATTGAAACTGCAGCCAAATTTACTAAGCAGTTAAAGCAGGCAAACTCAGTAAGGACAAAGTATTTGCTTTACAAGGACTCGGTGATTTGACCACGATCCATCCTCTCTGCAGGAAAGTGGGGGGCATCCCTCCTTGGCATGCAGGGGTCTTTCTCAGGACTCTGGTCCGCAGTCTCCTGCTGCTGCTGTGATGGCCCCTCAGACTTTGGGCCTTGGTCACCTTGTTCTTAGGCTATTTACTTGGTCAAAGGGAGTATTTATCTATCTCTCAAAAAAATGCTTTGCGAGTGTGGGAAAGGACTGCCTTTGGGCCTTGTCTCAAGGGAGACAGTCGTTCTCAGAAGCAAAGTGAAGGAAGGTGCCAAGGTGCATCTAGTTCCTTGATCTAAAGCAGCTTCCTAGCTATAGAAGATGACGTGAGTCTCTCTGTATCCTTCTCTCCCCTCAGCGTCTTGTCACTTGCTCCTGCGACCTGCGTGAAGCATCCCCAAGTGTCTGACACCATGACACAGAATTCCCATTCGAAGTCGTTGTCCTTTTCTCACGCTCCTAAGTGAGCTTTCTTCTGCTGGGCTTCCCAGTGCAGGAGAGTGTGAGCATCTACTTTAGCAGACATACTTAGCATTCTCTAGAGATACAGATTCCCATGAAAACTGAATAGAAGGGTTGTGGGCAGTCTAATTCTGATGTACAGAGACTGCTTTTTAAATGTGCTTATCAGAATTATCTTCTGAATTCTAATACTGTTGACCACTAAGATCAAAATCGGGAGGTTATTAGGCTTTTATCTTGTTTCTGGCCTGTGGCGGCAAGAAGGGCAAAACCAGAATTTGTCCCCAAAGAAAGGAGAAGATATGTCCGCTTCATCCTTTGATCCTAGACGTTCTCTGGGCCATGCATTGAAGTAGATGCCAGAGACAAATTAGAAAGAGTATTTAAGGATTAGTCATAGGGAGATAGAGAGTGGGGGATATCGGAGAGCAAATAAGGCAGACTGGACCACAGCAAGCAGTTGCCAGGGTGACATAACAGATGCTATCTGATGGCATCTTTGGAGCTCGGCACCACTTTTCCCAGACTGGGTTGGTTGTGCCTGCTGGGCAGTAACCAGCTGCTGCTGAGAACACTCTGGAAATTTTCTCTTTACTAGTAGAATCTAAACATGTGGCACATTTCTTCATGTATATTTAATAATGATAAATCCACCACCTTTGGTGGAGAAAAATATAATGAAGAGCCAATCTAGGAAAGCACGTGTGAAGTCCAACTGGCAGCGTGTCGACTTAGGTCACCCTGTGTTAGACCCTGCACACCGTGGAATTGTAATGTCATTGGCAGACTTCCTTGTGCAGCTCATGAGAGAAGTCTAAAGAAACCCCCAAAAGAAGACAATGCTAAGTGAGTTTGGATGGATGAGCTTTGTTAAGAATAGCTTCCCAAAGCTCAGAACCTTTAAGAAAAGCTTCTATTTGAATATATAAGTTCTGATCATTGGAGGAAAAGACATAGTCTTTATTTGGAAGTCACGCAGTATAGAAATGAATGCTGTATTGCATTTCTTTTCCTTCCTCTCCCCAGTTTGGTGTATTGTGCTCTGAAAAGACAGGTAGATGGAAAGTGTCAGAAAAGCAGCCAAAGAGTTTGGCAACTACAGCTGATTAAATCTATGCCTCCTCTCATCTCCCAGTGCCACAGTGCGGATGCCCTCCACCAGTGGGATGTGAACTCTGCTCTGCCTTTTTCCTGCAAGGAGCAGAGGGCTGCCTCTAGTGATTTACAGCTGCTCCTTATAATCTTCCACTTGTGACAGGCACCGGTGAGGCAGCTTGCCAGGGCCAGGGGGCTGTTTGCTGGAACAATCCATCAGTGTGGAGTACCCCCGGAAGCTCTTTGCTCTAGGAAGAGGAGGGTTTTCTCTCACCAGGGCAGAGAAGCATAACTGTGCTGTTTCCATGGTGCTTCTGTCAGCCATGGCTGCCCCTCCCATCTCCCATCTGTGTGGCCTGTGAGAGTGTATCTCTGGCCAGCTGGTTGTGTGAGATATATATGAACTCAAATCTGTCACATAATGCTTTCTTCTTCTTCTTCTTCTTCTTCTTTTTTTTTTTAACAGTGCCTTGACGATAGTCTCCCTTTACATCCTTAGCTTAAAAGATCAAGATGGACATGCCCCAAATCTCTCTCTCAGGTGAGGTTCTGGTCTTGTTTTCCTTTGGGGAGAAGTATTCTTGAAGGCATCCTTCATTAATCGTTTTGTTTTCTTCCTCCAGCAATATCACAAGCTCTCAGGAGCCAGTCCTGCCACCCACAGCCTCCCCCTCAGGTAAGATTTTCACATTCCTCACTCTCAAACCCAGCCCAAGTTTCATGTGAATTGTCAACCAAAGAACCAGCCTTTCAAGTTAACCTTGTTGCTTCCCTCCGCTCTGCCCAATGCTTTATAGCACCTAATACATCTCTGGCGACCACACAGTCCTCCTTCCAAGTACCAGAAATCACTTTCTGTGAGATTCTGCCTTGTCAGGAGACTTATTGCTGCCCCATCTGGGGAAAGAGAAGAGTCCTCTCAAGTCTTGTGCAAAGGCAGTCCCACCAGGAGGTGGAATTCCATCAGAGGCCGTGGGCAGGTAAAGGATGTTCAAAGCGAACCAACCAGGGCTCTCAACCTGAGGTGTTTTTTTTTCTTTGCACATATTTACTTGCATAATCTGTTAATGGTTCCAGACAATAGCCTTCTATTGGGGTTGCAAGATCTTTAAAAACACAAATACACACACTGGCAGTCATCTATAATACTGAGTTCCCCCACCCAAGGATGAAATTTTGGTTGATTCACATGAAAAAGTCTTATCTGTCCATTGCCAGCAAAGATAGTAGTAGTAGAACATGTAAAGTAATCATGTGTGAATTGGGTAGATTTTCTGGCTCACTTAGAACTTATAAAATGATGTCATATCTGGGCTCTCTGCCCAAAGCAAGTAGAGCAAAATGTAAAGGGCTTTGGAGCTCCAATGAGTTCAGGGTAAGCTGTAAGTCAGTGAAAATCACAACCACTTTCAGAATATCTTCTTCTTCCTTCTAGGGACACAAATACACACACATACACACACACACACACACACACACACACACACATTCTTTTTAAGTAACAGAATTTTCATGTTTAAAAAATTATGGAAACTTCATTAAGGGCTAAAAGTATAACTATCTCTGTAAAACCATATGTAATACATCCAAATGTATACTAACTCATCATTATTTTGGAAATCTTCTGCATACACACAAGTATATAAAATAATAATGATGATAATGCTAATAATAGCAATATGTCCATATTAGTATGGCTTATATATCAGGATGTGTAGCAACAACTTCCAATTTACAGTGACTTAATGTGGCAAAAATTTATTGCTGACTCTCTTTCTATGTTAAATGTGGATTAAAAGAGGGCTCTCGCTCATCATGTCATTTGGAACTTAGCTAATGGAGACTACATCTCAGGACGCATTTCTACCACCTCTGTAACAGTAGGTAAGAGAAAAGGCAAATTGTGCACTGGCTCTTAAAGCTCCCACCGAGGTATAACACATGTCACTTCTGCTTACACTTTATTGGCCAAACCATTTAGACATTGGTCATGTCTAAATTAAAAACAATTGATAAAGTGCAGACCTAACATATGCCTAGAAGAAGATGGACCAGAGTATTTTTGAGCAGTCCAAATGACTGACACGTAAACTATGGTCAGTGGTTGAGGTTTTGGGGCAGCAATGTAATTTCTTTTTCCTTTTAACATTATTCTATATCTTAGAGTTGAATAAATGACTTTTACAAATCATGATCACCATCCCAACCGCCATCATCATCGTCATCACGTAATGAGGTATTAATGTGTACAAAAGCATGGCCATAAGTAATCTACATGAATAAACCATTCAAGTCCTCAGAAACCTAAAAGACAGGCAATGTTATTATCCCCATTCTTTCCAACAAGGGGGTGAGACATAGAGAGTGTTTCTCTGTACCTATTGAAGGCATTGCTTGCACTATTTTTCCCATGAAAGCAACTTTTGATTGAACTTGGCAAAAGATGCATCACTTCAGGGCAAAGATGTATCACTTCTTTCACAAAGATGTGAAAGGAATTCATTTGAGTCATCATATTCTCCATAGTTTCAAACATGGAAAAATCCAGTATGGTTACAAAAATCCCCCAAAGCCTTCATCTCTTGTGAGAGCACATGGAAACTTGTGGCTGGTAAACTCTTTACTTACCTCGGGAGTCCACCATGGATATACCTGGTGTCCTTGTCTGAGAGCAGTCCTCAGAAGAGACTACCTCACCTATGAGAGATGTATAACAGGAAGAGGTCATGGATAGATCCAGTCTTCATTTGCAAAAATGTTCTTGACCCTTGAGCAAACTCATTTCTGTAGCAACAAGCTCTTCGCATAGAGGGAAGAGAAGCCTTATCAAAGCAGATGAAGGTTTATTGCTCTCTTCTCTGGAATAGTGGGTGTCTGCAGGTCTTATATTTCCATAAGTATGGGAGACACTGCAGAGACTCCTAAAGAAAGAAGGCTGTTCCACAATGCCTGGCTGTGTTCTGCGAGACACAATTATCAGTGTTGTCTCTGGCTAAAAATGAAATTTAGGGGCTCTTGGGTGGCTCAGTCAGTTGAGCGTCCGACTTTGGCTCAGGTTCGTAGGTTTGAGCCCCACATCAGGCTTACTGCTGTCAGTTCCCCTGTCTCTGCCCCTCCCTCCACCACTTTTGTGCTTGTGCATGCGTGTACTCTCTCTCTCAAAAATAAATAAGCATTAAAAAAAAAACAGATGTGTCTTTAAAATAAATAAATAACAATGAAATTTAAGTCCTGTCTTACCAGGCTCCCGGATACACTGGGAAAGTTGTTCCCTCTTCTCTCTTTCAGTTGGAGAAAGATGGAAAGGATTTTCACTTCACTTCACTTCATTTCACTTCACAGTTCTCTTCACTATCCCTACAGGAAAGCTGCAGGCTCTTGGGGATTTAGAGTCATAAAATGTCGGAGAGCAGTACATCAGTGGCACCCTAACTTTTTGACCCATAGAATCTACTGTTAATTCATTATTCTTTTACAGTCATTTGAGAAAATACACAGAGGAAGAATGTTACTATAAACTCAGTTAAGCTTTTAATCAAATTATTTTTGTTAATCCAACAGCAATATTTGAAAAATAGTACAAGTCTGTGGGAGAGTTGTTACTCTTCAAGTCCACAGACACCACTGACCACTTTATGCAATCACCGGGGGTTCCAGGGTTCCCAGGTCAGGAAAACTTCTGATGTATACCAGCTTACCCATTTTACAGCTGGTGAAATGGAGGCCTGGGACCTTGCTTAAAGTTCTGCAGTAAGCTACTGGCAAAGTTGGAATTGGAATCTGAGTCCTCAGTCTCCTTGTCCTCAGTTCCTTCCCATCTACCATTGTGCCTCCAATTATTTGGGAACTGTGTGTACATGTACTGAGGATCAACTTTAGAGGAAGCAGAAGGTATTCATTCTGTGGTTCTGGAAAGCCCCTTCAGCATCTGCCTCCCCCAGGTTAGCCTATAGCCATGAGATGTCCCTGTTGGTGGGGAATTTCTGGGGGATGTAAAGAAAGCCTTTTCTCTTCTGCTGCTGGTCCATCCTCCCCCTTTGTCCTGAGCACCATAAAGCACGGGGATTCTTAAATCTGAAAGCAGAGAAAGCCAGGCAAATTCTTTCAACCAGGTGTTTCTGAGGCATTGAAGACCAAATAAAAATTAAGCAATAAAAATAATAAATAAATTTAAGGGTTAAGGAAAAAAAACCCCAACAACTTGGAATAACTCTCTAAGATGAATTGTAATATCTAGCAGTTTACCAAGCCCCAGAATACATTTATGAGCCTCTTTCCTAAGGAGTAAGACCACTAGTAAAATGCTGAGCACAAGCTGTTATTCTTCTTTTGGGCCTAAATTGATTCTGTAAAATGTCTTTTAGAAAGGTTATCCCCTCTTCCCACTTACTATGAAATGTTTGGGGAAGACTAATCAGGAAGTGGAAAGTGGGTATTTAGGAACACTGAGCTTCTAGTCTGAGGAGCCAACTGGGTGTGAGGGATTAGATTTTAATCCATGGAACCGATAAAGATTTAAATAGACAGAATTAGATATTAAAAAGTAAAGATCTTGTAAGGGTGCATAGGTGGCTCAGTCAGTTGGGCATCCGACTTCTGTTCAGGCCATGATCTCCTGGTTCATGAGTTCGAACTCTGCGTTGGGCTCTTTGCTGACAGCTTGGAGCCTGGAGTCTGCTTTGGATTCTGCGTCTCCCTCTCTCTCTGCCCCTCCCCAACTCACACCATCGTTCTCTCTCTTTCTCTCAAAAATAAGTAAACATTAAAACAAATATTTAAAAAAGAAGTAAAGAGATTGTTTGTGAGGGAAAAAAATCTCTGGAATTCTACAGGTTTTAAGAGTTTTGGTGAAGATTTTAAAAATCTCGTGAAGCTAAAAGGCATGGGAATTCCTGCTTATTTTGTTTTGGAGTTCACTACTCTGAGAAGAGCAAATGGTTGAAAGAAAATGGTTCCCTGTGTTAAAGGACTCAGTCATCAGTTGGTTGGGCTCATTGACTTTTTCTTGGCATGAGTCTGGTTCAATCAGGAAAGAAAAAGGTATCCAAGATGCTGCTTTGGAACTTAGCCATAGAGCACAATTTTATAAGGAATGCTATGTACATGTTCTACCACAAGAGGATATGCTTTAGTTGGTCGCCATCTTAAATCTCTTCTCTCCAGAAGTTTCTAATTTCGTTTATTGGAAGATCTTTTCCACTGATTGTGAAATATGTCTCCAACTTTACAGTGAAAACTGCTGGGAGTGTATATTAAGTTTATAGTGAATATTACTGGAAGGCATTTGTAAAATGAGAGCCACCCCTGTATGACTACAGGAGAATTTATGGTTTTCCAATAACTAGCCTCTCAGAATTGAATAGTCTTGCCTCAGAGAAGTGACAAATCAGAGATGTTTTATAGGAGATTTAAAATTTATTTCCAATCCTGCCATTTTAATAATTCTAATCTGCAAGATTATCTCTCCTCAACTTTACCTTTTTATTACTATTTTAAAAAATAGTGTTATCCCATAAGATACTATATCCTATCTTAGAATTCTATGTCTCCGGGAACCTGAAAACCTGCTTCTGTGGAAGTGAGGCAATTCTGTAGTTCTGTTGTCAAAATTTGTAATGAGTGCTTTTCCTGCAAATTCAGCAGGAAAATAAAAAAAAAAAGTAAGGAATAAAAACAGGCAGGATGGAGGAGTTCTGGTTACCCTTTCTTTTTATGCCTCATTTGCCTTATAAATTCACAGCCTTCTGTGAAGTAATCAGGAGCAAAACTCATAGCAGGTGATATGTACTTGACAATTAGTATTGAAATAGCTTGAATGCAAGAAATCTAGAGGACTTTTAGGCAGCGCATATATTTATATCTAAAGGGAAATATATATTCAATTTTCTAGAAAATCCTCATGTATTATGATCCATTTCTTCTTAATGAAAAGGATCATGTTAGGCAAGATGCTCAGGAAACCTGCCTCTGCTTCAAGTTGTGTCTCACTCCCTTTGGCCCGGGAGCCCAGTTTCCCATATCCATTCCCAGCATCCTCTGTACCCATCCGCTGGCAATTTCCCCTTTGAATGTGTGAGAGGAAACATTTTTCTGCGGGGTATATGATTGGCTCTCCTTCTTTCCCTGCCTTTGTTCCTTCCATCCTCCCACAAATATTTGTTGAGCACCTGCGAGAGCCCAGCGTTCCCTTGCCTGGGGCTATGGCAGTGCACAAGATGTGTGTGATCTTCCAGAAGCTCACAGTTGGATTTGTGGACAGGCAAACAAGCTGTGTGCCTAGTGTAGGAAGTACCAACCAGGGTAGATTTACTTAGGAGTGATAGCCCCCAAGTAACGCGCACTCTTGGGTTTGCTTTCTATCCTGAAATTCCATGCAGAAACTTGAATGGAAACTTGTTTTAGATCTTGTCTCTCTTTTCTTCCTACGAGAGCAGCGCACAATGTATTAACTTATGTCTCTTGTTAATTGAGGTTACTGTCTGTGTTGTCCTCAAAACTATGTTGAGAGATAAACATTATATTATTTAATGCAAATGAAGGAATGCAATAAAGAGTACACAGACTTGAGAAAAATCAGCAATATTTAAAACTGCAAAAACTTTAAAATTCTTTTTAAAGGCTTGTTTGGCAACCAACTAAATAATTGCTTTCACTATTCACTTTAAGAATATATGGGGTTTTTTTCCCCCAAAGCCTTAACAAGAATCATCTGAATAGTTACCTTTCCAAAATTGCTTTTAAAGTGACTTTTTGGCTGGGACAGGGGCAAAACCACTCCCCTGCTTCCTTCTCCACAAGCGAGCTCTGGCCCTTCACCAGTGATCTGACTCTTCTCTTCAGCTGCAGCTCGGTCCTGACCTTGAGCTTTAAGTAGGCTCTGTTTTTCCTGGGTGGATCACAATATGCTAGGAGTTACTGAGGAATCAAAGAATTTTAATAGAGGTTCCCTATTCTGGAGTTGTCAAGAAAGGGCAAAAATGCATACAGGTTAAATAATAAAACAGAGATGATAGGGTTTTGATGTGGTGACAGATCTATCACTAATTAGTCACCATATAGATGGTTCAGTAGCAATGTTGTGACACTGGAAAGGGGGGGCTGTGGGCTGCTGTGATCTGATCTGTTAGGGCCGCCATAACAAAGTACCACAGACTGGGCAACTTAAACAACAAAATTTATTTGCTCACAGTTCTGGAGGCCAGAAGTGCAAAATCAGGGTGATAGGAGGTCTGGTTTTTTCTGAAGCCTCCCTCCTGGGCTCACAGATGGCCACCTTTGTGTCCTTGCAAGGTCTTTTGTCTCTGCACACGGTAGTGTCTCTGTGTGTCCTAATCGCTTCTTATGGGGAGGGAGACCAGTCAGATTAGAGGAGGGCCAGTGTAACAGCTTCATTTAACTTCACGGCCTCTTTAAAGGCCCTGTATCCAAATGCAGTCATATTCTCAGAGGTGAGGGCTTCACCATAAGAATTTGGGGAACCCACGTGAACCCAAAACAGATGGGTTCTTGGAAGAAGGTGAGAATATACTAGATCTGTAAGAAAATGGGGTAGGGATTGGATGGGTTGAAAGGTGGGAGAGAGAAAGTGTGGGGAAACATTCAACGGACAGAGACAAAGAGGGGCACGTACTGGGTTTCTTCTTATCCTGACCAAGCATTAAAGATTGACAGGATTTTTTTCTTCTTCAGAAGACAGAAGCATGTCATTCCTGGCAAGAGATGTGCTAACCAGCCCTGACTGGGGGACTGACTGTGAGTTTACATTTAAGTGACTATTCTTCAGCTTTGTGGAGCCAGGGAGAGGAACAACATGCTGTAAAAGCATCACTGGAGTGAGGAACAGGGACTGTGCACCAGGCCACGAACACTCGTGGGGATCACGTTTTTATAATCAACGCCAGCCTAACCATTAAGGAGACATCAGAGTTGGTCTCTCACTACTAGACATGTTGAGGTTGATCTCCATAGATTTGAATAATGTATTTGAACTTCCTGCCTTCTTTTTCTATTCTAACTGTATTTTTAGTTTGTTTTCTGTTTTCTAAGTTTTTAAAAGCCATCTTTATTGGCCAGATGGCATTTCATATTACACTCTCCGTTTTCAATAAATGTCAATTTAGTAGGAATTCCAGGGTCCAGAAATTCTTTTGGATGTGATGAGGCTGCCTATTGGAACCTGGATTTTTATTAGTTTTCTTAAAATTTACTATAACAACAACAACAAAAGCCTTCTCCCTTTCCTTCTTCTTTTTCCATTTGAATGCAAATGGAACCCATTTATCTAGGAAACTCTTATTTCACATTCAGTAATTTGGAGACTTTGCTGGAGCACAATACTCTTGTCCTCTTTAGAAGAGTTTACTTTCTTTTTCTCTGTTTCTTCTCAATTCAGGGATTGATACAACCATTAGCTCTATTCAGATTATGGAAATCCAGCAAGTAATAGATCATCGGTATTGCAGTGGAGACCACCGGTGCAGGTGGGTGAGCCTCCCCATCATACCCCGATTGTTTCTGGAATTTACTCAGGGCTCTGGGTTTCTGAGACTGGAATGAAAGCTGGAACTACATGGTAAAATCAATGTGTGCTTACATTGCTCCTTAAGTGAAAACACATTTGTTACATGGTAGATGAGGGAATCATAAAATGGTTGGTATTAGCAAATGTCAATAAACCAAGGCTCCCATGATTCCAGTCTCCCTCTTTAATGGGTAAGTCCAGCGAAAAAAGCTTAGAGGGCAGCTCTGTGGTTGACTCTCTGAGGACGCATACCATAGGCACAGAGCTGCTGGTTAATTTTATACACAAGAAAGACATTGTTACTGATGGTTCCAAGTAATGAGGGAGCTGACATTTATGCATTTTAATAACAAGGAATACCATTGTTTTAATTGCTAAATAATATAGCTTATTTTAGCTCTTTCAATTAGGAGGGAAAAAATCCAGATACTGCAAAAGTTATCAGCAATATCCATGTCTGTTGTGTGCCATAAGGTAATGATGCATTTAGGAGCGTAGGGTACACATAGCTTCAGAAAGCACAATATGCAAGTTGAAGGCATTAAGAGTGGGCAGTTAGTTTTCTTTCTTTGATAAATATGTACTGCGTGACTGCTAGGTTAAAGGCAAGGCCCTGTATTTGGAACTGGGGTCACAAATCTTTTGGATTCTCAGCCTAATTGCTTTTTTCAACCTAATATAACATAGGCTTCAGGTTGATGATACTGAGCTTTAAAAATAAACTGTATGGTACTTTGTGATTTGTTTATGGCTTTGACATTCGTTATGTCATTGAATTCTCACAAAGTCCCTATGAGGTTGGTAGAGTTGATCCCCATTCTGCCATTAGGAACTTGAGCTTCAGTGAGCTTCAACAAGTCAGAGACAGACATTAACTACTGTGCTAGGGGGACATAACGGTGATTCGGGTTCAAATACTAGAACTTTGACCAGGTGTTTATTCCCCCCCGAGTGTCCATTGGGGGGCACATGGTAAGAAGTAAATTCCATTTATCTAAGCTTCCTCTGGTAGAACAAGGCTCTCCTGATCCCAATTCAGATCAGTTTCTTTTACTTCTGCTTCCTCATTTTTAACTACCTACTTTAGTTTATTAAGAGAATCTAAAATGACTGGCTTTTCTTCCAACTTATCTCGTTTTGTTTCTCCATATAATTCAAGGTATGGGCAGGACATAAGAATTTGTGTTAGATACAACGTGCTTTTCTGTTGGAGTTTTCATTACAGTATGAGTCCTGGGAAGTCCCCCTTTCTCCCAAGTATCTCTCTTAAAGGGGATGTGTGTGTTGGGGTGGGGGAGGGGGGTGTCTCTGTATAAGTCCTTCTGTGGTGCAGTTTTCTCCTTTATAAAATGGTGATTCGGACTATAATAATGTTAGTTGATTCAAGTTCTGAAAGTGTGTGGTATTTCCTGCTAATGTTGCCTAAAAGGGAGTGATTCAGGGTAGAAAAGCTGGTATTCATTATTTCCAGTCCTCCTTTCCAGAGGGATTGTTAGTTTGAGGCCTTTGCCTCATTTGTCTTCTGAAATCTGTGTCTCCTTAACGGGGACTGGAGTCATTTCCGGTGCGCTCAGTTTTATGCATTTGGCCTGGGATTTGGCTTTCCATCACTTCGTCTGTGTGTTCTAACAAGCCATAAATCTTTGTGGTATATTTTATACATTAAGACCTAAAAAAGATCACTTTGAAATTTGACAGGTACATCTCTGGAAAACTTAGAACTCTACTGTGCTAAATTTGATTTTCTGTGTTTGTTATAGAGTATTTCACAGTTTACATAGTATATAATGAGTAACAAAAGCCTTTTGAAGCCTTTCCTGTGTATTTTGATTTGTGGTTTTATTTTTTTCCATAATTAGCTCTGGACATTACAATTATAATATTCCTGTTAATAAGCACACACCTGCCAATGTCAAATTCTCTCTGGAAATCAAGTAAGTGCATAACTGTAGAAAACAATTCTGCTTCTATCATTATTTGAATAGCAAGTCTGAACTTACTTCACAATTGGTCAGTAAGTTAGAAGGTGGGAAGTTATCAGTCTGTGTTGACTGATGGTGGTTGGGTTGAGGGAGGCGAGCCAGCTCGAGGGAGAAGGTTTCAAAATGAAGGCTGGGATCTTCCAGCCTCCTCCAGTGGGATGGAAAGACTCGAAGGCTTCATGCTCAGCACCTGTAAAATGGGAGTTGTCTTGGGTTTGATGCTTACAAGCTGTAGACTCCCCCTGACTGTGTCCCTTTGAATTAGGGTGGGAGCAAGAGTAATAGCACAGCTGGACAGTTTGGTGAGTTGCTGGTAGCAGTGCTGTTTCCCCAGGGGAGTTCAAGGAGTCAGGGTTTGGAGTTGGGCAGACCAGTGTTCAAATTTTGTCTCTGCCACTTACTAACTCTATAACCTTGGAGAAACTACTTATCCTCTCTGAGTTGTTTTTATCTATAAAACAAGTTTGAAATAAGACCGGAACAAGTAGAGCTGTTGTGGGAATCACTGTTAATAATAGTGACATTAATAACTACCATTTGCTGAGCACAGAGCATTATGCCAGACACTGTACACTTTAATAGCGGGTCATATAATCCTCGCAATAACACTCTGAGTTTGGTATTTCTCGTCTAGTTTAGATTTTTCAGATGGGAACACTTAGGTTTAGAGAGGTCAAACATACTTGTCCCGAAACTCACAGCCAGTAAGTGGTAGAGCTGGGTTTCAAACTCAGCCCATCCTTTAAACCATCACTTTCCTGTCTTCCTAGTGATATGAGAGATGTAAAAACATTGCCCTTTCCTGGCACATATTAGGCACTTAATAAATGGTAGCTTTTTTTATATATAAAATTTTTAAGTTATTTTAATTTATTTACTTTGAGAGAGACAGAGACAGTGTGAGTAGGGGAGGAGCAGAGAGAGAGGGAGAGAGGGAGATTCCCAGGCAGGCTCTGCGCTGGCATCACAGATGTGGAGCTTGGACTCACAAAACTGTGAGATCATGACCTTTGCCAAAACCAACAGTTGGACATTTAACCCACTGAGCCACCCAGGTGCCCCAATGGTAGCTTTTATTATCAGTACCTTTCCTTCAAAAATCACAAAGCTCTAATTTAATCTATTCTTACCAAATATTTAAAATAACTATGGTACTTTTAAGACATTCAACACACTTCACTCAAATTATGCAATGAGCTACTCATCAGGAAGATAGATGGTTTTTATTTTGTGTCTCTTGATTATAGTCTCTCCTTTTCTCTGCCCCCCCCCATTTCCTCTCTTCTCCCCTTTTTCTGCCTCTCCTTCCCTTTCTTCTGTACTCCACGCTCCCCCTCTGCTTTCCAGCTCTGTCACTCCTCCTCCATCCGTGCCTTCCTCTGTTTCACTTGGGCTTCGTACTTCTTCCCTCATCAACTTTGCTTCTACAATGAGTTCATGACACTCAACCCAATGGCTTGCCTTGGAAAGGTTTGTTTCAAGCAGCAAGTGTTTTGTGACTCAGAGCCCATCACATTTCATGCAGAGCAAGAGCTACATGTACTATTTTCTAGCGCTTCCTGAGTAGTCTGGAATAGCATTTCCTCCTTCATTCCTAGCTCTGGTGGCAGGAAGTAAGCTGACATGGTATATCCCCTGAAGTGGCAGAAGATCATCTTGAGCCACTAATCAGGCTTTTTAGGTGAAGAACCATTTGTCTAAATCACACAAGTGTGTGATTTAAAAACAACACACTTACTCAACTGAGATTGTAGGGTGTCCCACTTGTGCAAAAAGATCATTTCCAAAGACTGATGGATCTCAGCCTCTTGATGATAATTAATGGGCTAACCTCCAGAGGAGAGTCATTCTTTCTGGCAGGTCTTCTACTCTGATAGCTTTAAAGGGAGGTAAATTCTAATAGGGCTTGCCCCCACATCTCTTCCTCTGTTCACCTTGCTGCTTCAAACAGTATCTACTCAGATCAGGGGTGTGGAGAATCTGAAATCCTGGAAACTTTAGATGCAAATTCAGTTGCCAGTGAGAAGAGAAAGTATTTTCAAATCTGTGGGGATAAGAACTTCTGATGCTGGGGTGATTTAAGTCATGAAATTAGGTCATAGAGACTAACATACACTACCCCAGTAGTTGTTTTGGTCAGTTCAGGCTGCTATAACAGAAATACCATAGACTGAGTGCCCTAACAAACATTTATTTTCCTCCCTTCTGGAGGTTGGGAAGTCCTATATCAAGGCACTGGCAGATTTGGCATTTGGTGAAGGTCTGTTTCCTATTTCATAGAAGGCCATCTTCTCACTGTGTCCATATAGCAAAGGAACAAGAGAGCTCTCAGAGGTCCTTTTTATAAAATCAGTAATCCCACTCATGAGGGCTCCATGCTGAAGACCTAATCACTTCCCATAGGCTCTACCTCCTAACACAACACATTGGAGGTTGGGATTTCAGCATATGGATTTGGGGGAGAGGAACACGAACATTAAGTCCATAACAGTAATCATCTGAGACTGAGTTTCTTTCTGTAATAATGAGATGTGAACGGGCATATTGGCAATGATGAGCTTTGTGTAATAAAATGCCTATATGAAATTTTGGATTGCCTAGTTACATTCCCATTCACACCTCTTTTTATCAAGGTATAGCCTAGTGGAGCTGGTAACCGCTTTCCATTTGTCCTTTCTCTCCTTTGTCTCTTGAAGCACAACAGAGCCATTGATAGTCTTCCAGTGCAATTTCACCCTTGGAAATATATGTTTCCATAGTAAAAGGGAACCCAGAGGGATACAAAGCCTCCAAGAGGTCTCCCAGGAGATGACACAGGTAATGTTTTCCAGCCCCTGGGCATTCTGTCCCTGTTCCAGAAGAAGTGTGTCTAGAATTGTGGCACAACCTCTGTTCCCCACCAGGAGAGGGATGCCAAGAGCCAAATGCCGCTGTTTCTCCTTGCTGGCTGGCCCTGGTCACAGGGCCTTGCTCAGCATCTTCTATGTGTCCTTCAGAAGCTGCCCAATGTTTTAGCAACTTCTATCAAAAGCTATTGTCATGGATACCTTTCCTAGAGTAGTCAAAGAAATGCTTTCTCAGACTATAATATTTCCAACTGAGTGTAAAATGTGGTTATGAAATGGATCTCTCTTTCATTCATTATTTAGGGATATCAGCACATTTGGAACCTCCCAGTAGCCCCATTCTTTGATAGCACATACCACTTCCGTGTAGCTGCACCGGTAAGCTTTCTTTTTTCTTTTTCTTTTTCTTTTTCTTTTTCTTTTTCTTTTTCTTTTTCTTTTTCTTTTTCTTTTTCTTTTTCTTTTTCTTTTTCTTTTTCTTCAGTGAGAAAGAAACAGACCATTAAATCAATCACTCAATTAAATTCAGTCCGTCAATTACTTTAACTAATTTTTACATTAGTCATTCACTTTTTTTTTTTTTCTGTTCTGACAGGATTTAGCTGACTGTTCAACGGATCCTTATTTTGCTGGGATATTCTTCACAGATTACTTCTTTTACTTCTATCGGCACTGTGTCTAATTTATTTGTGTTTGGTTGAGGACTTCACCAAGGAAAAATACTCAGAAATACGGTTAACAGAAACATAACCTCTTGTAATTTCTTTCTTCTCTTTGTAAAACATTCACATTTATTGCCACAGGACTCTTTCAAGCTTTGGCTTCTGACAGTTTTGAGACATTAATGAGGGGAATAAAGTATTTGCTGCAACTTGAGATAATGTGTTTTTTTATTTTGCTGTGACCACAAAGAAAACTCTTCCTGGAGTAAACAGCACAGTTGGGCTTGAAAATACTGCTTCTGGTATTAAGGAATCTGTGAGGCCAAAGATGCAGGTCTAACTCTAGATTGTCTTATGTATTTCTTGCTGTAGCTTTTGAGAAAAATAAAAAGGCCCATTTCAACCATGTCAACTTGGAGCCACTAAACACAGACTCTTGACAGTGTATGATGTGGGGGATATTAGGGGGACGGATGGGTAGTGTCTGATAGATGAGCTCACATTCAGGCAGAATATTGGTATGTGTTTGTGGGAGAGAGGGAGAGGAAGGGAAGGAAGCAGGAAGGGAGGGAGGAAAAGAGAGGGAGAGTACACTAAAGTGCATAACATAGCTTGTTAATGAATTGGATTTAAGAGAAATAGTTGCAATTCTACCCTCTAATGCCTAATGCCTGATAGACACTAAGTTTTCTGTGCTCTTTTATGAAGCACTAACTTGTAACAAGTTTTTTAAAGTAACCCAGATAATCTAGGCCCAGGTAGTTGCATTTAACTTTCCAGTTTTCATTGTTTTTGTTTTGTTTTTCCCCAACATATGAGGGATTCTCTTACAGGGCATTAAGACCTATCTCTATTGTTTTCAGCTAAATTAGCTCTTAGAAACTTCTACCTGGCTTATGGGTACATTCGTATGCCTTTCCCAACTTAGAATGGCCAGAAATCCTCTTAGCAGGAGTCTACCAACCATGTCTTTTATTTTCTGTATTCAAATGTTTTGAAATTTTGGGATCTTGCTGACCTTAAGCAGATTCTACCTCCTAGGGTTAGCCAATTCCTAGAAATAGTAAACAACTTGCCCATGAGTGCTTTTCAAATACAAGCCAATCAGTCCAGAGTCCACACTGCACCCCACCTCCTTTACTGGGCTCTCACACTCCACCTGCCCTAACCACACCAGGGCCAGGTACCAGACAACTAGGCACAGCCCCAGAGCCTGCTGAAGTTATTCACATGAGCTAGTCTCAAGACTGTTCACCCTGCCTCACCTGCTCCTTCCCATAGGAACCACAACAAGGCACTGCCCATAGTCCCTCCCTCTACCCCCCCACCTTCCTTTGCCTCCTGACTGACCCTGGTGCTTCCCAGTATGGCCCCCACCATGTGGCATGTCCCCTTCTCTTGGGAACTGTAACAAACTATCTTCTCAATGACAATCATCTTCTGATCTGTTGGCCTTCCTGCACCTCGTATTTTCTATTAATACACTATATTTTAGGACATGAAGATTTGAGCCACTGTAGCTCTAGTTCCAGGTGACAAGGCTGCTGAGTGGCTGGCCTCCTCTTATCTTACTGTTGGCCTGGGAGTCAATTAGGAGATGAGAGTATTTGATTTTTTTTTTTTTACCTTGACAGTGATAATCAGTGTTAATAATACATCCTCCTCTTCCTTGTTTTCAAATATTAATACACCTGTGCCATGTGAATGGCATTGTGAGACCCCATCTATTAAAAAAAGAAGAGAGATGGTCCTTGCTCTCACAGAAAGCATTCTGAAATAAACTCAGTGACACAGAGGTAGTTTAGCCCAGTAGGACCTGAGACCTCAGATCCAAACAGTCCTTGTCTTAAGTTCAAATTCTCTTTTCTCTGTGTACCCTTAGGCAGGATACTTAACATCTCTAAGCCTCAATATCCTTCTGTATAGAAGAGGACATTGAGTATCTAGCTAGATAGGGTTAAATGAGATAAAATATGTAAAGCACAGATAGGCTGTAAATAAATATAAGCTATTATTGTTATAACTGCACAGAAAAGAACCATTACAATGATTACAGTGGGATTATAAGGGGACTGAGTCACTAAACACTCACACATACATCAAGGCATGTTTGTCGACTATTAAAACCAAACTACAGACAGAGCATATGCATGTGTGTTACATATGTTTATTTTTTTCTATATTTGGAAAATTGTTTTCCCTTTTACTAACAGCATAGCCTTTGTAGAAAATTAAATAAAGTAGTTAATTCTTGGGAGGAGTATTTCAGGATTCCTGCAGTTTCTTGGATTCAAATTCAGACTTGGTTGTCCTGAGTTGTATACTATCAGCCTGTCCCGGAATGACCTACATCTAGAGACTGTATTTTCCATTCCATCTTTTAATCACATCCCAGGTTCTTGGTGTGGGAGAGACTTCGTTAATTTGCCCCTTCCACTGGTGAAGGATGTTTGTGAGAAGCAGGGTTACAGAGTTCTTTCCAGCACACAGACCCCATGTTCTTTCCTTGTTTTTGATAACCTTGATGATTTAAGGTTATCATAAGTTTGGGATAACATGGGGTTTCAGATATCTAAGGTAGTTCACTAACATTGCCTATAAGAGGATTTCTCTCAAATAAATACTGTTTTCAAATTAAATTCTATTTGAAAAATGAAAGTCTTTCCCCCCACCCAAACAAAACAAAACAAAGCAAAAATGTACTACAGGAGATTGTATTGAAAGTCTTCAGAAAGAAAGGATTTAACATAATGAAGAGACCTGTGGCAATCCATGGCATCCTAGGATTAGTTAAGCACTGAGACTAAACTTTGCTGGAAGATTCTCTGTGTATTTGCAGCACTTTCCCAGTTGTGAGATGTCCACTGTGGACCATGCTGCTTCAGGCCAGAAAGAGTTTTCCTTGTGCCAGAGAACTATCGGACTCTGCTGGGATATCCCCAAATTTAAGTAGTGTCTATAAATCTTCCTCCCCAAAGCCCATAACCTCAGTCTAACCATGAGCAAAACATCAGACAAACCAAACAGAGTGATGTTCTACAAAATACCTGACCAATACTCCTTAAAATCATCAAGGTTATCAAAAAGAAGGAAAGTCTGGGAAGCTATCAAAGCCAAGAGGGGCTTAAGGAAACATGACAGCTGCATGCACTGTGGAGTCCTGGCTGGGACTCTGGAACCAAAAAGATGAAAACTAAGGACTTTTGAATAAAGTATGGACTCTAGTTAATAACAGTGTATCCATGTTGGTTCATTTATTGTGACAGACATTAATAATAAAGGGAACTAGGTGGGGAGTTTATGGGAACTCTGTGTCCTAGTTCCACTATAAATCTAAATCTGCTCTAAAATTAAAAAATGTATATATTTTTAAAAAGTCAGAAAAGAAGTCCATTAAGAGCCAGACTTAAGAATCACCTGCTGCCACCAGGTGCCATTTGTGCTAACATAGGATAAGTTCATTCCTGAAAAACAGGTACCATTTTTAACCTCAGGTCATTTATATCTTAGTTACTGTGTTTCATATCCAGTATTCCCTATCACTAATTATTTGCCAATTATTTGTCAGATTCTGTATATCAATGTCATAGAAAACACCATATAAGGTATAAACACTATAAACTATAAAATAATCACATAATATAAGCAAGTAGAATTACGAGAATTTTGAGTTCTAATAAAGAAACTCAAACAAGATTTTGAAAGCTCTGTCAGATTGATGTTTAGACAATCAAACCATAAAAATTCACTTAAAACAATTCTCTTGCATGAATTCACCCTCCAGCACTTAAAAAAGAAAAAAAGTAGAGCTTTCTTAACCTACCTCTTTTTCCATTTCCCATATTTTTACTTCTATTGCCTAAACAATTTTTGGATTTCAATGTTAGCAGATTCCCATCAACACATTATCAAAGATCTCCAACAAAGAGCAAAAAAGCAATTCTGTTGGCAGTTTACAAACCTCGTCTTGCTGGATTCTCACCATGACCTTGTGGTATTGGGAGTGAGGGGACTTATCTCCCCATTCTACAGATAAGGAAACTGAGGCACAGAGAGGGTAAGCAAGGACAAGAGCTGAGACAGATTTTCTGGTGCTAAATTTCATCCCTTTCCACTAGATGACATATCTTATTCAATGAGGCTGCCTTCCAGAACCTAAGAAATAATGGCTTATTTCTCACAGTGCTGGGGTCTGGAAGTCCAGCAGGCTTCGTGTCTGCTGAGGGCTCTTTGAGTTGCAGATATACCATCTTTGCTCTGTGCAGGCAGGTGGAGAGAAAGAGAGGGAAGAATCAAGCTCTTTGGTGTCTCTCTCTCTCTTTCTTTTAAATGTTTTTTATTTTTGAGAGAGAGGGAGACAGAGTGCAAGTGGGGAGGGGCAGAGAGAGACAGAAACACAGATTCTGAAGCAGGCTCCAGGCTCTGAGCTGTCAGCACAGAACCTGCCGACGTGGGCCTCGAACTCACAGAGCGTGAGATCACGACCTGAGCTGAAGTCAATCACTTAACTGACTGAGCCACCCAGGCACCCCTGGTGTCTCTTTCTCCAAGGGCACTAATCCCATCATGAAAACTCTCTCCTCATGATCTCATCTAAACTTAATTACCTCCCAAAGGCCCCATCTCCAAATACCTAATGTCTAGGGCTTCAGCATATGAATTCCAAAGGGAGACAATTCAGTCAGTGGAAGTACGTCCCTTACCCTTAGGAATTTTATCCCTTTCTCTACAACTCACCCAAAAGGCATTAACACGTTAATGGCTCTGGTAAGTGATGTTTACACTGTCCAGGTCTGGTACTCTGATAGGATTTATTAGAGGCCATTTAAGTCATAACACAGAATGCAGAGAGGGCAGAGGGACAGAAATGAGTGGAATCCCCTGTCACCAGCCACTAAGTCACAACTATTTATATTGCACCAGGGCTTCACCGCTCACTTAAGAATGCTAACTATCAACCTCATTCCGAGGAACACTTCAGGAAAATCTTCACTTGGCAAAGCTAGAAGTGTTTTTTGGCTTTCATTTCTTCAAGGACATGTGTCATTGATTTTTGTGTCTGATTCTAAAGAGCAGAGGAGCTCTTAAGCATCCAAGGATTTAGAATCTAGCGCATTTTCCATGCGTGGTTGTTTAAAGCTTGTTACAGTGCAGCAGCAGAGACCTCCAATTCACCAACAGTGTTCTGCACACGACTCCATCTTTCCTTGGCTGGATTCTGTGAATGGGGAAAGTCTCTGTCACATAACTGGCAGAAAGGATGGGTGCCAAAAATCACAGTCTCAATCCTTCAATTTCTTATGGCCCCACACAAATATATGTGACATCACATTTTAGAAAGACTCTTGATAACACGTCTTTGCCAGAGTTGGGTCCTCAAGCCATTTTTAGCAGCACCAGCCAGACCTCCTGTTTAAATGCAGAGCAACTGGAAAAAGAACTAGAGTCAGAACCGGGAAACTTGGTTTTGGTTCTGGCTCAACTGTTGGCCTTTGGTGTCATCTTGGGTACCTTACTTTCTGGGTTGCAAACTCGGACCCATGATCACCCTGCCTCCGTGACAGTTACTGTGAACCCTGAAAGCGATATTTACATGAGGCTTCTTGTAAAGCAGAAGGTGCTGTGTGAACACTACAAGAATATGGTTAAGAATGGTCCGTGGGAAGACACTACTTTGAGCAAATAAATAAGAAGTTGGAAATTCTCGCTTCTTTTAATGAGTTTCAGTCCATGACGCTTAGGGAAGTGACTTACCTTTCCATTCACCATCTCCTTCATGTGAAAAACATGTTGCCTAGCAGACAACAGATGCTCAGTTAACATTTGTTAAACGAAAGGTGAGGAAATAAACAATTTCCTCACATCTGCTAGGGTGTATGGCCAGATAGCACAGTAAACCAGATCTGAATTGTTCTCTCTTCCACTGTGATTTATTTTATTGCTATTATTTGGAATAATATGATGTTATTACTCTCTTCTCCAAACACATTTAAAATACCTCTACATGGCTTCCCATAGAAACGAGCAAATCACATGCCCTATTGTCTTTTAGAGGATTTCAGACCCTGATAGTCAGCTACAGCCTATTATTCATCAGTTATATTTATACTGCTGATTTTTTTACCATAAAGCACAACTGCATAAAAATCAAAATTAATTGCAGATTAATTATAAAGCACTTAGTGAATGTTTCATATCGTATGCAAACATGGAGCATTTTGACAGTAATTAGGCCGCTGTAGTTTTCCCCTGAAGTGAATTGTAAGACCTCGGGCCTGTCCTCCTGCACAAGTCCCGAAAAACATTTCCTTTTAGTGTGGATATTCTTGGCTCCCAAGAGCAGTCTCCGCAATTATCTGTAGTAGAGAAGCTACTCAAAATTATGCTAAGACGCAAAAGTCTTCATTACTCCACAAAGGGCACCTTTGCCTCTGAGAAGACACTCCACTATGGATGATCTTTCCATAGTCAGCTCCCAGAGCAGTAACAGCTTGCTCATTTTCACTCTTTTGCTGAAACACTTGGCGAGGACTTTCTATGAGCCAGACTGTAGGGAATGAAAGGAGCAGGGCATCATTTGTGACCTTTCTGAGGCGTCCCCCGACTCGGTGGACTAGCCAGACAGCCACACAGGTAGCCACCACATCACAGGGAAAGCACTGTCAGTGTGGCATTGGCGGTGGGCTGCGAGCAGACAGGGGTGGGGCTGCGAGCAGACAGGGGTGGGGCGCTGGGGCTGGCTCTCAGGTAAGTGAGAAAGAGGATGGAAGGAAAGGGGAGGCATCTAGCAGGAAGAGATGTCTGAGTTATTCTGGCTCTGAAAGAACGATGAAGCTGTTTTTGGTCTTGTGTTTTGTTTCTTCTTGAAACAGAGAAATAAAGAAAAGGTAGAGGTTGCATATGAATCAAGTCTTTATAAGAAAGAATCTGATTTTTAAGAGCGCCAGGAACTGCGAAGAGAATAATCACCACCCCCCACCCACCTGAGCCAGCCCGTCTGCTAGCTTTGCTCACAGGAGAGGCACTCCTGTTTCTAAAAGACACCCGTTCTTTCCCTCGGCTCCAGCAGCCAGCCGTCTGTCCCGGGAGATTCGAGGGAACTGTGGGAAAAGCAAAACACGTTGGGTGGGGCATGGGATGACTCAGGGAGCTGGCAGTGAGACTGTGGGTGGGGAGGCTGAGCCTCAGGACAGTGACTGACTCATCCGCAGGTACCGCTCCCCGCGGTAGGGGCGGGATAAATATGCGTGCAGTGGGCGAGGGCTGGCTCTAGGGGGCATCTGCCTCCCGGTCTCTTGGTCACTCTGCCCATGTTAAAGTAAAGAGGTTTTCCTTCCTAAAGAAAGCTTACTTCTCGTTTTTCCACCTCAGGCGTTCGTGGACTATCTCTTAAAAGATCTCCAGGGATGACTTGCCCCTTCTTTTGGCAACAGAACCCCCCGATTTTCTTTTGGCAAACTCTCTTGCCCCAGTTCTCCATCTCTATGAATCAGGTGAGGCGGATGCCACTCCCTCACGCCCGGGGAAACCACGTGACCCAGGCCTGCGTGAAGAAAATATTGCATTTCCTTGGCAACAGCGATTGGTTTGGGGGTGACTGACTGTAGGACCCAGTTCAGGCTGATCAGAACCATCCCTGGGAGTTTGACTGGAACTATAAGCAAAGGAGTTCTCTGTGGGAGTTATTAAGCCGGTAGGAGTAAGCCTGGGGCTGCTGGGGGCCATCTTACAGTCATGGTGGATTGCCTGCCTGAGAATGAAGCTCACATAAAGGGAAGTGGAGCCGAGGTATCAGGAAGACACATTTCTGACTGGCCGAGACTGGCTCAGCTGTCCACCTGGGCTTTAGTGAGCTGTGGCCAGGTGAGAGGGTCCCACGGTTAGTGGGGCTGCCTCTCAGGCTGGGTGTGGTGGTGGATAGATTCTGCCCGTAAGGATTGTGGAAAGGAAGGGAATTCCAAGCATCTTGAGTAGAGTCCCTTTTCCCCTTTGGGGTCTATATTTCTGGGACACAGAGATGATGATTATTTCCATTTCACATAAGACTTAGGGTAAGTCTGAGACCATGCAACTGGGAGGTGACAGAAGCAGAATCTTAAACCCAAGGCTTTTCATTTCTCATCCAAGTTGTTTCCTCAGCGTGGTTCTGTCTACTGTGGAATTATATAGTCTCCCTTTCTTGGCCTCACAATTACATCTAGTTTTCATTTTCAGGGATTTAATAGTACTAACTCAG
Organism: Cryptoprocta ferox; assembly: GCA_028646485.1. Lineage (NCBI taxonomy): Eukaryota > Metazoa > Chordata > Mammalia > Carnivora > Eupleridae > Cryptoprocta > Cryptoprocta ferox. The sequence continues at coordinate 44,855,726 of CM053571.1, read as the reverse complement.
TGTTTTAAAGAAACAGCTGGTGGTGATCCAGAAAGAGAAGGCCAAGCAAGAAAATCTGAACCATGAACCTTGAGCAATGTGCTGCTGTCCATTAATGAAGCAGCAAGCGAGGGTGAGGATTCTGTTAGCAAATGTCCACGGAACGGCAGCAGGAGAAAGGTGGGCCCTGTGCTTGGGACACCTGCGGGCTCGGTGGCATCTCCAGGGGTTTGGGCAGTAGCTGAAGTGGCTGAGAATTTGATTCTTCATTTATACGTTTGAGTAGCAAATGCCACTAGCCCGAGAGTGATATCTTGTTTGAGTAGCAAATGCCACTAGCCCAAGAGTGATATCTTGTTATAAAGTGCCGCATCCGGGGGGCACCTGGGTGGCTCGGTCGCTTAAGCATCCGACTCTTGATTTCGACTCAGGTCATGGTCTTACAGTTCCTGGATCTAGCCCTTTGCCGGGCTCCGTGCTGAGCATGGAGCCTGCTTAGGATTCTCTCTCTCCCTGTCTCTCTGCCCCTCCCCTGTGCATGCTTTCTCTCTCTTAAAAAAAAATGAATAAACTTAAAAAATAAAGTGCCCCATCTGGGCCTTCTGTAAGCATGGGTGGCCAGATTTCAGATTTATAGCTTATGCTTCCATAAACTTAGACTTTTCTATTCTACCCTTTGTTTCCTATATCCCACCAGTCTTGGGGCAGGCGATGGGGGAGGAGGAGGGAAGGAAACGTTCATGAATACAATCACCAAATTGTGTTTCTTTGTCCCTGATGTGACCTGCTGTGCAGGACTCCCCCCTCCCACCCCACCACCACCCTTCTCCAATTCTCAGTGTCCCCGAGGGTAGGTCATTCATATACAGCAGTGGTCCTTAGTTGTGATGTGGCAGTTACCATTCTCCTTTTCTCTTTTGTAGCTCTTTGGGGAGTTCTCTCTGGTCCCTGCCACTCCCAAATTTAGTGACTCACCCACTGATACTGACCAAAGATGCCACAAGTAGCTGCTGAAGGTACTGCTGTTACTGCCCATCAGTGTCAGTGCCTTGGCAGAGGTGGTGAGAGCTTTGTCTGCCAACACTGCCACCAGAGGTGCTGGGTCTACTGATGCCGGTGCTTGGCCCCCATGGACTCTGTGCTAAGGCAGCTCTGTTTTGGGAGCCTCCTCTTCTGAGGAGTCGGCCTTCATTGAATTCATGCCACTCGGATCAGGGGATGATCGGAAAGTTGGACTTTATTATATTAAATGTTTATTTATTTTTAAGAGAGAGACAGAGAACAGGGGAGGGGTAGAGAGAGAGGGAGACACAGAATCCAAAGCAGACTCCAGGCTCTGAGCTATCAGCACAGAGCCTGACGCAGGGCTCGAACTCACAAGCCATGAGACCATGACCTGAGCCAAAGTCGAACGCTCAACCGACTGAGCCACCCAGGCGCCCCAAGGATTTTATTATATTAGAAATATCTCCCAGGAAGCTGCATTTTGTCCTAGAACCTAAAACTTGTGGACCTCTATCCTTGCTTCCCTTGGTCTGTCATTTTTTTAAAGTTTATTTTTTATTTATTTTGAGAAAGATACAGAGAGCAAGGAGAGAGGGGGAGCTAGAGAAGGACACAGAATCCCAAGCAGGCCCACGCTGCCAGCACAGAGCCCGATACAGGGCTTGAACTCACAAACTATGAGATCATGACCTTTGGTCTGTCATTTAAAAGACCTTGGGGACTCACCCCGTAGCCAGACATGCTTGAATCCTATGTAAGTGTAGATTTTAGACCAAAATGTAAGTAAATACATGCAAATGTAAGGGCACCTTCTGACAGACTTTCCACTGTTATCAAATAGGGCTTTATATAATTTTACCCCTGAGGCAGAGTGAAACCAACTCATAGAACCGTTTTAGAAATGCAAATATATCCCAGGACACACACAGCTTTACCTTAGCTCCCATGCTAGAAGGATCCTGATGACAAAATCCTCCCAGGCAATTCTCCACGCCTTATGCAAGCAAATTGGTGCTTGCAGCTAACCTCTCAAGGAGAGGGTGCTCCTGACCCTTGCAATATTCTGGCTTCTGTTTTCCTTTGTGGCAAGAGCAAAACCGAACCAACAAAAAACTGAGAATAGCACTGCTCCTGAGAAGCACATAAACTCAACTGGGATACTCTCCAAGTGAGAAATTTTCTCTCCCCTGACCCAAAGATCCCCGACCTCTGCAGTTTTAGAACAATGCACAATTATTTAAGTCTGTGCACTAATACTTCTTTAATGTGTTTTAATTTTTTATTCAAGTCTTAGAGACTTTCTGGAACAGACTGTTTTTTTAAACAAACCAAATTTAGGACATCTATTTAAATCACTTTTGAAATGCAAAGAATTTTTTTTTTTTTTTGGTAAATAGTGGTTTACAAATGGCATCATTCCATTTCCATTATGACACTTTGACAGGTTATTAAAATTATGTGTTCACATGGTTAATTTTTGACCAGGGGACTGGAAGATGGAGAAAATGAAAACAGTGGTGAAAAGGAGGAATAATATGTGTGCATGTGTGTGTGTGTGTGCGCGCGCGCGCGCGCGCGCGTGTGTGTGTGTGTGTGTGTGTGTGTGTGTGTGTGTATGCCAGAGTAAGATAGTGAAATGTTTTCCTCAACCCACTTAGGATTCATGGCTGGGTCTCAAAATTAAACTGACAAAGACAGATTATCAGGGGAGAAGCACGTAAATTTATTTAGTGCAAATTTTACATGACACAGGAAACTTCATAAGGAAATAAAGACCTAAGGAAACAGATAAGCCTGAGTATTTTTATGCTATATTTGCTGAAAAGTGGACAGTCATGTAGAAATATAGTAGGCTAAAAAGTATGAGGTAAGTGTAGTAAATTGGGGGAAATTTAGTGAGGCCCGTTCAGAGTTTTGTTGATGGTGTCACTTTGTATTCAGAGATAAAAGAAACACTCCTTTCCTCCAGATATAGGGAGGAAATCTCTCAAATGGGGATTTTATAACCTGTTTCTGAAGAGAAGACCTATGGGAAGGAGCCCATTTTGCTATTTCTCCAACTCCAGCTTAAAGTATTTGATATGGGGTTCAGTTCAAGATGGCAACCCACCATTGGTTGGGAACTCACAACCTGGGGCTTCTCCCTAAGGATCAAGGGGTTCATACCTTACATTTGGCACCCCAGCTTTTAAGATCAGCACCTGAGAGACGAGCCCCCAAAATATCTGGCATGGAAGACCAACAGGGTTCCTATCACCAGACCTGCAGGGCTATGGCAAACTGAGTCTCTTAAAGGGATCATGTGTTGACTCACCCGATCCCGGGCCAGTGCAGAAGCAGGCTTCTGAAAAGTGCCCAAACATGCAAAACTCATTTCTTAATTTTAAAGGGTTGGTCTAAGATGGTAGGAGAATATCCTCCAGGGAAGGAAGCTGTTGGATGCCATCTTCCTGCTTCCCTCCTCCTTGCTAAAGTCAACAGGTGCCATCTTTTTTTTCCTTTCACTTGAGTGCCATCTCTGTACTCCAGCTGGCAGAGGCCGTCTTCCATGTGCTCCTTCTTCCTTGCTAAAGCTGGCAATCACTATCTCTTTCTTAAATTTCCCTCTTTCCTCCTCCTCCTTTCTTTCTTTCTTTCCTTTTTCTTTTCCTTAAAAAAATTTTTTTTCAGTCAGTCTTATCTTTGTACTTCCTCTCTGTCTCACTCCACCCTGTAGGCGCCATCTTTATGCTCTCTCTTTGTCACTCTCAAGTGCCAGTATCTCACAGAGCAGAAGAGGGGAGCTTCCACACATGTCTGGTGCCTTGGTTTTTACAATGGTGACCTGGGTTTTGTGGCTGTCACCTAGGAGATGCCCCGTGATTGCCTAGATCTGGAAGCCGTGCAGGGGGTAGGGGGTGTGTGTTCCTGGGTCCCACAAGACTGTAACAATGGGGAAGACAGTCCTTGGCAGGCCACTACTCCTAGGGAACTACCCAGACAGCAGACTGAAACACACCCCAGTCTTTCTGAGAAAGAGGCATATTTACTTTTCCAAGAACTTCGGCCTGAGGGGCAGGCTTCTGGTTTGGCCCATGGAAAAGTGTCAGAGGGGCTCTCGGGGAACAGAGACTGGTGAACGGAATCTTTGCGCTCTCCCTCTGCCTTGCCCTGGCTCCTCTGTATCTTACAAAAAAGAGCTTATACCCTTCCCTGGCACCCTGATTTTTGTGGCTTCTGCCAGGGGACACCTACCTCAACATTGCCTGGCTCTGGTGGCCAGTGGGGCTTATGCTTGTGGGTCCCACAGGTCTGTAACCAATGGAGAAAGAGTTCTCAAGCAGCTACCACCCCCAAGGGACAACAAGAGGCAACAGACCAAGGAGCTCAATCTTTTTGGGAAGAGGCCAATTAGCCGATCAGCTAGGGGCAGACTGAGGAACAGGCTTCTAATTAAACACACATCCGAGGGCTGACCCTGAACCTTTCCTGAGACCTTGGAGAGTAGGTACCACCTTCTTGCTCTCCCTCTGTTGTGGTCCAGAGTGCCAGTATCTCTTGGAGGGGAGCTTTTATAGGTGCCTGGTACCCCAGTTTTTACATCTGGTGTCCTGGTTTTTGTGGCTGCTGCCTAGGAGATGGAGATGTCCCTTGACCGCCTGGCTCTGGTGGCCAGGGGGGCATGTGTTCCTGGTTCCCACAGGCTGGAACAATGGGAGAGACCGTTCTTGGCAGGCCACCACCCCCAGGGCACTACCCAGATAGCAGATTGAAACACAACCCCAGCCTTTCTGTGAAAAAGACCTACTTGCTAGTCTTGGAGCTTTAGTTTTAGGGGGAGGCTTCAGATTTGGCACACATTTAGAGGCACAGACGTGCTCTCAGGGAATGTAGGCAGAGGGACGCCATTTTTGCATTCTCCCTCTAACTGGCTACAGCCAGATATCTCATAAATGAGCTCGAATGCTTGTCTGGAGCCCCAGTTTTTGTGACTGCTGTCAAGGGGACACTGGACACCACCAGATCACCTGGCTTTGAGGGCCAGCTAGGCTTATGCTTGTGGAATGTATATATTTGCCTTCTTCAAAAACCAACTTCCAATCAGCCTGAATGTAGGTGCTGATCGAGATTCTCCCCTTGGGACACTGACTGGTCCTGGTACATCCTCAACTACTGGTAGCTATTAAAAATAAAATAGGCTGCTTGGACAGTCACTGAAGTTTGAGAGACAGCTAGGGAGATAGGTCAGTGTTGAGTGATAAGGCTTATCTCCTACATGAGGCCGCTCTTTCAAGACCATGAGAGGTGGCTGTTTCCTCTATTGCATAGAAATGATGGTTGCAAGGGGCAGGGGGTTGAGGGTGGGTGAAATGGTGAAGGGAGTCAAAAGGCACAGACTTCCAGTTATGAAATAAATAAGTCATGGGGATGCATGGTGACTGTAGTTAACAATACTGTATTGTATACTTGGAAGTTGTTAAGAGAGTAGATCTTAAAAGTTCTCATCACAAGGAAAAAAAATCCTGTAACTATATATGGTGACAGATGTTAACTAGGTTTATTGTGGGGATCATATCTCAATATATACAAATATTGGGTCATTATGTTGTGCTCCTGATACACATCCTGTTGGATGTTAACTCCATAAAAAAAGGAAAAAATAAAATATTCAGGGTGCCATATTTGGGGGTAACATGTTCTGAACCCTATCACCGGCCAAACATCAAGGGGTTCTTATAGTCTATCTATCTAACCTCGCCCCCCACCTCCATGTCCGCACAGGCTCACAATTGTATTTCAGATCTTTTCACAGGAAGCTGATAAGAGTATTCAACCCAGTCTACGAGGTATTTGTGAAGCAAATATACTTACGTGTCTCTCATACACAACAGGGGTCTAACAAAACACAAATGCATTTCAAAGCACCCTCCCACTCTGAGTTGCTTCCGTTAGCTGTTGCTCCCAAGGACCCTGAACAGGAAAGATTTAAACCCACTTCAACTCCACTTCAGCTGCACCTTACATTCGGTCTCGTATTTAAGAAAATTTCCCAGGGCTGAGACAATTTTGTATATGTGGGTTTGCATTTCATTGGCTCCCTCAGCTCAAAACGAGCCACGGATTATGTGAGGCAGTGTCTCTCTCAAGTGGTCCTTTCCTGAGCAAAGGGAAATGCTCGCCAGGAATAACTGAGTCGGTCATACCTGCTGAAGTCATCACGACCCAGGAAGGAGCATATGGGAAACTTTAAGACGACCGGTCCTTTAAAGTCGGCCATGTTGTATTTCACTGGCAGTACATGAAAGGAAAACAGAGCTTGAATGACAGGCTGCATTTGTTTTAGTGCCCAGAGCAGGACTTCTCAACCTTTAACATGCATACAATGAAGGGATCCTGTTGAAATTCTTGTTCTGACTCAGTAGGTCTGGGGTGGGGCCTGAGAACTTGCCTTTCTATCAAGTCCTGCATGATGTTGATGCTGCCAGTCTGGGGACCCACTCTGAGTGGCAAATCGTTAATTTGCCAAGTGTTTTCCTATGTCATCCCATTCAATCCTTAGGACAAGCCTGTAAGGCACTTGACACATGGCCATTTTACAGAAGTGGAGACACCTTCAGTGAGGAAAACAAGCTTGCTTAGGGTACGCAATCAGTAGGACCTATACTCAGTCATCTAAATCCAAGTCCAGTGTTTCCTCCCAAGTGATGGTGATCCTCCACCCATGATAATGTCACCCAGATAATTACACATCAGGGCTTTTGATTCGGAGAGCTGGTTCTGCCGCACGCTGCTCTGTGTTCCTAGATCTTGAATCGTTAAATCTGCTCCTGGGCTGCCTGTGTGGTTCAGTTGGCTAAGTGTCTGACTTTGGCTCAGGTCACAATCTCACCGTTTGTGAGTTCGAGCCCTATGTGGGGCTCTGCACCAACAGTGTGGAGCCTGCTTGGGATTCTCTTTCTCTCTCTCTCTCTCTCTCTCTCTCTCTCTCTCTCTCTCTCTGCCCCTCCCTGACTCATGCTTTCTCCCCCTCTCTCTAAATAAATAAATAAACCTAAAAAAAAAAACACTGCTCCTTATGTAGCTTGTTAGCATGTTTTGCTTGGTGATTCTGTCATCCTACATGCTATCCCTCTCTACTTCATACTTTATACCTGCCTCACAGGTAGGTATAAAATTCCTGGTTTCTCATATCTGAATTAGAAATATAGGCTTTTCAGTGATGTTTGGAGGCTCAGATATTGATGGGTACATAGAGAACTGATCTATGATAAGTAAAACAAGCAGTGTATAGAGAATTGCAGTAAGAGATTAGACATCTTCCTATTGATAATAACAACATAATAAGAATAATAGTATATGCTAGGAGTTGACAAAAGCATGATAGGTAGACACAGGGACTTGGGAGTTTGCTTATTTTTTTTTAAGTTTATTTATTTTGAGAGAGAGAGAGAGAGAGATCAAGTAGGGGAGGGGCAGAGAGAGAGAGGGAGAGAGAATCCAAAGCAGGCTCTTCACTGTCAGCTCAGAGCCCAATGCGGAGCTCAAACTCATGAAGTGTAAGATCATGACCTGAGCTGAAATCAAGAGTTGGATGCTTAACCAACTGAGCCACCCAGGCGTCCTGGCTTGGGAGTTTTGAATCCTGGTTCTTCCTCTTACCAAATGAGTAACTTTAGCTCAGTCACTTAACCTCTCTGTGCTTTGATTTCCTCATATCTTAAAAGAAGACAATATGGTTTTTGTGACAACTAAAATATTGAATTCATAACTATGCCCAGCACATATTACTCAATAAATATTAATGAGCATCATATTGCCAGTCATACCAACCTCCTTAATTTTAAGATAGAGCCACAGAGGCCCAAAAAAGCTTAAGTGGTTTCAACATTCATTAAGAAACAATCATGAGGCTTTTGCTATGCATCAGACATTTACTAGTTGATGGCTAGACTACTGTTGTAAAATGGGAAGTTGGAGAGCTGCTAACCGAACACAGAACTGCTAATTTCTGCTCCATTATGATGAGTGTGAGCCAATGTTCACCACACTCCCTGCCACTCTGGGTTTTTAACAGGTTATTGATATTCCAAACATTTCCTTGGGCGGCAAGAATCACCGAATGAGTAACTTTGGGTCAGTTTCTCCATTTGTCTTCCTGGAGGGCCCTGCAGTGTGGACTGAAAAGCATGGCGCCCTGAGCTGAGGCTTGGGTGCTGCAGAACCGCTAATGGGGTGCCTGGCTTGAAGGTCAAGAATGCTCTCACAGCCTGGTGCTTGGGATTGCTCTCCCCACACACACCTTTCCAACCCCACCCAGAGACTGTTGGGTTTAGAATCAGCATCGCTTACCTGGCTGAAGTTTGTGCTATTGGCATCTCTGTCCCCGAGGGCAGTAAGGAATCCAGTTACCCTAGGTTGCGGGGCAGGGGTGCCGGTTTGCAGCTGACCCTCCAGGCACATTATACAGTTCTCTATTGCAAAGCCTTTGTGTCCAGAGAATTCTCTGGCTCTGAGCTTCCGTACTTTTGTTTGGAGCAGTCTCGCCCCAGTCTTCAAGTTTCAGGTAAGGCATCTGGCGTATAACTAAGGGATAAGCAGAAGAAATAAAAATCTTTTATTACTTGAGTGAAGCCAGGTATGTGCAAATAAACAATGAAGAAGTGCAGATGACTTCAAGAGAGGAATTGTATAAACTCCCAAGGGGCTAGTCCCCATCTTTACAAACCAAGGGTTGCTTAACATTTCATTACTTTGTTTTCCTCTTTGTGCCGAATGCAAATATATGCTCATTGGCAGCAATCTAAGGGGCACATTCCCTTAAAAATTGGCTTTTATTGCAAATATTTGTTGCATTGCAAATTATTTCAATGTTATCAAATAATTTTTCCTTCAACAATAGCTCCTGTATGTGAAGCCGGTGCATGCAGAAAACCCAGACATGTTGAAAATAAACCTTCATAGATAGTCTAGCCCAGGGGAGTTCACTGCCCCAGTTACAGCGTTTTTGGATTGCACAGGATAAAGGCCTCCAAACTGAGGAATGTGCAAGATGGGAAAAGCTGTGATTTTTTGTCTTTATCCAGGGAAGGAGAATTAGTAATGCTGACCTCCCAATGCACTAAGTTATAGAATTAGACAAAATGCAAATTTTTTAAAAGTTTATTTATTTCTGAGAGAGAGGAGAGAGTGTGAGCAAGTGGGGGAAGGACAGAGAGAGAGGGAGGGAAAGGGAGAATCTGAGGCTCTGACAGTGCAGAGCCCAATGCAGGGCTCGAACTCACAAACCATGAGATCATGACCTGAGCCGAAGTCAGATGCTTAAGTGACTGAGCCTCTTAGGCACCCTCAAAATTCAATTTTTTAAAAGTGGTTTTATCGGAACAATATGTGCACATAATTTCAGGAGTTGAATGGGACTAGTAAGCCCATCGCTGAGGCCATGTTCTCTCCTACACCCATTTCACTGCCCGGCAACTATTTTCTGCTCTTTTAAGCTCTTTGTTCTTGAACGAGGCCCATGCTTCTAAAGAATATGCTTATGCTGCTATTGTTCATCAATTTTAGGCATTACAGTAGATGAAGATTTAGCTCAACTACCTTCCACTTCATCCTGCAATATGTTTATACCAAAATTCTGTAACATTTATATTCTGTTTTCATTATTCTGAATGCAACATCATCATTGCCGAGCTTAGAGGTATGATTGTATTTACTGTGAGTTTTGTTGTTGTTATTTCCTGGGCTCTGTTTCCTACAGCAGTTGGGAAATTTTCCACTGGGTACACTCTTCCCCTACTTCGTCAGGCCAGTGACCAGAATTCGCCAGCCTCGTGGTCGATGGATGTCTCCACTAACAGCACATCTTCAGGCAGCATATTTACCTAGATTGATTCCTTCTGGCTTCTGCCCAACCTCATTGAGCAGCAAAACGCGAGACCCCTCCATGATCTAAGCTTCATAAGTAGGATTTAGAGATGGCAAGAAGAGAGAACCACATAAGTAAGGGCAAGAGGTAACCATGAGGATGGCATCATCTAGAAAAGATTGTCTGAGATCTTTAGATGCTGCGTGCTATAAAATCTTACTACCACATGGATGTGGATACCAAGTCAGGGGATAGCTTTAGAATCACGTGAGGATTTTCCATTCTCTTCATAAAAATGACACGTACATCTGGACAGCCTAAAAATCTATTTCATTCAGAAATGTATTAATTGGCTCATGAAACCTGGAATCACTCACCCGGTGTTTTACCATCAGGCCCCTTATGGCTGTGTCTTCCTCCTCCTCCTTTTCGCGGCACTGTTGAGAAAAGACAAGCATCTGCCTGCGGTTGCATTCCGGCCTCTGAATAGATCCCCCGGAGTACCAAGCATGAAGGGATCGAAGCCTGTGCAACCGCACACAGGCATGCACGCAATTACACACATCCCCAGAAGTAATAAGCACACACACAGACTCACACACGCACATTGATCTTTACTGGATTTCTGTTTAATCCTCCCTGATTCTTTTAAAGCCTTTTTCCCCAGGAAAAGAGAAAGAGACTAAGAACAGACTCTTAACTATAGAAAACGAACTGATGGTTATCAGAGGAGAGGTAGGTGGGGAGATGGGTGAAATGGGGTGACGGGGATTAAAGAGTAATCATGATGAAAAAAATAGGAAAGGTAATAATGAATGGACGAACCGGCAGGGAAGGGATGATGGGAAGCTTGAAAAGAATCCCTGTTGCACTTTTGCTTTCAAACCCAAGATATAGAAAACCATATTTATAATAACCAGGGCAAGTTAATGCAGATGGCAAGCCAAGGACATGAAAGCAAAATGCTGTTTAGTAATGTTAATAAAAACTGAGAATTTCTCTGTTTCAGTTTCCCTGTTAATGTCCTTGCTAGGGATGGGAATAACTGAAAAGATTTATAAAGTGGTCAGTCTTCTTATGGACAGGGGAGACTCCTAAACTTTCCTCCAGGCTTGCCACCAGTATTTAGTCCAGCACAACATGAATTGAGATTTTCCTTCTGAAATTTTCATTTTATTTTATTTTATTCATTTATTTATTTATTTTTGAGAAAGGGGAGAGAGAGAAAGAGAGAGTGGAGGAGGGGCAGAGAGAGAGGGAGAGAGAAAATCCCAAGCAGGCTCTGCACTGTCAGTGCAGAAGGGCTCAGAAGCAGGGCTAGATCCCATGAACTGTGAGATCATGACCTGAGTGGAGATCAAGAGTCGGACGCTTAACCCACTGAGCCACCCAGGCTCCCCTAAAACCTTCATTTTAAAAGTCATGAATTCCAAACAGGAAAAGCAAAGCTTCAGTCTGAAGCATAGGCCTTGCTCTTAACTCCCCTTCCTCTGACTCCACATTTGCCAAGAACATGGCTGATTATAATCTGTCCATATAGAGTTTCCTATAGGGAGCAAATATTTGATCAACTGACGTAAGCATCCCAGTCAGCCTGGCAGCTTTGGTTTTCATTGTGAATGAACTGGCCTTTGTTTTTTGTTTTGTTTTGTTTTGTTTTGTTTTTCAATATTTATTTATATTTGAGAGAAAGAGAGAGAGGAGAGAGAGAGAGAGAGAGCAAGTGGGGGAGGGGCAGAGAGAGAGGGGACACAGACTCTAAAGCAGGCTCCAGTCTCTGAGCTGTCAGCACAGAGCCCAATGTGGGGCTGGAACTCACAAGCTGTGAGATCATGACCTGAGCCAAAGTTGGACATTTAACCAACTGAACCACCCAGGTGCCCCTGGCCTTTGGTTTATACGCCACTTACTTGAAAGGTGGGTTTACATGAGGCTGACCACCAGACAGCTGCTATGTTATGGTGCTCTAATGAAATCAAAGATTTTAATTAACCTGCACATACATTTGAGAGGATCCACTCACTCCCTTTCTGCCTACAGACCTACTCCTGCCATTTGCAGAGCCCAGGACAAAAGTACAAATGGAGGACTCAAGCCTATGTCTAATTCCCCTTATCTTCCCATTGATGGCTTTAGTCTTCACAGCAGGGACCATGTGAGCATCCATGAGGACACCCAAGTCACCAAGTCCAAGGTCTGCCCCAGTCCCTGCCTGCCCAATTGCCACTCCTTGGTCATCTCAGAGGCCCAGGGGTGTGCATAGAGCAATGACTACCTTTGGGAGGACAGACCCAAGACAGAAGCCCAAGCAGGATCTGCCACATGCTATAGGCCATTTGACGAAGGTGATCTAGGGGTGGGAGGTTGACTTCAGAGCGGGCATCTCTCCTTGACTTTAGGGTCTCTGTACTCTGTGGAAAGGGTTTGCAAAAGGAAGAGCCTAGGGCGGGGGACCTAGTTGCCCAGTTCTAAGGGTGATACTGCCCACGTGGCCATCCTTTCCCTACTCTGAGGACATTCAGGAGTGATCGTATTATCTCCTTGGATGATCTATCTCAGCTCACTGAACCTGCATTACTTCCTACTGTAATGTAATTTGCCAAACTGTGGCCTAAGGGGGATCTGACTCAGGCCTGTGGACCATAAGCAAAGCCATATCTTGCTTGAAATAGTTCTCTAAAGACCTGGAAGAAACTTTGGGGTTTTCTATTAATATGTGTAGAAGTTCCTCAGGCAATTGGACTGAATTCTGAACTATGTAGAAATGCGGTCTAGGGTCACAGCCTCATCTGTCTTAATTACAGGGTCAAGGACAGAGAAGACTTTACTTAACTGCTAATGGAAGTCCTTAATCTGACTGAACCTGAACCATTTGGCCCAGAGAAATTAGCACATAGCGATAGCTAATGATATTCAAACAGTTTTAAAATAATCTAATATTCCAGAGCTCTGTGTTTGGCTGATGGGAAAGAGAATGTGAAAAGAACGACATGGCACTTACTTGCTTATAAATATGCTTTGGGGCAGAATGGTTGCAGGAGCGATCTCATTTTGTTCCAAGAGATTTCACTGCTGTTTCAAAAATACTCCATTCTGTCTTGCTAATAGAACCAAGCCACAGAGCTGCGTTAAGAGAGGGGCAGAAGAGGTTTTTAATCTACTCAGCCAGCTGGTCTGTCCTCTAGATTATACAGGGGGAGGAGGAAGAGCAAAACATAAAACATAATGTGACACACAGAGCAATGTGATGTGATTACCCGAGAGAAGATGCCTTAAAGGTAAATGGATGGGAAATCAATATTTATAAAGTTCTGGGTGGGGTGAACAGTTGGCCCTTTCTGATAATATCGAAATGGCTGAAGAGCTGTGGTCAGGAGGATTGGCCTCTTTGACTGCTCATTCAATTTTATATCTGGTCAATCATTTATTCATTCAGCCAGTATCTAAGTACTGGCCACATGCAAGGCACTGTTTAACAAGAGACCATTTCTAAGGATCCTTTTCCTTCACCTCCTTTCTTATCTTCTACTCTCCATCTTCAACCTCATCCCAGGGGAGGTAGTGTCACATAATAATTAGCTACGCAGGCCGTGTACCTGTTATTTCATGTCCTGGAGCCTTGGATTCCTCATCTGTAAAACAAGGGTAGTAATAGTGCTTAGCTTGCCCTGGTGGTTCGGCACACACTGAGCTCCCAAGAAGTGTTAAATATGAATAACGTAGTGAAAAACATAATAATAATTTGCTTCATAGGCTGCTGAAGCTAACTGGGATCTGCTTTAGGAAAAAGTGGCATTAGCCAGAAATGAATCAAGAATAATGTTTGTTACTTGCAATGTTTTGCATTTCTTGAGCATGAAGAAACCACTAGCATTTATTTAGTGCATGCCATGCTAGGATATAAACAAGCCTTTTGAATCTGTGGTATTTGTTAGGGAGAGAAAAAAAACAGTTTTTCATTTACCCTCTTAAGTTTAGTTGCGGAGGCCCTGAAAAAAAAAGTGGTAAGGGGCAGATTGGCAGGAGAAAAAGGTTTATTTCGTATGAATATGGGAAGTCTCACAGGAATGAAATGAAAAGTCCAAAGAGGCATTAGACTGGAAGGCTTACGTACCATTTTGATGAAGAGTGATAAATGTGGAGACGTGACGTGGCAAAAGAAAAAAAAATCTAAGCTTCTGAGCTTGTGTGAAGTTAAATATATGCGGGAAACTAATGGAAGATAAGGGCTGTTCATTTGAGTCAGGTACTTGCCACGTTTACACAGATGGTAAGTAGTAGAACTGGGAATCAGTTCTGGAAATTCAGGTTTCATGAGTCTAGAATCAGCCCCCTTACCCATCAACCTCCCTGAAATTCTGTGGACACAGCAGTGGCAGAGATCCTGAAACAGCCAGCATTACAAATAAATTCCAATTTTGACCATTAGATGAGGGAGAAAACTGTCTGCTCAGCAGCTGGGCCCTGGACTCTGTTTGGTTACTGTTTCAAAGAATTCATCATAGAGTGCCGGATGACAGACTTCTATTACAGGAAGAAGGGGAGCATGTGCTGAAATTCTGAATGAAGCCTCCAAGTCACGTGTAACTGTGGTTCCAAAGTCACCAGTCATTTCTTCCTCCTTTGTTTGCATTGGCACTTGGTAGAGTCCTTGGGTATTTAAGTGGCTCCCTGTTTGTAGAATGAGAACATTTTGGTAGATTGGTGCTCCTCTCTGCAAATGAGACAGACACTGCTATGCAGCTGGAGAAAAACAATTAGGGCCATCAGAACCCTATAGGGTGGGCTGATGGCTTTTATTAGGTAATCATTGTGTGCAAAATGAGCACAGAGAAACTAGGTACAGAATCTGGCCATGCAGAGGTTGTTTCGTTTTATTTTGTTTTGTTTTAACTCAGCAGATCTAAATTCACAAAGCCTAATTTATCGAACTCAAATCTTTTGCTTTAACTGAAAATTTATCCCAAGTGTTGATTACTTGGTTTACCGTTCTACTTGAAGACCTCCAGAATTCAGTGACAGGTCCTTTGGTTTCCTATTGAATGGCTGTAAATGTGTTTCCTCTTGGGGGATAGGATTCTGAAGCCATTCTCCATCGATGAATCATTTGTAGATTGATTCCTGGTCATACAGATTCAGTCCCCATGTACACGTACAGTCATATAGGCTAAAGCAGTTTGATGGGGGAGCAAGTATGAGGATAAATTCAGACTCCTAAATACAGACATTCCAACATACAGGCAATTGATTTTTTATCTCCACACAAAAACGTCTCTCCTCAGAGCCTGGGTGGCTCAGTCGGTTAAGTGTCGTGATCTCGCGGTCCGTGAGTTCAAGCCCCGCATCAGGCTCTGTGCTGACAGCTCAGAGCCTGGAGCCTGCTTCAGATTCTGTGTCTCCCTCTCTCTCTGCCCCTCACCCGCTCATGCTCTGTCTCTCTCTGTCTCTCAAAAATGAATAAATGTTAAAAAAAAATCTCTCCTCAGGATAAAAGGTAAGCTCCTTTACACAGAAGAAAGTTTGGTGCGGTAGTTACAAATGCAGTCCTGGTGACTATCTGCCCGCCATTGTAGTACTGCAGCCATCTTGCACCAGAAAGAGAAGGCCTGCCTGAGGGTAAGGCCAGCATGGCCCAAATTAGAGAAACCGGGTCCTGAAGATGCTGCAGGAAATCAGAATACTCCACCCCAAAATACGCCACTTTGGTAAAGGGTTTATTTTGAGTTGGAGGAAAATGAGAATCAACAGATGCAGAAAGAAGCCTTCTTGGAACTTTCATCCTCCGACTAAAAGTAGAAACTTCTGAGAAATGAGGACTGTCCTCTCCTAGGAAAGTTTTTATGGCAATGAGGAAGTTGGGCCAAGATGGACCAGCACAAACAAATCTTTCCCTGTTAGTTTTCCCCATAGATTTACCTTCCCACAGTTGGCTGCCCTCGAAGCCTAAAACCTTTTCCTTTCTCTCATCACTTCTGTACAAATTTATTCTTCTTTGTTAAGATCCTATATAAGCCCCAATTCTAATCACCACTTTGAGTTTGAGTTACTTGTCATGGAGTTTCTCCTATGTACATGCATGCTGTACATGTTAATTGTTGTTTTTTTCTTGATAATCTGCTTTTTGTCAGTCTAATTTGTAGGGCTCCAGCTAGAGAACATAGGAGAATTTGGAGAAAAGTTTTCTTTTCCTCCCCTACAATGCCAACAGGAGCCCCGATCAAGCTGAGCTGAAAGCCAGAACTGTCACTAGATTTTTCAGACATGTAAGTCAAAACATTTTTGTTCTGCCTAAACCATCTTAGGTGGTTTTTTTTCCATCATGCACATTCTATTCTCCAGCTATCAGAATTTTTCCCAATATCGAAGTCTGTTCAAATGCACCTCTACGCGAAGCCTTCCTTATTCTCTGAAGCTTTCCTTATTTCCTTTGGGCAGAGTGGCATCTGCCTGCTTCTCTCCCTCCTTCTGTTTCCCTGAAGGACTCAACTGGCACTTCTCTAAATGTCCTTACCCATGGCACCTCGGACCATTAAGTGCCTCGGGACTCTGGAGCTGGACTGTCTAAATTGTAATCCTGGTGCAAACACCTACTGGCTATGCCGTATAATAGAATGTAGTTTCAAGCCAAGATCTCTGTCTTGAGCCCTTTGTTGTGCTACCCATCTTGCTGTCCCATCCCCTGTGAGCAGGGCCTGAATTGTAGACCTATCTTAGAATTCATGTGTTGCCCCTCTGCCCTCCCTGTCATCAGAAGACTGATATTCCCTTGGCCTACCTACTATGCTCAGACTCCAGATCTTTGTCTGGCCCTGCAAATATGTTGGAATCCCAGACTTCCTAAATCTTCTCCTTTCTAATGATGCCTGGTCAGGATTACGACATAAACCAACCATCTCAGGGACTGATCCCTTCTTTTTCTGGATTCTGGAAACGTCTGGTGCTTAAAGACAGATAAAGGTTGACCCAGCAGTCTATCTTGACTGTAAATAATTCATTCCACAGAATTGAAAAGTAAATTCTATTCCCTGGCTACTATAAAATATATTTTAAATCAGTGTGGCCAGTCTTGCTTTTGTTTGTCTGAGAGGCAGTCTGAAGGGTTAACTGTTGACAAACGCCCTTCATTCAAATGAATAGACCCTGAAGAGTTTGTGGAAAGGATATTAAATCCAGATGCTCTATTAAGATGTTGTTCTTGAGCTAATGGGAAAATAAAAACAATATAATTTAACAGAATCAAAATGTACGTAAGCAGAGAACAGAAAGGATTAAAGGCTTTTAGACAATGGCCTGAATTATGGTCCCATTTCTTCAACTTAATAAATATATGACCATGAGCAAATCACATAATTTCTCAGTGTTCCCTTCTGCATAATGAGATTAATAATAAGCTATTCTATCCCTATTATACTGAGCTGGGATGATAATCTAACTGGCTGACATATAGTTGCTTTGCTACATACATAAGGTATTGTTGTTATTATTCCTATTTCCAAGTGATCTAGGGTGTAAAACCTAATTTCTTAGTGGGACTTTTACATAATATTTGGTAACTATTGAAATCCAACATTCTCAAGAAACTCAGGTTTAATTCTTTGAGAAATGACCATATTTGTTTTGTCCACAAAGAAAGTCATGTCTGAACTTAAGAAGTCTATTCCTGCTACTTTCGTGTTTAGATTGACCACTCTAATTAGATTTGGTGACAATAATATGATATAACTACATAATTATAGTTCTTATGACAGATGGATGAAATAGAGCAGAAAAGCAAGTGGGGAAATTGAATCTAGGTTTAGATGTTGGGTTAAAGGTTCTTAAGGTTGGTTGGGCTTGAGCTTACCCCATCCTAATCAACTTTGGGTTTCTCTGCTTTAACATCATATAGCTTATTTTCAGATTCCTTACCATGGTGTGAACTTAGATTCCTACGTGCCATGGAATTTGTTTCCCTAAAAGTATCCCTTAGCAAGATTCATATAGTTGAGGTCTGCCCATAGAGAGTCACTATGTTGACCTTTGAACTGATGTTGCAGAAGCAATCTGGGTAAAACTGACAGCTCATTAGTGGCAATCAAGGGAGTGACACCAAACCTTACTAATAATCCTTGATTGTATTCTTATCTGCCATTAACTTCCAATCTCAACTCCCTGAATACCTCCATGTAGAAAAGGCCTCACACAGGATGGCCACAGAGTGTCCCTGGGATGCTGGGCCACTGAGGCACTGAGTGCACATATGTCAGAGAAGCCAAGAACTTCTGGACTCTGCTTTTGACAACACAGAACTCAGGATGAACTGGGACAAATGAGAGATTACAGGACCTTCTCCTGGTTCTGGGCTCCAACCCAGATTCTGGGCAGATTCAGGCTCTAATAATGTCTAAAATGAAGTTCTGCCCCAGACAGGTGGGATGAGGGGAGCTTAGAGAAAAAATGAAGTTGATTTAAAGGAAATGAGAAAATGCCAGTGGTATAATTCTGGCACATTTGAGTTTGTGGGTGGAGATGAATATCTGCTACTACGATAATGTGCGCTGCATTTATATTCTCCCTGTTTAGGGGACAGCTTATTTTATGGAAGATGCGTCATTGAAGTGTATGTTTGTGTGGCATTTCTTTCGTCCTAAAGCCAAGCTGAAGCTTATTATGCTCTGCTGAGACACTAATGTCTTGCAGAGTGTTTTTAAGGCAATTGATGACACCCCGGAAAGAGCAGGATCAGAATTTGGAAAACCTTTGGCACATTCCTTGGAGAATGGACAAATATAAGAAGAAAGGAGTCTAATAGGGAAAGAAGCAATTCACTAAAAGAAGAAAAATAAATGGGGCAGAGAAGGTTGAATCTGAATATGACATTACCCACTTAGTTACTGGATCAGAGGACAAACACAAATCAGTAATTCCAGTCATCTCCTGGAATAATTCTTTTTTCTAAATAACACTCCTCCTCTCATTTTAAATCTACCCAGATCAGAATTTTTCTTTTGCTCCCAGAACCCACCCCATCCTAGCAAACCCACTTTATTTATTTCTTCATTTGGAAAATATTTTTTTAATACTTCCAGAAGTGCCAGTCATCACATACATGAAGAAAATACCACACAGTCCTCACCGTAACCACAAAAAACAATCCCAGTGAAATTTATTTCCTTCTCTTTCTAGGCACACAGCTAGATGCAAACAGGCTGAGAGAAGATTAAGTAAATTGCCTGGATTACACAGCTAGTAAAGTTGCAGGGTGGGATTTAAATTTAGGGTTGGGCAAAATTCAAATGCAGAAGACAGGCTCAAAAACAGACCATTAACTCTCCATTCCCTGTATTTAAATATTTAAATCCCATGCCTATCTGAATTTCAGAAAGGTCTTCACTACAAGGAAAAGGCCTGGCAACCTTCCCTGCAGGTAAGTAGAGTTAGGTGACTGTCTAATCCAGTAGAATGTGGGTGGAAGTGATGTATGTCACTTCCGGGCTGACCCCTATAAACCTCTCTCACAATCCCCCAACAGGCTCTATTTTTCCTTGTCTGTCAGCCAAATGCTAATAATCTAGTAGAAGATTTGGAGGACATAGGGGATGAGGAGATCACAGGATGGAAGAACCTGGGACCTTAAATGACTGTGTGGAGTAAATCACCCCGAACTAACTCCCATTGGACCAGACATGAGTGCAAAAAAAAATCTACCCTTATTATTTTAAGCCACTGTGAGAGCTGAGGCTTCTTTGTTTCAGTAGTTAGACTACCATGAATAATGCATGTGTCCTTACATAAAGTGCATAGTCCAGTAGAGAAGAGGGAAATGTAAAAATATCACACCCCATAATAAATAATTACTTCCCTCAGAAACAATGATGTTTGCGAGCTCTCTTTGGTAACAGATTCATAGAATTACAGCCCTAAAAGGAAGTGTGATAGATCTTCCCACATGTGATACTGGAAAAAAGAATAAAACACACAAATGTTCCAGGGGCCAGGCTTCACACGTGCAAGGGTGAGAATATTTGAATAGCAGTCAAATATGAGACAATAGGGTGTCACAGGAAATGGGTCTCAACTAGAAAATGGCACAACCATAGCAAAAAGCAATCATATTGACTCCTGAAGACCTTATTGGCTAAATAGTAAATGTCTACTGGTTAATTTGCCTATGGAAGCCACAGTTATCATGTGGGAGATTTCACTTAGGTGTCTGTAGATGGCCTATGCTAGTTCGGATTGTCAAGAAGTTCTTGAGTATGTAATATTTTCTTAGCCATTGTCCCTTAGTAATATTATCTGAAGGAAAAACTTTCAGTCCAAGATGTCACTGTTTTTGGATCTTCATGCTTTATTCCTTTGAGACCTAAAAGTTTTGACTTCCAAGAGTCCAAACTACTAATACATAATACATAATTGTTGACAAGATCAGCTACGTAATTTGTGAGGCCCTTTGCAAAATGAAAACGTGTGGCCTCCATTCAAAAAGCAGGAAAAAAAATAGGGTTAAAGACACTAAAATATTAAACTTTTTCTTTTGTGGTTTCTCTCTTGATCTGTCACGGTATTCTATTTAGTGTGTGTGAGAAGTAAGTGAGATGATTCATTTTCAGAAATACCAAATAAAATCTGTGCTGTCTAGATAACAATAGGTTTACAACCTATTGGAGATATGTAGGAACCCCCACCCCCAACAGTGGAGTCCCAAACCCTTGGACACTTCACTTCCCGGTTCTTCCCTGCTCTCCCATTTCATAGGCTTATTTTTCATGGGCTTTGCAATGAGCATGCGCCAAAGAATTGAAGTCTCTGTGTCACCTCAAGGAATGTATATTTGTTCCAATCAGACTACTTTTTAGCCTTACATGGGCATAGGCGACTTCCCGGTAAGACTGTTACCTCTATGTACTCAGCCAATGAGGAATCTGGGGAGTGACTTGCACGCTAGGAGATAATTGCCTATTACTGCCCGAAGTGTGCCTGTCCATCAGACACCCACTCTTGGAAGAATATTGATTAAAGCCTCACTCCAGTCTGTGCGTCCCTTCACCGATTGGGTCAGTGGGTTTATTTCTCACAATGTGTATTTAATGTTGTTAACCTAATTTAAACTACTCTGATTTAATTTTGTTAGTTAATGTCATGCTCCCTTGGGTACTGGATGTGCCTGGGGAAATGCTGATCTCTGCAGGCCCCTGGCACCCATTCCATGACTCACTGGGTAGCTCTGTGCCTGATGTGTTGGGCCCTGGCTGGAGCCAGGTAAGTCCTCCAAAGGCACTGCAGCCTCCACACCAGGATGCACTTGGCTCCTGGATCAGGTGTGGGTGAGAGGCTTGCCATTGTGGAGTCGCCCACTAAATGCACTTGTGGAGCTGCCGGTCCAGGGCAGGGTGGCTGCTGCCATGCCCCTCCGGGAGATGCTGCAGGGCACAAGCACCCAGCTGCTACCTTTTGGCATCCATGCCTCGGCCAGACTCCACATCTCTCTACCCCGACCACCTACCTTACTTGTCACCCAGAGCACTGCAGTGGGGAGTGCTCAGCCAAGAACCCAGAGAGGCGGGAGGTGCGGAGGTGGTAGGAGGAGGGACAACACGTGAGCAGAGCCTCAGAGTGCCCCGCCCATGCTTCACGGTTCCGTCAGACTTCATCCGAAAAACACAGATTCAAAGACACAGTCACTAAGAATTTCAAGACGGTGACCACAGAGCGGTAACACCAAGCTTGGAGCCCTTCTGAGTGGGGGCCCCGTGCCCTGCGGGAAGACCCATCAAACTAACTTTGATCATGGGCTATCCACCACCTGCAAAGCACAGGGATGCAGTTATCATCAAAACAGACCAAATCCCTACCCTGGTGGAGTTTCAATCCTCATCAAGTCCTTACGGAAATGCAGATGAGCGTGGGAGGGGTCACCCTTCAACGAACAGTTTAATTACAGGGAAGGATAGCAAATGGTCAACATTTGAGACTTCCACAAAAATTTGAACCCTGCTCTTCCACTTTCACTAGTGTGTGGCAGTGGGCAACTTACTCAACACTCTCTAAAGCTATTTCCTCGTCTGTAAAATGGGAATGATAATAGTATCCATTTCTACAGGCAGAGAGCCCAGAGGGGCACAGGCTCATGTTCATTATTACTGTTTTGTAGTAGTGGTATTGGTAGTAGTACTGCCCATTAGCTTTAGGGTAAGTGAGCAGAAATAAAGCACATGAAATCGAGAAGCAGGAAAAAGGAGAGTAGTCACATGGAAGAAGAGTTTATCTCATTGCAGCTGACCCAACTTTGGGTTATTTGTCCTTATTTATTTATTTAATTTAAAAAAATTTTTTAATGTTCTATTTATTTTTGAGAGAGAGAGAGAGAGAGACAGCATGAGCAGGGGAGGGTCAGAGAGAGAGAGACACAGAATCCGAAGACAGGCTCCAGGCTCTGAGCTGTCAGCACAGAGCCCGACACAGGGCTCCAACCCACTAACAGCGAGATCATGACCTGAGCCGAAGTTGGTCGCTTAACCGACTGAGCCGCCCCTATTTGTCCTTATTTTAAGCGAGCTGAATTAGATTGTCTTCTTTGTTTCTTCACAGAATTGACTGAATGATTTGGTGCTGTGTGGAAACAATCTAACAGTACGGCTTCCTTTTATTTTTGTTAAACAAAGCTTAGGTTTCTAAGTTAAGTGAAGCACAGTTTCTGATTTCTAGAGGCAAGGAGATGGTCATGTGTAATGGGCTTCTTCCTATACCGGAGTCGTAAAATTTGGCATTTATGGTCACTTCCACCACTGGCCTGCTAAGTGCATTCTCTTCAATCTCTGGAGAATTGTGGTGATAACACTTGTCATATTTCCAACTGAAGTATTTTGAGGAATAGGTCAAATTCTTAAAATACTAGCTATATAATGAAAGGCATTTGCTTAAAGAGGAGACAAATCAATGCAGGTGCTCTGTTTCCTGATTTTAAAAAGAATCCAGGAATTGTTTGAAATACAGTTGGATTTCTATACATTTTAATTGTGACCTTCCAGGAAAGCATTCATAAGTCTGGAATTTCCCAGGATGCTTTGCCTGGAAGTAGTGTTAAATTACCAGAAAATCGATATGACACATAGTGTCCATTTATGTAGACACACAGACAGACAGACAGACACACACACACACACACCTCTCATTGTAGAGCTCCAATTCAGGAGAAAAGGGTGTATCTTAGTATCCTAACCAGAGATGGAAAGGATTCATTTCACAAGTTGTTCTATATAATCACCCCCAGTTGGAAACATAGGTTTATTCATGATAAAACAGAATTTCTATAGTTTTTATACGCATCCTGAAAAACAGATTCTGTATTTTTTTCAGCCTTAAAATTTTTTATTTAGATTTATTTTCATTACTTATCATGTAATTCCCACTAGTCCCGCCTAGTACACCATTAATATGAACTGCACCTGATCTAAATCATCTCCCTTTTTTCCCTCCATCTTCCTTTCTCCCACTCCGTGTGTATGTGTGTGTGTGTGTGTGTGTGTGTGTGTGTGAGTGATTTCAGCAATCTTCCTCTAACGTAAGGCTGAGACCCTTTCTCAGAGCGTGGGTGAAGTCTCCACAAATCTGGTCAGGAACCACTCCGTAGTGTGTATGAGGATTTTCTTCTCTTGGTCTGCACATTTCCACACTGTCAGAAGTCCTTTCTATGCCTGGCAGAAAGCCCAAGATATGTGGACCATCTTATAAAATAAATCCTTTCCATCTCTGGTTAGTGCACTCTCTGAAAATCCATGTGTAAGGAAGAGATCACAGGGTTAAAAACTCAAAGAGCCAGGGGAGGGGGAAAGAAAGAGAAGGGAGTCTGGGAAGACTGGATAGAAAACATTTAGCTCTTCATCTGGACTGAGTTACTTAATCACTGTACCTTCAACCAGAGCCTCAAGACATCCCGAGAGAATTCCTAGACTCTCTCAGGAAACAGATTATTCCATCTGAGTGAAATCTTCCTTGGAAAATAAATTACAGAGACAGAGAGAGAGAGAGACAGAGAGAGAGAGAGAGAGAGAATGTTTCAGGCTCCTATATGTCTATTTCAAATGATTTATCCTCTCTCTGGAATACTTGAGCTTATTTATGCCTTGGGTTTATTTTGTTTAAAATAAAATTCAAGTGACTATCTGGAATTCAGCAACCTAGATTCTGCCCAATTTTGGATTCCTTTAGAAATTAAATAGGTAGTAATTATCAGGCACCATAAAGGAATTTTCCTATTTCTTCAAGGGAAAATGAAGAAGTGACTCAGTATCTCCTAATTTAAATTATCTCCAGTTTTAAATGAGGCTTTGTTTAAAATCCCCTGATATTTGTCATAAAGGCCCAGAGTGCCCAGAAGTGAGCTGGCACATTCTGTTGTGTCTGTTTAGGGCCAGTTACAATATTTATGGCCCGCTTGCCGCATTTGACAGAAATATCTGTAAGTTCTCTCTCTGTGTGTGTACATGTAGATAGAGGAACACTTAGATGCCCCACACTATCACTGACAGTTCTGTCAGTACTTGAAGGCCTTTGTGAAGCTCCTCATTGTTAACTACTCCTCAAGAGAGGAAAATGGGAGGCTGGGACATGGGTGGGAAGAGAGGCTTACATGTATTCAGAGGCCTGTTGTGTGGCAGGCACTGCCTTTGGCATAAAGCACAGAGGCTGATCCTGTGCTTGTTTGGTCCTGCTTCTGCCCTGAACTTATTAGATAAGTGAATTTGGGTAAGTTATGTAACTCTCTGAGCCCCAGTTTCTTCATCTGTAAAGTAAGAATATTTATGTGATAATATCTAACATTAAAAAATTTGTTTTAAATTTATTTATCTGGGGAGAGAGAGCACAAGCGGGGTAAGGGCAGGGAGAGAGGGAGAGAGAGAGAGAGTATCCTAAGCAGGCTCTAAGCTGTCAGCATAGGGCCTGACGCAGGGCTCGAATTCATGAACTGCGAGATCATGACCTGAGCCAAAATCAAGAGTTGGATGCTCAACCAACTGAGCCACCCAGGCGCTCCTAGCATTTTTTGAGTGCTTTGGGTACCAGGTACTATTCTAAGTGCTCATGTGTGCACAGAACCCTACAAAGTAGGTACTAGGGATAGAAGAGAAAATTTAAGTAAAGTGCTTAGCAAATAAGTGTTTAGCAATGGCTGCTATCATTATAATAATATATTTTATTATTATATAGTGTCTTATAGATATAACAGATCTCAGTTAATTTTCTCAAAACCTCAATCAATTTTTTTAATGTTTATTCATTTTAGAAAGAGAGAGAGAGTCAGAGCATGAGCAGGGGAGGGGTAGAGAGAGAGGGAGACACAGACTCAGAAGCAGGATTCAGGCTCTGAGCTGTCAGCACAGAGCCCGAAGTGAGGCTCAAACTCATGAACTGCCAGATCATGACCTGAGCGGATGTCAGATGCTTAAACGACTGAGCTTCTCAAAACCCCTATAAAGTTGGTATCATCTATTTTTTTTAGTCAAGAGGAAACTAAAGGAAGTCAGGGAATTTGTAACGTTTATTCGGCTGCTAAGAGATAGAGCGGGAGATTCAAATTCAGGTCTCTGTGGTTTTAAACATGTTCTCCTTTGAATATATTACAAAAACAATTTTTTTTTTTTTTTTACCAATTCATGCTATAGAAACATTGTCTTCTGCTCTGTGGCTGCAAGATTTCCTATCATCTGTGCCCCTGCCTCACCAGGCCTGGACTTGGTCCCAACAGCTTCACTGAGAAAAGGGCTCAGCATTCCAGGGCACCTGTTCCTGAGGTGGCCTGTGTGAGTATTTGCATAGATACGTTTAGGTGTTGCTGACATTATGCCCCCATTGCCTACTCCTTACCTGGGAGAGCTCCTGGAACTTCCACCAGCACCACCGCCAATACCAGTGCCGCCGCCACCATCACATTGCCCTGACTAACTAACCCTTGCTCATCTTCCAAGGCTTAGTTTGAGCATCGTGTCCTTAGGGAGGCCTGCCCTACACACACACTGACACTCTTTTTGTCTAGTCATTCATTCAGCAAATATTTGAGAGGGCCAGCTATATGTCGGGCACTCTTCTAGAAGCTGGCGTACAATATTGAAACTCCCTGCCCTTGTGAGGCTTTCACTCTTGTTTAGGTTAGTGTCCCCTCAGCATCCTAAAATTCTCGTTTCTAACCTTGTATGCTTGTGGTGATTTATTTGGAAGAATTTAAATCGAAGCCTTTCTTCCCCATTAATTTCTTCTTTAAAAAACCTTTTTTTAATGTTTATTTATTTATTTATTTTGAGAGAGAGAGAGAGAGAGAGAGAGAGAACTTGAGCAGGGGAGGAGCAGAGAGAGAGGGAGAGAGAGAATCCCAAGCAGGCTCCATGCTGAGCATGGAGCCCAGTGCTGGGCTTGATTGCATGACTGCGAGTTCAAGACCTGAGCCCATATCGAGAGTCAGATGCTTAACCAACTGAACCACCCAGGTGCCCCTACCCATTAATTTCTACATACAAAAAAGGCACAGACCACATGAGATTTTTTTCTCCATTAGAATGGAGCTTTGCACACAGTAGGCACTCAATATATATTTGCTGAATGACTGACTCATAGTGGACACATGAATTCATCTTTTTTCCAGGAAATCCTAGCCATGGACATTCTCAGTACCAACTCCCAGGAGCTCCTCAGGTGCTCTGACCTCAGGCATCCAGCCTGGGAGCGAGACACAAAAAGCCCAGAGTCTAAAAGAGAAGAGCTCCCTATTGTGACCTATTTCTTGTTAGTGCTCCCTCCCCTGGGGGTGTGGAGACAAAAGACTCGTCACACCGTGCTTATGCAAGTATAGATTGGCAAAGCCATTCTGGTAAGCAATCTTGCAGAATTTAGTCAAATTAAGT
This sequence comes from Cryptoprocta ferox, assembly GCA_028646485.1. Taxonomy (NCBI): domain Eukaryota; kingdom Metazoa; phylum Chordata; class Mammalia; order Carnivora; family Eupleridae; genus Cryptoprocta; species Cryptoprocta ferox. Next base: position 44,829,020 of record CM053571.1, on the reverse strand, counting down.
ATACATACATCCAGTGTTCCTACAGTGCAGTTCCTGGGTATGTATCCCAGAGATGCTCTCCCACAGATCTGAGAAGACATATGCATTAACATTAACTGCAATATTATTTGTGGGCGTCTGCCCATCACTGGAGTGCCAATGGGTAAGGTGTTGTGGAGACACACGATTGGCCCATCATGCAGCAGCCAGGAACATGTATACAGACTGCATACAGACAGCAATATGGAATCTAGCAACATATAGCCACACTAACGTTGAGTGGAAAAGGCAGAAAACAGGAGATGCTCAACATAACCATTGACGTAAGCTGAAAATCCATGAACACAAAACGTTACAGTTTTGCAAAAACACTTGCAGTTAAAATATCCACACTAAACATGTTAAAATGATTGCCTGTGGTGAAGGGAGGATGGGGGTAAGGGGATAAATGGAAATTGATGTATGTAATAATGTAGCTTATTACATACATTAATTTGTAAGTAAAATAAGGGAGAGGGCTTGCAGGGACTATCGATGTAACTGAATAGAAGATTCGAAAGCAAGCAAACCAAAAATGCTTGTCAGAGCCTCTGCCCCGTCTGGGGCACCGCTTGCCAGGCTTGTCTGTCTGTTGTGTCCATTCCTGATGCCACCTATAGGTCAAAGGCTTGCAGAGATACTTTGAAGTGTCTTAGATTTGTTTCTTCTTCCGTGATGGTCACCCTTGCTCAGCCTCTGCCATGGTAGCTGCTTGAGAACTGAGTTCCCAGCGAACACTTCTGTCCAGCTCTTGGAGGAATTTGGCAAAACAAGCCATTACTGCAGCTGGCCCATCTGGTTCTGCTCCAGGAAGTCACTGTGGATGATCCGTCTCTGCCTTGCTGTGGATGCTGAGACCTGGCCTGCTCAGTCATTCCAATGTGGCATCCTGGTCTCTTTGTCATGTAGAAATGTTGATGTGACTCCCACTTTTAGTCTGGATCTTGATGTCACGTTAGTGCAGCTCTAGTTCTTGGGCTGGTTCTGGAGTTTGCTGAACAGAGACAGGTGTCTGATGTTCCTTTGTCCACCCCTAGCACTGCAGTTGACACTGACATTGACATTGTCTTGCCACAGCTCCCGAATCACTATTTCCAGAACTTTGGGTCTCCGGGCAGCAGAGAAATCGCAGCCCCGTGGTGTGCTGTTGGGTCCTTATTGGATTGCAACAGGCGGTCACGCTTCTCAGATGGCATGGCTCTCCAATAGAAAAGGTGTTGGGTTGAAAGTGCCTGGAGAACACATGGAATATATTTTGGAACTCTAAGCCCAGAGACTCAGCGTACAGCTTAGGGAAGACAGAATGAGGGAAAAGTCAGCTGGATAGAATGGAGTATGCCATTGTACTCAACTAGTCTAGCTTGGAACAGAGACAGAGCCCCTTACAAATGTATCAGGAGGGCCACGTGACTCCCAGGCACACATTCCCAAAAAGCCTCAAATTTTGATTTTGGATATTTTGATTTCTGGCATTATCTCCAAAGGTGTATATAGCCAGGCCTAGGATTCTCTGATAGAGTTGGAAGAGGAAGAGCTTCATTTTACCACTTCGAACCTGTGGCCAGTTATAAGAACTGTACTATACTACTGTACTGGACTATGTTACCATAGGAGGGTCTATACTACAGTGCAAATAAGACTTTCCCCATGAATCCTGTTTGTTACATAGAATTATATAGAATGCTTTTGATGATAAAAACATTAATCTGTTAAATGTAAATAGTTAAAATAGACTACAAATTTTGTAACCCTCTTTAAATTTTTTTAAAGTTATTTATTTCAAGAGAGAGAGTGTGAGTAGGGTAGGGACAGAGAGAAGGGTGAGAGAGCCTTGTCAGAGCAGAGCCCAATGCGGGGCTCAAACTCAGGAACTGTGAGATCATGACCCGAGCTGAGATCAAGAGGCTGTCGCTTAACTGACAGAGCCATCCAGCCCCCGTCACCCTCTTTAGTTACACACATACACACACACATGTCCCCCTCCCTAGTAGAATCAGAGGACACATAGTTTTTCTCCACTTACTAGTATATGAACATCTCTTTTTCCATGTCTACAAATATAAAGCCATATCATTCTAGTTCATGGCTTCATTTCATTGTATAGATGTCATAATTATGTAACCAAATTCCTACTGATAAATGTTCAGGTCATTTCAAATTTTTCAGTATTATAAACTCTCTGGTAATTAACATCCTGTTTGTTTATTTTATTTATTTTTTTAAAGGTTTATTTATTTTTTTGAGAGAGAGGGAAAGAGAGCATGCGTGTGCCCGTGTGCACGAGTGAAGGATGGGCAGAGAGAGAGGTGGACAGAGGATCCTAGGCTGGCTATGCACTGACAGCAGCGAGTATGATGTGAACCTTGAACTTACAAACTACAAGATCATGACCTGAGTCGAAGTCAAACCCTCAACCAACTGAGCCACCCAGGTGCACCCTGTTTGTTTATTTTAACACATTTATCCAGTTATTTCCTTAGGACTAATTTCTAGGGGTGGGACTTCTAAGTCAGAGACTTAAAAAAATTTTTTTTAATGTTCATTTATTTTTGAGAGAGAGAGAGAGAGACAGAGACACAGAATCTGAAGCAAGCTCCAGGCTCTGAGCTGTCAGCACAGAGCCTGATGCAGGGCTTGAACTTGTGAACCACAAGATCATGACCTGAGCCCAAGTCAGAGGCTTATTAACCGACTGAGCCACCCAGGGGCCCCAAAGTCAGAGACTTGTTAAAAAGGCTTTTCTACACGTTGCCAATTTTTTCTCCAGGAAGTTTGCACCAATTTACCCTCCCATCCAAAGTGCATGCATGTGCCCGATTCCCCAAACTCTCACCAGCACTGGACACCATCAATATTAGTCTTCTTTATCATTCCCATTCTGACATCTGGTTCTTCTTTTGAAGCCTGGGCTCCATCACTGGTAGCTTGACCTTTCTCAAGGTTAAGCAGGCAAAGCACTTTATTATTTAAAGAGTCACCTTCCCAAGGGGACAAATCAACTTTCTCCATAAGCCAGTGTCTGTTCATCCTGGTCTTCAAGGTTGAACTAAATTTTCCTTTAAACGTGTGCCTGGATTTCTGAGCTTTACTGGCAAGGATAGATTGGGCCTGTTTCAAAGCTGAGTAAAATTAATGGCCAAGTGAAGGATCATCTGCTGCCAGGACTGACTGAAACTGGAAAATCATTGTCAGGACACTGCTCAACGGCACCTAGGTCACCATCCCTCTGATTTATCTTAGAACTCGAGGTAAACAAAGCATTTATGTTCTTCTTGAAAATCTGTCTTTTGTTCAGTCATGCTATTTGTTTTAAGGGTTTAAAATTTTTTGGTTAATAGTGAAACATCTCACTTAGAGCTAACAATATTAACATGCTTCATCAGATTTTTTTACTGAAGTAGTGAGATAACTACAGAAATTATGACATTTAATTTCCTAGAAATAATTTAACCTTATAAGCTGTGTTTTTTCATTTCTGAATATTACTTCCATAAATACACACACATACACACCCTAAATAATTTTTTTCCCTCCAGGAGTCACTGTCCTCTCAAGAATTAATTTTCTGCGCCTTATTTTAAAAATGGTCGAAACAGAGGTCCTAGCTTTGTCCTGCCAACTCCTGAGATGGAGAAGACATTTGTCAGCTTGGACCTGCCGTTGTGTCAGTCAAGGGTGAAGTCCAGCCCAGGGCTCCACGCAGATCCCCATGTGACCCAAGTGCCTCTTTTTAGGCTGATTTTTGGAAAAAAGATTACAAGTGCTACTCAACCTACATGAACATTTCATGGAGTTCTTTAAAAAAGACAAAGTTCTGGGCACCTGGGTGGCTCAGTTGGTTAAGCGTCCAACTTCGGCTCAGGTCATGATCTTGTGGTTCGTGAGTTCGAGCCCTGTGTCAGGCTCTGTGCTGACATCTCAGAGCCTGGAGCTTCTTCGGATTCTGTGTCTCCCTCTCTCTCGGTTCCTCCCCCACTCATGCTCTGCCTCTCTCTCTCAAAAATAAATAATAAAACATTTAAAATAAATAAATAAAAATAAAAAAGACAACGTTGTAAATGTGACTTTTCCCATCCTAGGGTAAGTTTACTGGATGGCTTCTAGGACCTGTGAATGGGGAGAAGGGTGGTTCTGGAAAGATGGGATGGCTGAAGGAGGATAAATGTATGAGCTGGTAGCAAATGATCAGGATTATTTCCTGCACACACGACCCAGGATTTCAAACTGGGGCAGCAGAGGCTGAGAGTACAGACTTTCAAATTAGGCAAAAATGAGTCCAAATCCTATCCAGCTCTGCCATGTTCCCCCTGTGTGACCTTGACCATGTTATTTTTCTACTCTAAGCCTTAATAATATTATTTATTTTTGGACTGTTTTAAGGATTGAATGAGCAAATGTATATACAGCTCTTAGGCTAGCACTTGGTGCAAAAACTTGTCAATAATGAGAATTGTTATGGCTATTCACTGAGACATGGGGGTCATCTCTCTCTCAAAGGCAGTGTTAGGCAAACTATAAGCCCACGGGCCAAGTCCTGCCCGCTGTTTGATTTTGTACAGCCTGTGAGCTCGGGATGGTTTTTATATTTAGAAATGGTTGAACAAAGATCAAAAGAAGAATGATATTTTGTGACATGTGAAAATGATATGAAATTCCAATTTCAGTGTCCATAAATAAAATTCTGTCAGAATACAGCCACGGCAAATGTTTATATATTAGCTACAGTTATTTTTGTGCTGCAGAGGCAGATTTGCATAGTGGTAATAGTGACCAAATGGCCCGCAAAGCTGAAAATATTGACTCTGGTCCTTTACAGAAAGTTTGCCAGCCCCTCCCTTAGGGAGATGTTGAGCATGGAGCATGTGAGGACATGGGTTGAGGGTGCTGTTCTCTGTCCCCTTCCACACTTTTGTCTCATTCTTGCTAATGGAACCATTTGCTCAGAGCTGTGCCCTGCAACCCAGAAGGATCGTCCTTGGCAATGGTGGGCTAGGAAATACTTAGAAACTGGCTTTACTGGAGAAAATAGAGCCCTGATATGTACCATTGGCTGATTTGAATGGTTTGAATAATCACACCATGGCTGACTTCAAGCCAGCAACATGTCATCAGCTGGCTTGTAAAATTCTTAAGACTTTAATCACTGGTTCTCATGAGCCATGCCAGCCAGCAATAGCATACATAGCCTTGCCCTTGACCTCCACTACCACGCTGCAGCCTGGAGCTCCAGGGGGCCATGACTTTCCTGCACAGGGAGACCTTGATCGGTTACTGAGTAACAAGGAAAGGGCTTGACTTAGGTTTCTGTGAGGGGCTTATGCCAGAATACATGTTAATAGAAATACTGATCATCTATGAGAGATTTGGTACAGAGGAAAGCTGACACACATATGAGGAAAGTACTGTGAGCAAAGTTGGTGAGTAATGCAGTAAGAGATTGGGTACATTTGGTTTGATCAGAAGATCCCAGGGATGCTACAAACCCTACAGATTCATCTATCTTCCCTTATTTCCCTGCTGCTGGCCTTTTTCTGAGCATGACTGAAAGAGTGAGCCACAAGGATATCTCAGGAGAGAGCTGCCAGCTGAGGGAGAAGAACAGGTGCAAAGGTCCTGGGGTCATGCCTCTTAATTCACTTCCTCCTCTGCTATTTCTGTGGGCCCTGACTCTTCAACTTGGTTTTCACTTTGGGTTGATTGTTTACACATTGACTAGACTGGGAGCTCCTAGAGGCTAGAACTCTCTTACTTGTCTCTGTATCCCAAGTGTCTAGCACAATGCTAGGTACATAGTGAGTGTGCAATAAACAGAGCACATCATACAACCCCTCATTAATCTAATTCCCTCTCTACACCTCCTCTCAGTATTCTTTCCAGAAATTTGTTTAGGGGTTCTGAGAGAGAATCTTACCTCCATGAAGCAAGCACTTCCACAGTCCCATGAAATCCCTTTCCCCCTCTTTGGGCGGCCCATATCTTCCCCTTTCTGATATTCTTACATGTCGGGACTGAATTTTCCTCTTCACACACCCCAGGCCCAGATTCAGAAGTTAAGACAGAGAAGCACAGCAAGGGTTATTAAACAAGCATTTGCCAACAGAGTGCACAGAGCTTCAGAAGAAGCTCGAGGCGCTGTGGCAATTTTCCACTTTCAGATCAAGTCAGAGGAAAGACAGACTGCAGCTCCCCCCGCCCCCACCCCTGCCATTTGACCAGTGGGTGAAACTAAAGAAAAGCAACTCTGGCCAATGAAAGCTGTCTGGGGAGTTTTCACTTAATCCTCCTTCTCCTTCACCTGCCAGTCGTCTCTCACCCACCTTTCTCTCTGCCCTCTGCCCAGCCACACATCACTTTCTGGCGGTCACTGACTTGATACAGAGACAGACGGGCAGTGTTGAACCCGCATGATGTGGAGTCAGTCCCAGGCTGTTTCCCCATGTGATCAGGGCTGCGCAGGGCCAGCTATAGTGAGAACTTATTTGGGGCAGGAAATACATGGACTCATAAAGAGTTATTTTTGCATTCCTTGTTTTTCTGATTGTAACTATGCTCCAAAACATATTTGGATTGAAGCTTTAAAAAGCTTGATGCATAAAAGCCCGCAGGGTGTTCTGAGCACAGGATAATTTTAGTTCAGACCACCGGTCATGCTAATAAGCAGGGGCACTTTCCACTTAGGTTCTCATTCCGGCTCAGTTTGAACAGAAAGCAAACTTCAGGTTTGCCTGTGGTTTGTGCGCTAGCTTATTTTGTTCAGAATACTCTGGAAGGCTAGGCTGGGTGAGGGAGGTTAGCCCTTGGTGAAAACAGGCAGACTAAACCAAATCAAAGTTTTATTCGTGGGAGCCAGTTTCCAACTGTTGGCTTCCTCAGGGACCCTTGAATAAGGATCCATACAGCGCCAGGAAATGTTTTTCTTCTTCCTCACTTTTCCTGACTGTGTGTGTGTGTGTGTGTGTGTGTGTGTATTGGTGTGTGTTTAGTGTTGGTACTAGAGAAGAAGGGATAAAGAATGACTATAGATCCATTTAAGAGCATTTAAGAGTTACCTAAAATTCACCACGGTTCAATGTAAATACTATATTTCATCAATTCAAAGGTATACATTTTTCACATTTTAATATTTCTAATATCAAAATAAGCCCCACGATCTATAATATACTATGTTTAATTGGTAGTGGTTAGTAATTTTCTTAGTAACACATAGAATTAATGGTGTGTGTGACAGTGGTGTTTTAGACTCGATGACATGTGGGATCTAACTTGGATATTTTATCTGTACCTGTAGCCTTAAAGGCAGAGCTCACCTGTCAAAGTCTTCAAAGGTCATAAAGTCAAGGTACTGCTCCATGAAAGCCACTTTGTACAATCTCCAATATTACTGGCTTAATGTTCTGCTATGTCTCTCTGTATTATATAGCTCACAGTTACTGAGTTCTTACTGCAGTCAGGCAATATTCTAAGCACATTAGGGATCTAGCCTCAGTTCCATGAAGTAGGTATTATTATCCTGTTTCAATCGGGGTCCAGGAAGGAGAGAGAAACCATACTAGTTATTTAAACATAGAAAATGGGGAGCGCCTGGGTGGCACAGTCAGTTAGGCATCTGACTTCAGCTCAGGTCATGATCTCACCATTCGTGAGTTCGAGCCCTGCATCAGGCTCTGTGCTGACAGCTCAGAGCCTGGAGACTGCTTCAGATTCTGTGTCTCCCTCTCTCTCTGCCCCTCCTCTGCTCGCACTCTGTCTTTCTCTCTCTCTCCAAAATAAATAAATATTTAAAATTTTTAAAAAATAAACATAGAAAATGGAATAGAAAGACTTGTTAACCAGGCATAAAGCTGATAACTAGTAACTCAAAGGGTAAGAAGAGAACTCTAAGGTATCAAGGAGGCAGTAACTATAGGAAGCAGGCACCACCCCTACTGAGGGAGCTAAGGGAAGAGGCTGGAATCATCAAAACTTAGAAATGTGGAGGAGGCGAGCTCAGACCCAAACCTCAGGGCTGTGCTGGCACTGGAGTCTCTGAGGGAGGCCCCGGGAAGCTTGAAAAACTGCAAACTGTATAAAAGAATTACTATGGCTGCAGTGAAGCAGCTTTGGGGAAAATGATGCTCTCAGGAACAGGAAGCAGGAACAAGCCCTTTCCTCCTCCTCAGCCAGCTGGCAGAGCCAAAATGTGGTCGTAGCCCCAGCCTCACAGAGCGGAGTACAGAGGGCTGGTCTGACGAGGAAAAAGAGCAAAGTATCTGGAACCTAGCCTTACTTTTACATATGAAGAAACTGAGACACAGAAATATTAAAAGTAGTAGGTATGTTAGTCCAGATCATGCAAATCTGAAGATAAGAAGCTGAGATCTGAAACTAGATTCACCTGACTCCATACTCTACATGCTTAATGCCTACCCAGACTTCTTTCCTAGCTGTTGTCTTCTGTGTGTTTCTTTGTTTCACTTTTTTAATTTATTCAGACAACAGTTTTTTTCTGGAGTGTCCACTCTGTGTCAGGCACTGTGCTTGGCTCCGGGGAAAATAGCAGCAAACAAAACAGACACGGCACTTGTCCTCAAGGAACTGACAATCTAGCTCTATTTCGGGGGGTAATATTTTGTTTTCCTGTGGCTCGCTCTCTCTCCCTCTCTCTCTGACTTTGTCTTTTTGCCAGCACCTCTAGTCTGCAAGGGTATATTCCTTCCCCCCCCCCCCCATAATTTAATATCTGCTTTTCTCTGCCTTGCTGTCTCAATCTCTTTATATATTTTTTTAGTTTGTCCCGGTTTCTTTTTCAACTAATGTTACCTGCATTTTCCTTCTTCATATTTCTCTTCCTATTAATGGCCCAAACATAGACCCAAGTGTAAATTCTGTCTGTGTTTTCTCTTTTGACAATTTTCACGGGCTTTGTTATTAAAAATTTTTAAGTGAGGGCATCTGGGTGGCTCAGTCGGTTAAGCATTCAGCTCTTGGTTTTGGCTTAGGTCATAATTTCTTGTTTCGTGAGTTCCAGCCCTGCGTCAGGCTCCGCACAGCTGGTGCGGAGCCTGCTGGCAATTCTTCTCTCTTCCTCTCTCTCTCTCTGCCCCTATCCAGCTTTGTCTTTCTCTCTCTCATAAACTTTTCTCTAAAACATTTAAAAAAATTTTACATGAATGAATGAAATAGTATATAGTTCTTTATCTTAAAACACAAACAAACAAATCTAATTCAGCAAGCTTTTGCTTTCTGGACTTTCATTTTCTTATGTGGCTAGCTTCTCCAAGGGAATCAGTCATTAAGAGAATAAAGCAATAGATCAAAGGAAGCACAACATTTATAATACTTTTTATAAGCAAGACTTTCAACCCACCAGTCATGCTAGCAAATTCCTTTCTGTTTAAAGAGTGACCATGTGTGTAGTAATTAAGGGTGGGGAGCCAGACTACCTGGAATCTGGCCCATAAGTCTTCCATTTCCTAACTGTGTAGCATCAGGCAAGTTACTGAGTCTCTCTATGCCTTGGTTTTCCTCATCTGAAAAATGGGGGCAATGATATTAGCACCCATCTCCTTGGGTTTTGGGGAAGATTAAACGAAATCATACATAAAGGCATTCAGAAGAGTACCCTGTTTGTAATAGATGTAATTAGGTATCATTATTATTTATAACACAAATTATATCATGGAAATAATAGCCTTGACTCCCGCAGTCCTTTTATTCTGTTTCTCAATATTCTAGAGTACTGCTCTCCAGCATTTTTGAGTTATAAGCTCTCTTTCTGTGGTTCTGCTCACATAAGTACAAGGAAATACAGATTATCAAAAAACTACCAAGTTTGTCAGTTCATTGTATATGACAGAAAACCAACTCAACTCAGCTGAACCAAGAGGGTTACATAATGCGGAGTCCAGGAGTGGAACTGGTAGCCGTGAGTAGTTTTAGGGCTTCCAGTAACATCATCAGGAGGCTCGCCCCATGTTAGTCTCTCATTGTGGTTTCTGTTGGCTTCATTCCCTCCTAGTGCAGCCAAGCGTTTGCCAGTGGGGCACTGATGTGCTCCAGCAGCCCATGCTTTTCATCTTTCCAGTTGTCCTGTGATGTCACACTCATAAGCACTCCTCCATGACATTCTATGAGTCTCTCAGGCTTAGACCTCTCCTGGTGAATCCCTGCTCTCCTGGATAACTCTCTACCCCTGGGGATTGGGCCAGCCTTGTTCTCTTCTGTTTATCTGGAATATTAATCCCAGTATCCTGGCCCAGATAACAAATGTCCCCTTCACCATTTTTTAAGGTGGGCTTGGGTGTCATCATATATATAGGACTCTTGGTGGCTAGTTGTGATGACCCAATATTCCCAAGATTGGCCAGTGTATTAGACCCTCCCCATGACCTGACCACACAACACTGATACTGCGTCTGCCTAAGGATGGCTTGCACTTTGAAGTTGGCCCAGTGTGGCAGCACTGGGCAGGAACAAAGTGTAGGGAGGTGACCAATATGTAGGCACTGGGGGCATTTTTGCCAGTTGAATTTAGTGTCAGCAAACATCATATCCCTTTTCTGCCCATTTCTTCCCTCTCCTCATATCTATCACTTTGTCCTTTTTAATAAACTCTTTTCTAGTAAAGCAGATGCTGGATTTCTGGTACACATATTTTCCAGTGATATCTCTGAACCTCTTTACTCACTGAATTAAGCACTGAATTAAGCAATACAAAAATGACTTAATTCAGGGCTTAATTAATAATAATTAATAAAAAGCACTCACTGAATTAAGCAATATAAAAAATTATATTGGGGCACCTGGGTGGCCCAGTAAACTAAGCATCCGACTCTTGTTTTCAGCTCAGGTCATGATTTCTCGGCTCATGAGATCGAGCCCAGGGTCAGGCTCTGTGCTGGCAGTGCGGAGCCTGCTTGGGATACTCTGCCCCTCCCTTTTGCTCTCGCACTCTCTCTCACTCTCAAATAAAAACTTACAAAAAAAATAAATTTAAAAAATTATATTAAATGCCCAAATTTTCTAAAATTGTATGGAGACTTGCAATGTGCTTACGTCATTTTCACTGCTTACTTTAAAAAGTAGTTCTTAAAGGGCAAGGGTTAGAATATGTACGTATGTAGTCACACAGCTCTTAGTTCTCAGAAGTATCCGAAGAAGTTAATCCATAGGCCACCACTGTGCTTCTCATCCTAAGGGCTGCTTGGACGCGGGGGGCATGTGATTTCCTGTTCTCTATTCTCATGTCTTCGCTGACACAAGGCCTGACTTAGAGCCCAGCGGTTCCCTCCCCATGGTGCACAGAGCTCTGGCAAAAGAGAGAGGCTGGATTCCTCAGAGTGGGGCCCAGCCCTGAGAAACTGGGTGGAACCCAAGGAGCTTGTCAACTCCCCCCCCCCCCCCCCCGCCCATTTCTGGGACTCTGAGAGCTGAAGGGGCCTGGTGTGTGACCTAACCAGCTGGAGTGCTGGGTGGGGGACAGCAGCGTCTCAGCTCTGGAAGGCTGCAAGCCTTGGACACCAGAGGCAGGGAGTTCTGCAGAGGCCTCTGGCTGAAGGAAAAGAACCGGGTGGCCAGGACAGCTGCTTCGGAGCTCTGAAAAGTTACGCCTTGCCAAGGATCATGGTGTGCTGAGCCGGAAGTGTGGGTGGAGGCTCCCATGAGGCCCTATGAGAAGCTGTTTGGTTGAACTGCTCTGCGGCCATGTGTTGATGCTTCTGTGTCCATTGCTCCAGTGACGCCCTGGAGGGTTCTCCCCGCCCCCCGCCCCGTGAAGGCGGAGACTGACAAAGGCTGCTTGTTCCCAGGATGTTACCCTTCAGGAAGCCGCGAGGCTGGGAGCTAGCAGCGTGGGAGGAGGATTGAGGGGTAGAAGGCCCTGTTTTGCGACCTAACTCTGCCACGCAGTCTGGTGCGGTGTTTACACAGTGGGTGTGTGTTGGGTGAGGGGAAGGAGAAGGCCTGCCTCTCTCGTCCCCTCTCAGGAAGTGGCAAAGGTGTCTGAGGAAAGTCATGTTTCATTCCTGACAACATTTGGTCTAGGGCCACAAAAGTAATTCATTTTGGGGATATTTTGGAAGGGAGAAATACAGAATGTTCTAATTTATCTTCTTTAAAATGAGAAGCAGGACCATATGAGTGTCCAGGAAAAACAACAATTAATAAAAAACACATAGCGCAGTTCCCCATCTATTAAACTTTGGACAGGGATGACATGTCAAAAAAAAAAAAAAACCACAATTTAAATGTTCTATAACATTTTCCTTTTAGCTTTCACAAACAGATATTTCTCTGCCTGCTCAATCAGAGGATGTGGAGTACTCTGGAGTCCTTGCCTCATCTTTTGGTGAAATGACATTGTCCTTATCGATATTAGTTACAGGAAATATCTCCAGAATCACACTTTTCCTAATTTTCTTTCCCTCATCTCTGTTGGTCTCACTTATTGCTGCCATGAATGTTCTCTCTTCTTGAAGCAGACTACATTCTCTCTTTTCTTTTCTTTCTTTCTTTTTTTTTTTTTTGTTTCAGTTTTTTGTTTCTACTATAGGTAGGAAACTAGATCAGCTTATTAGAATTCTATCTAAAATTAAAGGTTTAAGCAGGATCGACTCCTCAGGCCCTGACTTTTAGATATATGCAGAGACACAAACACACATGGATATGGTTTTTTTTTTTACATTTATTTATTTATTTTGAAAGAGAGAGCACGTGCACGAGTGGGGAAGGGGCAGAGAGAGAGAGAACCCCAAGCAGGCTCCGTGCTGCCCGAGTAGAGCTGGACACCAGGCTCCAAGCCAGGAACTGTGAGATCATGACCTGAGCTGAAACCAAGAGTTAGATGCTTAACCAACTGAGCCACCCAGGTGCCCCCTGGATATGCTTTTTAAAAAAATGCAAGTTAGATTAATTCATTACATATTTATGGACCTCTTTCTTTGTACCAGACACTAGGTTAGACACTATAAGTCAAAGGAAATATCTTTGACCCAGTATCTTTCCTTGAGGCACAGGTATATTATGGGGGAGACAGAGACTCATGACCACCCGTGACAAAATAATCAAATGTTATTAGCAAGTGCCAACAAAGCACTACTTGACTATCAAGGGGGGACTTTCATAGCCAGAGGTGAGCATGTGGGGAGGGCCTCATGGAGGAGTCTTCTTCAGATTGAGTCTCAAAAGATTATAGGGCCTACATGCCCTCCCTATTTTCCCTCCCTTACTGCAGCAATTTAATTTAAAATTTTATAATGGGGTTTTCTCCCTTTGCCCCTAAATTGGCTGAAGGCTGTAGGCTTTAAATTAAAAACAAGTTAATGCATTTTTAATATAACTTGACGAGTTTAGACACAAATGCCGTATTTAAAAACTAAGAGTATAATTGGCATTTAATGAGGCAGAATGAACTCATGGCCTTTATAGAGAATGGTTAATGATTAAGGGGCAGGGTGATCATTCTGAAGAAACCCACCCAATCCTTTAAAATGACATTGTCAAATGTCAATTCCTTCTTCCTCCAGGCTGCTTGTTCCAATTCCTTCCCTGAATCAGTGATCCACTCACTATGCATGCAATTATGTTCGGTTAAAGATGAAACAAAATAAATTGAAATCAATCTAGTCATACCATGCCCTCATTCTTAAATTGCCCAAAGATAACAATGGCATATTCATAGAAGAAGAATTACAAGTAATCCATGGGTATATTAGAAGTAATCAATACTACTAATAATGAAAGAGATGTTTCTCTTAAGAACAAGGGTATTTTTCTTAGTAATCATAAAGGCTATGATAAATTTGGGAAATTCAATGTTGATTTAGTACTATTATCTAAAACACATTCGGCGTTTAATTTTTTTTAAGTTTATTTTTTTATTTTGAGAGAGAGAGAGAGAGAGAGAGAGCACGAGCAGAGGGGAGGAGCAGAGAGTGTGGGAGAAAGACCAAGCAGGATCTGCACTGTCAGCGGAGAGCCCAACGGAGCTCCAACCCATGAACCATGATATCATGATCTGAGCCAAAACCAAGAATCAGATGCTTAACTGAATGGGCCACCCAGGCGCCCCCTGTATGTACTTTTGCCAGTTATCCCAGTAACATTTTTAGAGCATCCTTTCCCTTCTAATCTAGGACAACGCATTACATTCAATTGTCATATGTCTTTAGCCTCCCTTTATTTGGAACACCTCCTCAGCTCTTGTCTTTCATGACACTGATATTTTTGAAGAGTGTATTTCAATTGTTTCGAAGGATGTCTCTCAGTTTGGTTTGTTTTCTTTTGATTAGATTCAAGTTCTCACTTTTGGCATGAACGGGTTTTATGTATTTTTTTGAAGGTGAAAATCTGTGTCATCTCTCTGGAGCCCCATGAGACTTGGTTTGAAATCCTGCCTCTTCCATTTCTTGCCTGTTTCATCCTGGGCAGGTCATTACCTCAGCACAGCATCCATATTCTCCTGATGAAAAGGATATAAAGGATTCCTATGTCTAAAGGCTATGGTAAAGATTAAGAGATTTAATGAATTTAAAGAGCCTGAAACACTGCTTAATCTCTAAAAAGTGCTTAATCATTTTTATTTTAAATATCAAATGACCATACAATAGACTAATATTGCAAAAATTGAGCACTTTTGAAAAATTGTTTTGGGGAATGGTAACATTTTGAGATAATGAACTCACCGAATATGGGAGACTAGTCATGATCCCACCAGCTAATCTTTTCCTGAGACTCTCTTCTATATCACACCATTCAGATCCCTGGCACTCTTCCCAATACAATTTCAAGCAGATATGCACAAGGCCCCAGTGAAGATGTTGATAGGTTCCAGATAGGCAGAGAGTGGCTGAATGAAGTGACCTTGTTATTCAAAAGGAATGAAGGTAATTGGGAATATTTTGACGCAGTACTTGAATGTGTGCAACTTTGCTTTTAATCGATAATGCATGAGGCCTTGATGGAATCTTTTGAAATAATAATAAAAAGAATAAAAATAAACATAATAAGAAAAGGTATATAAATAGTTATAAAAAACAGAAAAACAACTCGCAAAAAAAAAAAAATACAGGGGTGCCTGGGTGGTTCAGTGGTTGGGCGTCCGACTTCCACTCAGGTCCTGATCTCGTGGTCTGTGAGGTGGAGCCCGCGTCGGGCTCTGTTCTGACAGCTCAGAGCCTGGAGCCTGCTTCCGATTCTGTGTCTCCCTCTCCTTCCCCCCCCCCGCCCCCGCTCATGCCTCTGTCTCTCTCTCTCTCTTTCCCACAAAAGTAAATAAACATCAAAAAAAATTTTTTTAAAAATACATCATTCACCACCCGTTTTAACTACACATGCGTATGCCCTATGTGCCAGAAAGTCCACTCTAAGAGATCTAAGAAATCAGAATTAAGCCAGATGTTTATTGAAGTATGAATGAGCAAGTAAATTGAAATTTATCCAACAAATAAATACCATAACATCACTAAAATGTTGACTAAAGAAGCTTTTTGCAAAAAATATCCACAGTATGAATGTATTCATGTAAACTCTAATGTAACCAATGCCATACATATTTATTGGGCCACATAAATGGAATAAGAGAATAAAAAATATAAAAGAGGGAGACATAGTAACTTGAGAAGAATAGTGATCTCTGGAAAAAAGTCAGGAGATTAGAATTAGGGAGGAGTTTAAAGGGCTTATGACTCCATATGTAGCCTTTATTTCCCTATTTTTTTAAAAAAACCAAATGAAGTAAATAGGCCAGCATGCTTAACAATCACCGAAACCAGGTGGTGTGAATAAAGATATTTTCTATTTTGGCCCTTTACTGCTCAAAATGCTTCATAATAAAATAGAAAACTTGAGGGGGGGAAAAAAAAACCTTTCTCTTCAAATATAAGATTGTTCTCCCAATACCACAGTCCTGGAATGTGTCCATATATCTTACTCAGCTGAACTGTTGCTGCAATGTGAGAAGCGTTACTAGTTATATGTGTCTGGGTTTTGGGTAGGTTTATATATGCCTGTATCACCTCTTCTCACTCACTGGATGTAACCCTACAAAGGCAGGAAGCAGAATTGTTTTTGCACACAGTGGACTGGCCCCTTCAGAGCAGGTCCCCTTTCTGTCTCCAGAACTAGGGGTATCTTGCTCACAGTTGGAGTTCAATAAAGATTGTTGGATGAGTGAGTTCAAGCCAACTGTCACTGAGCTCTGCTACTGCAGGCTCATGTGGAACGCTGCCCTCATGGAGTTTACAAACGAGAACAGAGATAGATACAGGGACCTCAATGGACTGGACAAAAGAATAATCTAGAACAGCCAGTGCATGGCCCAGGTTGTTAATTTTGACCAGGATGGCAGGAGAAGGGGATACAGTGATTAAATTTCCCACATACCAGTGTTCCTCTTTGGGGTGAGAGATTGCTTGCCCTGGAGGCTTGGTTAAACTATGATCCCTTACCTGGAGAGAATAACTCATCAAGCCATCATCCTCCATCACATCGGCAGGTTGACTTTATCAGACTGGCCCCAATTCTTATGTAGACCAAGAAAATTCAGACTAGTAGTGCCAAAGAGTGGCTTCTGAGGCAAGGGTAGAGTCTGGATATTTGAATGGAAGCTGGGAAGAATGGTTAGGGGGCAGGTTTTGGGAGATCCCGATCCCTGAAAGGCACTATGAGGACACCAAGTAGGTACCATGAGAGAGAGGAATAAGGTACTCAAGAGCAAGAAGGTGGGACAAAGCCACAGGTGTGGGGCACAGTGCAGGGAAGACCAGTATTGGCTGATTTGCCCCTCAGAGCTTATACAACTGATCCTGCACAAAGGCCTCAACAGTTTATAGGGTAAATAAACTCTTAGGAAGTGCCCACACACTGCCTGGAAAAGACACTGGTGGTAGCAGGGCCAGTGCTGCCCCAGGAAGCTTCTTGGTTTCTGCGTTCCTCCCCGTGACGGAGACAGCCGTCCCCAAGTTGGCCTTGGGAACTCTCTGTGCTGTCCAATGGTTGTTTGGGCCCAGATTTTACAGTCTAAATGTGCCTCCAGTTGCTCACAGTTCTCTCTGTCATGTCTTGCTTTACAGCTGTCTTGTCCACGTGGTGAGTAAAAAGAGTCTTGCTGAGGACAAGCCGGAGGGAACTTATTGTCCTGTTCGCCCTTCATAGAACACCTCACACACACTCTGAATCTCTCCTTCCCTTCTTGTAACTTCTTCTTGGAGGGTTGTGTCACCTTCTCAAGGAAATCTTTGCCATGCTCCCTTTATTCTTACTGGAGTAGGCTAGGAGGATCCCAGCTGGGGCTCCCACAACACCTCTTATATTGCTATCCTTCCACTTACAACACTATTTATCTGTTTATGTGTCTGCTTGTCCAGTCCCCTGAGAGCAGAAGGACCCTCCCTTATTCAGCATCACCGATGTAGTACATGGTACAGTGCTTCTAATATTAGTCCGGTGGAATCAAGCTGATAAGAAGCTGGAGACTCCTGCTCTCTAATTGCTACAATCTGCCTGCCCACTGTTTTTCTTTATTCTGTTTGTTTCATTTTGCTGTATTAGGTACACAAGCAATGCTTGAAAGTGTTCTCCTTGTAGAAATCAAAGAAAAAGTACATAGAGTAAAAGGCACAAGTCTACATGCATTTCCCCTCCCTACTCCATTCCCTACCCCCATTCTGCTCCCCAAAGGCTGCCACTGTTATTATCTGGGTTTGTAGTCCCTCAGGAGTTCTCTATGCATTTACAAATATATCCATGCATGAAGAAATATGCCATTTTGTTCGTGATGCTGCGTTTTTGCTTTTATCGCGTAACGATGATGCAGGCATTCCATGTCTGTGTGTATAACCTACTGAGTTCTTTTTAACTGCTACAGAGCAATCCAAAGAGATTACGTAAGGGACTAGGATTGGTTTGAATAAAAAGGAACATATCAGAAGATATTAACCATTCACAGAATTTGTGGGAGGGCAGGAGAAAGAGAGCCTGAAGCCATGCATCCAGGAATGCTCACACTATGTGTGTGAGTGTTTGCAGGGTGGCGAGGGCTTCTGTAGAGAAGACTCCATTGCCACCACTTTCCAGTCCCCATGGTAACTCAGGGTTGGACTTCCAGAGCTCCTCTATTGCCACACTGAAAGACCCAGATGCCCCTACCCCATATTTGCTAGAAAATTCCTCCCACACCCCCCCAAGGAACCTCCTCCTCTGTCACCGTCATGGTCACAGTTTTTAAAAATGTTTATTTATTTTGAGACAGAGAAAGAGTGTGAGTCGGGGAGAGGGGCAGAAGGAAGGAGAGAATCCCAAGCAGGCTCCACACTCAGCACAGAGACCATCACGGGGCTCCATCTCACCACCGTGAGATCATGACCTCACCTGAAGACAAGAGCTGGTTGCTTAACCGACTGAGCCACCCAGGCACCCCTTCCTGGTCACATTTCTATCCTCAAGGGGACTGAGGAATAGAGTGATCTTTAAGAGCAGATCACATGTTGGGTTGCCAAAATGAGCCAATCAACTATAGTGGCATGTGTTGGCAGTAAAGAGTTAACCATTAAAGAGAAAATTAGATCTCATGCACAGTGGCAACAAAAACTATCAAATATGTAGGAACAAACTACATAATTTAATTAGAATCCTGGCTTCCAGTATCCAGGTCCCATATGGAAGCAGAGCGGTTTAGCCAATGACCATTCAGTTCATCCTCCTTTGTTATCATGCCAGGGAAGGCAAGATAATTCCACTTTAGCACCTCTCCTAGGTACTAAAACTTGTTGACAGAATCATAATTAAAATGACAGGTGTGCTCTGAAATTAATTAAATGTTCACTTTTATGGAGGATATACTACAACATAGAGCCTATTTCACTGTCTAACTACTCATGCTGAGTATCCTTCTACTAACCTCTACCTCATTTAATTTTTTTTAGACTTTTTTTTTTTTTGAGAGAGAGAGAGAGCATGTGTGCATGCACACATGTGAGCAGCAGAGGGGTAGAGGGAGAGAGAGAATCCCTAGTAGGTCCATGCCCAGCTCAGAGCCTGAGGAGGGAGTCAGTCCCACAACTGTGAGATCATGACATGAGCTGAAATCAAGAGTTGGGTGCTTAACCAACAGAGCCACGCAGGTGCCCCACCTCCACCCTATTTAAACACATACACGCATGCACACACACACACACACACACAGAGGTAGAGACTGGCATATGGCTCTTCTAGTATGAAAGCATGAATAAAAGCTCAATTTTAAGAAGGATTTAAATAATTTCCTATTATCATATTTATAGTGATCATTTTTTAAAATTTTTAAAAATGTTTTATTTATTTTTGAGAGAGAGACAGACAGACAGCACGAGTAGGGGAGGGGCAGAGAAAGAGGGAGACACAGAATCTGAAGAAGGCTTCAGGCTCTGAGCGGTCAGCACAGAGCCCAGCACAGGACTCGAACTCACGAACTGCGAGATCATGACCTGAGCCAAAGTCGGATGCTTACCTGACTGAGCCACCCAGGCGCCCCTATAGTGATCATATTTTCTGGACCCTAACTCAAATACATGCTTTCAGGAAAAAAAATTGAGAGGTTTTCTTTGGTCTTTCTCCCCCATAGCCCTGAGTTCAGTAATTTGGTAACAATTATTTGTATTGAGAGCATTTTGCTGTGCTATACATAACCTTTGAGTTATGTTCACTTGAAGAACATCTGTTCCAAGTTGGATTTGGACCTTGGACAACTCCTTTGGAATCTCTTAGTCTCTTGGAGATTAAGAAAATTATACATACCAAGCAAAAAGGAGAGTTGAGTGAGGTAATATAGAAGAACACTTTTGGGAGGACAGTGAACTAAGCTGTCTGCATGCAAAATTTCTCTTTGGGCTGAGCTCCTGGAGGTCTGGAGAAGAGTTTTGTTGTTATTGTATCTGTTGGTCTCTCCCACTGACTGGCCCAGAGTCTGGTGCAGAAGCAAAGCTGGAGAACAGCCCCCACAGCAGCAGCGGCAGACATCTGTGGTGCTGGGCTAGGCATATGCGCTATCTCACTTTAGCCTCAAAAATTCTTCAGTGTAGATATTATAACCCACATTTTATAAATTTTTAAATGATTTTTTATTAAATTAAATTTCTTTTTTTTTAAGTTTATTTATTTTGAGAGAGATAGAGACAGCATGAGTGTAGGAGGGGCAAAGAGAGAGAATCCCAAGCAGTCTCCACACTGTTAGCTCAGAGCCTGATGTGGGGCTTGAACACATGAAACCATGAGATCATGAGCTGAGCGGAAACCAAGAGTCGGATACTTAATGGGCTGAGCCACCCAGGCACCCCTATTAAATTAAAATTCCAAACACACAGAGAACCTCTCCCTACAAACTCTTCCAAAGAGGTATCTTTCTACTGATGCCTGAAATTACACAATTAGAGATTGCTTTGGTTGACGTGAAGCTTTGTTGCCTCTTAAAATGCGAACACTCTGGGAAGGGGTTAGACTATGTCTCCTCAGTGCAAGCCAGCTTGTCAGATCTTCTGGGAGCCAGGCTTGATGAGAAGGACAGAGACAGTGAGACACTCAAGAGCCTCTCACAGTGGGGAAGAGAGATTGCCTCTGAGGAATTTGGGGGGATTGATGGAGAAAGAAATGGATTTTTCTCAGAGCTCCTCAATCAAATAACCAAGCCCACTGGCAGAAACAAAATGGGAGGGTGGGGAGGAGGCCTCGAAAGCAGGCTGGGCTGGGCAGATGTTGAGATGGCCTGTGGAAAAGAGACAAGAACCAAAGACACAAGGACAGAGACACACGGAGAGCTAACAGTGCAAATCTATAAACACACTGCATGCAAACAACTGCACATGTGTCTGAGACACAGGCCCCACAGAGCAACCCATCAGTCTATAGCTCAGAGGCCTTATTCCCTCAACTTCATCTCCTGCTCACAGAAAAATATTTTCCTCTCCTCCCCTTTGGACTACCTTCCCATCGTCTGTCCCTTAGCTAGCCTGAAAACAGGTTGGAGGGGGTATGTCAAGTCCTATATAGGACTCTTATTTACACACGCAGTAGGCAACTGTAGGCCACTGATCTGCCTAATGTAGGAAACACAGTTAAAACAAGTTCCCACATGAGTAAGAGACATGCAGTCTCGCCTTGCCCAACACATTACTCAAGAGGCCGATTGGATGGGAGGAGTTTCTGTTTGACCCAAGCTTCCCAAGTAAAAGGCCTCCTTTTCCTGTTAAGGTGGTACATTTGATCTGAAGGCACCTGTGTCAGATCTGAAAGAAGGCAATGCTCATCGCACACTTCAAACTGAGACGACTGTATCATCGGCATTAATTTTAAAAAATCTAGAACTTTCTCATGAAAAAAAATCTAGAGCTTTCTCATGAAGAACACAATCTCATTGTTCCTTTTAATGATGGTAAAAGCATTAATTTGTTAACTGTAAACAATTACAATATGTCGTGCTATTAAAAATCTCATTTGGGCATTTTTCTTAAAATTTTTTAAGGTTCATTTTATTATTGAGAGACAGAGTGCGAGTGGGGGTGGGGCAGAGAGAAGAGGGAGACAGAGAATCCAAAGCAGGCTCCAGGCTGTGAGCTGTCAGCACAAAGCTGAACATGGGGCTCAAACTTACAAACTGCAAGATAATGACCTGACCTGAAGTTGGATGCTTAACCAACTGAGCCACCCAGGCGAAGCCCAGCACAATAGTTTGGCTAACTTCACTGTTCACTTCAAAATTAGGAAAGTGGAGAGATTGTCCATTCGTTTGTTTACTATTGTTATCACTGAGTTTTTAACGTTTCTTCTTTTTTCAAGTTCTGCAATTATTTTATTATTTTTCTTTTCCCACTGACAGCTGTCCCATGCCATTTTCACATCCCACCTAGTCCAGATGTATTCTTGGGTGTTAATTAGAATATATGTATTTAACTGACTTTTTTAAACGTTTATTTATTTATTTTGAGAGGCAAAGACAGAGAGAGCAAGAGCACGAGCAGGGGAGGGGCAGAGAAAGAGTGAGAGAGAGAATGCCAAGCAGACTCTGCACTGTCTTTGAAAGCCCAATGCAGGGCTCAAACTCATGAACCGTGAAATTACGACCTGAGCTTAAATCAAGAGTCAGATGCTCAACTGACTAAGCCACCCAGACACCCCCTAACTGACCTTTTAATACTTCTCTCAATCTTTTTGGAGCGATTCAGGGGTCTTTGTTCTCTCATTCCATTGACAGTCTGTAGTTCTCATTCTCTGTCACCTCCCTCTTCTTGCAGCCCTGCTGGCCTTCCTCCTCTAGAGCCTGGAGCCGAAGTGTTGATGAGAACATTATTGAACTGTGATTTTATTGCTTGCTATGCCAGTTGAATCATTTCACAATGCTCAAAAACAGAAGTTCCGTCCCGTATTTTGAAGCCATTACATCACTCTTGCAGGAGAAGAAGCTGAATAAGTTAATTAGCAACGGCTGTTGCTGAACTGAGTGTGGGTACAAACATCCTCTCTGGAAGGCAGTTCAGAGCACCCCGGAAGGGCTGGGACAGAGAGTTAGAACCCCAGATGCCTATGGAATGAGGATGGAGGGTGAGAGAGGATGAGGATGGATTTCTTATCTCAGAAAGATTTGCAGGAGTACTATAAAGCTAAATGCCTATTTTTCTAATTAGCTGCTGAGGAGATAGCTAGACTATGTGGGTTGGTTGAAAATGGACTGGGGCAGCCTCAGTGGGAGAAGATAAGTAAGAAAATATTTGAAGGTCTTGAAAGAAGAAGAAGAGATGTTGCAAGTTAAATAAGAACAGTAAACAAATAAAAGGTAGTTCTCCTTGCTATCCTAATTTTCAAGTGCACAGTGACATTAGCCAAAGTGTGTGGGGCTTCTCAAAGAAGCTCTTTGTATGAAAAAGTGAAACAATGCTAAAACAGGATTTCAAAGGGGGTAGTGTATTGTAATTGTCAATATTTAACAAATGCAAACTTAAACAGGATGACTACCTGCACAAAAGATTAAAGAGTAAATGGAGTCTTTCAACATAGTACCCAAATGTCCAGGATATAATTGAAATCACTTGTCATACAAAGAACCAGGAAAATCTCAACTTGAATTAGTAAAGACAGATCAACAAACCTCATAAAGGAGATGACCCAGAACTTGGAGTTATCAGACAGGATTTTAAAACAGCCATCATAAAAATATTTTAACAAGCAATCATGAATATACCTGAAACAAATAAAAAATAGAAAATCTCAGAAGAGAAATATAAGATATAACAAAGAATAAAATGGAAACTTTAGAACTAAAAAACACAGTAGCTGGGGTGTGTGTGTGTGTGTGCGCGCGCGCGCGCGTGTGTGAGTAAAACTAAATATAGCAAGCCTATTTTTCTTATTGGAGACGTGGAGAATTCATGAAAATACAAAATACTAAGAGATAAGGGGGAAAAGCAGGATGTACCACGGCAATTCAAAGAATTACAAGGAAATGCTTTGACTAATACAAAGCTTGGATAAAATAAATTAGTTCCTAGGAAAATACAAATTACCAAAATTTTCTCTCTCTCTCTTTTTTTTTAATGTTTATTTATTTTTGAGCAAGAGAGACAGAGCGCAAGTAGGGGAGGAGCAGAGAGAGAGGGAGACACAGAATCCGAAGCAGGCTCCAGGCTCTGAGCTGTCAGCACAGAGCCCAACGTGGGACTCGAACTCACAGACCGCGAAATCATGACCTGAGCCGAAGTTGGATGCTTATCCGACTGAGCCACCCAGGCGCTCCCAAAATTTTCTCTTAAAAGGAGATAGAAATTAGACCAATAACCTCAGGGGGAAAAATGGCAATTGTTTCAGATCCAAGGAAAGGTTTCAGATGTCAAGAAAAAATGGACAGTTAGCTTCAGGATGCTTTACAGGTGAATTGTTTTTAACCTTCAAGGGACAGATGCCACTTTAATCTCTACATCATTTTAACTATTCCAGATTATAAGGAATGCTATACATACTTCCAGACTTTTGGGGCACCTGGCTGGCTCAGTTGGTAGAGCACACAACTGCTGATCTTGGAGTCGTGAGTTCAAGCCCCACATTGGGAGTAGAGTTTACTTAAAAAAAATAAAAATAAATACTTCCGAATGTTTTACTATGATAAAAAATACGTAACAAAATTACCATTTTTAAGTGTATAATTTCATGGCATTAAGTACACACATATTGTTGTGGATTCATCACCACCATCCATTTCCAGAACTTGTTCATCTTCCCAAACTGAAGCTGTATCCATTAAACAGTAACTTCTTATTACCCTCCCCACACACGCACACACGTACTCCTTGCCCCTGATAATCACCATTCTACTTTCTGTGTCAATGAATTTGACTGGGTACTTCATATAAGTGGAGTCACACAATATTTGTCTTTTTATGTCTGGCTCACTCACTTAGTATAATGTCTTTGAGGTTCAACCTCACTCTAGCATATGTCAGAACTTCATTCCTTCTTAGGGCTGAGCGTTGGTGGTATAGTGGTGAGCATAGCTGCCTTCCTTCTTAGGGCTGAATAATAATAATAGTACTACTACATGGTTTATACATTCATCCATCAATGGATATTTGGGTTGACTCCAGCTTTTGACTACTGTGAATAATGCTGCTATGAACATCGATGTGCAAACATGCCTTTGCGTCTCTGTTTTCAATTTCTTTGAGTTTACACCCTCCAAATTAGTTTTTAATGTATTTTAAATGTATTTTAAAACCACCTTCATACAAGTGCAAAACCTATGGCACCAAAGTTATTCACAGGTCTATCTCCTCCAGTGGTCTGGGAACTCCATGGATATGGACGGATGGAGCCATACTAGTATTTGAATTGCCTGAATCCAGGAGTTTCAAACTAATTGAAGGGCCAGATTTGCTTAACAAATGGTTTTATTTGACTTGCTCTCTTTTTTTTAAGTTTAAATTTTAATTTCTTTGGGTAAAGTATGCATTCTGCATTTTACCATGGGGTTGATCACTCTCTATTACAGCCTGATTCAGTCTTTTATATTATCAGCCTTCTCTATAGGAATTTTATTTCTCTACCATTGCATGAATCTGGTGCATTCTTTCATATACTGTATATATGTTCAATAAATTTTTGTTTGAATTAATTAACTAATCACTGTTTTCAAATGGAATGGCTCACAGACTAATTCTATTCAAGTATGTAAATTAGACTTGGTGTTCTGGAAGAAATTATTTACAAATCAGATTTTTTTGCGTTACCAAAAATTATGTAATTTTTTTAAACATTTATTTATTTCTGAGAGACAGAGCATGAGCGGGTGAGGGGCAGAGAGAGAGGGAGACACAGAATTCGAAGCAGGCTCCAGGCTTTGAGCTGTCAGCACAGAGCCCGACTGGGGGCTCCAATGGACAAACTGAGATCATGACCTGGGCCAAAGTCAGTTGCTTAACCGACTGAGCCACCCAGGCAGCCCAAGTAATTTCTGTTTTTTATGTGGTCTTTTCCAAGTTACATTTGTGGGGACCAAACACCAAACTACATGGACAACAACACACAGTCTTAGTCCTATTCCCTCTGGGTTTTAGTAACTCTTTTTTTAAAAATTACATTTATCATGATACTTATATAAATAACTTTAACATGATTGAAGTCTCATACAAACATCCACTAGCATATATATCTGTTCATATAATTTCCCTTTGGTCAAAATCTAACTGATATAAAAAATCAATTGTGAGATTGCTAAACGCAAGAGGATATAGCAATTTGTCTTTTTTGGAAACCTTTCTAAGCTCTTCTGGCCAAAGGAAATCACCCCCTCTGCTGAGTTCCCAAAACAATTTGCACATATCTTTACACAATTTATATTATATTATACTACTATAATTATTTCCTACCTCAGCCTTCCCCATAATGACCTTTTTTATCTCCTAGTATCTAGCATCGTGCTTAACATCTAATAAACACACGATGTTTGTTCAATGAGTGAATGAAGGAATTAAATGGATGAATGAAGAAAATCTTTTGGACATGAGGGAAAAAAAGTGACAGAGTTTTTTTCCATTTTTGGATCTGGTCATGTCGCATACCTGCAAGGGCTGAGATTTTCTAAATATTTTTTATAGGAGAAAGTTTGTCAAACTGAAAAGGTGATGGAGTCATAAACCCTGTTAACAAACATGAGATTTAAAAAGGTTGGTAGATCTGAGTCCTGTTTGGATTAATAGCAGCAACTGAGTTATTATTTTAGAAATATATTACACCACATAAATGCATTGAGGTGACTGTCTTCATTAAACAGAACCCTATGGGAATTCATCATAGTGAAAACAGCTTCAGATGTTTCCTATGTTATTAATGAAAAAGGTTGCTGTTAGCCTGGACAGGACCCACTCAATAAGGCTATGAGAATATACTGGCAAATATGAAGTTCGCTATCCTCCGCTGGAGCTAGGAACAAATGAGGTGGGTGTTGGGTTTCAAATACAGTGAAAAAGGGAAAACCAAGCCATATCAAAATTGTTCTTGAATCCCTTAAACCACCCATGATTTGGGATAAATAATCTTCTATCATTATATATACGTGTGTGTATACATATACACATATATATGCATATATGTATACATGTATATGTGTGTGTATATATATACTATGCATAGTAACATACATACTGGGATTTAAGAGAATAATAACACTTCTTTTCCTTTACTGACTTCAGAGCCAATTAAGATCCAAGCATAAAATGATGATTAAACATTACCTTATTATTGAACCAATATTTGAAAACACAAGTGTACGGTTACAATGGACTTCCTAATACATTCTCCTTAATTAGACAATATACACACCCAGTCACAAACAGGATGAACAACTTATCCCCCACAGAGATGAGCCCCTAAATATGAAGCAGAGAAAAGATTAATGCAGCATTCCTCTTATGGCCAGGCTGGAGGCAAATAAAACGATGCTAGAATGTGAGGATCTGAGCAGACTCAGTTCCTACTCAAAAATTCACCAGTCACATAATCTGCCTTCTAAGGGAAGGAATAAGTAGACAGTGAGGAGAGAGGCCAAGAATATTACTCTAGCCAATATTCTCCACACAGGAAAATTAGACCAGGAGAGAGTTGCTTAACTCCTTAACAGCACAGTTTATAACAGCAGGTGGGTGGAGGGATGGGCTAAATGGGGGATGGGCACTAAGGAGAGCACTTGGGATGAGCACTGGGTGTTTTATGTAAGTGATGAATCACTAAATTCTACTCCTGAAACCATTACTACACTATATGTTAACTAACTTGGATTTAAATAAATAAATAGAAGGAAAGGGCCAACTGAATGCACAGTGCAAGGAATAATAAAAGCCACAATGCAATGAGCATCCTTATAAAGAGAGAAAGTTAGAAGACAGCAGAAGAATGGCTTAAAATTTCTGATTGAAAATTATTTCTTTTTTTAAGTTTATTTATTTATTTTGAGAGGGAGAGAGAGAGAGAGAGAGAGCAGGGGAGGGGCAGAGAGAGAGGAAGAGAGAGGATCCCAAGCAGGCTTCATGCTGTCAGCACAGAGCCCCATGTGGGGCTCAAACTCACAAACAGTGAGATCATAACCTGAGCTGAAACCAAGAGTCGGATGCCAACTGAGCCACCCGCATGCCCCTGAAAATTATTTCTAAGCTAGAATTCTATATGTAATGTGGTGTGAAAGTAAAATAAGACAGTTTCAGACAGCAAAGATTCAGTATATATCTTCCATGCATCATTTTTCAAGAGGCTGGTCAGAGCATGTGCTCCAAAAAAAGAGGATATAAACTAAAAAATTAGAAAACATGGCATCCTGGACATAGCAATCCCAAATGGAAGAATAAAGAGCCCATGACATTAGCTGTGTGGCAGGCCTGGAGAGGAGGTAGTCTGGACTGGAGTAGAAGG
Organism: Cryptoprocta ferox; assembly: GCA_028646485.1. Lineage (NCBI taxonomy): Eukaryota > Metazoa > Chordata > Mammalia > Carnivora > Eupleridae > Cryptoprocta > Cryptoprocta ferox. Next base: position 44,801,108 of record CM053571.1, on the reverse strand, counting down.
AAGGAGAACTTGGGGGTGAGAGGGGAAAGGAACAGATATTTTCTGGCATGTCTGAACATTTGAAAAATTATGTATTCAAGTATGTAATTATGGTCCAAAGTAAACAAAAGAATTTATAAAATGTTTATTAACTTTCAGAAAAACTAAAAGTTGTACCCAAACCAACATACTGCTTGATTCCAAAGCAAATAATATTTACATTGTCATAATAAGAGAAACACTAAATATTGATTCAATTAAAATTATACTGTGTGGGGCTCCTGGGTGGCTCAGTTGGTTAAGCATCCAACTTCAGCTCAGGTCATGATCTCTTGCTTCATGAGTTTGAGCCCTGCCTCAGGCTCTGTGCTGACAGCTCAGAGCCTGGAGCCTGCTTTGGATTCTGTGTGTCTCCTTCTTTCTCTGCCCCTCCCTGTTGTCTCTCTCTCTCTCTCTCTCTGTCAAAAATAAGTAAACATTAAAAAATTAAAAAGAATTACACTGTGGGGCACCTGGGTGGCTTAGACAGTTAAGCATCTGACTTCAGCTCAGATCATGGTCTCACTACGCAGCTCAGAGCCTGGAGCTTGCTTCAAATTCTGTCTTCATCTCTCTGCCCCTCCCCTGCTCACACTGTCTCTTTCTCTCTCTCTCAAATAAAAAAAAATACTAATAATAAAATAAAATAATTAAAATTTTAAAAATTAAAAAAAATTAAGAAAAAATTATGCTGTAAAGATAGGAGGAGGAGATTGGGGGAAGAAAAAGGGAGAGTTTGGTCTTCATCTCCCCTGGTAAGACGTTAGTAGATAATGTCTAATACCAACAAATCCAAAATGGCAATAAATACATACTATCTAGAAATATCAAAGTAAATATCAGGTTAAGCAGCTGGAAAAGTTCATTGTGATTACTTTGAAAATAAAACAGCTGGGGCCCCTGTGTGGCTCAATCGGTTAAGCGTCCGACTTTGGTTCAGGTCATGATCTCACAGTTCGTGGGTTCGAGCCCCGTGTAGGGCTCTGTGCTAACAGCTCAGAGCCTGGAGCCTGCTTCAGATTCTGTGTCTCCCTCTCTCTCTCTCTCTGCCCCTCCCCTGCTTGCACTCTGTCTGTTTCTCTCTCTCAAAAATAAATTAACCTTAAAAAAAAGGAAAAGAAAACAGCTGGAAAACAATTAGAGTGAAGGACAACACTGCGTGAACCAAACAAAATACTTAATAGAATCATTTAACCTGAGGTTTACTGTGTGAGACTCTACCCTTTTGAGATCTTCAGGTGCTGTTTCAGGCGGGGGAGCAGGGGATGAGGAACACTGAGCAGACAGGACTCCAGACCCTTCACCTACACCAACCAGAGCAATAACCTTTTTATCTAGTTTACCTTGTAGGCTACCATGTAAGATTATATTTGAAGACAGTCTTTCATTACCTTAACAAATAAGTGTTTGAAAATTATTGGTTCAGAAATGTGGCACTGGAGAACACTTTCAAAGCAAATATACAAACCAATAAACCACCCAGCTTTTATTGCTGCTTTCTGGAGTGGAGCCTTAGATCGGCTGGGGATACTAGTGAGGAGAAAATACTGTCAGCTTCAGACAATGCCTCTGGCAGATAGAGGCAATAATAGTCACAGGATGTGAGGCCTTGGTGAAATAATATACTGGCCCTTGGAGTTATCATCTACCAGGTTTGGAAGTCTGGCTTCAGCAATGTGGGAGAGCAATGGCTTTAGGTCCTGGAATGCACATTCAAAACATGCAAAAACTACACACGAAAAGAGATTAAGCATCCAGTACATCCAGGTCAAAATCTCATATGTGTAAGGGAAGCTATGGGAGGAAAGAATGATCTTTGAAATCCTAAATCCAAGGGCGCTGGAAAATATTTATATTCATGGTATAAATAAAAATATTTAATGTAGTCAAGAGTAGAAAAGGCCAATGTATACAATGGAGGTTAAACCAGGACTGAATTAAAAGAGCATATTTCAAACTTAAGTTAGGATATTGGGAATGTCCTGAGAGAGTCCCAATTTCAGGTAATTTACTCTCCTTAGCAAAGGTGGTTTACTAAAAGTGCAATAACGTGACTTAATTTTTATGCTTTCATAGGATTTTTATATAAGTAAATTCACAAATTTGGGGGGAAATCCTTTTATTAGACTAAGAGTTGGAAGTTCCCAGTTAATCATTTCTTTTAGGGGCCATCGCAGCTAGAACCCAAATAAACAGGAAGACATTTTAATATCCTCTATACACAATAAAGGTAATTATTTTAGCATCAATGCTTCCATGAGTGGGTAGGCTGGAGCTGGAAGTTTGAGTTGGAGGCAAAAACAAACAGCAGGTGAAACTGCCCAGGAGGGAAGGTCTTTGCAAGAGAAGGATTTATGTGAAGGTGGTCAAAATACAACTTCCAGTTATAAATAAATACGTGCTGGGGAGCGGCGCCTGGGTGGCTCAGTCAGTTGAGCGTCCAGCTTCGACTCAGGGCATGATCTCGCGGTTAGCGAGCTAGAGCCCCGCATCCGGCTCTCTGCGGTCACCACGGAGCCTGTTTCAGATCCTCTGTCCGCCGCCCCAGTCTCTCCCCTGCTTGTGTGTGCGCGCGCGCTCTCTCTCTCTCTCTCTCTCTCTCTCTCTCTCTCAAAAATAAAGAAACATTAAAAAAAAGGTTCTGGGGATGTAATGTCCTGCGTGGTGATTATAGTTAACAATACTGTATTGTATATTTGAAAGTTGTTAAGAGAGTACATCTTAAAAGTTCTTATCATAAGAAAAGTATTACAACTATGTGAGGTGATGGAAATTAACCAAATTTTTTGTGGTAATCATTTTGCAATATATACATACAACAAATGTATGTATATACAACTAAAACTTACATGATGTTCTATGCCAATTATATCTCAAAAACTGTAAAAACTTAAAACTGAAATGCAGAATCATCATGCATTCAATATGTTGTTATTATATACTTTTTGAAAGGATTTTCAAAATATTTATAATTTTGAATTATGCTCAGAATAAATATATTCAGTTTGTGCTGGTGGGAACAAAATAAAAGAGGATTCATAAAATTCATGTGACAAAGAATAAACTCTATAGCTGGTTCTGTGGTTGTGGAAATGCAGAAAGATGAAAGTCCTGCTTCTAAAAAGCTCCCCTTTCCTGGGGCGCCCGGGTGGCTCAACTGGTTGAGCTTCTGACTCTTGATTTTAGCTCAGGTCATGATCTCACATTTCGTGAGACTGAGCCCCACCACAGACTCCGTGCTGAGTGTGGAGCCTGCTTTGGATTCTCTATCTCCGCCGCCCCCCCCTCTCAAAATTAATAAACATTTTTTAAAACAAAAAATAAAACCTCCCCTTTCATATTCTTCACATGAACTCTGATTCCACTCCAGAACTCTGAAATCTCCCAGATGCATCACAGATTAGGTCAGTTCAGAGACTGCATGTCTCTGAAGACATGAGAGACTTACTGATTTTTTTTTTTTTTTTTTTTTGAGACTGACTGATTTTTTTTAAAGAGAGTACATAGGGGCGCCTGGGTGGCTTAGTCACTTAAGTGTCCGACTTCGGCTCAGGTCATGATCTCACGGTTTGTGAATTTAAGACCCGCTTGGGGCTCTGTGCTGACAGCCCAGAACCTGGAGCCTGTTTCGGATTCTATGTCTCCTTCTCTCTCTGCCCCTCCCCCGCTTGCACTCTGTGTCTCTCCTTCTCTCCATATCTCAAAAATAAATAAACATAAAAAAATAGAGTATATAGAAATTGTGTTACTGTGATAAGCATATTTTTTAAAATTTTAATCCTGAAAATGCCATTTGGACTCCTAATGCTTAAGGAACATAATTTTTCAATATTAAAAACTATATTAATATAATTTATTAAATGGTTAAAGGAGAAATGATATGACTATCTAGTTAAATAAATTGACCAAATCTTATATATATTCTATTAAAACCTTAGTAATAGGGTTTTGTATGTATAATTTTTCTTAACATATTTAAAAAAGCTCTATCTCAAACCAACAGCTACTATCCCTCCTGGTGAAACCCTATAAGATTCCCGTCTGTGCAGGGACAATTTACTATTATTTTGTTATAGTCTATAACTAAGAGAAATAATAGGAAAGATAGAAATACATCAAGAACTTACTATGTGCCAAGTACTCCATTAAGATCTTTTTCTGGATTACTCATCTCATTGAATCTTCGCACTTTTATGAGATAAACACCAAGTCACTGATGAAAAATGAAACTGAGAATAAGAAAATTTAACTCAGAGATGTAGTAATATATCCAACTAATAATGGCTCCTAATTATTGCACTATTAATTTAATCAACAAATGTATATTAAGTGTTTACAAGTCTGGCCTAAGGGGTACTAGAGATACAGTTGTACATAAAAGAGACAAAAATCTTTGCTCTTATGGAGCTTATGATATAGAAACAAAAATTTTAAAGATTGATTTTGGAAAGAAAGGCAAAATTATTATTATCAGTACGTGATATAAAGAACACCTATGCATTTCAAATGCGTAATTATAAGAAGCAAGAACTTTCAGTCACTGAATAGTTTCAAATTAATTTACAAGCCAATTTATTTCCCATATTCAAGCAACAATACACTGGGAAAATAGAATACTAATTTCTATTTATTAATAGCAGAAAAAAGAGAAAATATCATGTAAATTATCCATGTAGAATTTTCCAAGGACTTATATATAAAGAAAATTTTAAAGAAATGAGATTCATCAAAGAAGATAAGTAAATGAATATTTTCCTCTAAATTTTCTGTTAATTTCTTTCTAAATTTGGATTGAAATGTAATTTAGTCCCAATGAAAACACTAATAGTAACCTTTTTGTTACATGTCAAAATTGTATAAAACCTCATGTGAAAATGTACACATTGGCAGAGGCATTCTGAAAAACAAGAGACATGATAGTCTTACCTTTACTAGATAGTAAATATATCATAAAACAACTGTAATAAACCATTTGGAACTGGTAAGTGAATAACAGATTATTAAAACATAATAAAAAATTAAGAAATAGGCTTACAAAAGAAAACTGAATGTTTGATAAAGGTAACAAGCAAGTTGAAAAAAGATGGATTAATCAAAAATCTTGGGGGTAACTGGTTAACTGTTACAGTCATGTATGGATACATAACAAATTACCCTGACACAAGTGGCTAAAACATCACCATTTTATTTCATCTTGTGAGTTTTGGGGTCAGGAATTTGAGTCAGATTTGGCTGGGTGATTATTTTGCTGCACGTGGCAAAGACTATGTCACTTGGTGGTACGCAGCTAGCAGCTGGGCCAGTCTAGAGTGCCCAGGAGAGCTTCACTCACAAGTCTGGCACTTTAGCAGAGAAAACTACAAGACTGGGGTCCTCTTGGCTGCTCTCTCTCAGTAGCCTCAGGGCCTCTCCCTACAACTTCTTTATCAGGGTGGTCAACCTTCCAACATTGACAACTTAGGGCTTCAAGAAACCGAGGTAGAAATTAACACTGCCATCAAATCCGAAGCCTAGAACTGATAAGCATCATTTCTGCTGCACTCAACTGGCCAAGGCAATCACTAAGCCAGATCAAATTCAAGGGGAGGGGAAATAAAGTCCATGTCTCACTGGATTCACAAATTTGTGGATGTCTTTAATCCTCTACACTAGCCAGCTAAGACCCAAACCAAAACAACAAAGCTGTATATTACCCTCAGTCCTCATATCAAAATAAATCCAGAGACACCGAAAATTTAAATGGAAATGAATAAAACAATCACTAAAAGAAATGGATGAAATTGTAATGGCAATTTATTGTAATTGTAATAGTAATCCATATCATTAAAGAAATCCAAAAATTTTGCTACACTTGACTTTTTATAAAATTCTTAAGCTGGCAAAAAATTCTTAAGATGGCAAAAAAGAAAAATGCTGTCAGAAAATGTTTGTCTTCAAAAGACGGAAGATGAACTTTTGTTTCTGTCCGTGATTGACTAAATGGTACTGAACTATCACTTCCCAAATAAACAACTGTCTTCAGACTCTGGACAGTAGACAGCCCAGAACTATATTCCCTGGGGGAAGCAAACAAATGAAGTGAGCCCAACAATGTTCTGGCTTTCTGCTTGGGCACCTTTTTTGGGTAGAGCTGCCAGATTTAGAAAAAAAAAAAAAAGAATGGCCAGTTAAATTTGAATTTCAGAGGAGGAAAAGAGATTTCCTGGAGTGATGCCTTTGCATATGTGTGAGGGGGACTGGAGGCGCTGGCCTTAGATAGGTGTGTGGGTAGTTCATCCTAGGAAGAGGCAGAAATGTGTACAGATCCTGCCACAGGGTAAATGTGTAGCGGGAGTTGGAAGAAATTCTTCTGTGCTTCAATTTTCTTAAGGAAGTAGGAAGGAAGGTGATCATCAGAGGGCAGGGATTGAAGGAGGTTTGTTAAGGGTTTGAAGAGAGAGGAGAAAGTGGAAAGAGTGGTGTAGGAAAGTTGGATGGTGAATGGAGCAGGGAAATATAGTGAGACTGCCAGGCAGCATTAGGCCATTTGATGTGTGTAATTAGGAATTTAAAATGGAGCTAATAGCAGGGCAGAATGCTTTCTTTCAACCACAAACTATGAAGAGTAGGTAGGGAATTAGATTTAATCAGAGTTGTGTTTTTCCAAGTTAATATGAGAGAGAGACAAAGGAATTGAGGGTACACGCACAGAAATGAGGATCATGGTTGTTACAGACTTTAAGACAGGAAGGGATGCATGTGTAAGGGTGGTGAAGGACAGGGAAGATGTACCGGGATCAATGGGCTAGACATCCAGATGATGAGGGAGCACCTGGGTGGCTCAGTCAGTTAAGCATTTGACTTTGACCCAGATCACGATCTCACGGTTCATTAGTTTGAGCCCTGCCTCGAATGAGTCCTGCTGCTCTCTCTCTCTCTCTCTCTCTCTCTCTCTGCCCCTCATGATATTCTCTCTCTCTCTCTCTCTCTCTCTCTCTTTCTCTCTCCCTGTCTCTTTCTCTCTACCCCTTGTTCACTTGTGCCCTCTCTCTGAAAAAGAAAGAAAGAAAGAAGAAAAAAGAAAGAAAGGAAGAAAAGAAAAAAGAAATCCTGATGAGGTCAGAGAATTGTTAAAGTTGAACTTTAAAGGGAGTGAATTGGAATGATAGGAAGTGGAGATATTAAATTTAGATAATAAATAAGTGGCAATTATTGGTAATGATAAGATTTATGACCTGATTGTGGGAATGACTGGCTGAGGTAGGGTAAAGGACAAAATCAATGGAGGAAAAAAACCTCAGAGCGACTGACCAGTCAGGCTACTGGAAGAATCACATCTGTTCATAATCAAACTACCAAGAATTTAGACAGGAGAAGTGTTTGAGAGAATGACTCTGAGCTGCAAAATAAAGGCTTTTTATTTGATCGATTTCTTTTGATTGATGGGATGACAGTATAAGTACTATTGGCCAAGATACTTGATGTGTTGGGCAAAGACCCATTCAAACACATTCTGACGAGATGTTTTCCATTCCAGCTGGTCCTCAGATGGCTTCAGGTTTATGCTGCCGTGAGGAGTAAAGGTTAATGTATCTGACGCCGCACCCCGGAAGGCCTCCCAGAGTAAGGCTGGTTTCCTGCAGGGCAGGGCTGCTTGGCAAGTGTCGTGAGAAAGTCCTGAGGTGGAGAAGCATGATGGGAGGCCAGGGTTCCACACATCAGACACCGGGAACTGCAAGTATTGCACCTGAGCTCCTGTTCACACCAGGGAGGGTCTGGTAGTGCTGCAAACAGGAATGCTGAGAATTCAGATAATAAATAAGTGGCAATTATTGGTAATGATAAGGCATGACAGCAGAAGTCCAAGGCTTGGACCGCAGGCCCTCAGCAGAGCAGAGCTGATGCTGACCTTCTCTGCATGCAATTGATTCCCCCAGAGTTTAGATGGCGGTCTCCCCAGATCGCTGTGCGCTGTCTCAGAGAGCAACTGGCCAGGCAGGGACCACACACCTGCTCCTCTTCCTGCTTCTATAAGTTTCTCTGAATAAATACTCTTCTGGGTCTTGTGTGTATGGTGTGGAGTCATTCCGGCAACCATTATCGAACTTCCCTCTTTTCTTCTTCCTAGCTTTATATTTCAAAAACAAAAAGAAAGAAAAAGATATATATTTCCCTAACCATACATCCAGTGTCATGTACTATAACGACTTGTTCTGTGAGGGTTTGAAGACCTGGACTGGGACGTCCAATAGAAGAAGGAAACTCAAAGCACGAAGCCATTGTCAGTACCAGCATGCGTTGCTAAGCCAGGGGGAGCAAGTATAAATTTCCCCACGCATCCTTCACACTCCAAAGTCATGGTGGATATCAAGGCACTCTGTTCTGCTGATTCACTCCCGAAAGAATTTTTGCATGATACTGCAGAGAACCACTGTGGTTAGTTGTAGTTAGCACCAAACATCCTCACATACACCTTCCATGAGAAGGAATGCATTGATTATAGTACTTACATGGATCCTGGGCAGCAAACACTGGCTGGAGGCCAGTGCAACACACCTGAAATATTTATTTAAAACAACCACAACAGGAGCACCTGGCTGGCTCAGTCAGTAGAGCATGCAACTCTTGATCTCGGGGTCGTAAGTTTGAGCCCCATGTTGAGTGTAAAGATTACTTAAAACTAAAATTTTTTAAAGAAACAACAAAAACAAAATTTTTAGAAGATCTACTGGCTTCCCCAATAAATGTACAGATCAATAGGATCTAACACCTTTTTTTGCTTCTACTTCATTGTCACCAGTTACATATTACCAGTCGTGGGTCAATTACTGATGATATTTAAAGCTGAATATAATCCATACTCTAGTTTTGTAATCCTTAACTCCACTATGAAACTGAGCTATTATGAGATTACCAACAAAAAGGAGATACTATAGTGTAGCACAGTATTATGGATTTTAAAGTCAAACAGATGTGAATTTGTATCAAAATTACCATCTCTTTGACCTTAAGTTTTATGATATTCCTAAACCTTAGTTTCCCTTCTACTAAAGGAGACAATAATACTTACAACCTTGAGGGAATTTTTGATGTATCATGAAAATTTAATATTATCTGTGAGGTAATGAGTACAGGTACTAGAATAGCGGCAGTGCCCAATTAATGATAACTATTACAATAAATATGTAAATAACAGACACTCAACTCACTCTAGTTCATGTGCAATTTTCTTAGGCTCAGGGTAGACTTCTCTGCTCACTCTCGTTAGCCAAAAAGAAAAAAAAAATTCAGGCAGCTGCTTTCATGTGAATTTCTGATCATGTGAATCACTGTTAAAAACCTTGGCTGCCCTGACCAAAACTTTAATGACTTTGCAAGCTGTTCCAGAAATGGGTCACAGGGCTTTGTTTTGTTTTTTCTCTTTTAGTGGGAAAATGGACAGGGCTTTAATCTGTGAATGCTGCAATTTGTTAGCCTCTCTATTTCTTATAAACTTATGACCTTCTAGAAGGAAGCAACTAGGTTGATTGTCACCACAGTTACACCCTTGTGCTCGAGGAGGTGCCATTAAACTGTAAGGATTGTGTCTCTAGCCAATTATCTTAGTTCCAAAATAAAGGACAGCGGTTATCACTATGTTTTACACAAAGCCAAAAAATTCTAAAGCCGCAAAGAAGAAATTACCATTGCTGGAAAGGCTTTCCTGAACCAGAAAAAAAAAAAAAAAAAGGACCAAAAAAAGGTAGAAATATCTTAGCTTCTCCCTTTTGCTTACCTTCCAACCTCCTACTGTTCTTTCTGGTGGTCCTATTCAGTAGAGCCACCTGACCAGATGGCCTGACCCAACCTGCAGGATTCAGGCCCCTGTACTGCATACCAGGGCTAGGGGCAGGGGCAGGGGCAGGAATTAATCTGAGGACCAACAGGAAAACAACCAATAGACCACCTTCTTTTAGTTCCTTAGAAAGGCCAAACTCTTTCCAATGTCAAGATATTTATATATTCTGTGGCCTCTGCCTATAATGCTTTCCCACCCACTATTCACCTGGCTGCCTCTGTTCATTCTTTAGGCCCCAGCTTAAATATCATTTTCTCAAGGAGGTCTTTCTTGATTATCAACCTCGAATAGAACTCCCCTATTACTCTTTTTTTTTTAAATCCCCTTCCCCCCCATTGGGGCGCCTGGGTGACTCAGTCGGTTAAGTGTCCAACTTCAGCTCAGGTCATGATCTCACAGCTCTGAGATCGAGCCCCACATTGGGCTCTGTGCTGACAGCTCAGAGCCTGGAGCCTGCTTCGGATTCTGTGTCTCCCTCTCTGTCTCTGCCCCTCCCCTGCTCATACTGTGTCTCTCTCTCTAAAAAAGTAAATAATAAAAAAATTTTTTAAATCCCCTCTTCTTACTAACCTTTATAATTATATACTATCTATGTAATTATCTGTTCAATAGCTACCTACCCAGGGGCAAGACATATCTGTTTTGCTTCCTGCTGCCTTACTAGACTCTAGCACAATGCCTAGCATATAGTCAGCACTCAGTAAAAAGTAGCCATAATTATTATTACCTATTATTTTTTAACATAATCAATAATCAGATGGCAGTATCAGCCTTTTCTGGAGTGTGTGTTAATTTCTTTCTGATGCTCCTTTCCATGTTTTTCTTTCCTAATATTTAGTTAATGCAAGTTATATGTTCCAGTTCCAAATACTTTTTAAGCATTGCCTACAAAACCAAATTTCTACATCATGAGGCTTCATAGGCCATTAAGGAAAGTTGATACATCCCTTGAACTGTCAAAACAAAAACTATGTTGGCAAACTTGGAATAAACAAATTCTTTTCATCAAATGATCTGTAACTGAAAACAGAAAAATGTGCATAGAAGAGCAATTTATCATCTGCAAAATCTGTTTATGTTTCACACATTCCTGGTTTGGATCTCTTGATTTTTGTTCTTTAAAACCATTGAATGATACATTTTCCTTGACACCTCCTAGGAGATCTTCATTATTTTTCTTCTATGATCAATTTATTTTTTCCTCAATAGCATTCAACTCCCTTTTCTTTCTTAGCATTTTATTCTATCTGCTTCATGTGGAGTAGAGGAATGTCCCACCGTTGGTAGATGAAATAAATCTGGACTCTACATAAGGAAGGGCTGTTTTGTCTTCAGGGACGTTGTCTCTAAGGTTCCCAGGCTTCTTGACTCCAGGCTTTCTGACCCCATCTGCCACACTCTCCCCATGTTATCATATGCAGAAAAAAATGCCTGCAAGATCAAGAAGTAAGGGGTTAGGAAAAGTCAACAGGCTGGTGGGGGAGGGGGAGAGCGGGAGCACTAAGGTGACCATCTTGGGGCAAGCAGCATGTATGGAGCTAAGGAGTCCACTTCCTGGTTCATATTCACTGTCACTCTAAGATTTAGTCATCAAACATATATTGAATGCCTATTGTGCATTAGACACTAAGCTAAAGTTAGTGATTGAATTAGGAATAAGCTGTGTTCCTGTTCTCAAGGAGCTCATTGTGAAGTGCAGGGAGACAGGCAAGTAACAAAAATTTATAATTCATTGCCAAATGCTCTGAGAAAGGTAAACACAAAACACTGCGGGAAAAGGTCCTTAACCCATCCTTGGGCAAGTATGAAGTGGAGATGCTACAGCAAAGGCTTCCTGGAGAAAGTGATGCTTGAGCTGAAAGATGAGTAGGGGTTGTCCCAACAAAAAGTAGAAGAAGAATATTCTAGAAAAAGAGAAACAGTATGTGCAGAAGTCCGTAGCAGTGTGTTATGGAACAGTTATAAGTAATTTGGGGCCAGGGCCAGGAGAGAGAAGGGAGGGGGAGATGAGGTGAAGAGGTAAGCACAGGACAGGGTGTTGACACGCTTTCCATCAGGTGAGAACCTCTTCTTTATGATCAGGTCCTTCTGAATTAACTCCAGTTAAGAGGAGTTGATGACAGACAGTGGAAAGAAGGCAGACAATTTGGATTTGAAACTTGGTCCTGTCACTAGTGTGTGACCTTGGGCAAACTTACTTTGCCTCTTTAAGACTGTTTGTTTCATCAAGAGAATGGAGATATCTGCTCTAAAGGGCTGATTATGATAAAATGATATGCATAGTATCCAGCACATTTCATGCTATCATGTTAAACCTCAACTATTGTAGAATAAACTGCTGTAATCGAGAATAACCATGCAAAGCCTGAGTCACATAGTTAAATGAACAGGAGGTAGACTCTGGGGTTGTCTCTAGTTACCAGAGAACCATTTATCCTGCCTGGACTTGTTTGGATACTTTTGTTTAGTCTCTGGCTCTTTTATTTTAATGGTAACATATGTATTTCATAATTTGGTGTTATTTCACTACCTAATAAATGTTTGGGAGTGAGTTATTATGTCCTCAGACTCCCGTTCATTTCATTCTGTTCATGCCACAGAACTTTTGAGGTAAAAGGCTGTACAACTCATCATAGAAGTGGGGAACAGAGAATTATGTTGGAATAGAAACATGGGCTAACTGGCTAACTGCAAACTAAATAGCCATCAGTAGGGGAGTGGCTAAATAAACTTGTATCTCTATGTGGCAAAATACTGTGCAGCAGCTAAAAGGAAAGAGCTAGCTTTCTATGTACTAGCTAGAGCTCCAAGACCTATTGTTAAATAGAAAAACAAGCTGCAAAAAGATATTTGCAGAATGAAGCCATTATTTTTTGTAGAAAAATACACACACACTCACACACATGTATAAACAATATTATATGCTTTCTATGGTTACATACACGGTGTATAAATGCATAGAAAAACTCATACTAAAATGATAAGAGTGGTTATATATGGTGACATGAGAAGGTTTGTCAGGGTGGAGTGGGGTGGGGCTTGGGGAGGGATGAAAATCTAAGGAGACATGAGCCTTTTCAGAAACATTTAAACTTCTCTACAAGTAACGGTCTTATGATTTCTGTAATTCAAAAATGTTTTCAAAACAGAAACAAAAAAAGAGCATGGGCTTGAAGGGTGGATGAAACGGACTCAAATCCTGGCTCAGCAATTTGTTAATTGTATGATTGGGGAAAGACTTGGCCCCTCTGTCTCAGTTTCTTTGTCAACAAAATGTCTTGCAGCTTTTTGTGACGACTGAAAGTAAAACTGTACATTACCAGTACTCACATGTGTTAGTTTCCTACAGCCTTTTCCAAAGGATTTTTCTTCCTTCCCTTCCCTCCATTTCCTTCTTTCCTCCATCCCTCCCTTCCTTCCTCCCTTCCTTCTTTCTTTCCTACCTTCCTACCTTCCTTCTGTCCATTCTTCCATCCTCCCTCCCTCTTTCCTTCCTTCTTTCCTTTCTTCCTTGTTCCCCTCTCCCTCTTTTCTTCCCTTTCCAGGTTAGGCAATCAAATACAAAGTAATTAAGTCATTTCCTCAAGGGCACACAGTTGGTTAATGTGAGAAGAAGGGCTGTAACTCGGGTCTCCTATATCTTAATATATCAGCATTAACTTTACTAGAGAGTTGAATAACTATCTGCGATGTAGTTGTTTCTTTAAAAAAAATTTTTTTTTACATTTTTTTTTATTTTTGAGAGACAGAGAGAGAATGCAAGTGAGGGAGAGGCAGAGAGAGAGGGAGGTACAGAATCCAAAGCAGGCTCCAGGCTCTGAGCTGTCAGCACAGAGCCTGACTGCGGAGCTCGAATTCACAAGCTGTGAGATCATGACCTGAGCCGAAGTCGAAGTCAGACACTTAACCGACTGAGCCACGTAGGCAGCCCAGTGATGTAGTCGTTTCTATTAATGGTTCCAATTTTCAGAATCCTATGTTTGGGTAGTTCTTCTAATTTTCAAGACAGATATTGCCATTTAACTAACTATATTAGGTAAAAATGAAAGACGTTTTCCCAGTTGCCCTTGCAGTTAGGGTACAGTCAGGTGACTTAGGCTCTAGCAATCAGAAGACCTTCCTTTTCAGGGTCCATTTTCCTTAGAACTATAGGGATTCATTCCAGTCTATGGAAATTTACCCACTATGGGCTTTTTATCACTAAGAGCCCTGAATTTTAATTTTAACCAAAACTAATTTTAACTGAAACCAGGTGTAGTATCTTGCTGAGTCCAAAACAAAGGGGATTTTGTTTTCTGAAGCCATTGCATAGGAGCAAGACATTTTACCAGACTCTAGATCAGGGAGCATTCTATGCAGTTCAATGGTCTTAACCCAGGTGGTCCAACCCAGATGAAATCACACTATCGTTGTTTGCACTTCCTACCCCTGGAAAGAGGGTAAACTTCTTGGGAAACTCCAGGAACTCACTGGACAATCCCTGGTTAATTTTCTGGGAAGAGCAATTTCATATTCCTTTCCTTGGACGTTTTTGTGCTTTCTAACTGCTGTTGTTCGAGGTGCCTATAGACTCTGCTTTTTAGGCTAGGGTGTGAAAATATATTTCAGCATCTACATGAGAGCTTTCTTCATCATAGTCATTAATAGGCATCCCAACCACCTGTAACATTCTAGAACTGAGTTGCCTCGTTCTATCCTGCAGAAAAAAAGAGGCACATACGTCTAAGATACTTCTAAGGGAATACCTCAGATCCCCCCAGTCACATCTGTCTCTTGTTTCAGTCACAGCAGTTCTAAGTGGGCTCTTCTGGCAGTGCCTCACCTCAAGCTCACCACTCACCTTTCATCTCCTACCCCGGGGAGGTGCTAACACCTAGACACAGAATGTCACAGGATTCTGTTTGGGACTCTCACATGTGAGTCACTGAAGTTCAGGGAGTTAATGCCCCATGAGGCAAGCATTTGACAAAAGAAGATGGCTAGTAGATAAATTCTTCTCCCTGTCTCCCTCCAGATCAACTTTTTGAGATGCAGTTTATATACCTTCCTGGAGGACGAGCCTGTGGATTTGAACAATCAGTCTCACTTGGCAGCCACCAACTTGATAATCTTGTCTCATATTGACTCCTCCTTTTCTGTTCCATGACCCTTGTCCCTCAGACCTGGAAATGCTTTTCCTAATGGAGGAGACTTACCATAAGCTCCTTGCTTCAGGCTCTGCTTCCTGGGTAACCTAGACTAAGACAACACCACAGAATTCATAGACAAAATTATACCAGTTTCACAATTATTGCTAGCTTTCCTCATTTGGGAATCCTTTCTTGCTTCTCACTCAGTTCTATCCTGAATGTGTGACATTGCAAGTTACTTAATCTCTCTGAGCTTCATATTACTCAAGATAATATGGAGATAATAATATATAATGCCTATCTCATGAAGAGTTAGAAGAATTAAAAGGAAAAAAAAGATTATAATCTTTTACAGTGCTTGGCATGTAGCAAATGCTCAATAACTGTCAGTTCTTAATATTATAAAAATCAGTTTCATTTGCAACATGATGAAGGTCTAGTGGTGATGGAGAAAAGGAAATGAGTTCACTTACAGATACATAGGGGCAGTTAGAAACATAGATTCACACATCTGTAAGCACATGTGTTAACAGCAATACAATAAATCCTCTACCCTCCACTCCATTTTCCCCCCAAAAATTATTCAGATATGGACCTGTAACTCCTTCCAGAGTTAGACTTTTGCAGCCATGCTGAAAATGATCATTTTAAGCATTTGAGCATTTTGAAAGCCTTAGTAAATTTAAACTGAATTAGAACCACAGTGGTCCTAGGTTTTTTTGACATATTCACCCGTGGCTTCCCTCTCAAGGGGCTGGCACAGCCAAATGATGGCCCAGGCTTCTCTCATCTGAAGCTCTGTCTGTCCATCCTGAGCTGTGCCTGGGACTTCTGATAGTAGAGTCTTTAATCCCAGAATTTCAATTGTGTTGCTTTTGGCTTTTACTTGCTGATGAAGAGATTTATGTGGATTTAATTTTCTTTAGTCTCTGGCTGCCAAAGGTTTTGTTGTTTGTAATTTTCAATGGGAGCTAGATCAACTAACTAGATCAACTAAAACCCTTTTTTTTTTCTGGGTGTAGGTTTTCATAGTAGCGGGAAGTCAGAAGTGATTTGTAGGTTACTAAATCTTGGGCTTTGTTTAACATATAATTTTTATGGTCAGCAAGAGTGAATAAGGTCCTAATATTTCAGAACTTCATATAGGAAGTAAGCCAGAATGAAAAATTACACTGTTCACCAACCAAAGCTAGAGATTGCATAATGTATCTTCTCAGAAACCATAATCCTGACCCCTTCCTCCTATCTCATTTTTGTCCTCCAAGACTGGAATTCTTGTTAAATGAAGGTTTGGTGCTTATTTTTCTTTGGTAATGCAGTACGTACAAAATGTCCCTCACACCATACACAGATATGCAAAGCAGATGTGGCTTCCTTGAGTACCTCTTAACTGATGTTCTCTCACTGATGATTCCTTAGCCTGCTAGATAATGAAAAATTAAAAACCCAGCTTTAATCTAATTATGGAACCTTAGTCTGATCTGGTCATTTAAGATATCTTTAGGTTTTTCACTCTCTGGTCTCTCAGCTCTGATAGATGTTAAAATGCTTTGGTGCTCCTTTGCTCCACTCCAGGATGGCGTTTGGATGTGGAGAGTAATATACGTGTGGTTTAGGTGGCACGGTGGGGGTCCTCAAATCTATGCTGGTCTCAGAATCTTCCTGGTCTCACATGTCCAGTAGCTGGAAGGGAGGTTTCTTCAAATGGCATTCACCAAGGGGTTACTGGCCCTATTTGTCTACAAATCTACTCAGCAGCCTCTTCATCTGCTACCCTCTCAATACTCAGAGTCTGCCTCTTTGGGGCTAATAAGAACTTCAGAGTCCTTCAGGTAAGGGGAAGTAGGACTTTGTGTCAGACTCAGGGGGAGACATAAGGATCTCTGCCCAGATCCTCCTTCAATGAGAGATTTGCTACCTTGGTAGCTGAGAGAGTGGTCAGCAGATGGTCTTCTGGTTTACATCTCTTTCAGGATCTGCTTCAGCTACAGAAAGATATCTTGCCTAGGCCATGCCCTTCCCAGAATGACCCTCTTTGTATGACTGAGTGACATGGGAATATAAAGACCTTGTCCATTCAGCAGATTTCAATACAATACTGACTGGCAATTCCCACTCCAGAATTCCCCTTTGGATTGGGTCTCATCACAATCTCACCAGTTTCTCCCTCTGCCTAATCCTGCTTTCTCCCTCCCTTTTTCATAGGTATAATTCACAATAAACACTTTGCACCCCAAATTCTGTCTCAGCATATACTCCCAAAGAAGCCAACTTACAACACTAATCTATTCACCTGTGTTCTGCCCCTAGGTTCTTGCCAACCCTGTACAAGGTGGAAATCAACTTTGTGTGGGCTCTGTATTTCCCTATGTACAAAGGATGCACAACACTAATCCCAGTGCTTTTGGCCTCCCATTCCTTTCTAGATACTTCTAAAGACAGTCCTTAACTTCTGCCTGGTGTTTATAGAGGACAGGACAAGGACTTTGGCCTCTCAGCTCCTTGATTTCTATCTGCCTCTCTTTCTTATTATTCACACAATTATTCAGAAGGAGTATTCAAATGAGAAGGGATAGCTTTTTGGCTTCTCTTTATCTCTTTTCTCTAACCTGGATATAGAATAAAATTCTATGGTCTGGTTCACCAAGTCTGTCTCTTATTACGATAAAGGTAGGTGTTAAATTTAGGAAATCTTTTTATTTCTTAAAAAAAAAGTCTGATTTTCACATCTACTGTTTGGTTGCATCTTCAAAAAGCCTATTTTGAATGGCAGAAACTGAACATTCTTTCTCTCTGCATTTCTTCACGACAATCTTAATTCCTCCTCTCTTCTTTTCCTCATAGGTTCATCACTCTGCCTTCAAGACAACTTCTAATTCTAAATTCAGTAGAGACTATAACCAGTCCTGGGTGTAAATACAGCTATACACTGATTTTTAAGCATCCCACATAGGCCCTTACATGAGGCATGATGTGTAAAAAAAACTGGACTTCGTTATTTCCTGTATGTTATCTGTTCTACCCCATGAAACCCTACTCATCAAGTAGCAGAAGAAAATGCACTATATATTTGGTACAATCCAGTAATGTCAGTCTGACCTGTCGCTTGATGTCTATAATCTCTTTCTGGATGCCTGGGGAAAACACTCAGTCTTTCAGAGTTCTGCTCTTTCCCCTGCTCCTTTCCTAGCTGGCACTAAAAGAAAAGGGGATGTACGGTCTCTAGGCTTACTTTCAGCTGTGGGGTCACTATCACAGTGTGTGAGGAGACCTACCAGCATCCACTACTGGAGTCTGTGTTTCCACTACTGGAGTCTGTGTTTCCCATGACCAGTTCCTGGGATGGAGGTCTCTGCTCTTTGCTCTAACCGTCGGCTCCTATTGATCTCTGGCCTCCTTAGTGCCTCTGCTTATTTTCTTGCATAAGAAATAAGGAGCATAAGGTGGTGGTATTTGCCACCTCTGAGTTCTAGGGAACCAAAAGCAGGTTATGGCTCATTGACCTGGCCTTCTCTTACTGCCACCTTCATAGCCTTGTTCCCATACCATGTGGATGTAGCAATTAACCCCAAACAGGGCTTCTCAGAGAGGTCAGCAGCCTCCCCATATTATGTTCAGACCAGGGAAGCAGGCCATTAGCCTTGATGTTTCTGGAGGCTTCCTACTATTCTGGGTGTTTCTGACAGTGCTTCTTTCTACCGGCTCTTGAGGTTCTCTCCGGGGCCTCCAACCTTAAGGAGAAAGGGCTGTTACAAGAACTCTGCTTACTGACTTCCTTGATCTCCTTTTGCTATTCTTCTTCCAATAATCCCTACTTCCTCTATGCTATGTCCTTATTCTTGTCTGGAGAGAAACCCAATTGAGAGTGACTTCAAAGAAGTGTATTCCTTCCCCAAAGAAAGAAATCTACATTTTAGACATTCAGGCTCCATTCTTTGTATGTTAAAAAAGCTTAAAGAAATTTAAAATTCATTTCTTTCTTAGCAAAACTTGGCTTCTTTGAGTCTTGTTTCAATCTCACACAAATAGATAAGCAATAATCTTCTTGTTCTCATAGGTATTTATCTTTTTCCTGAAGCCTTTGAACCCTCTTCTTTATAGGGTGAGAAGTTGCCAGTTAACAAGATTTATAAGACATGAAAATGTATCTGAATAATATTCAAAAGAATATTATACTTGTTGTATAAAAATAATAAATTTAATAGTCATTACCTATGCAGCAGTGATTGTGCTTTGGATATATTATCTAATTTAATTTTCATAATAACCCTGTTGGAAAAGTATTACCCCAATTTTGGAAATGATAAATTGAGGCTCAAGAGGGGTAAACAACTTGCCTAAGTTCACGTGATTGATAAAGGCTGGTCTGGACTCAAATTCAGGTCTGACACCAAACCTCTTGCTTTAACCACTATTAATTTCTCCATTAGAAAATTGTTGGCTGGAGCACCTGCGTGGCTCAGACTGTTGAGTGTCCAACTCTTGATTTGGGCTCAGGGCATGGTCTCACAGTTGTGGGTCTGAGCCCCACATCAGCTCTGTGCTGAGGCTGGAGCCTGTTTGAGATTCTCTCTCTCTCTACCTCTGATCCTCTCCCCACCTCAAGCACTCTTACTCTCTGAAAAGAAGAGGAGAGGAAAGGAAAGGAGAGGAGCGGAGAGGAGAGGAGAGGAGAGGAGAGGAAAGGAAAGGAAAGGAAAGGAAAGATTTGGTTACAAAACATAACTTTGATCACAGACAGCTCTCATTTGGTGGTTTAACTTTTCTATTCAGTGAGAAATAACTGGGCATAGTGTTGGAGAACCAGGCTTTGAAGATGAGCTGTGTTCTTTGCTTCATCATCTATAAAATGGAGGTAATGCCACCCTTAACCCACAAATTCGTGTGAGGTTTAAATGAGTTAATATGTGACAGGCTTTTGGTACAGTGCTTGGCACACAGGAGGCTTTAGTACCTGTTAGCTCTTGCTATTATGAAAGTCTGAGGATGGCATTGTCTTTATCATCAGGCTGAAGATTTCAAAATCCAATGTTAAAAAAATGAGTTTTTAATTTTTACATTCATAAATATTTAAATTGGGCTTTGTTGTTTATTCTTCCCTTTTATCTCCTGGAAATTAACATCCATTCAACTGTAGGAAGAAAAATCCTGCTGTGAATGTTTAGGGAGAATGGAATCACCCTGTCAGAAATATCACTTATTGCTTTGTTTGTTGTTTTGCTCTATGCTAGAAGATGCAATTGCTTTAATGAAACACTTCCATGACTTATTTTTGTTGTTATTATTCTTATATTTACCATTATTATTAAAATTTTGCCTTTGCAGAGAGGCAAGGGGGGGGTAGAGGAAAGTGTGTAGTCTTTGCAGTCTGACATAGCTACGTCTGAATCTGATATCTAATTGATCCCTGGAAAGTGACTTAATTACTTTGAGTTTAAGCTTTTGTCATTTGTGCCTACCTCCCTGATACAATTGATATCAGATAAAATGATATAATATGCTTCAGATGCCTAATATTAACTAGCACATTACAAGGGTTCAGTGAAAGTTACTTCACTTTCTTACCTCTGCCTTTTATTTGTCCTTTCCCACTATCTTTACTTTAGAAAGTTGGCCTTAAGTTCATGGGAGCCGGTGGAGGGGAGGGCACTGGAATTCTTGGAGATCTACTTATTATATAGTAAATCGTATGGGTTAAATTATACCCCCCATCCTGTACCCCAGAATGTGACCTTATTTGGAAATAGAATTGTTGCAAATGTAATTAGTTAAGATGAATTCATACGGGAGTGGGGTGGATCCTAATTTAATAAGTACCCTTATGTAAAGGAAAAATCTGTACACAGACATGCACACAGGGGAAGCCCCATGTGGAGATTAATGCAGAGATCAGGATAATGTTCTACAGGCCAAGGAATGCCAATGGTTGTCAACAAACCACCAGAAGCTAGGTGAGAAGCATAGAACAGTTTCTAACAGCCTTCAGAAAGGATCATCCCTAACAATACCTTGATTTTGGACTTTTTGCCTCCAGAACTGACTGAGACAATAAATTTCTGTTGTTGAAGCCATCCAGTTTGTCGTACTTTGTTACGTATAGCCCTAGCAACCTAATAACAATGTGGACTAGAGCCTTCTCTGAAACATTTAGTGTAGAGATTCTAAATGTTGTACTTATTAAACTCTTACTTATCTAAAAAATTAAATTCTTCGACCAAAATCCAGAGAAGTTGCCCGTTTATCCAGAAAAGAAGTTACTAAAAATGAAGAATGACAGATAAATCCATCTTGGGATTCATAGAACACTACTATAAAAAATTTAAGAGTTAAAATTTTTAAATGGCTTCTGACACAACTTTTACCAATTCTCTACTAAAATAATTAAAGGGGTGCCCGGGTGACTCAGTTGGTTAGCATCTGACACTTGATTTCGGCTCAGGTCATGATCTCATGATCGGTTGTGAGATTGAGCCCTGCATCGGACTCCCTGCTGAGCGTGGAGCCTGCTTGGGATTCTCTCTCCCTCTCTCTTTGCCCCTCCCCTGCTCGTGTGCATGTGCGTGCCCTTTCTCTCTCAAAATAAATAAATTTTTAAGATAATTAGAAATGATATGGGAAAAAATGTGACAGTCATAATGATACTATAAAATCTAAGACTGCCAATCAAACTTTTGTTAAAATCTAGTATACATATAAATCACAAGTGTATGGAACTGAATTGAAAATCCATTTTCAGTTGTCTATAAATACACAAAGAAACCTTGGATTTCAAGTAACTTGTTCTGCGAGTGTTCCTCAAGATGAGCAAACATTTCTAAAAAATTTTAACTTGATAAATGAGTGATGTCTTACAATACAAATAGTAGGTGATGCCGAATGTCACATGATCACAACTGAGTCAATGGTTCTTGAAATTCGCCCCAATATATGAGTAATTTAGATTACAAGCATGTTTCCTGAATGAATTATGCTCACAAACCAAGGTTTTACTGTATTCCTCTCTGACACTGAGGAAACTGTTGGCCTGAAGCAAAGTGAGAAGACCCTTCGTGTCTCCTCCCCATCCACCTCCAGGCAATGCTATTCAGGGTCTTTACCCATAAGAAAAGTACACAGCCATAGGCTTTGATTTTTTTATATGTTCAGATTATTATTCACTATTCTCCTATCCCAATTAGTGTCTAACTTTTCATATCCATTCAGAAAGTGAATTTCTTGAATGTAACAGTGCAAAAAATAGGGAACAGGAATGGCTCATGAACTTAGGAAACACTTTATTTACATTTACCAGTTTATTACAAAGGATACAATTCAGAAACAGCCCTATGAAAGAGAGGCATAGGGCAAAGTATGGAGGTGGGGGTGTGGAGCTTCCAAACTCTCTCCAGGGTACCACCCTCCCAGCACCTCAAAGTATCAACCAGCCCAAAAGCTCATCAAATCTCCTTGTTCCAGAGTTATTATAGAGCTTAATGGCCAGCTCTGTCTTCCTCCCCTGACCTGAAGTCAAGAATGAGGCTGAAATTTCAACCCTCTAAGCAATTGGTCTTTCTGCTCTCCAGTCTCATCCTGAAGCTTTTAAGGGACATCTCCCTAAGTCACTTCAGTAGCATAAATTCAGGTCTAATTTAAAGGGGCTTGTTATAAATGACAAAAGATATTCCCATCACTCAGGAAATTTCAAGTGTTTTAGGAGCTCTGTGCCAGGAATTTGGGACAAAGATCAAGTATATTTATGATTATACCAGATCCCTCCATAGAGATTATACCATTTTGCATCCAATATTGTATGAGTGCCCTTTTCTTCTTAGCCTTGTGAAGTTTTTAAATTTTTCCCAATCTGATGGTTGGGTATAGTACTTCAGTTTTCTTTTAATTTGTCTTTCTCTTATTATAAATAAAATTAGCTATCTCTCTATATATTTATGGGTGATATACACATACACACATATACATATAAATTGTTTATATCTCATGTCCATTTTTTTCTATAGGAATTTTGATGTTTTTCTCTTCAATCTTTATAAGTTTTTGATATATTAGGGAAATCAGTATTTTATCTGTGATATATGTTGCAAATATTTACTCTCAATTTGTTGTTTGCCCTTTGACTTTGCTTATGGTGTTGTGGGGTTTTGTGGGGGGTTTTGCCATTAAAAATATTTAATTTTGACGTAATCGAACGTCAATTTTTAAAGTTGCATCTGACTTCTAAGTCATACTTAGATACTTTCTCTCCACCTAGGCTATAAAAAAAAAACATCCATGTTCTCTTCTAGTACTGTATAGACCAGTGTTTTCTTCTAGCATTGTATAGATCAGAGATCACTTAGATCTCTGATTCATTTAGAGTTTATTTTTGTGTACAGTATGATGAATTGATCATATTTTGTCTTTAAAAGAATTTCCAGGGGCGCATAGATGGCTCAGTCAGTTAAGCGTCTGGCTCTTGATTTTGGCTTAGGTCATGATCTCTCGGAGAGAGGAGCCTGCTTAAGATTCTTTTTCTCTCTTACTGGAGGGGTTGTGGGAGGGGGGATGGGCTAAATGGGTAAGGGGCATTAAGATTCTTTTTCTCTCTCCCTCTGCCCTCCTCCCCTACTCAAGCACATGCACTCTCTCTCTCTGTAAAATACAAGAGAAAAAAGAATTTTCAAAGATGTGGAGAAATACACCTTGTAATGGTAAAAGAAAAAAAAATTACAAAACTATATGTTCAGTATGACCTCCACATACATACAAATAAAACACATTAGAACAAAACACCCTAAAATGTTATGAATAGTTACATCTGATTAACAGCATTATGGGAAATTTAAAGTGTTTTCTACTAAAATATGCTTTTCATATTCTCTATAATAAATACATCTTACTTTAAAACCAGAAAGAAAAGCAGTATGTGGTCTTTAATTAAAAAAAAACAAACATGTGATCCTGCTAGTTTTGTTGGTAGTCTGAAACAGAAACGTAAAAAAATACATATTGAGTTGATGCAAAGAAGAAAAGGATCCATATATACTTCCCTCTCTCCTCTTTGCTCATCTCTCTGCCTTTCCTCACGTTTTTTTCTATCCCATTTTCTCACTCCATGTCTTACATAGCAGTAAAATAACATGCAGAAAATGAGCAAGCCTTCCACAGCTTATTATTTTATGTCTGCAAAAGCTACTTGGGGTTAATTCTTTCATAAAATACCTCGCAGGTTATGACAAGAACTCAAAGAGACCACAATGCTAATGGAAAATGTAAAGCCTCTGGCATACAAATCACCCTTTCCCCCTCAGCTAACAGTCCTGAGACCAGCAACAGGATAACCTACTGCAAAGCTTTCTGTGTTATCCTAGAGGGTGTAAAATTCCAGGTCCCTTCATTTTCGCCATTGGATGGTCCGAGAATTATTGCTTCCTTTACTTTATGGCACTAGTGATGTGCAGCTGAAAAATCAATGCCAGATGGCTCAGTAGGAGACAGGGCTAATGGTTGTGTGTTGTTCTCAATCTCCCCGGGAGAAAAGCTCTGCGGTGGGGGCACTCAAGATGGTCACATCCAGTGGTTACTAATGACATTTGTTACGTGTTCATAGTGTGCTAAAGTCTGTTTTACATGCATTGTTTCATGAAATCATCATGGCAACCCTGCCAGGTAGTCCTTATTACTATCTCATATATATGTACCTATTACAGGTACAGATAAATTACTTCCCTGGAAGTGGCAGAATCAGAACTCGAACCCATGCCTGTGAGACTCCAAAGTCAAGACTTTAAAGGGTATTTTAATGCCATTGGGTGAAGTGTCAGTACCGAGAAATAATAGCTTAACGCATGTCAATTTATCACTGAAACTTGTGACACATCCAGATGGCACAAAGCCTCCTTGGAAGATGTTTTCTAACAGCCTTTCCCAATGCAGGTTCCACAAGAAAATTAAACTCTACTAAAAAAATGAGTACCATGCTATCTTTTCATTTCTTCCAAGGATGATGGCACATAACAAATTGTAACATTCTACATGCAAAGAAGAGAAGTTAATTCATTACACAAAATGATGACTTGGTGGGCTCTGGAACATAGGTCTTATTTCTCTCTTTCACATTCTCTCCTCCCTCCCCTCTTTACGTGTGTGTGTGTGTGTGTGTGTGTGTGTGTCTTTCTCTCTCTTAAGAAAGGTTGAAAGGGACGGGGTTGCCTGGCTGGCTCAGTCAGAGGGGGGTGCAACTCTTGATGGTGGGGTCATTGGTTCAAGCCTCAATTTGGGTATAAAGATTACTTAAATAAATAAAAAATTAAATAAAAGAAAGGTTGCAAGTAACAGGTTTATAATGCAATTATCAGCTGAATCCTCCCCAGTTCCATTAACAATGCCTGAAGAAGGTCTTTTACTCAGGACTTCATATTGATGATAAAAGGATAAATGGTGTACTATCAATCTAAGCAATCATTCATAACATGACACTACAAATAATACATAGGGTGCTTCTGGCATTTGCTCTGATTCTTCCTTGTCCAGGGATAGATGAATCCTGAGCTGAGATGATTGAAGGGACACTTCCTGTCCTCCATTGTCTAGATCTTCTTCTTTATTTGTCTTGCTCTTTTTATCTTGGTGACCCTCTTTTGAGTTTCCCACTCCCTACTGGACTAGGATTTACACACGACAATTTATGTTAATGCAATTGCCTAATTGAAACTCTAATTACAAAATTTTCATCAATACTATTTTATACCTATAACCAGTGTTGCTTCTAATTTGAAATGATGACATGATAGCACTTGGAATAGTTTGTTTCACTGGTGTGTATTATTTAAATAACAAACAGAACTCCCTTCAACTTTACCTTTCTTTTTCCCAGAAGCGATTAACATTCAGGTTCAGTACTAGCTGAAAAAAATCTTTCCTTTTGATACTGATGTTTCCATAACATTGAGTCTTATGGTTCTCAGCTAAATGACAATTTGGTGGCTTCATAATGGCTTTCATTTAAGCAAAACCAGCACTGTTAGCTATCAATGATTGTTTGATGTTCCAGAAAATATCCTCATGTTAGATGTTCGATGCCAAAGAACATCTTTTTTCAAACAGAAATGAAATGTTTCAGTAATGTTTGCCTTTTTTGTGGGAAAGGAAAAAAAGCATAACATTCTTGAAGTGTTTTCAGGGAAACTTGTAGATGTCTTGCAGACTGCAGCTTGGATTGAGTGATCTAAATACTAGCAACATTGGTGACAGCATGAGAAATGTCACAAAGCATCCTAAGTTCTCTTGTTTTTTACTCTTGGATAGCTGCTACAGTAGAACGGTGTCACCATTCCCGAACCCTTTCTTAAACCTCCAGTCATAGGGGGATGGTGATTAATAAGAGTAAGAGTGTACAGTCAAAGGACTCAAGCCCATCTCCACCATTCCTATATAGTAATACTACCATGGGGTGCTGAGAAGATAGAGGAAGAAAGGGACCACTTAGCACAGTACCTGCAGAAAGACATACTAATAATTATTCTGTCATTGTCATTGACATTTACTGAGTGTTCAGTAAGTGCCAGATATTACACTAATAGCTTCTGTGGGTTGTTTCATTTACTCACAACCATCCCATGAAGTATACTATTATAATTGTATTCATTTTATAGGAGAGAAAACTATAGTGAAGAGAGGTTAAATGACTTGTCCAAGGTCACATAGCCTATGTGATGGAGCCCAGATTCAAGCTCAGGCAATTTGATTACACTGCACTACATTGTTGTGTCAATAAATGCTAAATATTAACAGAATGTGATGTTACCTCTGTGGTCCTTTCAAGCAGCCAAAGGCACTAGATATTCAAGCAGAAATTCCTAACTTAAAGAACTGAACTCAGAAGCCTCTTAATGGTGCTAAACGTTGGGGCTAAGCAGCTACAGGAGTATCATCCTTAATCACTTGCCCCTATCCTTGGGAAGGCAAAGTTTGACAAAAATTGACAAGAAAAGTTTCCACCAAGAGCAGCAATAAGTTCATTATCTATGAGATTAGAATTGTGAACTACTGAAATTCCCATTCAAGGACTCTAATACTTTTTCCCCCTCCCCAACTTCTTCCTTCTTAAGATGGCATCTAGTTGCAAAGAACCTTTAACATCCTAATGGTATCGAGTACACAGGTCTATGTTCTATATGTGGCCCTCTGTGTTTTAAAATGTACCAGGATTTGTGGGAGCCTGGGTGGCTCAATTAGTTGAGGGTCTGACTTCAGCTCAGGTCATGATCTCCTGGTTGGTGAGTTTGAGTCACGTGTTGGGCTCTTTGCTGACAGCTCAGAGCCTGGAACCTGCTTTGGATTCTGTGTCTCCCTCTCTCTCTGCCCCTCCCCGCTTGCACCCTGGCTCTCTCTTTCTCAAATATAAATTCACACTGAAAAATAAATAAATAAAATGTACCAGCATTTGTTTTAATTAGTTTTGGTAAGATATGCAAACATGGAAATGATTGTCATCAAGGAAAAAGTTTATTCTCACAAATCCCTAGAAATAAGAGGCATGGCACCCCAATGTTTAGAGCAGCACTATCGACAATAGCCAAAGTATGCAAAGAGCCCAAATGTCCATCAACAGATGAATGGATAAAGAAGATGTGGTATATATATATTTTTTATATATATATATAATGGAGTATTATTCATCAATCAAAAAGAATGAAATCTTGCCATTTGCAACTACATGGATGGAACTAGAGGTATTATGCTAAGTGAAATTAGTCAGTAGAGAAAGACAAATACCATATGACTTCACTCATATGAGGACTTTAAGATACAACACAGATGAACATAAGGGAAAGGAAGCAAAAACAAGATAAAAACGGTGGGGGGGGGGACAAAACATAAGAGACTCTTAAATATGGAGAACAGAGGGTTAATGGAGGGGTAGTGGGAGGGAAAAAGGGCTAAATGGGTAAGGGGCATTAAGGAATCTACTCCTGAAATCATTGTTGCACTATATGCTAACTAACCTGAATGTAAATTTAAAAAATAAATTAAATAAAAATTAAAAAAAAAAGAAGAGGCATGGCATGCCATACAAGGCCAAATGGGGAAGCAGTAGGGTCACTCAGAAGTCAGATGGAGCAAGGGGAAAGCATGGCTGAGAGCTCTCATTGTGGTTTTCGTGGGAAGGAATGGGCCAAGCAGGGTACACAAAATACACAGGTCTAGGATTGGCTAGTTTGAATACTTGTGGTGGGCTTTGGAACATAGGAACTGTCCCTAGTTGTCTCATACCTGGCCCTGGGATGATTAAGGCAGGGGTCTGGTGGCTCAGCCCAGTAAGGAGGTGGTCGAGGGTACATGTTCTGGACTGGCAGATTTGCATTTAAAGATTATGCTCTCAAGTGAATGTCTGCTATCTCTAGGAGTTGTCTAATCCTGGGAGGGACAATCTCTATCATTAAGGCCCCAAGATATCACAGCCTCATAAAATATAAAAAATAAAAAATATGATTAATACACTGTAGTTGAAGTATCTCATCCCTCTCATCTCAGATATTGTCCTTAGGCTTACTGAATCAATTCCTGACATGTCTGTAACTCATGGTGCCTTGGCCTGATGCAAGCAAGGAAGCTGCTTTGGGGTAGCTCAGCTTTCTCCCTGACTGCACCGATGATTAAGTTAAGTTTTCACTGTAACTCCTGTGCAACCCCAAGCTTATGAAGGTGGTCAGCAAAGGACTTGAGAGCAGTGGCAAAAAGAGGGCAGTTTGTGCCTTTCTGGAATCACTAAGGAGGATACTTTGCAGAATGCCTTAATGCCAGTAGCACTCAGCTGCTGAGTAGACTCAAAATGGCAGCCTGGTGTGTTTACGCAGAGAGAGATTGGGCCAGCACTACCAAATTGTCATCAGCAACTCTTTGACATGGAAGACATCCAGAAGTTTGCCAGTGTCCTCTATCAGTATAAGAGAGAGGATGTCACCTGAGGTAAAGAAATATAAAGTGGCTTTTTTTGCACATCTCATATGCAATGTATAAATTGACAATTCCAATATACAAAGCATATCTGGTAATAACAATATTGAGAATAGTAACAAATTAGACAAACTTCTGGGTAGACTAATCATAACAAAAAGTGACCAAAAAGCAATATTAGGGATTGTAAATGCAATCATTTTTAAAATAATTAGGCAGTAGAAGTAATTGTATGCCAATTAATTTGAAAATTTCAATGAAATAGGCAATTTTCTAGAAAAAATTTCCAAAGTCTTATTTTTTAAAAAATGTTCATTTATTTTCGAGAGACAGAGAGAGAGAGTGCAAGCAAGGGAGGGACAGAGAGAGAAAGAGACACAAAATCCGAAGCAAGCTCCAGGCTCTGAGCTGTCAGCACAGAGCCTGAACGGGGCTCAAACTCAAGGACAGCAAGATCATGACCTGAGCTAAAGTCAGGCACCCCTCCAAATTCTTCTTTAACTGTCATAAATGTCCCTACTTTAGGATTGTTTAACTTCATTTCTCCTGCTTGGAGTATTCTTTCCCCAGTTCACTGCATAGTGAGGTCCTCTCACTTCCTACAGGCCTTTCCTCAGATTTACACTTTTGTGAGGACTTTCTTGAAAGTTCTATTTAAAGACCCCCCTTCACACATATTTCACATCCCCTTTCTCTTTTTATTCTTTTCTTTAATAGCAATCACATCTAACATATTATATATTTTATTTATCCATTTGGCTTGTTGACTGCTTTCTTAAATGCAATCTATGAAGGCAAGGAGTTTTAAAAAAATTTTTTCCACTACTGTACTTGTATTGCCTAAATGCCTGGCACACAGGAAGTACTCAATGAATATTTGTTAAATGAATGATATGATTAACTAAAAAGTCCCCAAATTGCCATATGGAATTGAATACACATATAGATAGATAATGACCAAATCAATTAAGACTGCGAAGGCAAGAATAATTTAACATTGGGAAAATCTTCCAATTAAATCATCACACTTACTGCATTAAGAGATTGACAGAGAAGGGATGCCTGGGTGGCTTAGTTGGTTCAATGTCCGACTCTTGATTTAGGCTCAGGTCATGATCCCAGGGTTGTGGGATCAAGTCCCCTTTGGGGTTCCATGCTGAGTGTGGAACCTGCTTGAGCGTCTCTCTCTGTCTCTCCCTCTGCCCCTCTCCCCTGCTCGTGTGCTCGCTCTCTCTCTCTCTCTCTCTCTCTCTCAAAAATACGTTTTAAAAAAGAGATTGACAGAGAAATGCCATATACTCCTCTCAATAAAGCCGGAAAAAACTTAAATAATGTGCATAGAAACACACTTCTACCTAATCTAGTGAATCTATCAAAAGTGAACAACAAAACATTAGTCTAAATGGTGAAACTTTAGAAGACTTCAAATAAAATAAGAACTAAGGCAAGGATGCCTACAATCATCCTACTATTCAACACTGCACTGAAGTTCCTAACCAAAGGAATAATACAAAATAAAAGAGGTATAAGAGTTGGAAAGGAAAAGGTCAAATTTTCATTTATAGAGTATATGATTATTTTCCTAGAAAATTCAAAAGAACCCTCAGAAAAGATAGTTGCAAATGACATATTGGATAAAAGGCTAGTATCCAAAATCTATAAAGAACTCACCAAACTCCACACCCAAAAAACAAATAATCCAGTGAAGAAATGGGAAGAAGACATGAACAGACACTTCTCCAAAGAGGACATCCAGATGGCCAACAAACACATGAAATGATGCTCAGTGTCACTCATCATCAGGGAAATACAAATCAAAACCACACTGAGATACCACCTCAAACCGGTCAGAGGGGCTAAAATGAACAAGTCAGGAGACTATAGATGCTGGGGACGATGTGAAGAAACAGGCACCCTCCTACACTGTTGGTGGGAATGTAAACTGGTGCAGCCGCTCTGGAAAACAGTGTGGAGGTTCCTCAAAAAACTATCAATAAAACTCCCCTATGACCCAGCAATAGGACTGCTAGGGATTTACCCAAGGGATACAGAAGTGCTGATGCATAGGGGCACATGTACCCCAGTGTTCACAGCAGCACTTTCAACAATAGCCAAATCATGGAAAGAGCCTAAATGTCCATCAACTGATGAATGGATAAAGAAGATGTGGTATATATATACAATGGAATACTACATGGCAATGAGAAAGAATGAAATCTGGCCATTTGTAGCAACGTGGTTGGAACTCAAGGGTGTCATGCTCAGCGAAATAAGTCGGGCGGAGATGGACAGATACCATATGTTTTCACTCATAAGTGTAACAGGAGAAACTTAGCAGAGGACCATGGGGGAGGGGAAGGGGGATAAATAGTTGGGGAGAGGGAGGGAGGTAAACCATAAGAGACTCTTGAATACTGAGAACAAACCGAGGGGTGATGGGGTTGGGGAAGAGGGGAAGGGAGGTGATGGGCATGGAGGAGGGCACTTGTCTGGATGAGCACTGGGCATTACACAAAAACCAACTTGACAATAAACTATAAAAGAAAAAGAAAACCCTCAGATAACTTCTAAAAATTAAGAGAATTTAAAAGAGTATCCAAATTTAAGACTGATAGACAATAAAAAAATACCATACTTATATACTAACAGTAGAGATCATAAAATATAAAATTTTTCTAATTAGGAAGACATTTATAGAGAATATTATAGAACTCTCTCAAAGAACATAAAAAATACAAGAACAAAAATGTAAATGGGATATGTACACCAGATGATACTGACCTTTGGAAAGGGAAGATAATGGGCCTGACAGAGAAAATGTAGAGATTTTAATGCTTTACTTAAAAAAGAAAAAACAATTGAAGGTAATAAAATTTAATATTTGTTCGTTTTGGTTGTGAATATTTATCACAGATGTTATTACATTTTCTATGTTTTGAGTGCCCCCAATATAAATAAATGCAGAGAGGGATCTCACAAATCTGAAATAGGATTTTGTTAAAAAAAAAATTAACAAAGATGTCTTCATTGGTTACAGAATTAATTACCCTATCTAGTGCGCATAGTCATTTATAAATATTTTTAGAAATATTATAATATCTTTAAAGACCCTTTTCTGGGCCTTGAGGACATGATCCACTTCCTGGGCTTTGAAAGCATTTGAGACCAGGTGGTATAAACTGTTGCAATGATTCCTGGGCTTTATTCTAGTAGATTTGAAAAATCTATCCTCAAGTGGGCTTTTTGCAGAATCTGCACCCTGGTTTTGAAGCTACAAGTAGAGTATGAATATTAAATGGCCGAGCAGGACTTGGCATGCGTGGACATGTAGGAAGAGCTTCCAAAGCTTGCATTTTCTGCCTTCTGCTGACCTATTTGGCAAGAGATCTATACCCAAATATTAAAAGAAGCCTTTTACTGGAAGAGATTCAAAATCCTATGGTGTAGTGAGGCAGTCTCATGTGTTATCAGAATCTTGAATTCTTTCTCCGTTCTGAATTATAGGAAATTCTAGTGAGTGGAGAGGTTTTATTTTATCTAATTGTTCCACTGTTCAGAATATGCTTTATAAGTTAATTTATATGTTAATGACAACCAACAAAAGGGCAAATTTGATACACAAATTATTAAATCACACTGCATATTCTCTCCTTTTGGACAATTACTTTTTCCAAATAATACCAACCAATCAGACAATTATAATTACTTTGTGCTTTGCTAATAGAAGTCTGGCAGAGAGCTAGCAGTTAAAGAAATTCTTATCTGTAGCTGCGAAAAAGACTGTTCCTTGGAATGTCTTGTAGACCTATGTTCCATTTATTTTTTAAATAATTTTTTAATGTTTATTTATCTTTGATAGAGAGAGAGAGAGAGACAGAGTGCAAGCAAGGGAGGGACAGAAAGGGAGACACAGAATTTGAAGCAGGCGTCAGGCTCTAAGATGTCAGCACAGAGCCCAATGTGGAGCTCGAACTCAGGAACTGTGAGGTCATGATCCAAGCCAAAGTCAGTCGCTTAACTGACTGAGCCACCGAGGTGCCCCAGACATATGTTCCATTTAAATAATGAAAAAACCACTGCATTTCTTCATCAGAGCAGTATAAACATTTTGACCTAAAATGGAACATTTAGCTTTATTTTTAATTCACTGATCTACTCTGTAACAACTCTCAGCATAAAACTGTTTCTGTGCACGTAGAAGTCAAGAACACTCAGATGTGACCACAAAGAAGAAACATTTCAAACAAGCATCAAAGTGGGGAGGGGAATAAACTCAGAGTGTTTCTCCCTAACCCTTTACTAAAAGGGTTAGCCCTGAAACAGAGCCACTGTTTAGCAAAACTATGAGATAGGCAAACTGCTCTAAATTTGGTGCCCTTCTCCTCTCTTCTCTTCCGTCATAGTCCAGAACCCCATAGCAGCCAAGCATGCCCTTCACCATGTGCTGCCTGGGCAATGGGACCCGAAAGGCCGTAGGATTCTGAAGCAAATTCAGGACAGATTCAGAGCTAAGTGCCAGCTTTCTTGAAGCTTTGTGTAATGGTTACCCTAATACACATAGGGATGAGAGCCCCAAATATTGAGAACCAGGTACATGTTGCTCTGGAGAGTGACAAAGGGCCAGCCAAGCCATGTATGTCTACAGCCACCAATTCCTTTGGTGTCTTTCATCATAAATGGTACCAAGTGTTAGGTGTGAGTGTAGCATTAGCCACTTTTCAGATCCAAAAGTTGCCTTCCCAAAACAAAACAAAAAGTACCCAAGAATAAGCCATGCTGACTCTGTCTTCCTGAGTATTTTAGAGGACATGGCAGTAAAAAGATCACAGATAAATTATAATATTGAAAAATACTTTTTGTGGCTCAGAGCCCTGAGAGCACTCTGAATGTCATAATAATTCTACAGTCTGTCAGAGATTCAGACGGATTATTCTGGGGTTTCAGGGAGAGGGACACAGCATAGTTAGTGATAGCCACAAGAAGTCACTCTTTTGCAAATAACATTAGACAAACAACTCCAACATTTGTGAGCATATAACAGTCAGAAAGTGTATAGAAAAAAGTTTGTAAAGTGGCTATTGGAAGATGAGATGGTTCTTCTTAAAACTGAAAATATAGGCAGGAGACCTCTCCCTAGAATTCAGAATAGAGCCTGGGTACTTAATGTCTAATTGTGTGTATGTATGTGTGTGTGTTTTTGTTTGTTTGTTTTTAGCTTCAGTTAAAGACTTTAGAGTCTATCTTTGAGAACTAAATCCAAAGTAAATCAGGCAGGAGGATTATTTAGTGAATATACAGATGTTTGAAAAGAGGATTTTTTTTTTTTGTCCTTACAAGTAATTATGTTCAGGAAAGAGGATTCACTTGCAAAAGTCATGGATTTGACCTTAACATTAAAACTATCTCCAGAATATTGTAGTTTCCTTCTGTAACGTGGTCTAGAATATTGTAGTTTCCTTCTGTAATGTGGTTGGGGGGGGGCGGGGAGAGGGAAGATACAAATTAATGTACCATGAAACGAATGGGAATTTTAAAGAGTTTAAGGATTTTATTTTCCTCCATTAGAAGGTCATGGTCACCCAATTCCCACCATAAACCTTCAGTCTGAGATATGAATAAATAAGCATCTAACAGAAATTACCATTAGGGAGCAATAGTCTATGTTTTCTATTGCTCCTTTTGAGAAAGGAGGATATAGACTGAAAATACAAGAGAGTTGGATGAGAGCTTGAAGTTATCTCAGGGAAATTTTCAAATGGGTAAAGTATTGATCTATATGTCTACCCCATGAACTTCTTATCTTAATAACATTTTTACCTTGTGAAGAAAACTAAGACCAACTAGCTTAAGAAAAAAAAAGGAATTTATTGTCTCACATAATTGTGATATACAGTTGGCTTTAAACATAACCAGATCAAGGGGGTTAAAAACTCTTATTGGGGCTTAATCTCTTCATCTATCTGTCTTTCCAAATCATGGCTCTGCTTTTCTCTTTGTTGGTTTTGTTCTCTGGCAGATTCTCCCCTTATGATCCCAAGATGACTAAATTAACATCTCTATCAGCACAACTATCCTATAGGAAAAAATAATTCTAGTTTTCAATAGAATATCCCTATAAAATCCCAGGACTGAGTCTCCTTAAACCACTATGCAACCATTCAATTCACTACTCTATCCATTATGGAGTTAACATAGTATATACAATACACTAAGTGGCTTTTTCACTGAAATACAAATAAAAAGGTGATTGCAAGCCATTGTTATGAGGTGGCACACAGCTGGTTAATTGACCATTGATTCTTAGGATTCTGGCATTGTACTTAACAAGGCAACAACATTCAGAATCTTGGAAGGACAAACTTGAAGAAGAATGTGATGATTTTACTTTGAGGCCTTAAGTAGCCTCCTCCAAGAAGGTTCTAGTTCAACTTGTAGCTGAGTCACAAACAGAGAAGCACACACATCTTTGCTCAAAACATTTTTCTGCCTAACATCTAAGATAAATGATATCTAGCAATCTGGAGAGGTACAGAAGTATAAGATTGAAAATATATATATTCTCTGTTCCAGATTCATGTGAGTCCCAGGAAAAACATGGAGGAAAAAACAAACTAGGAAATAATTCTGGAGAAAATCTGATATCTCAGGACTCTCCTAAATATCTAATGTTTGCTTACTTTTTGATGGAGTAAAAATAATATGATTGATAAGTTGGAAAATATTATATATGTGATTATGGCTCCCCCAAGATGTCCACATCCTAGTTCCCAGAACCCTTCCATGGCAAGAGACCTTTGCAAGTGTGATTAAATTAAGTATCCTGAAATGAGGAGATTATCCTGGATTATATAGGTAGGACCAATGTAATCACAAGGGTCCTTATAAGAGGGTCGAGTAAAAGAAGGAGATGTGACAGCCGAACTAGAGGCTCGAGTAATGCAGGGTCATGAGCCAAGGAATGTGGATAGTCTCTAGAAATTGGAAAAGGCAAGAAAACAAATTCTCCCCTACAGCTTGTAGTAGGAATGCAGCCTCACCAATCCACTTTAGATTTCTGACCTACTAAAATGTAAGATAATAAATGTGTACTATTCTAAGGCACCAAGTTTGTGGTAATTTGCTAAAGCAACAACAAGAAACTAATACATGACAGAGGCAAATAGTGCAAATGAAAAAAGAAAGGCAAACAGAAACCCTAGGATAAGGGCGCCTGGCTGGCTCAGTCGGAAGAGCATGTGACTCTTGACCTCAGGGTAATGAGTTCCAGCCCCTTGACCTCTATACCTCTTCTACATTGGGTGTAGAGATTACATAAGTAAATAAACCTTAAAAGAGATTTTTAAGGTTTATTTATTTATTTTGAGAGATGGAGAGAGACAGAGACAGAGACAGACAGACAGACAGAGAGGCAGAGAGAGACGGAGAATTCCAAGCAGAGCCTAACATAGGACTCAATCCCACAAACCGTGAGATCATGACTTGAGCTGAAATCAAGAGTCAGACACTTAACTGACTGAGGCACCCCCCATTTTTTAAAATTAAACAGAAAAAGAAACCCCAGGATAAACAAAACAAAATAAAAACACATGAGAGACATGGTCTAACTATGAAACAAATTAGAATACAGCTACTGGTTAATAAAAGTGTAACAAAGAGAATATATTGTCCTTCAAAAATTCACTTTGAATTTATAATGAAGGAAATATAATCTTGGGACAATAAGTTGGCCTGGCACTAAATAAAATTTACTATCATGATAATATAAAGATTATGGATAGCTTTTCAACCCTTTAGAGTTAACTTATGGTAAAATATTGAGGACTTAGTTGTGTTTGTAAGACAGAATGCAAATTTCAACAACTTTGACAGTGAAAATTTACAGTTTCATTGACAGATTGCAGGTTATATAAAAAGAATGAAGAATGAAAAAAATAGATGTGTTCATACCATCTCTTAACATTATGGGGACTAAAAGAGATTGTTGAAAGTCAATGCAACAAAAAAATAGAGATTTATGAATACATATTACAGCTATATATATATATATATAAGCTTTATATATATATAAAGATGTAAGAAGAACAAAAAATAATATAATTATTAAACTTAAGAAGGAAAAGAGAAGAAAAAATGGGAATATTGTAAGTGAGGTAAACTCATTTTTATTATCACGTTATAACTAGTTTTTAACTTACCAGTCTCAGGGAGTATCTATTTATCAACAAATACCTTTTAGTAAAGGTAATATCTAGAAGAATTCAAGTTAGAAATAGTTAAAAGAGGTTAACTGTGATAATAGGACAAAAAGTGAGATCAGAAGGAGAGGAAATTCACTGGTGAATTCTATCATGCAATTATGGGGGAAAATGGTAATCTCACACAAACATAGAAAGTAAATAACAAAGGAATACTTCACAACTCTTTTCATGAGACCACATTATCCTGATACCAAAATCAGAAAGACGTTATAAGAAGGAAGAAGTATGAAAATTTGAAATTAAATATGAAATTAAATCTAGCAACATGTAAAAATGCAAACACATCAGGACAATGGGATTTATTCTAGGAAGCAAGGTTGGTTTAATATTCAAAAGTCAATCAATATAATTTACCAAATTAAACTAGAAAAAGCATAAGATCATCATAATAGATGCTGAATAAGCATTTGACAAAATTCAAAAGCTATTGTGATTAAAAAATCGTTAGTGATATCTATGGAAAACTTAAAGCTAATATCATACTAACGAAAGACTGAATGCTTCTTCCCTGTAATTAAGAACAAAGTGAAGATGTTTACTCTCACCACATATATTCAATATAACCAGTGCAAAATAGGCCAAGAAAAAGAAATAAACAGCATGCAGATTGGAAATTTTAAAAAAATGTTTGACTTCATAAAATAAATGGCCATTGCATACTAGGTCAATATACAAAAAGTCATCATATATATGCAACAAGCAATTGAAAAATAAAATTAAAAATGAGTATTTCAAAAAGCGTGAAATATTTTTAAGAATAATTTTGACAAAATATGTATAAATCCTATACACTGAAAAGTGCAAAACACTAATGACAGGTATTAAAGAAAAATCTAAATAGAGAGATTAAATGGGCAGGAAACTTAATACTATTAAAGATGTTACTTCTCCCTAAATTGATATACAGGTTCAGTACAATTTTATTCAAAATCTCTGTGGTCTTTGGTGGAAGTTAATATGTGAATTCTTAAATGTGTATAGAAATGCAGAGAGTTTAGAAGAGCCAAAACATTTTTGAAAATAAAGACCAATGAGTCAGGACTTACACTACCATTTTATAACACTGTAATAATCAAAACAGCGTGATCTGGCATAAAGATAGACATATAAATCAATGACAAAATAAAGATTATAAGTGGCCCAAACATATAGTTATATTTCTAATAAAAGTGCTGTTTTTGGAAAAGCCAGTTGCAAGAAAAATGGAGAATGTAGCAGCATGGGGTGAGATATTACAGACAACATGTGACCGCAGAGAGCAGTAGAGGTAGAGAGAGAAGCTGCCTAATGAGTTCTCGAGGCCTGATTAAATAGACCACTTTCCTGTTTGGTTGAGGCCCAGCTGTACTTGAAATCCTTTATGTCCTCTTAGCAGAGAGAATTAGGTTATTCTGTGTATGAAAGCATGTACACACACAGATCTATAGTTGTTTCTGTATCTATCCATTTGTGTACATATTAAGCTAATACGTATGATGTCTCCAACACTAATCCAGTATCACAGGGTTCATTTTAGCTTTCTCTTCTGTCTCTTCCTGTAACTTCCCTCTCTACCAGTGAGAAACCTGGCTCTTATATCCAACATCCATTTGCTTACTTGTTCAACCCTTTTGATTATTTTTTAATTGGGTTGTTTATCTTACTATTGAATTGTGAGACTTCTTTATTATTGTAGGTGTGTGTTTTATCGGGTGTATGTGTTGCAAATATCTTCTCCCAGTTCATGGCTTGCCTTTTAATTTTCTTTCAAAGATCAAAAGTTTTTCATTTTGATGGAGTCCAATGTACTGATTTTTTTTCTTTTACAGTTTGTGCTTCTTGTGTCCTAAGAAATTTGAGCTTCACCCAAGGTCTCAAAGATGATCTCCTATATTTTCTTCTAGATGTTTTATACTTTTAGCTCTTACATTTAGGTCGACAATCCATGTCAAGTTCACTTCTGTCAACTTAGTTCTCACAAAACAACTTTATTTTTGCATTCATATTTATTTTGTTACATAATATTCAAAATACATTATGACAGTAACGTGCAAAAATCATGAAAAGCTGGGGAATGCACAACTGAGTCCTCGTAAGTGTGCTACTCAACTGAGAGAGGAGATATTCAGAATACACTAGAGAGTAGCCTCCCTAAGTCCTGAGTCTTCAGCACTATGGGCCTCAATGGGTAAGTTTTATTGAGGGAATGGACAGTTTGGGTTGATCTGGAATGGACATTGAGTTAAAAAAAACATCTGCCAGATATAAACAAGTGAGCTGGTAGATCAGTTTTATGTGTGCCAAACTAGTCCCAAATTATGCCTTTATTTTTGGATGTCACGATCTAAGAAAAATTGACGAACTAGAACAGTGCTTTATAAACTTTTTCAGACTTCCATGATTCCATGGCAGTTACCTCAATAATACTCGGGTGAAAGAAGTTGTTCGTTTTTTTTGTTTGTTTTCTATTTTGCACAGATTTCTTTTTTTTTCTTTTCTGAAGTTGCCCTGTGGCTTAAAAGAAAGGGAGTAAATGTTGGAAATCATGATTGAACAGGTCCTCTCTTAGAGGAAATTAATCATTTATGAGTATGCTGGATAATATGTGTGGAAGACAGTGTTTGTTGCCTAACCAATAGGAACTTTCATCCTCTTCCCTGGAAACAACCCTGACTTTATACCAGTAACTAGGTACCCAATGTAGCAGAGACTAGCATAGCTACCAGGAGTTGTCAGCTGCATAGACCCAGTGCTTAGCCCCCATCCTGCTTGATCTTGTCTCAAGAAAATTTTACAGCCCTGAGGAATAAATGGTGACAAGGTATGTGATATCATAGGGAGATGCTGATTCACTTTAGTTAATTAAGGTTGATTCATGAATTGACTCACCAGGCTGGTTCACATTTACATGTCTCAAAGGAGACACTTTCTCCAGTGTCCTTGGAAGACAGTGTACTATTCTTACTTGTTTCGTTCTCCTACATAGAATTTCTTTCTCTTAAAGTGAGCTTAGAATAGTGCTTTCCTTACCTCCAAAATAGTTTTAAGCTTGAGTGATGATGTGCTATTGAAGAAAAACTGTATTTGACCTAATCTAATTAAATCAGTGGTCTCATTTTATGATTTGGATATACATAATCTTAGAATCCAATCATTTTGGTTTATTATTAATTTGGACTATGTTGAGAAAATCATTTTTGCCGTAAAAAAAAAACTGGCAAATTTATGCTCTGAATTGTGAACAGGTAAGTTTAATTATCAGTCTCTTTAAATTTCCTTTGGAAACATTCTTTCAAACATCAAATCATAAAAACCAAGACTGATGCTTTGACTAACCTAAAATGCAATGATCCGTAGGCACAAAATAAAGAACAATTTAAAATGTTGTCCCAGATAAATTTGAGAATACATAAAAATATAACAAAAATAAAATACTTACCTCAACTCCATCATTGGAAGGCATGGCTGGAACAGGTGTCAGCGATAATGCCAAATGAGAAACATGAAAGTCATTTACTCCCAACCATAATCTCAGAAAAGTCAAAACTGAGGCTCAGAAAGCCTGAGTGATTAACTTTTGATCATATTCCTTGTCATTTTCAGGAGTCTAAATCCAGGTTTCTTTACTTCTAGTCCTGTGTTTTAATGGTTGTCATTTCCATTAAATTACCTATGGTAGGGCTGATCACATCTGTTATGGATGTCAATGGCCAGTCTAACTGGCTAGTCATCATTATTCAGATGATCAAATGATTAGGAAGGTTGACCTTTCCGTTTCATTCACTTCTGAACAGACATCAACCTTGTCATAACTTCCCTGGCTTTTCGGCTTGGTTATGTGAATGTAAGTCCATCAACCTTTCCAGTGTTCCATTTAAACCCTGGGAAAAAAAGAATTAATAGAGCCAAATAGAGTATGTAGGGTTGTATAAATTAGTCAAAGAATGAGAAAATCTCACATTTGTAAAGCCCTTTGCAGATGATGAAATCCTCTATGAGATACTATTCCCACTTCGCAGGCAAGGAGTATGAACTGTCTGGCTGAGTTGCAGACCCAGACTAGAAACGAGTTATTCTATCTTCAAATCCAATATTTTTTTGATATTTTACCATTTGCAACTCACTTAAGAAATTATTTACTTTCCATTATAATGGATATAATTGACTCATGCCCAGAAAGAAAATGAGTGAAGGCCAAATGTTTTCTCATCTATTATTATAATACTTGGAAAATAGTAACATTTAAACATTTATAGTGAGTGTATTAATTCACAACAAATGTATTCTGAGCACTTACTATGTACTACAAGCTGTTAGGTATGAGGGGACAAGCCTTTTGTTGGGAGTAATTTGTAAACTGTAAACATGAATGTCAAGTGTTATTATTTCAAGAGGAAGCTCACAAAAAAAAAGATTATAAACTGGATATCTCTAGACAAAGGCCCAAGTTAAAGATGCAAAACTGCTTACTTAAAAGAAATCTTCCCAATCACCTGTTTTAATAACTACCTCCTCAAGATAAGGAAACTTAGAAGGGAGAGGTTAACTGACTTGCCAAATATCACTTTACCAGTTAGTGTCAAAACAAGATAATTGTTTTAGAAAAGGTTAAAGTTTCAGGATGCAATGAGAGGTCTTGAGACTTTTTTTTTTTTTGGAACTTTAGCATTCAGGAACCTAACAAGGGTTTGACTTGTCTACAGCAAGTAAACATAAAACACAAAGGAAGCCCCTAGTTTCTTTTTCAATAGTAGGGCAATTCCCTGGTCCCTCCACCTATCTTCCCCTTTGCAATTGCAGAAAGATGCCAGTGGGTTTCATGCAGAATCGCTACATTGGAAGGCCTGACAGTAGGATCAGGCAAAATCTGAGCATCTACATTTCAACTACTTTGTTGTTGTTGTTGTTGTTGTTGTTTTACAAAAGTGAAAAATATTGATGGTGCTGATATAGTCCCAAGGAAAGCTCAAGTTATCAACTTACAGCTGTTATACTAGGATACGTTGAGCTGAGAATTTTTTAGAGATGTTATTTCCATAGCACATTAGCTAACAAACATAAAACACCTTCAGGCAAAGAGCATGACTTTATACAGAATTAATGGAGTGTAGATAAAGGAGATGTGATCAGTAAGTGAATGCTTGGTTATCAGTACACTTCACTCATATCAGAGTTTCCTCATAATTCAAAGCAATCTCATCTATCTGTCATTAACTTCCAGTGTAAAGAAATTAATTAATAAGCACTACTTGTGAAATGGGAATCTATATTCTTTTATTTTTTTTCATTTTTCTTAAATTTTAGAGACATCAAGAGCAAGGGGGGAGGGACTGGGGGAAGAGAGAGAGAGAGAGAGACAGAGTGAGTGAGAGAGAGAATGAATCTTAAGCAAGCTCCACGCTGAGAGTGGAGCCTGACACAGGGCTCAGTCCCACAACGCTGGGATCATGACTTGAGCCAAAATCAAGAGTCAGATGCTCAACTTACTGAGCCACCCAGGTGCCCCTAGAATCTATATTCTTTTAAATCAGTGAAACATTGTAGGCATAGAACCTAAGCATATGTGATTGCTGTTAAGCACCTGGGCATTCTTTCACTTTACTGAGTGGCAAATAACAAAGGGATGCAAACAGATATGAAGCACTGGCCCACTCAACCGCTCTTTTAAAAAACCTGTTTCAAAATATACAGCAAAATGTACACAGGAGAACAGAGGAAAATGAGGCAAAGGAGGGAATCAGATGTCAGCTCTACTTAGCCGTAGCACCAAATTGGCCTTTGCTTAGTCAGTCTACTCTGGGCATCAGGGTCCTGGCTACAAATGCTAATCGGGTCCACCAAATTTGAGTATTTCACCTAGTTAAAGTTTTTGAGGATTTGTTTGCAAACACAATAAGTTAAAAGAATGAAACTTCCTCTTGGGAGGTTTAACTAACAGAAATAAAGACACACAGTGAATTATAAATTAAGTAGTAGGAATAAATATTCATAGCAAATTACAAATAACAATCCCAGTTCACTGGGCATCAATAAGACACAATAAAATTACTAATGAGAGTAGACTCTTAATCCTCTATGTTAAAGTATAATTTTCAAAAAAAAAAAAAAGTAAAGTAATGACTCTAAATCAAATATAAAATTAACACATGTAAAAGATTTTATTTAACTCGTTAACTAATGAGAGAGCCAGTGAGATGTTATGACAAGTTCCAAATGCATTTAAGAAGCTGGGGTGTTTAGAGAAAATTTAACAAAGAAATGTTAAGATAAGACTGTTGGTTTAGATATAAACTGATAATGACCAATGGGCCATAAATCTCTGGGGTTATCTATTCTACCATCCTCTACAACCATCTCAATATGACAGTTTTTAAATTACCAGAGTGAATTTACTGAGTCTTGGCCTTTAATCAATAGTAAGCATTGCTATCAGCTAAGTACATTCCCTACACAAACCTTGAATGGCCTTTGCCCCTGTTTATATTGAAAGACATGCTGCCCATTGTGTGTGTGCGTGTGTGTGTGTGCGCACATGCCTTATATCCAAGTTTTGGATAATTTTTTTCTGGCATGTTCTTTCATTACTTAGTTTCTTCAGGACCATAATCTAGGTGGGTCCAAACCCACTTAGATTCAGGATGAATATTTTAATCAACCAAGAGTTTTTATTTTCTCTGCCTGCTTTATTTAATAGTCAGTCATTAAAAGTAGTGTAACTTTCAAGCCCAGCTACATAGATTTCATCAAATATATTTTCTATTGCCCCAGGTTTTCTGTTTCTACTTAATTTTGCATAAATCCATGGAATTAAGGAAATGTTGGAGCTGTGCCCATTATATGTGAATATTCTTTGTTAAAGCATCCTGAAAAATGTCTGAGAGTGCCTTCTGTAATTGTATTTGCAGTAACTCTGGAGATCTCCCTAGCTTTAGGTAGCCAGAGAGAAAATTGTATCTTTCAGGATAATCTCTAACTTAGAAGATATTCTCTCATCTCATCTCAAAGCCCATCTCCTCTGTAGTTATTTCTTGCTTTTTCAGTTTATATGTTCCTTTCCCACTCTATTTCTTTGCCTTTTTCCAAGTATAAACTGATAAAATCTGACCACTTTTCTAGAATTTTTAAGGTTACTTATTTTTAGCCTCTACATGAAAATCACTTAAAAATGGAAGATAAAGAGTACTATTAAATGCAACTGCAACTCGATCTTAAATCATTGCTCATGATTTCAGAGCAATCCCCAAATAAAAGATTAGTAGAAATTTGAAAAACAGAGAGTTGATAGAATGATCCTTTACTT
The DNA here is from genome assembly GCA_028646485.1 of Cryptoprocta ferox. Lineage (NCBI taxonomy): Eukaryota > Metazoa > Chordata > Mammalia > Carnivora > Eupleridae > Cryptoprocta > Cryptoprocta ferox. Next base: position 44,756,675 of record CM053571.1, on the reverse strand, counting down.
AATTGGTAATTTAATTTCTGGTTTTTCTTTATGATAGTTTTCGTAGGAGTGGGATTATAGCTTCAAAGGTGAAGAACTCTGAAGAGTCAGACTGAGGATTCTGTCCCCCTCTGCCTGCTTTCCCTCCTCCTCTTACTGGCTTTGTGGCCTTGGTAACTGAGGTCTTGGTTTGTTCATCTGAAATGTGAGCATAATATTATAGAGTTGTTAAATAATATGTTTAAAAATTTAGCTCAGGCCTGTAGTTCAATAAATGGTAGTAACCAAAACAACCCCCTCACCCCTTCCCCACTTCATCACATATTCTATTTAATGTCATCTCTTCTTGGAGGCCTTTCTTGCCTATCACCTTTACCCTACATATTCCTGACCAGAGTTCTCAGTTTGTTTCTTATAAAGCATTTTCACAATTTGTGGTTATTTATCTTTTCTATCTTGTTCACGGGACTAGAAGCTTCAACAAGCAGAGGTAATATATATTTCGTTCACCACTGTGTATCCAGAACCTACCCCAGTGTCTGGCATAGAGTGGACATTTACTAAATATTTGATGATAAATGAAATCTGAGCCCCACACAGGACTTCACCCAACATCAAAGAACAGGACTTTTCATAAAAAATGTGGAAACTCTCTTGGGGCACCTGGCTGACTCAGTTGATTAAGTGTCTGAATCTTGATTTCAGCTCAGATCATGAGTTCAGGCCCCACATTGGGCCCTATGCTGACAGCACGGAGCCTGCTTGGGATTCTCTCTCTCTCTCTGCCCCTCCCTGCTTGTGTTCTCTCTCTCTCTCAAAATAAATAAATAAATAAATAATTTTTTTTAATGTGGGAACTCTCTTTTTCCCCTCAGCCACTGTCAAGAATTGAGAAAAGGATTTCTGGATCCATAAATATGTAAGCTTCTTTATGTCGTGTGCCAAAGGCAAATCATAAGGACATAAAATATTTATGAATACTGTATAATTAGTGAGTTAAATATTAGTGTATATTTTAGTACACTAATATATTAGTGTATTACTTAATATACAAACTTATTCAACTCAATAACAAAAACAAACACAACAATCTAACTTTAAAATGGACAGAGAAACTAAACAGACATTTTTTTCAAAGACATCTAAATGGCCAACAGATATATAGAAAGATGCTCAGCATCACTAATCATCAGGGGAATACAAATCAAAAGCATAATGAAGTATCATCTTATGCCTATTAAAATGGCTATCATCAAGAGGACAAGAGCTAACAAGTGTTGGTGAGGATGTGGTGAAAACGGAACATTTGTACACTGCAGGTGGGAACACAAGTTGGTTCAACCACTGTGGAAAACAGTGTGGAATTTCCTCAAAAAATTAAAAATAGATCTACCTTTTGATCCAGCAATTCTATTTCTTGGTATATATTTAAAGTAAGCATAAATAGGATATCAATGGTATATATTCACTCCCATGTTTATTGCAACATTATTCATAATAGTCAAGTTATAAAAATAACCTCAGTGGCCATCTATGGATGAATATATATATACATATAATAACAGAATATATATATATCCATACATACATACAGAATATTACTCAGCCATGAGAAGCATCTTGACATTTGCAAAAACATGGATGAACCTTGAGGACATTATACTGAGATAAATCAGACAGAAAAAGACAAATACTTCATGATACTACTTATGTGTGGAATCTAAAAAGGCAAACTCATAGAAACAGAGACTAAAATGTGGTTACCAGCAAGGGTTGACAGGTAGGACACATGTTGTTTAAGGGTACAAACTTATAAATAAGCCCCAGAGATCTAATGCACAGTATAATGAATAAAGACACTAATATTTTATTATAATCATCAAACTTGCTAAGAGGCTTAGCAAATTAATTATTACAATTAAAAAGAAATAATTATGTAATGTGATAAATGTGCTAATTATGGCTACAATGTATTAATGTATCATATTAACATGTTGAACACCTTACATTTACATAACATTGTATGTCAAATATATTTCAATTTTAAAAGATGTACAAATGTCCATATGTACCTAAATATAAATGAAATTATTTAAGTTATAGGCATTCTTAAATTTAAGATATTTATAAAGGTAGCTCATTCCTTAATCATATGCTATGCTTTTCTTCTCAAGGTAATGATAGATTAGATTCCCAGATGTATAAATTATAGGCATCTATCACTCTCATTTGTCACCCAGCATTTAGATATCTTTCTCTGTGTTTTACTAAGCACACCCCAAGCCTTTAGCAAACTCAAAAAAAAAAAAAAAAAGCATCAATATAGAAAATACATATGTGCTTATATGAAATGCATACTATAATAAATGTCCTGGGTGTGGTGCTGACAGAGCTTAGTTTTCCAAAACATACTTTGTTAAATGACATCCACAGAATTACTTCATAAGTCTACTAATCTGATAACACCTGCCCTCATTATCTATTCTTACTCAGTCTTCTGGGAATTCCACCTCACTTCATCAGAATAAAACTAAATGCACATTCTGTTCTCATCATTTCTTTCCTAATGAGAAAGGTTCTTGTTATTGCTGCAACCTAATTGTTTTAGGTAGTCAAACTCGGACTCAAGATCAGGCTTAAGGTCAAAACCAATGGGAAAGACAAGGTGCCTTCAAAATTAAAGTGGCTTAAATAATGGCCATGAGTTCTGGATTGAAGAGAAGCACTAAATTCATGATGGAAAACTTTAGAATGAACTCTTCTAAAGTAAGTATATTTGAAAGCCAGGAAAGCAAGTCATAGGAATTCAAACAGATATAAATCTACATGCATCAGTTTAACCTCTTATTTTCTACACTATTTGTTTTATTAAACTACATGACAGGACTGTGTTTTACACTGTAGTTTCATTTGGTTACTGTTTGCTTTTAACATGTTTTCCATTTAAACAATGAAAACAAAGAGCCAAATAGCGAAAAAGGAATACACATTGTAGTATGAAACCATTTCAGGCACAACTTCTGCCTTAAATGATTCCATATAAATTAAAATGACATATAGGACAGATGGTGCAGAAGTTTCACATGTGATTTTAAAATACAGTGATATGAATTGGTTGAATGTGATGTGATTCTGTTGATAAAATAGCAGAAAGATACAAAACCTTGAAAGGAGACATTAGTCACTATATAATCTAGGCCTAAAAAAACTGAACCTAGAGAATTTCATCTAGCAGGTGGAAAAGCAATCCCTGCCAAAGTTGGCAAAATGATTTAAAATCATTTTGTTTTGGGGCACCTGGATGGTTCAGTCAGTTGAGTATCCAACTTCAGCTTAGGTCATGATCTCACAGTTCGTGACTTTGAGTCCCACATCAGGGGCAGAGCAGAGCTGGCTTCGGATCCTCTGTTCCCCTCTCACCACTTCTCCCCTGCTTGTGCTCTCTCAAAAATAAATAAAACGTTTAAAAAATGTGTTTAAATAAATAAAAAAATGAAATCCTTTTGTTTCATCAGATTTAAATACATTATGAAACAAATTGATCTTGGTGTGATCAGAAAGCTCTAGGTTCAGAGAATCAAGAGACCCAGAATCTAGCCATACTTTATGCCAGAAAATTGTCCTCACCCCTCAGTTTTTTATCTGTAAATTGAAGGAATTAATTAGATCATACTCTACTTCCCATAGCTCTAGAGGCCAGGTTTTATGTTCTAAAAGTCAATATTCCCTATGAACATCATAATGTTCAAACCATACCACTCACCCTAGTCAAGAAGGCCTTGAATAGATACTTTTCTTCTCATCAAACACTATTTGCAAAAAGGCCTCTTACTGGCTGAGAATTGGGAGCACTAAACACAAACTTTTGCCTTCCCAGTTTTGTCTAGGCATGCCTTTTCTTTCCCCTCGTTTGCTGCAAGATCATAGTGGCTTTGAGAGTAGATAGACCTGAGCTGAAATGTTGGCTTCACCAGTAACTAGCTTATGCCTATCTTGAGGAAGTCACTTAACTTCTCTGATATTTAGCTTCCTCATCAGTAAAATAAGCATATTAAAAGTATCTTTTTCTTAAAGCTTTGTGAGGATTAAAAGAGATAACACATAAAAAGCTTTAGATGTGGTACCTGCCACGTGTGTTTAATTATTATTGATTATATCTTCCTACTTCAACATGTCTTATGGATTGTGTGGTTGTGGGGGCTTTTGACTTATACTGGAAGGTGAGCAGAGGATGGTAGAGTGAGTTGAAGGGAGTGGGGCTGAGGAAGGGCAAAAGTAAAAATGAAAATGATTTTAAGCTTAGGAAAGAAAAACTGCAGGATGCTTATTTTTTTTTTAAAGTTTATTTGAGAGAGAGAGAGGGAGAGTGTGAGCAGGGAAGAGGCAGAGAGAGAGGGAGAGAGAGAATCCCAAGAAGGCTCTGCACTGTCAGTGCAGAGGCTGACGTGGGGCTTGATCCCACGAACTCCGAGATTATGACCTAAGCTGAAATCAAGAGTCAGACATCTAACCGACTGAGCCCCTCAGGCACCCCAGGACAATTATTTATAAAGTCAATTTGTAAAGCAAAATTAAGAGCTGCTAAGGGTACTCTTGTCCTGTTTCTATTTCACAAATTGGTGACCAAATATATGTTCAGAATTAGAAGAATTTCTGAATTAGGCTCAGTATTTCCCAAATTTGGATGATTTCATTAAAGACCATCTTCTTTGAAAAGACATATACCAAAATATTAATAATGGATATCTCTGGGTGGTAAGAGTATAGCTAATATTTATTTACTCCTTTATATATACTTCATTTATTTATTTTTCAAGTTATTGTGTTCTAAAATAAAGGTATTATTTTATAAACAGAAAATTAATCATTATAAAATATGTAATGATGGGATAAAAAAGGATATGAATCTTTTATGGATATGTTTTTCAAATTTCTTAGATTCTCCAGCAGCTGTTTAATATTTGTACTTTTTTCCCCTCTTAATAAAGAAATTATCTAATCCTCCTCTGGGTCTGTACCATCAAAGTCAGTGTTTCAAAGACTGTGAAATTCTAAGATGATTTCAATACATCAAGCACTCCCACTGGGACACAGTACCAAGATTCAAGTTAGGACTGAAAGAGGAAAGCAGGCAGAAGAAACAAATTTTTAAAAACATGTTTACACACTTATTCTCTTACAAAAACACATACATACCTACAAATATACACATAAATACATACATACTCATGCCAACACATACATACACACACTGCCCCATCTCACTTCCTGTTGCTTTTTATATTGGGTAAAGTTTGATTATTGCTAATGATACCCAGCTGTGTCAGTTCCTTGGGCTCTTTGCCCATGTTTTCCTTTCTCTCAGATGTAATTTCTCTTGTATTTAAATAGTCTTTCAAAATGAGGCCATTCTGACAGACCCTGATCTAGCATATGGTTGGCAAATATCCAATGAGTTCAGGATGCTTAGCCAGATAATTCAGATACCACACAGGTGGCCTCTACTTAAATGACCTTAAATGGACTCCAGGGCCTAGAGGCTGAAGGCAGGCTAAGAGACCAAATTAGAAGTAATAGTTAATGGGAAAGTGCATTAGCCCCCAACCTAGTCACCTAGGAATGGGCATATGTTCCGAACTGTTAAAGACCTCTCTCTTCTTTTTTAATTTTATTTATTTATTTTGGGAGAGAGAGAAAAAGAAAGAGAATGCGTGGGGGAAGGGCAGAGAGAGACAGGGAGAGAGAGAATCCCAAGCAGGCTGCATGTTGTCGGCGCAGAGCCTGATGCGGAGTTTGAACTCACAAACCGTGAGATCATGACCTGAGCTGAAATTAAGAGTCAGATGCTTAACCAACTGAGCCACCCAGCCTCCCCTAAGAATTATTAAAGACTTCTAAAGGGAACTAACTATATATATACACATATGTGTGTATATATGTGTATGTGTGTATATATATTTAGAATTAGAGGAGAAATTAGAAACCATGCAATCGGACCACTTCCTCTCCACACATGAAAAAATAAAACCAGACATGTTAAGTATTTCAGAGAGAACCATCATATCTTGAGTCAGATGTGGGTCTTTTGTTGTATGCAACAGAAGCCTCCTTGGCTAACCTAAGCAAGAAAGAATGTGTTGGAAGACCATGAAGTTCTCAGAGAAGGGAAGCAAAAGGCTACAGTGCTGTGATCAGAAAGGACAAAAACCAGGAAGCCGAAGTGGTCTCAGGAATAGGAACAACTATTCAATTGTTTGGACAGAGAGCCTTCATAGAATAAGAGAAGCCAACCATTGTTTTCCCCAAATCCCTGAATTATTTCATTAGAGTCAAAGAACCAGGAAGAAGGAGTCAGATTGACTCTTGTGTTGTCTGTCCACTCCTTAGCAGGTATCTTGATTTATGGTCTCATCAAGTTTTCACTCCATAGGGGAGAGGTAATGCCACAAAAAGAAACTGAAATGCTATTATACTATTACTCAAAAAGAAAGAATAGATGGAAAAACCTCCTATGCCCACTACACTGCACATTGCTCATTTTACTACGTCAAACTGTCTCATCTGGGTGGAGGAAGCCATTTATCCATTAAACACCTTCCTGATACTGCTTACAGAGTCATCCATTTCTAAAATGACCATTTATATATTCCTTTGACTTGGTTCTATGTCCCTTGTTGCCAAGAAAATATCCTTGTGGGAGATAATACGTTTATAAATTAGAATCAGTTTTAACATACCCTTCCTAAAGGAGAAAGGGGGAAGCAATGGAGAGCCCTTGGTGCTCGAGAGGATGGGGAAAGATTGTGTGAAAGAAGAGGTCAAGAATACCAAAGAAAAACATTGTCTTTTTCACATTTTTGTCTAGTCTTGACCCAACTATAAGGCTTATACAACTTTGCATTTTTGTTCTACAGCCTTTTAGCTAAACCTCCTAATTTGCAGAGTTTACTAAGCAGCTGAAGATTAGTTTCTTTCTACAGAGACCTTAGTCAGGTAAGCCAGTTTTTCCTCAATTTATGACTGTGAAAAGGGCATAGAAAAATTCAGAGGAAAAGAAAACCCCTACCAATGGTGTCCTTTTCCCTCGAATAGCTCTTTGAAATAGGAGAAATAAAAATTGATTAATATCTCTCAATTTACCAAGAATAAGGCTTCCTTTCCAAAATTTTTGCACAGTGCCAAAAATGTGTGGCAATACCAATGTTCAAGAGAGAAAGTGTGCAGATTCAGAGTTTTTCTTTTTTTTTTTAAACTTTATAGTTTATTAGATTCAGAGTTTTTCATTGTTATATAATCCTAAACTAATTAGAAACAGGTTCTTTACTTTCTTTTCCTCTCTTTCAAAACCTGTATTCAACATATAATTTCTGGAAGAAGAAAAGTACTAACGTTGTTTGACTACCACACATGAACCCTTCTGTCACTCCTCTCCTAGGAAGACCTTTTCCAATAAAGCATTTGAAAAAGAATCACTCTCAGGCTTTGCTTCAAGAGAGAAACCAACCTAAGAAAATAGGCAGACACAGAATAATGTGCGTTAATATTTCTAATATATGTGTTTGATAGAAGTGATCAGGGCCTGAGCCAGAAACTGACATTCGGTTCAGAACCTTTTGTCCTTATTTTCAATATACTATGTATTTCCTCCACAATAACTTCTCAACATAAAGTGTAACTACAGAATTTGTGTGGCTTCTTAAGGAAAAAGAGACAATTAAGAAAATTAGCTGAATTACTGGGGCAACTGGGTGGTTCAGTCAGTTAGGCGTCCAACTCTGATTTCGGCTCAGATCAGGATCTCACAGTTCTTGCCTTGGAGGCCTACATCGGGCTCTGTGCTGACAGTGCACAGCCTGCTTGAGATCATCTCTCTCCCTCTGTCTCTTTGCCCTTCCACCAGTCATGCTTTCTCCTCTCTCCCTCTCTTTCTCTCTCAAAATAAATAAATAAACATTAACAAAAAGAAAATTAGCTGCATTACTAACAAAAATGCATGGACTAACTCTGAAGAATGGTCCTTGGAGTTAGACTGAGCTGGGTTTGAATCCAGCTTTAACATTTACCAACCATATCACTGAAAAAAAGAATAATTATACTTTTTTTTGCTGGGATTTTTGAGAATTAGATTTATTTTAGATAAAGTACTTAGACTCAAAACATATTGATGACCAGTGGTGGACTGGAGCCCACTCCCAACAGTTCACAATAGGGGATTACACTAATTTCTAACTCCATGCTCAGTATAATCCCACTGATTGCTTGTAATTGGCTACGGTGGGAGTATTACACCACAGAAATTGGCAAATTCTAGAAATCAAGACTCCCACTCCCCCCCAGAGCTGCTTGTTAAACATAAACCAGCACATCACTGCCTTAATCTATAATTCTAGTCTAGACAGTCCCTTGAGCTGTAGACTCGCAAAGCCTACTAAAGTTCTCTTGAATGCCCCACAAAAATTTAAAACTAGGGGTACCTGGCTGGTTCAGTCAGAAGAGCATGTGACTCTTGATCTCAGGCTGCAAGTTTGAGCTCCATTTTGGAGAAAGAGATTTCTTAAACAAATAAAACTTAAAAAAAAAAAACAACTCAATACATCCACAATTCAACTCATCTCCTCTTCTGTCCTTCTGTTCATTTCCATTGGTGGGATAACATACCCCCCAAATTGCAAAGTAAAAATCTGAGTTCTTCGTTTACATCTGCCTCGCCTTCATCCCCTCAGCCTATCAGTATAAAAAAAAAAATACTTGCACTTTTGTGCTTCCTAACAATTTCTCCAACTGTACTCCTCCTCCTCAAGTTCAGACTCTTTCCCTCTTTTGCCTGGAAATTCTAGCAGCCTCTGTTTACTCCCCTTACAATTCACCCTTCATATCACCTCAGATCAAGATTTTCAAAAGTCAATCTGCCACTCCTCTGCCTAACAGCCTCCTAGGTTCTGTGTTGTCTATAGGATAAAATCTGAGCTCCTTTTTTTAAAGTGAGCTCTATGCCCAATGTGGGGCTTGAACTCCTGACCATGCTCCAGCACCTGAGCCAGGCAGGCACCCTTAAAATGCAAGCTCCTTAACTTTGTCATCAAAGTCCTTTGTCACCTTGCTTTAGTTTTTATTTTCAACTTTATCACTTACATTCCCTACTTTGGAGTTTACATTTCAGTCACTGACTAGTCACAAAACTGTTTCATGCTCTGGGGATAAATTACCTTCAGTACATAATAATAACCACATGTATTGAGCAACTAAGGTAAACTGTGGGTAAATATTCTATTTTTTATTTAAAAATCAAAAGCTGTAATATTTATTAAAATCTGAAATGTGTTTTTAATATATCTAGAATACCTTCCATCATTCCAATAATGCCACTATTATAAATTGCAGTAGATTGCAAAACTGGCAACAAATCCTTCCCATCTTTATATATACATCATTTTCCAACATGACTTTAGAGCAACTTTCATTAAAAGGTGGAGTCTATATCTCTCTAGTCCCTGAAGTTAGGCTTGGCCATGTCTCCTGCTTTAGCCAACGAGACATACACATAAGAAATGCAAGCAGAGCCTTGAAAGTGCTTATGCATTAGGGCTTGCTCTCTTGCTGCTTTTAGGAACCCTGTGACCAGTATTGTGTGAAAAGTCCTAGACTGATGCTGGAAAAGGAGAGACACGTGGCCAAGTCAGCCCTGGTGCCCCAGCTGACATCTAGCCCACCATCAGACATGTAGTGAGAACATTCTATACGTTTTGGCCCCATCAAACTACCAACTGACCCTACCTATCAGCTAATTTTGCCCAGGCCAGACATCCTAGGCAACCCACAAACCATAAGAAGTAGTAAATGTTATTTTCAGCCCCTAAATTTTAGGTTTTTTTTTTTAATGGAGCAAAAGCTGATTCCTGAAAAATACTAGCCTTTTTCTGTAAGAGCCACCTCTGTGTTTCACCAAAGCCTAAAGTAGAATACAATAGTTCCTAAAAAGTTATTATGCAGGCCAATTTTCAATAATAAATTATGAATTTGTCTTAGATGGAAAATAATGTATAGTTCACTGGTAAAATGAAAAAAGGAGTTCTACACACATGTAAAGAGTTTTAATCAACAAACTTGACAGTGACAAACGCCATACTACTGGTCATCTATCAAATATTTAAGTGGTTATTCTGTACCAGCCACTACAGTAGATTCCTTATACACAAAGATAAATATAACATATTAATTAACATAAAATATACTTTAATACATTAATTACCTTTATAATATAATGGAGCCTATAATCCACCTAGATGAAATAGACATCTAAACAGATAAATGATTTTTTAAATTATTATTAATTCTCTCTGACTATGAAAGCAATAATAGTATTATATGGGCACATGGGTGGCTCCGTCGGTTAAGCATCCAACTCTTGATCTCCGCTTAGGTCATGATCTCACGGTTCATGAGTTCGAGCCCTGAGTAGGGCTCTGCACTGACATCATGGAGCCTGCTTGGGATTCTCTCTCTCCATTCTCTGTCCCTCCTCTGTTCTCTCTCTCTCTCTCTCCCAAAATAAATAAACATTTAAAAAATAAAAAAGGAAAAGAACAAATTTTTTTAAAGTATTAATAGTATTATGGGAAAACAAAAACTATTAGGTATTCTGTCATCTAAAGGACAATGTTAAATCAGTTTAATATTCTTTATAAGCATATATCTTTTCACTCTTCTTCTATGCATTTACATATTTTAAAAATGGGATTATTTATATATACTATTTTATAATTTGCTTCTAAAATTACAGTATATTGTCAATATCTCCTCATGATATTAAATATTCTATAAAATCATTTTCATGGATACACTGTATCCCATTATATGGAAGTATCATATTATTTATTTAATCAAAATTTTATTGTTAGATGCTGATTTTTTTCCAGTTTTTCTTTCTTCTTATTGTTGTTACAATGAACCTATGGGGTGGTGCCTGGGTGGCTCCGTAGTTTGAGCATACTTTTGACTTCAGCTCAGGTCATGATCTCATGGTTTGTGAGTTCAAGCCCTGCATCGGGCTCTGCACTGACAGCACGGAGCCTGCTTGGGATTCTCTCTCTCCCTCTCTCTATCTCTGCCCCTCCCCTGAGGATGCTCACTCTATCTCTCTGTCTCTCTCTAAAAATAAATAAATAAACTTTGAAAAACAAAACAAGCAATGAACGTGTGTGACTAAATCCACGGACACATACATGATCATTTGTGAGAATTAAATAATGTAATATATATAAGTTGTCAAGTGTAGTAAGTGCTTCGTAAATACAAACAAAAATAGTGAGAAGCAGAAAAAGTGAATAGAAGCTAGCTAAACATAGAGGGAGGGAAATTTGAATGCAAAGGTCTTGAAACAAGATCGCAGGGTATCTTCAGAGAATGGGAAGAAAAACAAGACTTGAGCAGAGATCTCTCGGGGGAGAATAGTGCAGAGGAAGTGGGTAAGTTAATACAAGGATATCATACTAAAAATTTAGATTTTATTCTATAGTTTATGGGCAGCCTTTGAAACTTCTGTCTACAAAGGAATTGTTTAATGTCAATATAGAAGAGTAGTTTTCTCAAGGATATATTCATAATGATATTTTCCTGTAAAATGGTTTACTTTAAAGATTCTGCTGCTTCATTACAAGTGATTTTATCATTCCTTGGGGCTAACATATTTTCTGTGGATGCATCTGTCTGTTAATGAAAGCAATGGAAAAATTGGATTTGAAATCTTTACATGAAACCCTTAAAAACTACATCTATTTCTCATATAGAATAGTATCTGTAGCCAGGGTCATCTGGGATGGAATCAGTCAGTGGTAATTGTGAGCACTTTGATTTACAGTTCAGGCTATAGAGTAATAAGGACAGAAGTGAGAAGTGACAGCTAAATGGATAACCATGAAAATTGTATTTTTAGACAAAACTTTACCTGGGTAGTATTTTTGATCCATAAGGGTTAAATCCAAATGAACAAAGTAACTATTGTACAACAGATTGGAATGGCTGGTTACACAGTCAGTCTAACTGCATAGTTTACAATCAGTCATGAAAATAACCAGTATGAACATGTAAGCCATTCTTCAGTTCTCCATCTGCCCACTAACACAGCCATAGCATATGGGCAATAGTGCCATTCGAGCCTATGTAAGCCCACTGTTTTGATTATATTCAATAATAAACAGAAAATAATGTAATGCTAAATAAAAATACCTTAGCCTAATCGGCAAACATTGCTAAAAATCACTTTAATGCTGTACTGAATGTTCACCATTGGAAAATTACAAGGTCCCCCAATTATGTTACTCACTGTTATCAAAGTGCTATGTGATAATTGTTATAACATCAAAGACCAGAGGCAAAGATCAAAGAATAAGAACCACAGCTGTCAGCTTGCTTCCTCCTTCAAGCCCATCTCAATTTTCTCTAACCTTCCATCTCTCTTGCATATCATATTAAAATAATTGCAGTGATAAATATCTCTGGCATCTATATATGGGCTGAGGGAAGTTAAGGGTTTTTTGTGGACTTATTTACTTGTGGAGAAGATTGTGTTATTTGTGGGTCTTATTAATCCTCCTTTAGGGGCGCCTGGGTGGCTCAGTGAGTTGAGCGTATGACTTCAGCTCAGGTCACGATCTCATGGCTTGTGGGTTTGAGCCCTTCATCGGGCTCTGTGCTGACCACTAGCTCAGAGCCTGGAGTCTGCTTCAGATTCTGTGTCTCTTTCTCTCTCTGCCCCTCCCCTGTTCACTCTCTGTCTCTCAAAACTAAATAAATGTAAAAAAAATTTTTTAAATCCTCCTTTATATAAAATTCTACAGGAAGTACAAAGATAAAGAAAAGGTAGTATCCTGCTTTAAAGAGATCTTGACCTCCACCCCTAGACCTTTCTGTCATTCACTCTAGTTTCTGCCATCACAAAGGATCCTGCCATATCTAATGGTCCAGCCTATCTGACCAGGTTGTTCTTCTCTAACGGTTCCACGTGTTTACATCTGGAATTCCTTCCTCACTACAATTATCACTCTTCAGCACAGATACTCACCTAACAAACTCCCTGTTGCTGACCAAGAGCCTGCATAAATGTCTCCTTTTCTATGACAACTTTATAGGAGAATTCTACTTTTGTACTTACCACATATGTCTGTCTTAGTCAGTTTGGGCTACTTTAACAGAATACCATATGCTGGATGACTTTATAAACAATAGAAATGTATTTCTCACAGCTCTGGAGGCTGGTAAGTCCAAGATCAAGGCACCAACAGATTTGGCATCTGGTGAGAGCCCACTTTGTAATTCATAGATGGCAGTCTTCTTTCTGTCCTCACGAGGTAGAAAAAGTGGAAGGTTTTCTGGGGTCCCTTTTATAAGGGCACTAATCACATTCATGAGGGCTCCTCACTCATGATCTAATCACTTTCCAAAGATCTGTCTCTTAACACCATCACATTGAAGGTTAAGATTTCAACATATGATTCGGTACAGGGGGTTGGGGGGGAATACAACCATTCAGTCCATAACACTATCAAAACAGGTTTAAAAAATATTTGTCTCTCTTACTTGGCTATGAACATTTATCTTTATAAACTGAATACCTAGTAAAATATTAGGCGCAAGATGGATACTTAATATTTTTCTGGGGGTGCCTGGGTGGCTCAGTCAGTTAAGCGTCTAACTCGATTTCGGCTCAGGTCATGATCTCACAGTTAGTAAGTAAGATCCAGCCAGGTGTCAGGCTCTGTGCTGACAGCACAGAGCCTACTTGGGATTCTTTCTCTCTCTCTCTCTTTCTCTCTCTCTCTCAAGATAAATAAATAAACTTTAAATATTTTTGTTTATTTATGCTTTGCCTCATTTCAAAGAGAATTAAACATGGCTTACAGTGATAGATGCAGTGCAACGGAAAAAAGAAAAAACTAAAGGGAAAAACTGTCTGCTGAATTTAACAGATCAAATGACTACAGTTCTGAAAAAAATAATTTATGTTTAGGAATTTGGGAGTGGCACATTATCCCAGGTTTAGAATCAATTAAAAAAATTAGAATTCAAAAAAAATACCTTCCCAGGAATTTTAACCCTAGATATTTTATGTGGAATGCAAAAAGTCTATTTAAACTTTGAATCACTAGAATAAAGGAAGTTCTTTGATTGTCATAAAACATTATTCTATGCTTGAGCCACCAGTCTCCACTTTTGCTTTTCACATCTAAGCTTTGACATTTTAATTCAACAGCTACACCATTGAATCGTGTCTGTTATCACCAAAAAAATTCTTCTCTACGTTCATGAAGAAACCATTGGTCAATACAGGGACAGCTCTGGCCAGAGTAGGGAATAGGCACAGTTTGTCCTGATGTTCCCTTCTCTTTCGTATCACAACTCTTCCAGGCTATCAATAAATAAGCACAAGTAATTTTGTAGAGACAACTTGAAACAAGAGAATAATAATTAAAAGCAAGTAACTAAGAAGGAAATTAAGAAAAAAATAGATAAATGTAATTGTATAAGAAAAACAAGTTTCAGAGAGGGTACCACAATTAAGTACAGTATTAAGCATTAAGCTTCCTGGTAGCCACGGCAAAAAACAAAAACAATAGGGGGAAAGGGTCAATAAGTAAACAAAGTACAAGATCATTAAAATAAACACTTTCAGAACTCTGAGAATTTATCTCCTGAATCTTCATAATATTGATGATATTTTCTTTAGAAGGAATAAAAACTTCAGAGATATTCTTCCTTTGGCCATTTCTACCAGTCTGAGTCCTCATTCAGTTTCACACACATATATTCTCTGACCTTTTTCATCTTTCTATATGCTATTTCCTCTGAGTTTCAGGCCCTTCTTTATCTCTGCCTGGATTACTCCTTATTGATCCTACCTACAGTGCCAATCACTGCAGGAAACCTTTCCCCATCTCCCTCCTTGGTTGTTCACAGGGATGCTGAGGTCTCTGTCTGTCTCAGTATCTGTCTCTGTGTCTCTGTGTCTGTCGGTCTGTCTCTGTCTCTGTGTCTCTCTCTGTCTCTCTGTCTCTATCCCACTCTTTTTCTCTCTCTCTCTCTCACACACACACACACACACACACACACACCCTTTCTCATGCTATCACAGCACCTTGGGCATACTTCCGTCCTAACACTTATAGATGCTAAATAGAGAAGTAGTCAAGAATGAACAGGAAAAAGTTGACTATTGCTTGTGGCATTTAGTCCTTGTAATGCTCCTCCCAGTAGCCCTTAGATTTTTTATCTCTACAATGAAGAATGGATTGAGTCCGTGGATCCTTAAAGATCTCTTCCACCCAAATCATTAAACGATGGCTTATTGTTTTATTTAAAGGGACCAAGTACATTAAAGTAGCAGTAAGGAAGCTAACAGATCAAGATAAAATCAGACACAAACAAAGCAACAACCATGACCCATGGCATCAATGACCACAAGAGCCACAGACATGTGGCCTATGTAACAAGATTTTTCATGATCTAATTTTAAATGAATTATTTAAAGTGCCTAACACAGTACCTGATAGTTCCTTATCTCTTTCTTATTCTCTGCCTGATAGGATTAGCCAAGAGTTTAAGTGGAAAAGGGATAACATGAAAGGTATCAAGAAGCCCTTCTAAATAGGAAAGACACTAGAAAAAGTAAGATTAAAAAATTTTTAAATTATTGTTTTACATTTGCACAGCACTCTATTATCTTTCAAAGTATTATGATATAAATTATGTGCTTTTGTTTTAACCATGAAATATGGATATCTTTTGTTAATTCCTTTAATGTCTGTATTTCCTGAAGAATATTATATTGACTTAATGTCAAAAAAGTAGTATATAGATCATATTTTATAAGGATAATTTATATTATAGTCTTGGGAATTAATTATCATATTATGCTATGCAGTTTTCAGGATGAAATTTACTAATAGAAAGCCAAAGGAAAGAGGAGTATGCCATTATTTTCTACTTTGCTAAAAACATAAAAAGAGTTGGACTGTTACTAAGCTTTAATTTAATCTTTTAATTATAGAGTAAACACAGAGTAGAGCAATCACAAAAACAATTTGACATATATTTTCACAGTAGCAAACTTTTTCATTTATCTATCCTCTTTTACCAAAATAAGTTTTCAAATAGAATATTTTACAGTATTTTTTCAGCTTTGAAGTTTTTTTTTAACAAATATGTATTTAAAGCAGGCTTGAATTTTTATGCACACAAAAATGGCAGAAATAACTTAACCCCATTATCAAGTCTATTCCAGTTAATAAAAACAGGTGGCAAAAACAGGGGAAATACAGTCTTTCAAAATACAATTTTAAAAAACTAAAATAAGGTTTTAGATAACTGTTGGTAGCAAAACTAGAGGCATATTTGTTTAGATTTAAACTGTTCTCTCTTCCATTGAGATTTATTTAATGATACAACAATGATTAATTCATTTGCCATTTATAGTCTTGAAATACATAATTTTCTACAAATTTTATTAAAGTGCGTGGCACATCATATTAGAGGAAACACCAAATTAATTAAGTTTTTAGATGCAATTTATTTATTAGCAAAAGACACTCAATAGTGAAAACATCTAATTATCTAAATCTAGCAGAGGTTAAACAGAACACACTTTTTTTTATTTAAAAAATTTTTTTAATTTTTTTTTAATCTTTATTTTTGAGAGAGAGAGAGAGGGAGAGGGAGGGGCAGAGAGAGGGAGACACAGAATCTGAAGCAGGTTCCAGGCTCTGAGCTGTCAGCGCAGAGTTTGACATGGGGCCTGAACCCACAAACCTGAGCTGAAGTTAGACGCTTAACCAACTGAGCCACCCAGGCGCCCATAAAATTTTTTTAATGTTTTATTTATATTTGACAGAGAGGGAGAGACAGAGAAAGAGAGAGAGAAAGAGAGAGAGAGAGAGAGAGAGAGAGAGAGTAGGCGGGAGAGGGGCAGAGCGAGGAAGACACAGAATCCCAAGCAGGCTCCAGGCTCTGAGCTCTCAGCACAGAGCCGGATGTTGGGCTTGAACTCATGAACCGTGAGCTCGTGACCCAAGCTGAAGTCGGACGCTTAACCGACTGAAGCCCAATGTATTTACTTTTAAAGTAGAGCAATATAGTCTGATTTACACTATAAAAAATACTGTAATAAGCTTTTAAAAATTTTTCACGTTCTTAGTTTAGCCTCCAAAATCCCCTAAATCATAGCAAAACAGATTTTATCCACAGAAAAAAATAAAATTTTGCAAAATGCAAACATTATGTTTTTAACTCAGAGCATAGCGAAGATAGAATTCTGCCCCAGGTAGGGATGTCCGCACTGTGAGTCTTGAAAAAACACTTGAATACCTCTGGGCTTATGCTGACTCCTGGGATGAGGAGTTCTTCACCCTATCAATCAGAATCTTTTTGCTGGGGGAACCAAACTTCACTAGTAGGTAGGGACATCATGTTACAGGTCAATGTTCATGCCCAGTGTGCTCTCCTGTCTCTCTTTCATTTCCTGGTTTCTTATGGCCTGTGTGGTAAGAAAGCCAAGGCCTGGTCCTTTTACCCACATGTGGAAGGAGGCTGACCTTTCCTCTCTGTTCTTTCAATTACAGTTGTGCAATACATTTAAAATATTGCTTCAATCTAAGATTAAAATTTTAGTTTCTCATTTTATTTTCTAAAATAGAATAGGAAAAGTGACCTATTTTTGGCTAAAAAAGTAACATTTTAAAAGGCATAAACATTAAAATATGCTCAAACATTTTTGTTTTATCATTTACACAGAGTAAATCTCTATGTAGCAATTGAGCATTAAGAGGTCAGGGGGCACCTGGATGGCTCAATTGGTTAAGTGTCTGACTTGGGCTCAGGTCATGGTCTCATGGTTTGTAAGTTTAAGCCCCACGTTGGGCTCTGTGCTGACAGCTCAGTCTGGAGCCTGCTTTGGATTCTGTGTCTCCCCCTCTCTCTGCCCCTCCCTTGCTTGCACTCTTTTTCTCTCTCAAAATAAACATTAAAAAATTTTTTTAAATCATAACAATCATTATATCTACGATTATATTATCTACTATTGCCTTAAAAGTCTACTAGACTATGGAAAAAGCAGACCTATATTTTTTCCAGAACATTAATATTATCTCTCATGCCATAAAAATTGCTCAATTCCAGGAAAGAATGTAAAATCTCACTTCACTTGTAAAGAAATATTTGTTCTTTTTTGGGAAAATAAAAATATGAAGTTAACTAAAAATAATGCTATTATTACTTTAACTTCTTTCCTTGATCACTACAATAAATAGAAAAGTGATTTATTTTTTCACTTGTTCCACTTCCCCGTTATGAATCCCTTGAAACCGGAAATTACTAATTTCTCATTTTTAATCTCTAGTATCAATCACAGTGTTAAAAATCATATATTAATTATTTTCTGGATAGATGGATGGATGAATGGGACAGATGGAATGGGTGGATAGGATAATGGAGTAGATACGCAGATGGATAAAACTGTTGGATAGATGGGATGAATGGGATAGATGGATGGAATGGGTGGAATAGATGGAATGAATGGATAGTTGAATAGTTCAGAAGTTTAGGGGTTAGGTATGTCAAGGTACATGCATACTGCAATGAACATGTCAGTTAATTTAACACACATTTACAACTCACCTCTAGATGTCAAATATGTGACGGGTGGTCAGGCTCACAGTAATGTAAAGGACAGAGATAGACAATTAAAAGTAATAATATAATGCAATAAGTACAAAAACAGAGGTAAGTAATAAGTCCCTAGAAGAGAAAGGGCTTTACAAAAAGTATTGTGATTTGGATTTTTCAAGAACATAATATAGTACATTATAGAGTATATAGGTTATTAATATAAAGTCAATAGCAAGAAGATTTTATATAAGCTATTCTACTTCTTTTTGATATCCACAGAATTAATGACGAAAATCAAGCCCACGTCCAGTGTAAAGAAATATGTTGACACTTGAGAAGAAATGTTCTTTATTGTTTTGAAGTTTATCATTTTTTAAAGTAAGTAAACAGTGCTATGGTAAAAATTCTGCACTTAGATAAATCTATGTTTTTGTCGTCGTTGTTTCTATTATTTCCTTTAATAGTCATTCACCTTTACTAAAGTTCTTTTTTTTTAATTCTAGCCCTATTGGGGCCAGAATGTTAAAGTTGAAAAAGTGTATTCCAGGGGACTGGTGTGTGGCAGTAATAGTGGAAATTAGGTAAACAGATCCCAAAAGGTAAGTAAAATCTAGTTAAAATAGAAACATAAAGTCTTGTCTTTAATCTCTAGGAGTAAGAGGTAGGCAAAAAAGCAGCCAAATTGTGTCTCCTACTGCTAATAAAAGAGTCAGAAAGGAGGAGGATATGAAGGGATAAAAGTTTGCTTGTCAATGCAAATTAGTAAAGATACATACAAAGGCACCTGCAGAAATTATCTTTCTTACACACTACCAAAAACATGTTCTTTAAATATTATAAATTAGGGGCACGTCGTTGGCTTAGTTGCTAGAGCCAAGTACTCTTGATCTCGGGATTGTGAGTTCGAGTCCCACCTTGGGCACAGAGATTATTTTAAAAATAAACAAATAAAGTATTATAAACTCAAGATCCCATTCACAGTAGCAACAAGAACTGTAAAATATTAAGGAGAAAATAAGACATGTATAAAAACCATGTAAAAAATAGAACTTTTACAGATATATAAAACACCCAACTAAATTGGAGACATATCATTTTCCTAAATAGGAAGACTCAAAAAAGTGAAGCAATTCGAATCCAAATCCCCTGAGTATAAAAAAAATTTTTTTGATTACCTTATCATAAAAATTACACAGAAGAAAAAATTTATAAACATGATTAGGTTTTGAAATGCCTGCTGGCTCAGTTGGTAGAGCATGCAACTGTTAATCTCAGGGTCATAAATTCAAGCCCCATGTTGGGTTTAGAGCTTACTTAAACAAACAAACAACATTATTAGCTTTTAAAAAGAATAGCAATAGGAGGTGCCTGTGTGGCTCAAAACATACTATACCACTAGAATAAAGCACTAGAATAAAACAGTAAGATATTGATTAGTCTTAGACTAAATAAAGAGATCAAGGAAAAGAACAGAGTTTAGCAAGAAAATTCTGAAGCAAATTTCTACAATTCTACAGGGTTCCTCAAAGATTTCTCAACGGGATTAAGCCTCATTGTTGGCAGTAGTAACTCATTTTTATCGGTTTTCTTCTCTTTTCCATGTCATTTTTCTTCACTCCTTTACTTCCCTATTAAAATACCTATTGTGATATGGTGATTTATAATAGGAAGTATATATTTGGTATTCATCCCTATTCCTGGGTACAAAGTCCTAAATCCTTGGACTTTCCTAAGTGATAAGAGAGATAAAGGTGTCATCTGTTATTCATAATAAGCCTTTTTTAACCACACTTGAGTTTATGTTAATTAGGTGGTTTTTGGAAAGTGCCTAGATGACCACAGGATGGGCAGTAGTTGCCAGAGGAACCAACCATAAGATCAGAGGATTAGAACTTTCAGCCTCATCTCTCAACCGCTGGGGAGGCGCTAGGGGCTGGAAATCGAATTAATCACCAATGGCATATGACTTAATCAATCATACATCTGTAATGAAGCCTCCATGACATCCCTAAAGGACCTTGTTCACAAAGCATCTGGGTTGGTTAACAACAGGAAATGCTGGGACAGTGGTGTGCCTTGAAAGGACATGGAAGCTACACACCCTTTCCCTCATTCCGTGTCCTATGCATCTCTTCCATCTACCTGCTTTTGAGCTGTATCCTTTGTAATGAACTGGCAATCTAATAAGTATACTGTTTTCTTGAGTTCTGTGAGCCATTCTAGCAGATTATCAAACCTGAGGGGATTTTGGGAACCTCTGATTTATAGCCAGTCATCCATCCAGTCAGAAGCCCAGGTGACAACCTAGACTTGTGATTGGCATCTGAAGTGGGGCAGCAATCTTGTGAGATCGAGCCTGTAACTTGTGGGATCTGATGCTGTCTCCAGGTAGTATCAGAACTGAATTAAACTATAGGACACTCATCTGGTGTGCACAGAGAACTGAAAAATTGCTTAGAATGGGAAAAACCCACACACACTTGGAGTACAAAAGTATTCAGTGAACAGTGAGTAAGGAAAACAAGTTTTCTCAGTATACCTACACTCAAGTTATTTTCTTTTTTTTAAATTTTTTTAGTTTAATTTATTTTTGAGACAGAGACAGAGCACAAGTCAGGGAGGGGCAGAGAGGGAGACTCAGAATCCGAAACAGGCTCCAGGTTCTGAGCTGTCAGCACAGAACCCGATGCGGGGCTAGAACCCACGAACTGTGAGATCATGACCTGAGCCGAAGTCAGACGCCTAACTGACTGAGCCACCCAGGAGCCCCAAAAGTTATTTTCTGAGTTGGCTTTTGGAGGCACTCAAACAAAAATAAGAGATGCCTAAGTGTTTATTCCCATGCTGTTATATAATGTTCATATATTAATATAATTTTTCCCAACGACAACATATTCATGTAGGACCTGTGTCATTCAAAAAATATAAGAAAAATATATTAGCTTGGTCAAATCACACCTATGAATTTGGAATGTTGTTCTGGGGTTTCACATATTGTTTTACTAAGGGAAGACCTTGTGAATGGTAACCAATGTCTTCATACCCATCTAAATCTCTCAAAATTTAGAACTAGAGTCCTACCAATATTTCCAACTCATTCAGCTCTTGACCTTCTACATTTAGAGCCTAAAAATGTAGAATCACAGAAAAAGATTTCTGAAGTGAAATTTTATAGATTTATAAGTCTATAAAAATCTGCCAATTAAAAATCTGCTATCCCTGGGGCACCTGGGTGGCTCAGTTGGTTAAGCATCCAACTTCAGCTCAGGTCATGAGCTAATGGTTCATGGGTTCATGCCCCACATCAGGCTCTGTGCTGACAGCTCAGAGCCTGGAGCCTGCTTCAGATTCTGTGTCTCCCTCTTTCTCTGCCCCTACCCACTCACACTCTGTCTCTCTCTGTCTCTCAAGAATAAATGAATGTTAAAAACAATTTAAAAATCTGCTATTCTCACAATAAAGCATTAATGAGATTTATTTATCTTTTATCTTGAAATGTTTAAAATCACATGTACTATAATGCTCTAACTAAAGGACATTTACAAAATTTATCACTTAAGAATACATGAGTGTTAATCACTAAAAGAATATGGGTAAGTGTGCAGAGCTGGGTATGTAATCCAGCATGTGACCAGAGCACAATCTCAACAACTGGCTGAGCTCAAGAAATACCATTGGTTTCTATTCCAAACTGAGAAATGGTTTTCAAATAAGAAACATGAAGTCGAGTGCCTGGTCTAAAAAGGAACATAAGCTTAGGAACAGAAAGAGGGTGGTCAGAAAGGGATATGGCACCATGCAGAAAAGCTGGAGTTAAAAGTGAAACTCAAAATGTTACACAGTCAGTCTATTACTTGAGAGACTAGTGACTCTGCATGCTTAGATAAACCACACAAACCCCAGTGGGTCAGCAAATGGATAACTTTTACCCCAGTTGATGCCGATGGGAAAGTAGAAAAGAGAGGTTGATTAAATGATACACAACATAACCATAGAATGGTGGAATTATGAGTAACGGAAGAAGGGTTTTCAGTAAACACTCATGTCAGAAATTGACTACTCATCAAACTTCATAGATGCTTACAAAACTATCATAATAGAAAAAAAAGTGCTTAAAAGGGAATGCAGCAGGCATCATTCTATAATTGAAGAATTATTTAGCCTGGATCTGTTCAGTAGCAAAAAGGAATAAATGTAGCCATAACAATGGAAAACCAGAAAGACATGTCATAACCAATGTCTTCATATCCTTCTAAATCTTAGTGGGGTGGAAGCAGTAATTAAGGCCAGAACTACATAGTATGCTAGAACTATGTGTGATTCTGTCATTAATGTGAGCTCCATTATTCTCAATTATATCTTTAGAATATCCCAAATCAAAATTGCCCCTTTGATTAGTAATGGTAGGCATCTGACACACCAGAAATCAACAAAATATTAGTAGCCAAGATTCTAGTGCTCAGGATACTAGATACCTATACGTGGTAGGTAGCATAATATATAAAAGGCCCCTAAACTAGGAATTTAGAGCATGTGTTAAAAGAAAACAAAAGTTTGGAATAGTGAGGAAGGACTCTGAATCCTCAGGTTTAGCTGTGTCATACGTCTGTTAGTTCAAAATAATAAGGAAAGAATACTTTCTCTTTCAAAAAATGTAGAAACAATCCTTCTGCTTATATACATACTTAAAATGATATAATTTGAAACATGCATGAAAGCCTAGTATAATGCATTCTGGCACCTTTCAAGAGATCTCTTGAAGGAGCATTGAGTCAGCAACTTCAGGTCAAAATCCAGATGACATGAAGCCCAAAAGAAAGATCTTTGGAGCCTGGCTAGTTTCTTAATGATCTATTGCTGTATAACAAACTTAATAGGTCAAAATGACCACCATTTTATTTGCTCATAATTCTGTGGGTCAGAAATTTGAGGTGGGTTCGGTGGTTCTTCTGATGATCTCACTCATTCTGCTGATGGTCACTCATTGCATTCTGAAGCCATTAGGAATTCATGATCAAAGCCAGCCTTACTCAAAAGTCTGGTGGTTGGTAATGCTTTGGCTGGACCACGGTCTCCATGTGGTTTCTTACCCTTCCGGAGACTGGCTTTTTTACACAGATGGCAGTGTCCCAAGAGGACAAGAGCAGAATCTCTTGAAGCCTATACCCACACTCACAAGCCCAGTAATGTTACTTCTATGGGTAAAGCAAGTCACAAGGCCAGCTCAGATTCAAGGGTGTGGAGAAAGGATTTTATGTCTTGATGAGAGAAGTAGCAAAGTCACTGCTGTAAAGAAACAATTGTATACAGATGGGAAGAGTCATTGCAGATGTCTTTATAAACAATTACTGCAACTAGAAAAATGCTTTCTCCTTTAGGAGCTGGGACAAAAAGCTAAAAAGGCCACAAGAGGCCTTCACACAAGAGGCCACCCAGTATATTTACAATGGGATCTTAGAAGCAGAGTGGACCATTGGGGGTCTAAATAGTACAAGAATTAGGGGAAACATTAAGACAAATTGAAGCTCTTTTTAGTCACCAAAATATTGTCAATCTTTAAATAGTCTAGGACATCTATAGTTAACAATCAGATCACTTCCTAAATATTTACTTTATCTGAAACGCTTTTCTGCCAGATCTTCACATGGCTGACCTATTCACATTACTTGAGAATAAGCTCAAATTTGCCTCCTCGGGCAACCACCCTAAGTTAACCTCCCACATTTCACCTTCACATTTTCTCCAGAGCAATATCACTATCTGAAATTACTTTAATATTTTTTTTACTTATTTATAATCTGTTTCCCACACTAGAATATAAGCTCCATGAGATTTGAGATTCTTATAATTTGTTTAGCATAGTCATATCAGCAACTGATGAGTGCTTGAAAAGGCAGTAAGGGGAGAATAAGATTTTGAAAATTATTTCTCCACTAATATCTCAAGTTTGGCCCAAGTCTTAATCTCTGCTATAAAGCACAAAGTAGATAATACTATCTCATCATCTCTGGTCTTGGAGTGTACTAAGTTTTTCCTTACAAGTATGACTGCTTGGACTTCCCATTTATGCTACAGATTCTAGTCTTTGGAATGCGTCTAATTAACCTCAACTTCTTCCATTTGTAAATATGAGAAAATACACACCTTGCTTATTATATAAATTAAATGAGGTTCCACTTGTAAAATGTATAATACAGTACCTGGTATAGAATAAGTACTTAATAAATGGTAGTTACTGTTATTATTATCAATAGTTCAGTTGTGAATAATGGCTTGCACACATCTCCAGCCCAATCAATACTCTATTCATTTTTTGGTTTTATTTATTTTTTTAATTTTTTAAAAATATTTACTTACTTTTGAGAGAGAGAGAGAGATCACGAGTGGAGGAGGGGGGCAGAGAGAGAGGGAGACACAGAATCTGAAGCAGGCTCCAGGCTCTGAGCTGTCAGCCCAGAGCCCAACACAGGGTTTGAACTCACAAGCTGTGAGATCATGACCTGAGCCGAAGCCAGACGCTTACCCAATTGAGCCACCCAGGTGCCCCCATTTTTTTGGTTTTAAATTACCAATTCCAGTCTTCTATTTCCGGAGGATTCTCTAACTCCTCAGGAAGTCCTAGAAACAGTCTGATCGTTGATTTTACAATTTTTTTATGTCCAAAAAGAAGTACAGCACTACTAGCATTCACAGAGTCAGAATAGCTGACTTAGAGTATCAGCTAAGATGTTCTTTTACAGATGGCCACTGATGTTTTCTTCATCTCCTGGTATTCTAACCATCCCTCTCCCCCTTCTCCACCAAACCCAGGGCCTCCTTCACCTAGGCTTATGTTGCTCATCCAGGTGGTGATCTCTCCACTTTCTCTATTTCTTACAATGCCATATTACAGCAGTGAGTTACTGCCATTACTAATGACTTTTTAAAGACTGCCCATGCCCTGGGCATTTTATTATCTTACTGTTATTAATGTTATTATAATGATTTCCAGTCACATTTTGTAGTCACAGCATGAAATCCTTTTCATTAAGCTACAATGGCATTAATGTAACAGTGGAACCATTCTGAATCTGAAAAGCCTGCTGTGTTTATCCTGGGAGGGTGTTTTCCTTAGAAATAAGAATATTGGTTTGCTCAAATCACAGGTTCCTTCTCACCCTCTCACCCTCACGTTAAATTCTTCCTGTTTATTTTTCTTGGTATGTTAGGTACCATTCCACTGGTGAGGATACCCATGTGATTACATTCTTGTCACCTTCCTCATCATTGATTGGTCCCTTCAAAACCCCTAAAGCATTATCTTGAACTTGTCGGGCCATTTCACTACTTTCATGTCTAATCATGATTTTTCTTTACATTTCTCAATTATTCTCAAACAGTCCCTTTTTCTTCTTTATTCATCCCTGTAAGGGAGCAGTTAATGAACAATTAGGTTCCGGTTATGGCACTTAGCTGACATAAACAGCTAGTGGTAGGTTTAATGACGGAAACCTAGGCTTTTTGATTCTCCACACAGGGCTCAACAAACCACCCTAAGGAAAAAAGATGTGACCTTGTTGCCTATTTCAGAGGAAAGCTCCACTAAACTAAGAAAAATGAGGTCTAGCTGTTAACAAAGTAAATTTTTTATTATGTTTTTTCTCTTCATAAAAATCTGACATAGGGATTTTGAGGTATCTGTGGTGATGATGATGTACCACATGATCAATAAGAGACCCCTATCGATGATATCACAGTTTTTAACATTGCAGAAATTATGTGACTTTGGTGCCTTAATGCAAAACAAGATCTGCTTTGAAACTTGGGACATTTTTTTTTTTTTTACCCCTAGCAATGTGTCCTCCTCGAGGCAGCTGAGCTCCTAGAGAGGGGTCACTCTGCCGGTTTCAAGGACTTGTCAATGGGCTGTAGTCAGTAAGGGAATTTAATTTTTCATTTGCCTTAGTTTCCCATATCACCATGGCAAGCACTTAAACCCCTTTCTTTTGTTCTTGGGTAGCCAGGAGTGTCAGAGGAATATCACACACCTTGGGGTGGGGATGGGGGGGCGGGCGCTGTTAGCCTATACTTTGTCCTATACAAAAGTGTTTTTAAAACTCACGAGTATGGAAAGCTATGTGACATGCCTCTCATTGGAATTCTTTTTGGTATAATGCAGGCGTGAGGGGCAGCATCTAAATTTCTTTTTAGTTCAGATATAGGATTATTTTGCCTACTGACCATAGCTTATGCAAGAAAAACACCATTTTTAATGATAAATTCTTAAAAAGAATAAAAAAGTGAAAATGGCTAGAGGCTTATGTGAGGGATGCAAAAAGATTTCTAAAAAAGTCTCATTTGTTCAGTTGAGCATTTTGCTGGCTTTGCACGCACCAAGATTTATCTCAATCTGACTTTGACAGTAGGAGACACAGCTAAATGACTCTCCACTAAAGAGTGGGAGGAACTGAAGTTTGGTTCCTCAGAGAGGACAGAAAACTAAGAAGAGTAAGAAAAGTACCAGAGGCTGACATCAAGTTGAGTTGTTTTCGGTTACTGTGATATATGAATCGCTGCATATTACTACCTTCAGCAAAATCATCTATATATATGCCTCTGTGGGTGTTTTTAGTGGCTACTGGGATGAAGACCAAAATCTACAACTGGGTTAACATGATACGAAACAGGCAACATGAGCAGAAAAGTGCATGCATCTATAAACTAGACTAAGTAAATGGGAGTAAGAGCTCCAAGCCAGAAATGGTTAGACATCACAAGACTTCAGGGAATACAGATACATCTTGAGGAAAATTTTGAACATCTAAAATCCACAAGATGATGACAGAAAGTCAATCTCATCCATGTCTTAGGTGGCCCTAGAGAACAAAGACAATATCTGAGTTAACAAAAGTTCAGTTTGACAATTTCATTATATAAAAAATATTAAGAATTGCTTATAATCTGAATTATTCTTAAATTGAGTTATAAAAATAATAAGGTCCATACACATAAGAAAATGTCAATAAAGCATTAACCCATCTTCTTTATCTTTTTATCCTTGAAGTTAAACATCTCTTGGAAGACATTTAAAGACAGTATGTCCAAGAAAACTTCAAAATACTAAGGATTTAGGCATATTAATGGATAATTTTATCAGTTACATCAAAAACTTCACCATGCCCTGGCAATCCTTTCACTTGTTCTTGGCAAATTTATATTTCCACTCCTTACAGCTGTTTCCAAATCTTCACTCCTCCCTTCAAGCCCCTGTCTTGGTTCCCTACTATTTCCACTTACTTTTTGCAGATGATTTTACTTTCTGATTAATAAACTTGAAGCCATCAGATATTATTTCCCTAAACTTTTTGCCCACCCCTTCACATATACATGTATCTAAAAAGATCTAATTTAATCTCAGAGGAACCCACTCTTATTCTAGACCTTGCTGACTTTTCTCTTTCTACTACATACAAACTTCCGTTTTCTACTAACTACATGTTCTCAGACTATAATCAATTTTTTTCATACTAAAAAATAAACTCCTTTAATTCATATTTCCTAAAATCTATCCATTATCTATTTTCCTTTCTCATGAAAACTTCTGGTGAGTATAGTCTTTATTTTCTCACAGCACTTATTCTCAATCCAACAAATTATCTTAGCAACTACTATATACCAGGCACTGTGCTATGTGCAACAATTACAGAATTGCTCTACTTTCCCCATTCCACTGAAGCTGTACTAGATTACCAAGATCCCCTTATTGCCAAATGCAAGGGTTATGTTTCTTGACCTCTCTAAAATATCTGATAATCTGATAACTGTTCATTCTTAACCTTCTTGAAATTCTTATAAACTGTGACAACTCATTCTCCTCTTTTATTTCTTTGACAGTTTCTTTTTTCATATATTCTTAGTGGAAAAATCTACAGAGAAGGGTAAAGTGAAACTTACTATGAGAAAAAAATTATTCTGCCAAATTTTCCCTTAGCAAAAAGTGGTAGGACCCCAATCCATATGTGGTACAATCCCAATTCATGTTGCAGTCTGTTAGGAACACAAACTCAGAATCAATAGATACATCTATTTTAGGGCAGGGTCTTCAATGTATTCACTACATTATTCTCAGCACTTAGAAGAACTTACAACTGAGCCACCCAGGCACCCCATATTATATTTTTAGTCCATTCAGCCACTCTATGCCTTTTAATTGGAGAATTTAGTCCATTTACATTTTAAGTTATTACCAATAAGTATGCTTGTTGCTATTCTGTCAATTGATTTTTAGCTGTTTTTGTAGTTCCTCTCTGTTCCTTTTTCCTCTTGCTGTCTTCCTTTGTAAATTGATGGCTTTCTTTAGTTGTATGCTCATATTCTTTTTCTTTATCTTTTGTGTATTTACTATAAGTTTTTGCTTTGTGGTTACCATGAGGTTACATATAACAACTTATAACAGTCTATTTTGAGTTGATAAAAGCTTAAGTTTGAACTATTCTAAAGCTCAACATTTTTACTCTCCACACACACGTTTTATGTTTTTGATGTCACATTCTACATCTCTTAATCTTGTGTATCACTTAACTAATTATTTTAATCATAGCTATTTTTATTACTTTGGTCTCATAACATTTATACTAGCTTTATAAGTAATACACTACTTTTACTATATATTTACTACAGAGTACATATAATGTATGTATAGTGTATATAATGTATGTATAAATGCATTTTTGACTTACAATATTTTCAACTTACAATGGGATGTAACCCTACTGTAATTTGAGGAAGATCTATAATGTGTCGTAGTGCGGGTGTCTTGGAGTTCATCTTTTATTTAGAACTTTTGGGACTTCCTGGACTTGGATATCTGTTTCCTTCCCCAAGTTAGGAAAATTTTCAGTCATTATATCTTTGAATGAGACTCCCACCCCTCCACTCCCTCTCTTCTTCTTCTAGAAGTCCTATAATGCAACTGTTAGTTTGTTTAGTATTGTTCCACCAGTCCCTTAAACTATCTTAATTTTTTCATTCTTTTTATTTTTTGCTGCTCTGATTGGGTGAGTTCCACTGCCCCTCTTCAAGTTGACTATTCCTTTCTTCTGCTTCATCTAGTCTGCTATTGAACCCCTGTAGTGTACTTTTTAGTTCAGTTATTATATTCTTGAGCTCTGTGACTTCTATTTGGTACCTTCTTATACTGTCCATCTCTTTGTTGAAGTTTTCATTGTGTTCATCCATTCTTCTCCCCAGTTCAATACGTACCTTTATGACCATTAATTTTAACTCTTTATCAGGTAAGTTACTACAATCCTTCCAAAGACTTCAGAGGGCCAGCACAATTTTCATGCTCACCCTCTGTCATGCTTCAGAGTGCCAGTCTTTTGGGGGGACCTTTACACACATCTGGTGCCTGGGTTTTGTAGGTGATGCCCAGGGGATGCCCCTTTGATTGCCTGGCTTTGGTGGCCTTGGGTCACACAGGATTGTAGCAAAATAAGGATAGTTCTTGGCAGGCAACCACTCCTAGGGCACTACACAGACAGGGGACTGAGGCACACCCCCGCAGCCTTTCTGTGAAGGAGGCCAGTTTGCTTGTCCTGGAGCTTTGGACTGAGGGGTAGTCTTCAGGTTTGGCACACATTTAGTGACCTACAGGGATCCTCTCAAGGAACATGGGCAGTGGATGCCATCTTGGCACTTTTCCTCCGCCTTACTCTATCTTCCCAGTATCTCTCAGAAACAAGTTTACCTACTCATCTGAACCCCCGAGTTTTGTGACTGTCACCCAAAGGATACTTCCAGATCATCTGGTTCTCACTAGAGATCCAGATGGGGCTTACACTTGTGGACCCTCAGGACCGTATATATTTTCATACTTGAAAAAGCTGCTATCTGAGGGTCTGGCTTCCATTCAGCTTAAATCTAGGTGCTGAGGTCCTTTCCTTGGTTTTTTGTTTTTATTTTGAGTTTTGTTTTGTTTTTATTTTGAGTTACTCCTTATAATCTCGACATCCAATGTGGGGCTCAAAACATCACAACCCCAAGATCAAGAATCACATGCTTTACTAACTAAGCCAGCCAATCACCTCAATTAAGTTACTCCTTGGAAGAAAATAACCATAATATTTTCTGTGATTATATGTTAATGGTCATAATCCAGTCACAATTACAGCATAGTAAAAAGGCCCAGATGGAAAAATCTGCAACATTCACTCAGTTCATACCATCCTACTCAACCCTACTTTTGGAATTATGTAGATTGATAAGTTCAGGCCATTGAGTTCTTCTTCCAGTAATAACATAGTAGCATATCTTAGACTAACCCTCTTTCAAATTATAACTCTAAAATCTGGACAAAATATGTTAAAAATACATTTTTAAAAATATTTTTTTAAAAAATAGAAGCCTCTGGGGAACAATGACAAGGAGACAGAACTAAAGGAATATTGACCCTTGAAATTAGGGAAATGCACTGTGTGGCTTTTTGCCTGAGGGAAATTCCCAGTCTGTGGAACACAGGGTAGCTAGAGGTCAAGTAAAAGGCTACAGTCTTAGTGGTACAGGGAATCCTAAGACAAATGTAGAGCTGACACATGGCTAGAAGTAAAAGGAGAACTCTGAGAATAAAGGAGTCTGAAAATCTGCATAAAAATTCCATCCAACTTTCTGGATGATCCCAGAACTACACTCATGTAATGGGAAACCCTAAAGCACCCAGTAGAAAACAACAGCTGAAAGGCTAAAAGAATTTAGCATATTTCAGCCACTGTCCGTCTAAAGGAGACAGAGTTCTGAGTTTGTATTTAGTCAAGTTAACTACTGCTAAAAAAAAAAAAAAAAAAAACTAACACTTTTCAGAGGAAGAAAACAAAATCCAGTGTCCCTACAATATTCAGTGTCCCTATAATGCCCAGTATATAATCAAAATTATTAACATGTAAAGAAACAGAAAAACATGGCCTATAGACATATTGAAAAAATGATGACTAGAAACCAAGCCTGACTGGACTAGATGTTGGAATTAGTAGATAAGGATTTTGAAACAGCTATTAAAATTTAGTCATAATGAATTAACTAAAGGACAGAGTATGTAGAGGGATGAAAATTACTTTTAGAAAAAGATCCAAATGGAAATTTTTGATCTAGACAATATGATGTAGGTAAGATGAAAAATTTACTGACTAGGATTTACAACAAATTGGAAATGGCATAAAATAATTAAATGACATTTTAAAGTGCTGAAATAAAATTTTAACCATTATTTCTATATCTAATTACAGTACCCTCCAAAAATGAAGACCAAAATAAAAGACAATTTTAGATAAAACTGATGGAGGAAAGGGTAAGTGAAGTGAAGGAGTCAATTAACTGAAATTTCAATAAAAATTATCCAATCTAAATAACAGAGAAGGGAAAAATGAAGAAAATAAGTAGACCCTTAGTAGAACTATGAGGAAATATTAAGGGATCTAACATACATACAATTGGAGTCATAGAAGGGGAAAGAAGAGAGTAAACAGAGGAAGAAAAATTATGAAGACCTAACAGGTAAAAATGTCCCAAAAAAGTATGAAGTACATCATGCCATCATAGGAAAAATACAAATAAAACCCCAAGTAGTCACATCATAGCCAAATTGCTGAAAAACAGATTTAAAGAGAAAATCTTAAAGAAGCCAGTAATAAAAAGACATGTAAAATATAGCAGAAAAATGAAATAAGTGGTAGATGATTTTTTATTACAAACTATGGGCAGGATAAAAAAATCAACATACAGAAATCTGTTGCATTCCTATACACTAATAACGAAGCAGCAGAAAGGAAATTAAGAAAATGATTCCATTTACAATTGTACCCAAAACAGTAAAATAGCCAGGAATAAACTTAAACAAAGAGGTGAAAGATCTATACTCTGAAAATTATAAAACACTGATGAAAGAAATTCAAGATGATACAAAGAAATGGAAAGACAATCCATGCTCATGTGTTAGAAGAACAAATATTGTTAAAATGTCTATACTACTCAAAGCAATTTACAGATTTAATGCAATCCCATTAAAATACCAACAGCATTGTTCACAGGGCTAGAAAAAACAATCCTAAAATTTGTAAGGAACAACAAAAGACCTTGAATAGCCAAAGGAGCCTTCAAAAAGAAAAACAAAACTAGAGGCAACACAATTCCAGATTTCAAGTTATACAGAGCAGTAGTAATTAGAATATTAAAGTACTAGCATAAAAATAGACACATAGATCAATATAATAGAATATAAAACCCAGAAATAAACTCATAATTATATGGCCAATTAATCTTTGACCCAAGAGAAATGCATATACAACAGGAAAAATATAGTCTCTTCAACAAATGGTGTTGGAAAACTGGAAAGCGACATTCAGAAGAATAAAACTGGACCACTTTCTTTCACCATACACAAAAACAAACTCAGAATGGGTTTAGGACCTAAATGTGAGACCTAAAACCATAAATCCTTGAAGAGAACATAGGCAGTAACTTCTTTAACATCAGCCATAGCAACATTTTTCTAGATATGTCTCCTGAGGCAAGAGAAATAAGCAACCTACTCAATGGGAGAAGATACTTGCAAATGACATATCCAATAAAGGGTTAGTATCCAAAATAGATAAAGAAATTATGGATTTCCTGGGTGGCTCGGTCCAACTTTGGCTAGGTTGTGATCTTGTGGTTTGTGGGTTTGAGCCCCACATAGGCCTCACTGCTGTTAGCGCAGAGCCCGCTTTGGATACTCTTGTCTCCTCTCTTTGTCCTTCCCCCACTCATGTACAAATGCACACTCTCTCTCTCTCAAAAATAAATAAATAAACATTTAAAAAAAAGAACTTATGCAACTTAACACCCCCAAAAACAAATAACTCAATCAAAAATGGGCAGAAAACATGAACAGACATTTCTCCAAAGAATATATCCAAATGACCCACTAACACATGAAAAGATATTCAACATCACTATCAACAGGGAAATGCAAATCAAAACTACAATAATATATCACCTCACACCTGTCAGAATTGCTAAAATCAAAAACACAAGAAACAACAAGTGTTGGTGAGGTTGTCGAGAAAAAGGAACCCTCTTGCACTATTGGGGATGCAAAGTGGTCCACCACTGTGGAAGACAGTATAGAGGTTCCTCAAAAACTAAAAATAGAACTACTCTATAATCCAGTAATTGCACTACTGGCTATTTATCCCCAAAATACAAAAACACTAATTCAAAGGGATATATGCACCCCTGTGTTTATTGCAGCATTATTTACAATAGCCATACGATAGAAAAAGAATGAAATCTTGCCATTTGCAACATGGATAGAGCTAGAGAGTACAATGCTAAGTGAAATAAGTCAATCAGAGAAAAACAAATACCATATGCTTTCACTCATATGTGGAATTTAAGAAACAAAAGAAACAAACAAGGAGAGAGAGAGAGAGAGAGAGAGAGAGAGAGACAGAAATCAAGAAACAGACTCTCAATTATATAGAACAAATTGATGGTTACCAGAGGGGAGGTAGGTGGAGGGATGGATGAAATAGGTGATAGGGATTAAAGAGTACACTTATGATGAAAAAAATAAAATAATATAAAATAAAACAAAACAGAACTATGGAAACCAGAAGTTTCTTCCTCACTGATAGTCCCATTTCTCAAGAACACAGGTCATATCCCATAATTAGTCATTTGTCTTATCCCACATAATACAAATAGTCTCAAAATAACAATACTAATACCAATTAGAATTAGTACAGTTAAAAATGTTTGTGCTGTGCCAATTTTCCTCACATTTTATGTCTACATTCTACAATGCAATAAATTATACAATACAGATTTTTGGGCCACATAAGCTTTACATATTGAATCTTCTTATCTTTAATATTTGTCTTTTTTTGTAATTTTTTTCTCTTTTTTCATTTCTTCTTCCTTTTCAAAATTTCCATCCTTTTTACTTTCTTTCTGTTAAAAATTATTTGGTGTATTTATTAATTTTATGTTCCTTTTAAGTTGTCTTTATTTCTAAAATTATATTTTGTTTTTAATTTGTCTTGAGAATCTCATTTCATTTCTGAGTTTTTCCGATTGTGGTTTATGTTGTTTTTCATGCCTTGTATCATTTTCTCAATGTCTTTCAGCCTGTTTTGAAATAGAATATTACATTTTTGATCTGATTTTTGTATGTGTTTTTCATGATTTCGTTTTCTACAAAGAAGTTGTCTGGTTCTTATTTTTCTTTATCTCACAGTAACTTTGTAAGGGATTTGACTGTAATTGTATTCTATTCAATTTTATATGAATTTAGTTTTCTCAGGCTTTAAGGAGGGTTGTTGCAGATTGCTTGTCTAACTACATAAAGCTCTTTTTGTTGTTTTTTCATATAGGGTTTCAAATATTCAAGGTTTACTTCTAAGATTTTCTGGCTCTCCCCCCCATTATTTTCTGAATCTTGCCATTTTTAAGTCTCTATTGCCATTATTCTCAAAATATATGTTAATCTCAGAAGTTTCTCTTTCAGTTTTAATTAATTAATTTAATTTAATTAATTAACTAGTTAATTAAAACAAAACAAAGTAAAATAAAATAAAACTATGGAAACCAGAAGTGTGTGGTCCAGTCTTGCAAGAAAACTCTCATGAATCAGTTTTGAGAACTGGAGATAGACTGTTCCAGCAATCCTTACATATTCCTCATCATCTACTGGATTGGGCAAAACTCATCCCAGTTGCAGCTGCTATTCTCAGATTGATCCACGGCAATTTGCAGGAATACCTGTTGGCTATTTGGGTATTATGCTGTTCTTGGTTCTGTCACATGCCTTATTGCTTCCCCCAAGTTTCTTCCACTAAGGCTATGATAACACACAGGCCTGTAGATCTTGGTGTTTGGAAGTTTGGGGGATGTCTTATCATCTAGTTCTGTTATAAATGCTCTCCAAATGGTTTTGCTATCTAGTTGTTTGGACTACTTTTGTGTAAGGATTTGAAAAAATTCTGCCACCTTCTTCCCTGAAATTTGAATCTTGAATATACTAAGGTACTGAAAATGGTTGACATTCACTCATTGCTGTGGAGATATCTTAACTAAAATATTCCTGATAAAACATTCCCTAGAGTTCTTATTATTTAATGCTCCAGAGTTGCCACTCCCTAGCATAGTTTTAATATATGAAATTGTCCTAGTCTATATTCTTTTTAAATTGGTTTTATACTTCTTTGCTCCATATATTATTGTCACTGTTACCCCAACTAAAATTTCTCTATCTAGTCTTTGCACATAAAAATATTACCCATATTTTAAATCCCAACATAAATCCTGCCTTCTGTATAGAGCCTTGATTAGTCAGTCAAATGATGCCTTCTCTCTGAATTTCTAACGACAACTTATAATACTAGTTTCTGCATATAATCAAACTTTGTTTTGTCCAATGTAATATGTGTGCATGTTTATCTCCCATAGAAATTTGTAAATTTTCACAGGCTAGCATCACATGTTCTATTTCTATATCTTCATAATGGATAGTAAGTATTCATAGTATCAATGTTTCATTTGTTGTTTGTTTTCCTTCCCCCCCTTAACATTGATCTCCTACAGGGCAATCAGTGAGAAGACACATGGAATTCTCACACCCGTAATCTATTCACCCATCCTCTACCCCCAACCTGTTCCCTCTCTTCCCACATATATAAAGTAACAAACATTTTCCAAACAGCACATAGCTCCTTTCTTTATTTACACTTAGCTATAAATAAAATGAGACATGATCTGAACTATGTTTTTAAAGGTTACAATGTGGAGTACAGGTTGAAGGGGGGATGGATGGAAGAATTAAGGAAATAATTTCAGTCATTCAGGTGAGACATCATGGTGATTAGAACAGGATGGTAGCAGAGGAGGTCAAGAGAGGGGATCAGATTCTGGATACAGATTGAAGGTAGAAGCAGTAGATTTGCCTGCAGACTGGATCTAGTGTGCTAGAAAGCAGACTTCTGAGAATACCCGTCCAGATCAGAGAAGAATGATGGAAGGCTGAGGGACATAGGACTCCAGATGGGATGGACACAGTATCTCGTAGTTGGATATTTTGAAAATTATATTAGTAGGTGTAACAGATAGAGTGGAGCATGTACAAAAAAATATAAGAATAGATACATAGAAAACAAACCAATAAACAAACCAGGCAATTATTAATCTCAGGAAAAACAAGTATGTAAGAAAAGGCATATAAGCATAGATTTATCTAGACTTTGCAGGAAACATTTTTATGGTATTAATAATGTAAACAGACTGACTTAGCAAAAAAAAAAAATGATAGAACTCTACTGGAAGGATGAGGGCAGGAGAAAAAGTACAAAGACCTAAATAAATCCTGATCTGCCATAACAGAAAGTTAATAGATAAAGAAGAAAATTGTCAAAGTAAGAAATAGGATTATAAGCATATTCAGACATGGAGGAAAATATGGAAATCACTAGAAATAGTTGAAAATGGAGGCTATGCGGTAGAAATTCTTAAATTTTAACATGAGTAATAATCACCAGTTACTGGGCCACATCCTCCAAGATTCTGATTCAGTAGGTTGGCGTGGACCCCATGAATATGCATTTCTAACAAGCTTCTAACAATGCTGTTGGTCCTAGTCCAAAACTTTGAGAACTACTATAAGAAGTAGACTAAGGAATTAGAAAAAATTGGGCAAAGGACAGCTGTTTTTCATTACAATTATTATAATTATTTTTGTACAATAATTCCAGTGGCTGCCCATTGGAATCACCTGGGGAGCCTTGAAAACTAGTGATGCCTGGATCCCATCCCCAGAGATTGTGATATAACTGATCTGGGTAGTCTGGTGTTGGTAGTTTTAACAGCCCTCCAAATAATTTTAATATGTGTCTAAGACGGAGGATGACTTTTTTGGTATAATTTTAATCATGTGCATGGATTAATTTTTAATATAAAAGCAATTATCTGTATGGTGGTCATGGGAGTGAAAAGAATGTAAGACTAAGAGTCAGAAGATGTGAGATTATTTCTGGTACAGTCTTCTGCCATGAGTCACCTCTGTGTTCTTGGGAAAGTCACCTAATCTCTAGGGGCTTTAGTCTCCCCATATGTAAAATTAAGATGCTGAACTAGTTACTCTCAAATGTTCTTCCCAACTTCACATATTTTGGAGTAATAGCTGTAATGTCCTATGCTGTAAAATCTGAAATTTAAAAAAGTATACAGCAACAAAACATTCTCTGTATGACGCTGAGAGTGATTATCATTAGTTATGAAATAATATCATAACTAATTTCATTATTTCTTTTTAACTAGTATTATTTTTCATATATACATATCACTTTTCCCCAGTTACCCATTTATTGTACTTGCTACAATAATCAATTCATCTTGGGCAACAAAGATGAAAACAGTTGAGATGAATTTATATTTGATGGCAGAGCAGTGTTTCACTGTCATTTCTCCAAAACATCATTTGCTAAATTGCATTCAAGAAAATAACAAAATAGCCCACATTTTGCTTATTGTGAGTTATTTTTCCAATAGTAGTGATGAGCAAGTCCTGATCCTTTTACTGGCTGTAACCTTTTCCTACAAGCAGCACCTACTGCTAAGATATCTGCTCCTGGGGCAACTGGCTGGCTTAGTGGGTGGAGCATGCCACTCTTAATCTTGGAGTCATGGATTTAAACCCGACATTGGGAGTAGAGCTTACCTGAAAGAGAGAGAGAGAGAGAGAGAGAGAGAGAGAGAGAATGGAAGGAAGGAAGAAAGGAAGGAAGGAAGGAAGGAAGGAAGGAAAAGAAAGC
The DNA here is from genome assembly GCA_028646485.1 of Cryptoprocta ferox. NCBI lineage: Eukaryota > Metazoa > Chordata > Mammalia > Carnivora > Eupleridae > Cryptoprocta > Cryptoprocta ferox. The sequence goes on along the minus strand of CM053571.1, from coordinate 44,718,228 downwards.
TCCTGGCTAATTTTAAGGGGGCAATGTGTGGTCATAAATTCAGGCAAAACAAAGTAATTGATTAGAATGGTGGCTAAGCTCCTGAGTGACTCTTTACCCTGATTATCCTAGAGGCTTAGCATGTAATTGTGCTGCCAATTCTCAGTCATGAATACTAACAAAGGGAAATTTGGGGAATGAGGATTGATATAGATAACGCAATTTATTGGATTGACTTTACAATGTATTATATCGAGAAAACTTCCAATGTCTTCATAATTAGGTTTTCTTTAGAATAATTTAAGTTTTCATTTCTTGAGTCAATAGAGATCACTGTTATTATATATGTAAAGAAGGGAACCTAGTCTGAAACAAGAAGTCAGTTGCCCATATTACAGATGGATTATGAAGTGTAAGTTGTTCATAAAAGTAAATATATTCATGTGCATATGTGTTTGCCTGTGACTTTGATCTCCTGCCTTTTGAGGAACTTTTTTGCCCAGATAGAAGTCAGAAGCTACAGTCATGTAGTACTGAAATAAAAGGTGAATTCTAAAATGAAATGAGGTCAGAGCCATGTGCCATGATTTTGCAGGTAGTTAAAAATGAACTGAGAAGTCACCATCTGGTGGGAGGCATCTTAGGGAAGCAGCCACCTTCTGTTGGACATAAATAGAATAAAAGCTTGTTGAGCTTTTTTTCTTAGATGGTTGTGATCATGTTTTGCTCCTCCACTGAAATGTGCCCATCTTACAATCTCACACTTGTAGGATGGATGCTCTTAGCTAACTCTGGGCTAATGAATCAATTTGTTCTGAGAAATTGTAGGATAGTCCCCTAAGTTAGCCTTACCTCTCCAGGTAAAATATAAATGTGTTACCAGATGTTAGATCTTTCTTGTCTCTCCTTCTAGAAACACTAATCAAGAAAGTTCAGGTGAGACAGGAGAGTAGCTCAGCATCAACAGTAAGAAAAACTGGTGGGCTAGTGGGAGCTTGTCCCTTCCCGGCAATCACAGCATCTATGTGTAAGGGCTAGAAAATACACACCTACTTTTGGAAAGCAGTTTATATATGAATAGAGATTTCAGCTCTGTTTTCTTGCAGAAAAACTTTGAGTATTATTCAAAATCATTGGAAAGAGATTTATAAATAATATAAAAAGTAACCTGTACAATAAACAATAATACAAATTCATACTTGTATATTGTCTTACAAGTGTTTTCACAAAAATGATCTTATTCCTCATAAGAACCCTGTGAAGTAGGTAAAGTAAATAAAAGCCCTATTTTACACATGAAGAAACTGAGATACAGAGAGATTAAATGGAGAGTCACCATGGTATGTAGTTAGTACATGGAGGGAAGACAGGTGCAAGGGTTTCTTTTGAAACAACAGCCATTTATTGAACAGTTACTATATTCCAGTCATTATGTTAATGATTTTAAGAATATTATTGCATTATAAAAATATTATTACTTCTTAAAGCACAAAGATGGGTATCTACTAACAAAAAGAAAATAAAAAATAGACTTGCTAAAAAACTTAATTCAGCAAAACACTTTAGGGCAAATGATGATGATGATGATGATGATGATAACTGTCATTTACTGAACAGCTAATATTTGCCAGACACTGTTCTAAGCACTTAATCTACCCAACAAGGCAGATATTATTTATCTCATTAACATATGAAGAATTTACTGAACAGCTAATATTTGCCAGACACTGTTCAAAGCACTTAATCTACCCAACAAAGCACATACTATTTATCTCATTAACATATGAAGAATATAAGATGCAGAGAGATTGACTTGCCTATGATCACACAGTTGGTTAAGTGATGGAATATTCTAGCATATGCCATGGGATACCAGAGATCTGGTTACACTGAATTTTTCACCCTTTAAATGATTCCTTAACTATGATGAAAACTCACCTATCGTAGACCTAACAGGATAACCGATATTTTAAACGATTTTTTTTGGTTCCCACTACTCTTTTTAAGCTTTTCAGTGTGAGTTGTTTTTCTCCTACCCTTGGATTAAGGCTTAGGCAAGCCCCATATATATTTTCTGGCCACTTACATAAAGTCCTATAATCATGTTAGGTCACAAATACAGTCTGAGTACATTATTATAAATGACCAATAATAGATAGTAATCAAAATGCCAAAATTGTTTCAATATTAAAATCTTTCTACCTCTCCCAACGAGGGCCTGCTGCCCCCTGAACGTATGCAGTTGAGAGTAAGAGAAGTCCTCCTTTCTTCCCCTGCTCGTCTTTCCCTAGTGTATTAGTCACTATGGTTTCTGATTTTCTGTTTCCAACAGAGTTGAAGTTGGGGTGCGGAGGGGAGAAAATATGAAAAGAATAAGAAAGGCCATATATGACAATTAGTGTTGCGAGGTGGCTCTGGGACTGGAAGATGTGTAACTTTGACTATTTCCATGCAGGACACTTTTATTGGTGTTTTGGTAATCTCTGATCCTGTGAAAGTCCTCTCAACTTTAGTTTCCTTGATCTGCGTGAATGGATTTTATTCTGGCAGTTCATTAATCTCTCTTAGCTCCTAGAATCCCGAAGCAGATCTCCACTTTCCTTCTTCTGACGTCCTTATCCTCCTTCCAAGTAGTACTGTTGAATAGAATCTGGGACAGATGCAATGTTGGCTGAGGCAGATTGCCCTTAAGGCTGGCTTTAACATTCACCTCTCCTCCCATTCCCCTTTTGCAATGCGACTTTTCCACTCCCATGAAGTGGGAGAAATGGGGTCCATTTTCCTTCCTTTTGAAACTGAGATGGTCCTAATAAAATGAGGCAAAAGTGATGCTGTGTGACTTCCAGGCCTAAATTTTAAGAGATCTTACAGCTTCCATTTTTACACTTTTGAAGTCTGAGTCATTGTGTAAATTAGTCCAATTACTCTGCTGGAGAGAGAGGCTCTGCCAGACCCCAGGTAATCCAGTCATGCCAGCTGAGGCACCAGATACGGGAGTGAAGACATTTTAGATTCTCCAGTAACACAGAGTGGAGATACTCCAGCCAACACGACAGAGACAAGCCAGCCATGAGCCTTGCCCAAATTGCAGAATTGTAAGCAAATAAGTTACTGCTTTTTGTTTTTAAGCTCCTATATTTTGGGCTGGGTTTTGCATTTGGTTTTGTTTTAGCAGTAATAAATGATACAAAGGTTATCTGACTTATAGTAAGCACTTATGTATTCCTTAACCCAGCATGCTCTGGGAGAGCAGACAGCACTCATTCTGCTGCTAAAGCTGTTGATTAACCTATCTTGCAACCTAATGAAGTTAAACATATACTTAACATATTGCTCCAGAACACCCACTTCTAGACCGAGAGAAATGAAGACATGTTCACACAAAGACCTGTATGCAAATTTTAAAACTGCTTTATTTATAGTTGCCCAAAACTGGGGAACAACCCCCAAATCATAAACTAGGAGAAATCCATCCATAAAACTACTGATAATTCCAACAACACGAATGAATCTCAAAACCAATGTGATAATTGAAAGAAGGCAGATACAAAAAGCTATATACTATATGATCCTATTTATATGACATTCTCAAAAAGACAAAATTATAGGAACAAAAATCAAATCAGTGTTGGCTAGTGGCTGAGAGTATGAGGAGCTTGGCTACAAAGGAGCACCAGAGAACTTTCAGAAATAATGATGTGGTGTTATTTACATGACTGTATACATTTGTCAGAGCTCATAGGACTGTATACTTAAAAAGGTGCATTTTGCTGTATGTATATCTCAACAAACCTACATTAGTAAACAAAAAATAAATAAAATAAACCTACTTGTGCCCTTCAATCATGGAGAAGACATATCAAGCTAGGCAAATGGTTGGTCCCACGGAGGTCCCTTTCATTGGACTTAAGTGTCAGGTCCCCTACTCCAATTCCTTTGGATGGTAAAAGTTGGTAATCACAGCACAACATAGCTACGTCTAAGTTAATCATCCTCAAAAACTCTTCAAACTTCCAAAAATCCAAATTTTTTATACCTTTAACGTGGGTGAATCATCTATCATATTCTCGACTATTTCCTTTGAAAAATCTGCATCTGGATGCCATACCCTTTGGGATGTAGCCTCTATTGTATCTTGGTGTCTCCACTGAAACTTTTGATCTATTATGCTTTCACGTGTATTTATATACATCATGGTAAAGTGACACTATATCAAGAAAAAATTATTTTCATGTCATTGCTAGGAAATACTTATTTACCCACATATTTACCATTTGAAATGCTCTTTATTTTTTCCTAAATATCTAAATTTCTATCTGTTACCATTTTCCATCTTCCTGAAGAACTTGCTTTTGCACTTCTTAGCAGCTCAGGTTTGTTGGCAATGAATTTTTTTCAGTTTTCTTTTATCTGAAATGTGCTTATTTTGTCTTCATTTTTCAAAGATATATTTTGCTGAGTATAGAATTGTGGATTTTCTGGGGTTTTTTTCTTTTAGCAGTTTAAAGACATTGTTCTGTTTTCTAATTTTGTTGTTATTGATGAGGTTGTTTAAATTGTTTGAATTCATTTGAACATTTGAATTGTTCCTCTGTACACAATGTGTCATTTTTCTCAAGATTTTCTATTCACCTTCGGTTTCACTGTGATATGACTGGGTGTGGCTTTTCTGTGGACTTATCTTGCTTGGGCTTTCTGAGATTTTTGATGCTATAAATTTCTTTCTTTTATCAAATTGAGAAATTTTCTGCCATTATTTTTTCAAATATCTTGTTTTCTTCATTTTCTCTCTTTTCTCCTAGGATTCCAGCTTTAGTTCAGACCTTTCGATATTGTTCCTCAGGCCCTTGAAGCTGTTAATATTTTTTCAATCTTTTCTTTCTGTTCTTTAATTTGTGTAATTTCTATTGATTTATCTTTGAGTTCATTAATTCTTTCTTCTGTAATGTTCATTCTGTGCTAATCTCATTCAGTGGATATTTTTAAGTATATATTGTGTTTTTCAGTTCTAGAATTTTTATTTTTTAAAGTTTCTATTTCCCTGCTGAGATTTATCTTTTCATATGTTGTGAGCATATTTTTCTTTATATCCTTAAGCATAGTACAATAGCTGTTTTGAAATCTGTGTCTGATACTTCCAACCTCTGTGTTTTCTTAGAGGTCAAGCTCTGATAATTGCCTTTTCTCTTTAAAATTGTTCATGTTTTCTGTTTCTTCATCAAGTAATTATGGATTGTATTTTAGACATTGTGAATGAACTGTTGTAGAGACTCTAGATTCTGTTATATTTCTCTGAAAAGTGTTCACTGTTTTAATGGACACTTAAAATAGTGGGACTCAAGCTACCAACTTTCCTGCAATAGGTGGCATCTTAAATCTTGGTACTGTTCTTTTAGTTTTATTTGGCCTGTTTGAGTCTGCCTAACATAGGTATGATTCAGGGGCAAGCCAGAAATTAGGAAAGAGTTTATACATATTATTTGGAACTCCCTCTTTCTAGAACTCTCCTTTCTTGTATTTCTTCCCTCATTTTCTAGTGGCTATATAGTTGCCCTAAACTCTGTCCTATGGTTCTTCAGTCAGTAACACTATTGGATTTTTAGCCTCCCAGCTGGTGCACACTGGTTTATGTCCTCAGTCCAAAAGCTATAAAATGAGAAACTCACCCAGTGTTGTTCTCTTCTACCAGTTATTAACTCTGCTACAGTGCCTGCCTGCTTTGGGTCACTACCCAATTCCTTCAGAAAGCTGATTTTAATATTTGATCAGTTTATAGTTGTTATCTATAGGAGATTTGATTCAATAGGCACGACTCTGCCATACCACAGCTGGAAAGAGTTATTAATATAGTGTGCTAAATACAAATTCAAATTTTAGAGCCCCCCCCACCAAGATATCCATATATAATAAAAGATGTACAAAAAAATGTACACGTACATTTGTACACATACAAAAATGTTTGAGGGAGGTATTATTTTCTTCATTTTATAAGATGAAAAGATAAATCTCAGAGAAGCTAAAGAGACTTGCTTTATCAACCAGGGTCCAGGAAGTAAACAAAATTTAACTCAGTGGTTCTAAATAATAGACTACCTACAAAGAAATGGGCAAAGTTAGGGAAACCAAAAGGAATGCTGAAGCACCCAGAGGTTAGCAGCAAAGGAAAGCTTTTGCTATTCCTAATTCTGAGGAAGCAATGGGAAGAAAAAGTATGACCAGAGTCTCAGGAAAGCTTAAGTCATGTAAGAGGAACTGTCAGGCATGGCCTATAGTTATAGAGGAATACTGCCATCACCAATGATGCTTTGCTGAGGCATGGAAGAGCAAGGAAGAAAACTTAATCTCTCTCTCCTCTTACTATCTCCTCTCCTTCCAGTCCCTCCCAATGACTGAATTCAACAAGAAGCCAACTGGTAAGGACGCACAGGAAATAGAGATCATAGGAGTCAGCCTCCAGGAGGGACACAGAGCATAAAAGGGTGGACAGATTTGGCAAACTATAAATAACAAGCAAGACGTTGCTTAAGATAGGGTTGCCAGATTTAGTAAATAAAAATACAGGATACCCTATTAAATTTGAATTTCAGGATTTTTAAAAAGTAATTGTTTAGTGTATGTCCCAGTTAATAGAGTATACTTACAATTAAAAACTTCTTCATTGTTTACTTAAAATTCAAATGTAACTTGGTGTTCTGTCTTGTGGCTACTTAGTCTAGACCAGTAAGTAAAAACTTATTCTGAGGCAAGCCTAAGATCCAACCCCAGAAGTCTTTCTACTATCCCAGTTTTTAAAAACATTTCCTATGCCTACCTTGTACAAGTGTATCTCCTTCACCAGAGTGGTAGTTTCCGGGGGTGAAAGACCATGTCTTACTCATCTCCAAATCTTATTATTTTTCTCTCTCCCAACCTCACTCCCAGAATTTTGCAAAGTTTTGTACATAGTAGGTACTTAATACACTTTTGTTGAGCATGTTGAGCCCTTTATGAATATTTTGTTAAATTATTCGTTATCTATTTCTTGAAGAAAAATTTCTGCTTAAGGTCACATATTGACTTAGATGAAAGTCTTACGTCAGGTCAGTTGTTGTAAGTATTTAGACTCCATTATCTACCTTTTCATTTCATCCTTTCTGCTTGGAATTTCATAGTGAGCACATAACAAAACTATTATCCAGGCATCCCGCCACTCAGGTTCATGAGGTTTCTCTGAATCAAAGGTTTCTCTGATTGGGTCAACAAAGCCTAAAATGAAAAACAAAACAAAATAAACCTTTTAAAATGTATTTTAATCTTCATCAAAGCTTTAGGGGGGGAAAACTCTGTTCTATGGGGGAAAACTCTGTTCTATTATAAAAGACTGAAGACGACTTCCAAATCTCAGTGAGGTAAGAAGACTACACTTCTGAGAATACAAACTTATTTTCTCACTAATTTTTTAAATTCCTTTTATTTTGTAATTCTGGAACAAATTATCAATAGATCAGATTTTTAGGATAATTTGCAAAATTCCCGTATTTATTATTAATGAGCTTTTGCTCCTCATACACACACACACACACACACACAAATTTGATGCACAATAATTTTTGAATGGGTAATGGTTGTCAGTTACATTATTTTACCTCTTTACAAACAACAAAAATTCTCTCAGGGTGCCTGGCTGGCCCAGTCAGTAAAACATGTGACTCTTGATCTTGGGGTCTTGAGTTCAAGCCTCACATCAAACCTAGAGATTACTTTAAAAAATTTCTCTCTAATGGGATGAGTTTTGCAATAATATGGAAAATCAATAAACTTCATATATGAAAAATATGAAAAGAACACTGTTGCCTTCAGGGATCCAAGAATTATGTACTTAGGCATTCAATTTCTATCTGTATTGAGTGAATAAATAAATTTTTTTTGATGGGACTAAAATATATATATATATAACTCAGGTTACAAAATATATATAAAATATGCGTATAACTCAGGTCATCATGTGCTGGTCACTTGTTTCAGAGAAGTGATTTTTTAGTCTATGTTTTTGACATATGAACAGATTTAGGGTGCCTGGGTGGCTCAGCTGGTTAAGCATCTGACTCTTCATTTTGGTTCAGGTCATGATCTCACAGTCATGAGATTGAGCCCTGCATCGTGCTCAGCGTGGAGGTGTAGAGCCTGCTTGGGATTTTCTCTCTGTCCCTCTCTCTCTGCTGCTCCCTGCTTGTGCTCTCTCTCTCTCTCTCTTTCTCAAAATAAATAAATGAACTTAAAAAAATAAAATATGAACAGATTGGGGCGCCTGGGTGGCTCAGTCGGTTAAGCCTCCGACTTCGGTTCAGGTCATGATCTCACGTTCGTGGGTTATAGCCCCGCATCTGGCTCTGTGCTGACAGCTCAGAGCCTGGAGCCTGCTTTGGATTCTGTGTCTCTCTCTCTCTCTCTGCCTCTCCCCCTCTCATGCTCTGTCTCTCTCTGTATCAAAAATAAAGAAAACATTTAAAAAAATTTTTTTAATATATGAACAGATTTGTATGAATAATAATATGTGATAATTGAAACTTCTCAGACCATAATAAAATTCCAATCCATGTCTCAGTGAAAGAAAACCTTGAGTTTAGTCTATTATTCCATAGGTTTCCAAATGACCTTCCCTATGACCTTTTCCAGTCATGCAAGTATCTAACATTTTTGCTTATATACTAAGGTAAGTATTATATGATTATTACTGTTCCATAGTTGAGGACATTGAGGCACAGAGAGATTTTATAAACTGCCTAAGATCAAATAATTAGTAAATGTTAGAAGTAACAACCAAATCTATCAGACTACTAAGCAAACGTTCTCATTTTTTTACAAATGTTCTTATTCTTGCCCCTTTGAATCAGCACTCCTGTATCCTTTGGATAAATACCTAGTAGTGCAATTGCTGGGTCGTAGGGTAGTTCTATTTTTAATTTTTTGAGGAACCTCCATACTGTTTTCCAGAGTGGCTGCACCAGTTCACATTCCCACCAGCAGTGTAAAAGGGTTTCTCTTTCACCACATCCTCGTCAACATCTGTTTGTGCCTGAGTGAGTGTTAATTTTAGCCATTCTGGCAGGTGTGAGGTGGTATCTCATTGTGGTTTTGCTTTGTATTTCCCTGATGATGAGTGATATTGAGCACCTTTTCATGTGTCTGTTGGCCATCTGTATGTCTTCTTTGGAAAAGTATCTATTTATGTCTTCTGCCCATTTCTTCAGTGGATTATTTGTTTTTGGTGTCGAGTTTGGAAAACTCTTCATAGATTTTGGAAACTAATGCTTTATCTGATATGGCATTTGCAAGTATCTTCTCCCATTCTGTTGGTTGCCTTTAGGTTTGCTGATTGTTTCCTTCACTGTGCAGAAGCTTTTTATTTTGATGAGGTCCCAATAGTTCATTTTTGCTTTTGTTTCCTTTGCCCCTGGAGACATGTCAAATAAGAAGTTGCTGCAGCTGAGGTCAAAGAGGTTGTTGCCTGTTTTCTCCTCTAGGGTTTTGATGGCTTCCTGTCTTATGTTTAGGTCTTTCATCTGTTTTGAGTTTATTTTTGTGTATGGTGTAAGAAAGTGGTTCAGGTTCATTCTGCATTTCACTATCCAGTTTTCCCAAGACCCTTTGTTGAAGTGATCTTTTTTCCATTGGATATTCTTTCCTGCTTTATCAAAGATTAATTGATCATACGTTTGTAGGTTCATTACTTGGTTCTCTATTCTGTTCCATTGATCTGAGTGTCTGTTTTTGTGCCAGTACCATACTGTCTTGAATATTACAGCTTTGTAATACAGTTTGAAGTCTGGAATTGTGATGCCTCAAGCTTTGGTTTTCTCTTTCAGTGTTGCTTTGGCTATTCGGGGTCTTTTCTGGTTCCATACAAATTTTAGGATTGTTTGTTCTAGCTTTGTGAAGAATGCTCGTGTTATTTGGATAAGGATTGCATTGAATATGTAGATTGCCTTGGGTAGTATTGACATTTTAATAGTATTTGTTCTTCAATCCATCAGCATGGAATGTTTTCCCAATTTTGGGTGTCTTCTTCAATGTCTTTCATAAGCTTTCTATAGTTTTCACTGTATAGATTTTCACCTTTTTGGTTAGGTTTATTCCTGGGTATTTTATGGGTTTTGATGCAATTGCAAATGGGATCAATTCCTTGATTTCTCTTTCTGCTGCTTCATTATTGGTGTATATAAATGAAACTGACTTCTGTACATTGATCCTGCAACTTTGCTGAATTCATGTATCAGTTCTGGTAGTTGTTTACTGGAGTCTTTTGCGTTTTCCACATAGAGTATCATATCGTCTGCAAAGAGTGAAAGTTTAACTTCCTCCTTGCTGATTTGGATGGATTTTGTTTCTTTGTGCTAGGACTTCCAACACTATGTTGAATAACAGTGGTGAGAGTGCACATCCTTGTTGTGTTCCTGACCTTAGAGGGAAAGCGTTCAATTTTTCCCCCTTTTTCCCCATTGAGGAAGATATTAGCGGTGGGTCTTTCATATATGGCCTTTATGTTTTTGAGGTATGATCCATCTATCCCTACCTTCTTGAGGGTTTTTATCAAGAAAGGATGTTGTATTTTGTTAAATGCTTTTTCACCATTTATTGAGAGGATAATGTGGTTCTTATCCTTTCTTTTATTAATGTGATGTATCACATTGATTGATATGCAGATATTGAACTAGTCCTGCAGCCCAGGAATAAATCCCACTTGATCATGGTGAATAATTCTTTTGATGTATTGTTGGATCTTGTTTGCTAGTATGTTGTTGAAAATTTTTGTACCCATGTTTATCAGGGAAATTGGTCTGTAGTTCACTTTTTTAGTGGGGTCTTTGTCTGGTTTTGGAATCAAGGTAAGGCTGGACTCTTGGTGAATTTGCAAGTTTTCCTTCTATTTCTATTTTTTTGGAACAGCTTCAAAAGACTAGGTGTTAACTATTCTTTAAATATTTGATAGAATTCCCTGGGAAGTCATCTGGTCCCGCACTTTTGCTTGTTGGGAGATTTTTTGATTACTGATTCAATTTCTTTACTGGCTATGGGTCTGTTCAAATTTTCTATTTCTTCCTGTTTCACTTTCGGTAGTTTAATGTTTCTAGGAATTTTTCCATTTGCTCCAGATTGCCCAATTTGTTGGCATATCATTGCTCATAATATTCTCTTATTATTATTTGTATTTCCTTTTTTGTAAATTGTTTTTAACGTTTATTTATTTTTGAGAGACAGAGAGAGACAGGGCATGAGCAGGGGAGGAGCAGAGAGAGAGAGAGAGGGAGACACAGAATCTGAAGCAGGCTCCAGGCTCTAAACTGTCAGTACAAAGCCTGACATGGGGCTCGAACTCACAAACTGTGAAATCATGACCTGATCTGAAGTCGGACACTTAACTGACTGAGCCACCCAGGCACCCCTGTATTTCTGCAATGGTGGTTGTGATCTCTCCTCTTTCATTCATAATTTTATTTATTTGGGTCCTTTCCTTTTTCTTTTTGATCAATCTGGCTAGGGGTTTTATCAGTTCTGTTAGTTCTTTCAACGAACCAGCTCTTGGTTTCATTGATCTGTTCTACCATTATTTTTTATTTCAATACCATTGATTTCTGCTCTAATCTTTATTATTTCCCATTTTCTGCTGGTTTGGGGTTTTATTTGCTGTTCTTTTTCCAGCTCTTTGAGGTGTAAGATTAGGTCGTGTATCTGACCTTTCTTCCTTCTTTAGGAAGATCTGGATTGCTATATACTTCCCTCTTATGACTGCCTTTGCTGCATCCCAGAGGTTTTGGGCTGTTGTGCTATCAGTTTCATTGGCTTCCATGTACTTTTTAATTTCTTCTTTAATTTCTTGGTTAACCCATTTATTCTTTAGTAGGATTTTCTTTGATCTCCAAGTATTCATGGTCTTTCCGAATTTTTTCTTGTGGTTGATTTTGAGTTTCATAGCATTGTGGTCTGAAAATATGCAAGGTATGATCTCAATCTTTTTGTACTTGTTGAAGGCCAATTTGTGACCCAGTATGTGATCTATTCTAGAGAATGTTCCATGTGCACTTGAGAAGAATGTGTATTCTGCTGCATTAGGATGAAATGTTCTGCATATATCTGTAAGTCCATCTGGTCCAGTGTGTCATTCAAAGCCACTGTCTCCTTGTTGATTTTCTGCTTACATGATCTATCCATTGCTCTAAGTGGGGTGTTGAAGGCCCCTACTATTATGTTATTAATGTCAATGAGTTTCTTTATGTTTTTGATTAATTGGTTTATATATTTGGGTGCTTTCATGTTGAGGGCACAAATATTTACAATTGTTAGATCTTCTTGGTGGATAGACCCCTTAATTACTATATAATGCCCTTTTTCATCTCTTGTTACAATCTTTATTTTAAAATCTAGTTTGTCTAATATAAGTATGGCTACTCCAGCTTTCTTTTGATGACCATCAGTGTGATAGATTGTTCTCCATCCCCTTACTTTCAATCTGCAGGTGTCTTTAGGTCTAAAATTAGTCTCTTGTGAGTAGCATATAGATAGGTCTTGTTTTCTTATCCATTCTGATACTCTATGTCTTTTGATTGGAGTGTTTAGCCCATTGACATTTAGAGTGAGTACTGAAAGATATAAATTTAGTGCCATTGTGTTGCCTGTTGAGTTGGTGTTTCTGGTGATGTTCTCTGGTCCTTTCTAGTCTTTGTTGCATTTGGTCTTTTTTGTTTTGTCTTTTCTCCACTCAAAGGGTCTGCCTTAAAATTTTTCTTGCAAGACTAGTTTAGTGGTGATGAACTCCTTTAGTTTTTGTTTGTCTGGGAAACTCTTTATCTCTCTTTCTATTTTGAATGACAGCCTTGCTGGATAAAGAATTCTTGTGTGCATATTTTCCTGATTTAACAGGTTGAATATATCCTGCCACTCCTCTCTGTCCTGCTAAGTTTCTGTGGATAAGTCTGTTTGTGAACCTGATCTGTCTTCCCTTATAGGTTTAGGACTCTTTTTTCCCTTGCTACTTTCATAATTCTTTCCTTGTCTGTGTATTTTGTGAATTTGACTATGATATGACTTGTTGATGTTTGGTTTTTGTTGAATCTAATGGAATTTCTCTGTGCTTCTTGGATTTTGATATCTGTGTCCTTCCCCAGATTAGGAAAGTTTACCACTATAATTTGTTCATATAAACCTTCTACCCCTTTTTCTCTCTCTTCATCTTCTGGGATTCCTATAATTTGGATATTATTCCTTTTTAATAAGTCACTGAGTTCTCTAAGTCTTATATCGTGATCTTTTGCCTTTGTTTCCCTCTTTTTTTCTGCATCATCATTCTCCATAATTGTATCTTCTAAATCAGTGATTCACTGCTCTGCTTTGTCCATCTTTGCCATCTTGGCATCCATTAGAGATTGCATCTTGGTTATAGTATTTTTAATTATGACCTGACTAGATTTTATTTCTTTTATCTCCGCAGAAAGGGATTCTATTCTTTTTTCAATACTAGCTAGTTTTCTTATTATCATGGTTCTAAATTCTAAACAACTTGCTATATCTGTGTTAAGCCCTGGCTGTCATTTCCTCCTGTTCTTTCTTTTGGGGTGAATTCTTTCACTTTGTCATTTTGGAAGAAGAAAAAATTTAATAAAATAAAAAAATAAAATTAAAAAATTAAAAACAAAACAAAAAATCAAATAAAGGAAGCTAGATCCTAGGTGTGTTTTGGTCTGTTTGTTGAAGGAAGCTTGATAGAATCGAGAAAAAAGGGAAAGAAAAAAACTTTAAAAATTTTAAAAATATATATAATAAAGCAGAATAAAATGAAATAAAGAAAATGAAATAGAATAAAAAATTTTTAAAAATAAAAAATAAAGTAAAAAATATAAAAATGACAATAAAATTTCCTCGTTCTGTATCCAAGAATGAGAAAGAAAAGAAAGAAAAAAAAGAATTTAAGCAAAAACAGAAGAAAAGAAAATGAACAAATAAATGAACCAGCAAACAGAATGAAACCCAAATGAAGTTTCCCCTAGAACTGGAACTATGAACCACTCTATAGCCCATACACTAAGCAGGTGAAGTGACTTGTGCTGGTCGTCTACGGGATGTGCTTGGAGGGTGCAATTGGGTGGGGCTTGGTGTAATGGTTCTGTTCTCCACTAGGTGGCGCTGCTTAGGTTACTAGGGTGGATAAGTGTGGGATGGATCATTGCGGAGGTGGGAGTGACTGCACCCAGCTCCCTAGTCTGTGGCACAGGAATTTTGCACTCTCACCGAGAGTCTCAGGCCTCTGCTTCCCACCTCTAAACTATCCACGTCCAAGCTGTCTGCCTATCAGGGGGCACCTCCCTCCAGAGTTTTATCTCAGATGGGGTTGTGTTTCAAAGCCCCACCTTCAGAGACTCCTCCAGTTTGGACCTTTGCCAACTCTCTGGGGAAGGTCTTACTGAGCAATGGCCCTGTGCTGGCTTGTTCCAGAAAACATTCATTTGATTGCACAGTGGCAGAGGTTCAGAGATTATGGCAAATCACAACACACAGCTGGCGCCAGATTTCAACACACTCAGGTGTCTTGAATACCAGCAAATGTGTCTGCTCTTCGGGGTCCACTGGGACCTCTGCCCATGGGAAAGCCTTATGGCCTTTACCAAATGCCCCATGTGGCACAGGAGCCACGCTGCCTGCTCCTGGGGATCTTCCGTACTTCCTCACCAGAGCACCACCAGGCACTGAGCTCTGAACCTTGAGACTCTGTACTACACTGTTTATAGAATCCTGGTGGTATTGAAATCTGTTCCTTTCTTCCTGTCAATGGTTTTCGGGAGCAGATTTCTTGTTCAGTCCCCTGTGAGTGTTTTCACTCTTTCTCTCTCTTTCTCTCCACCTACTTTTGGGGCAGTGCTTTTCTTGCACGATCCCTATGTGCTGCACTTTTCCCCTTTCCCTTTCTCTATCCTCTCTGCAAAAACAGCTACCTACCCTCTGTGGCTTTTCTCTCCCCCAGTTCATCTCTCCACACTGTGTACCTGCTTAGTTCTGTGGCTCAGGTTATGCAGATTATTTTGTTAATCCTCAGATCCATTTCCTAGGTGTTCAAAACAGTTTGGTGCTGATCTGGCTGCGTTTCAGGGACGAGACAAGCTCAGGGTCTCCATGCTGCTCTGCCATCTTAACTCTATCTCCTTAGTCTTTTTTGGATAGTTTATGTCCTGGGAATGGGGCAGGGGAGAAATGGGTGTGGAAATGGTACCTCTAAACATCTTGGGGTCTTGAAATTCCCTTTAGCTTTTCTATGTAGACTTTTCCTTTTTTTTTTTTTTTAATGTTTTTTATTTATTTTTGAGAGACAGAGACAGCGCGAGCAGGGGAGGGTCAGAGAGAGAGGGAGACACAGAATCTGAAGCAGGCTCCAGGCTCTGAGCTAGCTGGCAGCACAGAGCCCGACGTGGCACTCAAACCCACGAACCGTGAGATCGTGACCTGAGCCGAAGTCAGACGCTTAACCGACTGAGCCACCCAGGCGCCCCTAGACTTTTCCTTTTTAGTCATCCTTAAACTCCAACCTTCTGAAACTCCTTTTAAATTTGAAACCAGAAACTTCAGATCAAAGAAGTACTTGACATCTTTCTGCAGGGGGAATACATTCCCATAAACATTACCATTATGCATCCGTAAGAGCAGCCTTTATGAGAATTTCCTAAGAAATTCCTAAGATATACCAGGTATGGGGCGGGGGGCATATCAGCTAACTTCCTAAGAAAAACTAGCTAATATAATCATCTATCCCATTAATTAAAATCTCACCTTCAGTGCCTAACGTCCAAATTCTTACAACAAGGAATAAGCTAAGGAGTAGCTTTTTTTTAAACCTGATATTTCCTGTTTTTATTATATGCTTTCTTCTTCAGGAATAAAAAAAAATATTTTTAAGCACCAGCTTTGAGGTCCTAAGAGATGAAATTTACTATTTCTGCTCTAAATTTGCAGACTCTATTGCTATACAATGCCTTTCTTTGGCATTCTTTGAATGAAACTAACCTTTGGAAAAGGTAATAGTTGCCATAGTTTTCTTCTTTAACCAAACATTATCTTTTGTGCTAAAGCAGCAGCCATGCATTGATCATTTTCAGAACATCACAATAAACATTGTTTTGATCATGAAAATGGGCACTGAAAACAGCTTGATTTTATTAAGCTTCAATTTAATAGAACCCATTGCAAGGATTCCAGGCAAAACTGCACACTGCAAAGCTATATTTGGAGCAGGCATATATAATACAGATATTGCCTATGCTTTTTCCAATGTTATAACTACATGAAAGATTTTGTAATGCCTAAATTACTCCTGGGAAGAGAACTCTGTGCTGGGGAAACTAATTGCTTTAATTCTTCAAATCAACGAGGTATAATCTATGAAATTACTGTTAATTAATATACACACAGAATATTTCACAATTTTTTTTAAAAGTTTGTTATGTGTTCCTTAATACCCCTTCACATTCGTATAACATTAAATTTGCAACACAAACACCAAAGCATGTCATTTACAATGTAAGACTGAATGAGATACATAATTTATCTTATATATAATTTATCATAATAGGTATAATGCTGCATATACTTATTTACTCATTTTTATTTTTACTGACTATTTCTTCAAAGGATTTAGATGATTATGTAAAAAGTTTAGTGTGTACAACAGTGATAGTTACTAAGAAAAGCTGTGTTTTGGGGCACCTGGGTGGTTCAGTTGGTTAAGTAACTGACTCTTGGTTTCAGCTCAGGTCATGACGTCATGGGTTGTTGAGTTTGAGCCCTGCGTCGGGCTCTGCGCTGATAGTGCAGAGCCTGCTTGGGATTCTTTCTTTCCCTTTCTCTCTGCTTCTCTCTCTCTCTCTCTCAAAATAAACAAATAAAACTTAAAAAAAAAAAGCTGTGTTTTGCCATGGGTGATTGTTATTTAAAGTTCTACCACATTGCTGGGGCACCTGGGTGGCTCAGTTGGTTAAGCATCCAACTTCAGCTCAGGTCATGATCTCACAGTTCATGAATTCAAGCCCTGTGTCAGGCTCTGTGCTTATAGCTCAGAGCCTGGAGTCTGCTTCAGATTCTGTGTCTCCCTCTCTCCTTGCCCCTCCCCCACTTGTACTCTGTCCCTCTCCCTCTCAAAAATAAATAAACATTAAAAAAATTTTAATAAAAAATAAAGTTCTACCACATTGCTTTAAAAAAAAAACCTCAATGTACTAAATAGAATGTTAATAGGTAATTTAATCAACAATATATATTAGGTAATAGATATCTGATTAAGATGTGGCTTAGCACAATTTAGTTGCAGGAAATGTTTTTCAGACTGACATATTATTAACTAACTACTTGGAAGGTTAGTTTCAATATGAGCTGGAATGACATATTATTAGCGACTTGAAGGGTTAGTTTCACTATCAGCTGGAAATATTAATTGCTACATATTTAATTATGTGAAACAGTATCATGGAACCAAGTAGAGGCTTTACAGAAAATTTAGCTCCCTCCACCCCATGCGTAATTTTCATCAGCCCCACTCTCTCCAAAGAAACATTCAATCTTAGTAAAAACATTTCTCATGTTTTGAGAACCTTGCTTTAGCACCTTCTTTCACTCAGCCCAAGTCTTTCCTATGTAGAAATTTTGAAGCCACCACTAGCAATCTGCAAAACCATAGGTTTAAATACGATGTTCAAATTTCTATTTGCTGCCAAATCTGTTTTCAAAGAGCAACTAAAAGAAAGAAAGCATTTCAAATTTTTAAAAAAATTCTGATAATTTAATTGGAGTGGGAGTGGAGATTGTTGATTAAAATATTTGATATAGACAAATATAAAGTCTAAGAATGACATGTACTTAATGTAGATCCAAAATCATCACTAAAATAGATCTAATATTATGTTGTTGGTCTTTTTAAATAGCAGCGTGTATTTATGGTTTGAGCTGTCTCAGGTTTTAAAATTGTTATGTATGTAGACACTTTTCTTGGAATTCTCATGGTTTCTATGCTTGGCCCATATTTCTTCTAATTCTACTTGCTCTTTCTGAGTGATTTTTAATATTGTCATAATTTTAACTACACCTATATACTGTTGACTACCAAATCTGAGTATTAAACAGAAATATCCAATTATCACACACTTGCATCCAACTATCTCCTAAAATATTCCCTAGATGTGATATAGATTTCCTAAACTAAACTCATGGTCTCTTTCCTGAACTTATGCCTCCTCTTCTATTACTTAATTGTTAGTACCCAATCCACTTGACCACCCATGTTAGAAATTTTGAATCTTTCCTATCCCTCACTCTCCCTGCATTCAATCAATGATCAAACTCTGTCTCCTAAATATTTTTTAAATTCTTATCTTCCTTCTACTACTAAGTGCAGGTCCTCATTTGTGCTCCTGTAGAAAAATGGTCTCCTAACTGGCCTCTCTGCTATCAATTTTGTTCCTCCACAATTATCTCCTACACTCCTGCTAGAAATATTAATTTCTATTAATTAGAAATTAATTAATTTCTAATTAATTTAGAAATTTATTTAGATGCATTTAGAACATACATCTAAATGTATGTTCTAAATGCAAACCTGTCCATATCACTGATTTATTTAAATACCTTAGTGGCTCCCACAAAGATTTATGCATTACTTTCCTAAGTGTGCTTCTCAGAACTCTAGTCCCAAAAGATGATCTTTCATAAGTATTTCATAGTCAGAAAACTGTATAGTATGTCCCTGGAGAGTCACAATGCTTATTAGCATACTTGAGTTTCCTACAGACTCTATGTTAGAGAAGCCTTTTGATCCAATGTTTTCCAAAATTTTTTCCCCACAAAATTTTCCTACTAGAAACAAAATATTCCATCAAGTATCTTCTAGGAAAATTCCTTAACATGACCTTGCATGATCTGGAGTCTGCCTGACTCTTCAGCCATCATTTTCCCCCATCTCCCACATCCTACTCTGTTCTCCAGTACCACTGAAGCATTGTTTACCAGCCCTTGGCCCTAGCTCAAGCTGTTTCTTCTTCCTTTTACCCTTCTTTAAGACTTGTTCCAAAAGTCACTCCCTGCAGAAAACCTTGCCTAACCCTTCCTGTGTGCTTCCATAGCCCTCCATGCTTCCCTCTTTCATCACACTTACCTCGTTGTTATATGGAATTTAACTATCTTCTTATGAATCTCCCCTATTAGACTGTGAGCCTCTTGAAAGTGGTGATTATGTTTTATTGTCTTTGTATCCCTGGCATAAGCACAATACTTAGCATTTAGTAAGACTGAAATGAAATAAATAATGCCTGGCCCATGTAGCAAGTACCCACTAATAAATCCCATGAATATTAGTTGAATCAGAAACTGGTTTCCCTCAATCATAAAGCACTTATTTGAAGGTCTTTGACCCTAAAAACAACTCTTTCAATAATGGCTTTTATCTAATGATGCATCTAATAAATTCCCTGTAATCACCACTATCCCTTCATAGACATTGATGCCCTTTTTACTGCTCTTACAGCACATATAATATTGTTGTTCTATAAATATGAAGAGCTGTGGCCTTTCATTGAGTTTCTTTATAAGTTAAATCTTTCAGATACACAGAACTGAGTAGGCAAAAGAAAGAAGATGTGGTTTAGGACTCTCTGGATTGGTTCATGAAAGGATATAATGAGGTCAATTAATGCTGATACAGTTCCCTCTATCAAAATAGTGTGTTAGTCTAAGAAAATGACCACAAACAGTGTATGTGTCAGTTGAAAAAGAGCAGAGTACTCTCGATGGCTATGTTACATCAGAAATTTTTAAACAGCCAGACTTTCAGAACACAGAAAGGGAAAATTGTCTCTTGGAAGGTAACCTAAAGTCATTGCTTTACAAATATTTTTAATGTTTATTTATTTTTGAGAGAGAGAGAGAGAGAGAGAGAGAGAAAGAAAGAGAGAGAGAGAGAAAAAGCACATGGGAGAGGGGCAGAGAGAGAGACACACACACAGAATCTGAAGCAGGCTCCAGGCTCTGAGCTGTCAGCACAGAGCCTGATGTGGGGCTTGAACCCACCAACCGCAAGATCATGACCCCGGACATTTAACTGACTGAGCCACCCAGGTGCCCCCAAAGTTGTTCTTTTAAGCTCCCAGGCATCCTGGCTGGTAAATAATGACCACTACTTCATTATAAGGTGTATCATCTTCTTAAAACTGGAGGCTAGATGGATGTTTACTAAAAACTATGCTTTTTCCCCTTATAATTCTGTTCCCTTATCATACATTGCTTATTTCTATTATACTTCTGCAGAATAATTAAACTGCTACTTACCTATGGCTCAGAGAGATTTTGTTTTGAGGTCCTTTAACATTTCTGCGTAAGTCAGCCTTTAATTTAAATATCTCTTGCAATCTTTAATGGATTCTTACTACCATGAAATAAGGTAGTTCCCTCCTTATCTGCAGTTTTGCTTTCCAAGGTTTCAGTTACCTGCGGTCAACCACAGTCCAAAAGCAGATGAACCTCACATATCCGGACATATCCTCATCGATATGTCAGAAGGTCAATAGTAGCCTAATGTTATATCACAATGCCTATGTCAGTCACCTCTCTTCATCTCATCACATAGGCATTTTATCATCTTATGTCATCACAGGAAGAAAAGTACATCATAATAAAATATTTTAATTGAGAGGCCAAATTCACATAACATTTATTATAATATATTTTTATAACTGTTCTATTTTATTATGAGTCATTGTTATTAATCTCCTACTGTGCCTAATTTATAAATTAAATTTTTATAGTTATGTATGTAGAGGAGATATCATAGTATATATAGAGTTTGGTACTATCTGCAGCTTCAGGCACCCACTAGGGGTCCCAGAACACGTTTCCTGTGGATAAGGGGGAAACTACTCTTAAAGTATCTGTGGAAAAGGAGACCTCAGTTACTCCATCTAATTGTTCAGGAAGAGTCCATTTCTGGTCCAATGGCATATGATTTCTGAAAGAATATTACTACATAGCAATCGCATGTGCTGAATTTCACCATGACATTACTTACATAATACGGAACAGACTGTTATATAGTCTGATAAAGACACTTTGAGAGAATTCTAACCCTACACATTTCAAAAATATGGGAAGATGATAAAAATTGACCAGTATTGGCTCTGGTCCCCTAGACATAAGAATGCTCATAGGATTATGAAGGGAGCCTCACCTTGACCACTTGGCCATAGGTTGTAGTCATGGCCTGGCTGCTCTTTTCCAGGCCTAGAAATTAGCAAGGATTTATTAAGAAAAAAAAAATCTGTTTGTTTTTTCAGATGAAGCAGCAGAGAGAAAAGCATAGTAGACAACAGAAGGTAGAAATGGCAGTTTCCTTCTCTTACTCTTTTTCAATTCTTCTTTTGTCTTTAATTTAAGTGGAATCCTGAGGAAACTCCCAACATCTTCACATTGTACACACAGTCCCTTTTATATGCAACTCATCCCTTTAGTTGGTTATTCTGGTATCATCTCCAATTCCACACCAAAAATATTTATATTTACAATATAATAACAGAAATCTTTTTATTTATAGGTTTCAAGATGGATGATATATGTAATATAATGTAAAATGTATATAAGTGCATAGTTGCACCTTTTTGTCTGGGTTTTTTTTTTTCCCTACATCATACTGTATTCTTATAACATTTTGTAACCTGGTATAATTACCCCTTTCTTTTTTAGTCCTTATCATTTTCAGTGATCTTTGTATCCTTAAAATTTCTGCAACCCATTTCTGCTCCAAACTGTTAGGTTTCTTCTGAAGTGAAGTCCTGCTGTATCTTCCCTGGCATGTATGTCTAAACTTGTCTTTACTTTATTTTCTTTCTCAGTCCTCATTCACATTGACAGTGCCTTCCAATTTAGGCCATCAATGGATTTCATTATCATGTTCTTTGCCTTCTTAGATTCTAGATAAAGAATAAAATGTCCGGTAGAATAAACATGACCTTATTCGGACTCCTGGGGCACTCGGCCAGGCATTTTGACACAACAGGCTCATTCTTACTCTTTGTCTATGGTTTAAAAAGTATTGCCCGAATCAGGTGAAGCAAGATTTCAAATGATATACATCATTTGATAACAAAAAAATGTCCCAGGGCCCAACTAAGTAGCAACCTATATTCCTTTTTTTTGTTTTGTTTTGTTTAGTGATTTTAGGGGAAAAATTATTTAGTACAGTTGACATAATCCACTTTTTAGAAAAGGAAATGTGGTTAAGATTCTAATTCACTTATTATTTACACATTTTCTCCCAGTGTTTGATGTCAGACCTGTAGGATTTTGCATTTGGCTTTCTGCCTTGCTTTGCTTGGTGTTTTTATGGGCTTTGAAGGTGTGTATCTACTACATGGACATGGGGCAACATGATATTGTGGAAAGCCATTACATTAGCAGCTAAGAGACCTGAGTTCTAATCCTGACTCTATCAGTAACTATTTACAATCTCACTTAAGTCAATCAAATGTCAAGACTTGAGTTTTTTTCATCTGTACAATGAAGGGGTTAAATTTCAATTTATTACATCTCTAGATATCCTGAATCTCTGACTTTGTGTGTTATGTGTATTTAAGAATTCCTTCCTTTGAACTGGTCCACCAATAAGACTGAGTATCAGCTGCCAATCAATGCAACTTGCCTTACAAGCCTCTGAAGATCCATCTAGCAAAAGCATCTGCAGAGCTCTGTCTTCTCTCTCATCTAGTTTTAAATTTCATCTTAAAGCTTTGTCAAAATGTGTGACAGCCAAGGAATAAGAGGTACAACTTTAGAAGGCCCCAACTAACTAGTATATATATTTTCACTGGGTGTGGTTCACTCACTGTGTCCCTTTATTGGATATTAATTTCTTCAACTACTGAGGCAACTCTTTGGAGTTTGAAGGCGGGAAGGGCAAAATAAGAAACATATTTTGCCTACATAAAGAATTGTAGACTCTAAAAAGGACTGATGTCTATCTCAATGAAAGAGCAAGCAGCAAGGAACCATGGGAGTAAACGGTCACTGACATGCCACTTAAAGAACACAAGCTTAATAGCTGCTGCGTGCATACAAGCCTATTGAACGAATAAATTTTGAATGATTCTTGCATCCCTATTTAGTATTCTCTCTCCTTTTTTTTCTTTTACTCTCCCTTCTACTACCTACCTATCCTACAAGGTGCCCACTACCTTCACTCTGCCACTGAACTTTCTAGAACACCCCTTTACAGAATTCTGTCTAGAATTGCCCTGCTCTGACAGCTAGGTATCTGTCAGTCTTTCCCAAAACTGCCGAAATATTCCTCATCAGAATGTCCTGAGTCTGATACAATAACCCATGGTTATCTGTCAATGCATGCTACCCTGCTAGGTAAAATAAGGCAGGTTTCATTGGAAGAAAGACAAAAGAACTTTAAACAAAAGAAGTTGCTTTATAGGAATGTCAAGGGCTCATGCAGCCAATGAGGGAGATACTTTAAGACACTTTAAGATACTTTATGATTGTTATGGACCTGTAACAATCTTTAAAAAAATTTTTTTAACATTTTTATTTATTTTTAAGAGACAGAGAGCAACTGAGAACGAGCAGGGGAGGGGCAGAGAGAGAGGGAGACACAGAATCTGAAGCAGGCTCCAGGCTCTGAGCTGTCAGCACCCATGAGCCATGAGATCATGACCTGAGCCAAAGTCGGACACTAAGACAACTGAGCCACCCAGGCACCCCAAGAACCTGGAACAATCTTTAAATCACACCAGAAAAGCTAAGCCTACTAACATAATAGGCTTTAATATAATGAATAATATATAAATTCATATACTTCTTGCCACAATTTACTTTCTTACAATCTATGCTTCAAACTTGTCAAACTAAAGACATAGGTTATCATGAATTCAAGTTGATATATTTATGAAAATTATTTATTCTAAATACTATGACTAACTGGTTTCAAACATCCTGTCCAATGTTTATATAACATTACCCCTAGTTTTGAATTTTTTCTCATTGTACTTGTCTTCTGATTATAACAGGCCATATATTGTAAAAATTCAGAAAATGTAAAAAAATGTAAATAAGCAAAAGGCAGTAATCCAAACAAAAACTCCCCTCGCCAGGGAGAACCACTATTAATATCTAGATATATTTCTTTTCAGTTTTTTTTCCTAAAAACTAAACAATGTTATATATGTCTTAGCTAATGAATATCCTAAAAACAAATGGGCTTATCCATCTTATGTGTGTAACATAGCTTATGTAATGATTTTCTTCATTTTAGACATGCATTTTATTTCAATTTTTAGTTATAAGAAACAGTGAGAAAAACATGATTATAAAAAAATTTATTCCTTAGTGTGCCCAGGTGGTTCAGTTGGTTAAACACCTGACTCTTGATTTTGACTCAGGTCATGATCTCATGGTTTGTGGGATGGATCCCCATGTTAGGCTTTGTACTGACAGGACGGAGCCTGCTTAGGATTCTCTCTCTCCCCCTCTCGCTGCTCCTCCCCCACTCGCACTCTTTCTCTCTCTCAAAATAAATAAACATTTTTAAAAAATGTATTCCCTCTCTCATTATTGCCATAAAAATGCCTGTAAGTACAATTACTGGTTAAATATATATATATTTCAAGATTCTTGATAGTATAATGAAATTATAACTAAGAGTTAGAAATAGTAAATATGTGGGTAAGTGTAAAAAAATCAATACATATTTTTCTTTTCTTTCCTTATCTAAAAGACATATGACTGTTTAAAGCAAAAAAGTGTAACACTGTATTGATGCGTTTATAACAAATATAGATGAAATATATACAACAAAAATAGCACCAAGAACAAGGGGTAAATGGAATTATACTGTTGCAAGTATTCTATATTTTATCTCAAGTGATTCAATATAGCTCCCAGTAGATTGGGATAAGTTAAAAATGCATTTTTAAAAACTCTACAGAAACTAAGAAAAATAATGAAAAGAAAGGTAGTTAGAAAGTCAACAGAGAAATTCAAATGGGATACTACAAAATATTCAATTAACACAAAAGAAGGAAATGAGGAACAGTAAAACAAAAAATCAATGAGATAAATAAAAAATAGCAAAATGGCAGACCTGTGAATAAGTATAAATATATATTAAAACATATTAAATATTAAATGTTTAACATACACATTAAATACAAATTTTATTTATTTTAAAACATACTTAATATGTAATAGGGGCGCCTGGCTGCCTCGGTCGGTAGAACATGTGACTCTTGATCTTGGGGTTATGAGTTTGAGCCCCATGTTGGTTGTAGAAATTAAATAAAAATTAAATTTAAAAAAATAATACAAATGGTGAAAAGCAAGTACTAACTATATGCTGTCTACACAAGATGCACTTTAAATGCAAAGACAAATGGATTTAAAGTAAAAATGATGAAAAAAAGATACCCCTTCCAAACAGGAAACACAAGAAAGTAGGAGTTTTTCTATTAATATCAGACAAAATAGACCTCAAGAAAAGGACTATTACTAGGGACAAAAAAGCATACTTCATAATAATAAAGGATCAATATATTAGGAAAATATGACAATTATGAATGTGTATGTAGTGTGATGGGTGGTAAATTTTCAAAGAAACTCCATTCTAGGGAAGGAGGAGCATGAATTTTGGGTAGACAGCTAGCCTTTCCTGCCACCAGCAAATTACTTACCCTGTCTGTAAAGTAGGGTAACACTTTATAGGGTGGTTGTGAAAATTGAATGACTGTCTATAGTAAGCACTTAATCATGTGGGTTGTTGTCGATGCTACCGTCACTATCATCTTGTGGCAGACTGTACAATATTCAAAACATTCACCGAGGAAAGGCTCAGGTAAAACAGTCCCTCTTTATAGGGAAAGAAATCCCTGAAGAAGGGCTGAAGCAAGCAGAATACCTGGCCAAGTGACATTATAGGATCAGAGACATGAGAGTGGGATCCAACAGAGGAAAAAAAGGTACAGATGGTTGGAGTAGAGGGATGCTGGGATAAAGAGAATTTGGATCTGGAAAGAGACTAGAGACAGAACTTGTATAATGAAAAGATTGTTTGCTTTGTGGTGTGAAATGATGCCTCCTCCTCCATTTGTCATGAAAATGTCGGTAAAATCTACATTATTTGCCAAACTGGTTAGGATAAAGTTCAGCAGACTAATAGAAACTCCAAAGAGCAATGTCATAAACAAGACAGATGTTTCTCTCTTACATAAAAGAGATAAGAAATAGTCTAGGGCTGGCGTAATAGCTCTACAGCGTATCAAGATCCCTTCAGTTTTCTATTGTTTTGCTTTAAGCACAGCCCTTATCCTCTTTGTCTAACATGAATTTTGGAGCACCAGTCACCATAACTATATTCCAAGCAGCACTGTCAAAGGCTAGGTAGGCACTCCTCTTTCAAGATAATCTAGAAATACCACACAATACTTCCTCTTAAATCTCAGTGGCCAAGAACTCATCACATAGCCACTCCTAGTAGAGCTGTAGACTAAGAAGTGTAGTCTTTCTTGTGGGACCAACAATATGCCCAACTAAAATTCAGAGTTCTCGTACTGAAGAAGGGGACTTATCAATGCTTATAGATTGTATTTGTAGGTATGTTACTTGTATATGTTTATGCGTGGAAAAAACGTGCATACTATGTGGGTCTACCGAATGCAAAGTACAAGGCTTTCAAGAGGAGTCATTTCACAAGAGTTAGACAGGTCATTAAAAAAGTTGTTTCTGGGGCGCCTGGGTGGCTCAGTCGGTTAAGCGGCTGACTTCAGCTCAGGTCATGATCTCACAGTTTGTGGGTTTGAGCCCTGCATGGGGCTCTGTGCTGACAGCTCAGAGTCTGGAGCCTGCTTTGGATTCTGTGTCTTCCTCTCTCTCTGCCCCTCCCCTGCTCATGTTCTCTCTCTCTCTCTCTTTTGCAAAATTAAATAAGCATTAAAAAAATTTTTTTAATAAAATAAAAAATAAAAAAGTTGTTTCCCTTTTTCTTATTCAATTTTTATTACAGTTATTAGCTAGCACTTAAATATTTATTCCATATAAGTTTGTATCTTACTCTTAGCTCTCCAATTAGATTTGGCTTCACCAAAGTTTTGGAAGTCCTACAGGTCTAGTGAAGGGCAGATGATGCATCAGAAAAAAACTGCATAAAGATATTACTGTAGTGCAACAATACATTTTTTATATGATAATGGATTAGATCCTTAGGTATGACCCCTCACCTGGCCTAATGTTATGAAGGTCTATAGTTCTCAAACTCTTTGATCTGATTCCTCCTGGGCTGCTTTAGTTACTGAACTTGGGCATTTGTGAAGTACAAGAAAGGCAACAGGGAGCTGCATCCACTCATTTGTATCCTTATTTGGTGTATAGATCCCTAGTTCTGCTTGTTTCATAGTTTAGTGGTAAAGTGAAAGTAGCCTTGAACTGAATCATCATCTAATCAGTCTTTGAACTTGAACTGGCTTTTATAAGCTGGTCCAGTGCCAAGAGAAAAAGATTATGCTACACAGATTTCCAGTAGTTTTCCTGTACTCTCTTATCACATTTCTGTATCATTAGGCCAGCATGACCCATGTACGTAGATCAGACCAAAAAGAAAAGCTAATGGTGTTTCAGCTCTGTTCAACGCCCCTGTTTAAGGGGTGTCACCCAGGGTCATCCATCCTTTTACTCAACAAATATTCACTGAGTATTGACTATGTACTAGGTACTGCGCTCAGCATAGGGAGTATAGCAAAGAACAAGTTCTTAAAGGTCTTATCAGAGATGCCTTTCCTGAAAGTCCCATCCAAAATAGTTTCTCTCAATCACATTGTATTCTCTCTCTCTGCTTTTTATTTGTTTTGTTCATATCATCTTTTAGCAATCTATTCATCACTTTTTCTTTTTAGTCTTAACTCTACAATGAAGGCTGGAAGATTCTATCTGTTCTCACCATTGCATCCCCAGTGTCTAGCACAGCATGATATGTAAACACTTAAATATTTGATTAATTAACATAGTGGGGTGTCAATTCATATTTGTGGTTTTCTGATTAAAGTTCAGAATTTAAAACAAAAAAAATCCTACAAAAAAAAAGCCTTGAGGAAAATCTCAAAATCAAATCATAATTTTCCACAATGATTCTAATAACTAATATGTGCTTTATATAAAACAAGTTTTGATTGTTCTAATCTCCCAACCTAATTCTTATTTTTATTTGCCACTGTTAGACTCCATTTACCAGCAGGTGGCACTCCAGAGTAAAGCGGAACAAACTACTTCAACCACCCTCTCCTACTCAAACCCTCCACTCAAAACTTTTCTTAATTGATCAGGGTTACTTAGTAAGTGGTTAAAGTCCTTCACATTTTTCTTTCTAATAAGTTCTTCACACTCTTATGTGGCGTTTAGATGAGGAGAAACCTGACGCAAACTCTGGATGTGACATGCAAAAAATTCTAAGGAAAGAGTTAAAAGTAAAAAGTTCTGTGTTGCTTTCCAACAAAATTTAAAATGGAGGAGAGATGAAATGTAAAAGCAAGATAAAAGGCAATGGGAAAGAAAACTGTCATTTAGAGGTCTGACAAACTTGAATTAAGCGATGGGCAGTCTAGGTTATTAAATTAAAAAGTTCTCCAAAAACAATTTCACTGAGTCTTCCTATTGTATCAGAGGGTCAGAATATTCAATATTGCACATATTCATTATTATATTAGCTGTTTCATGGAAGTGTGATTGTAAAGTTATGTGTGTGTGTGTGTGTGTGTGTGTGTGTGTATGGCAAGTATCATATATGAGACTTTATGAACCACTCTAATATACATTAGCTTATTTCATATTTGATCTTCACACCAATCCTGTCAGGCATGGAAAATTTGTTTATGCTCCCATTAAAGCATAATGTGACTCAGAGAGATTAGGTGATATAAGTGAGGTAATTAGCTAGTAAGTTGCTCAGCAGGGAATAGAATACAAAACTTTCGACAACTTCAATGCTCATTTTTCTATATCATATTAACATTTTTATGGATCTGAGATTTCTTCTATCATGTTTGAATTGCAGTCACAGATTCGGCTTTTACATTTTAGAAAGAAATTTTACAGGTACATAATTAGTACACTAGTTAAAAAATTGTGTGTTCAGATTTAAGGAAAAAAACCCAAATCTATTACCCCTCCAAAGTGTCTTTTAGACTCTGCTTAGAATTTCCACAACAGCCATTCTTCTAGGCTTAAGGTCAGTTATAATATGAAGAGTTATCTGGAAAAAAAGCAACTTTAACCATTCCATCCAATATTTTAGCAAGAATTAGTTTGTTACATCATCAACATTAATTATTCAGCAAAAGCCTAGGAAAATAAGGCAGAAGACCGGGCAATTTTGATGGAAAAAATAGAATATGGTCATTAAAAGAGAAGAGTCTGGAAAGAAACAAGACACCAAAGAGTATACATTGAATGATCCCACTTTTGGAAACTTCAAGAACAGGCAAAATTCGTCCATGGTGAGAGATATCAGAGCAATATTTACTTTTGGAAAATTATCTCTAGGAAGAAGCATAAGAGAGCCTTCTGAGCTCAGAATGTTCTAGTGATTTTTACACAAGTGTATAGCTTATCAGAATTCAGAGAACTATATATTTAAGTGTGTGGGTATTTCTCTATATGTAAGTCATATCTTGTTTTAAAAAGTAAATTTTTTTTTTAAAGCAGGAGCTCTGAAGTCAGACAGATCTGACCAACCCAGGGTCTGCCATTTATTGGTTTTAAGATTCTACGTGTTACTTAACTTCTTCAAGCCACAGAGACCTCATCTGGAAAATCAGGATAATAATAATAGCTACCTTATGGGGCTGTTGCTTGGATTAAGAGAGCTGGCACATGTAGTGTTCAATAAGTTTAGCAATTATGATTATCACTGTTATTACTACTATTATTAAAAAGGGGAGGATAAGTAGAAGACAAAAGCGAGACGCTGCATTCTACATATCAGACTAAATTACGTGGAATATCACAAAAGGGCAACCTTGGAAGCCTGTAGACAGTATTAAAGCATGTTGCCTGAAACCTAAGAAACAGTGCTAGAATAATCTGGTAAATTTAGGCTCTTGAAGCCAGATTAATCTTGAGTTTGAATCTAGTCTCTGCCACTAACTAGGTGTGTGACCCTCCAAGTTCCTTAGCCTCTATATGAAAAGTAGAGATATTAATAACTACTTTATAAAGTTTTCACAAAGGAAACATATTTAGAGAGAGGGGGGAAATCATAACTTTGTTTTAGAACTAGTAATTTAAATACCTGTAGATAAAATATAAAATAATACCAGTAAATATTTCCTCTTGGCTGGGCCATTCTCATCATTTATGTCTCTGTTTAAAAATCATATACTGGGGTGCCTGGGTGGCTCAGTTGCTTAAGCATCTGACTCTTCGTTTTGCCTCAGGTCACAATCTCCTGCTTTGTGAGTTTGAGTTCTGCATCAGGCTCTGCACTGACAGTCCAGAGCCTGTTTGGGATTCTCTCTCTCTCTCTCTCTCTCTCTCTCTCTCTCAAAAACAAAATCATATAGTAAGAAAAGTCTATTCTATCTAAAGTAGTTTTTCAGTTTCTTAAAGTTGCCATAACAAATTAACACAAGCTGAGTGCCTTAAAACAACAGAGATTTACTCTCACAGTTCTGGAATCTAGAAATCTGAAATCCAGGGCCTTGCTCTCTCCCAAGGCTCTAGGGAAGAATCCTTCCTTGTCTCTTCTAGCTTTTAGTGGTTGCTGGCAATTTTTGATGTTCTTTGACTTACAGATCATCATTCAAATCTGTTTCCTTTATGTGGTTTTCTCCCCTGTTTATCTATGTTTCCATTTTCTCTTTTCATAAAGACAGGAGTCATTTTATTATGGTTCACCCTAATCCAATATCATTTCATCTTAACTAATTATATCTGCAGAGACCCTATTTCCAATAAAATCACACTCTGAGGTTCTGGGTGGCTGTGAACTTTTGAGGAGCACATATAATCTAATACAAGTAACATTTACTAACAAGACAAAAATAAAGTAGTCCAATATGTCATAACCATTCATTACTAAATATTTTATTTACAGCACAGACTGATTTCTTCACTTATCTGTCTTGAACTTTTTTTTTATGTCTTTATTTTATTTTGAGAGAGAGAGACAGAGAATGAGCAGGGGAGGAGCGGAGAGAGAGGGAGACACAGAACCCGAAGCAGGCTCCAGGCTGTGAGCTGTCAGCACAGAGCCCGACGCAGGGCTCGAACCCACCGACTGTGAGATCATGACCTAAGCTGAAGTCGGACACTCAGCCGACTGAACTACCCAGGCACCCCTATTATCTGTCTCTACCAACTGGAATCTAAGCTTACCGAAGGTAGTTATAAAGATAGTGCCTGGCAGTCAGTTTAGGTTCAAAAACGTTTGAAAGATAAATTAATTAGTTGATTTTGACTGGGAGAAATAAGGAAAGATAATTCAGTATAAAATAAAAAGTACTTAGCTATTACCCTAAGAACTTTCTTATCACTTTCAAGTCACATTTTTACTGTGATCAGTAGATAACCAAAATAAATCAGTTGAATACTGAAAAAGTAAGCTGATCAACCAGTGTTCCAGCCACAACATGGGGGATTTAAATGACATTCTGAGTCCTGGGATTTATGAGCATTCCTTCAAAGGTCACAGCAACATTGGGAGAGGAAATTGCACAGGGAGCAAACTGCCTCTACCTCCCTTTAGCAAACACCCTTGTTGCAACCATTCTCATTTATGTACCTTCACTTGGGGAAAAGAAATAGCTTTTTTTTTTTTTAGTTTGAAAATCACTGATCTATAGGGAAGCAAACAGCTCATCAAACTGTTTTTTTTCTCCTTTCATTTGTCTAAGTAGATATTCTTTTACATAAAAATAATTTATTGCTATTTGGTATCGCCTTCCTGATAATGAGAGGAGGAGTAAAGCAATCATTTGGTTGGTTGTTTCTTTTTTTTAATTTTAACTTCTAAAAAACACTTTCAATCAACATCACAAATTTGTAAATTCAGCCTGATGTTTGAATCCCAACCACTTATGTAGTGTTCTGTAGCTAAAAGAGCATGAGTTTAGGAACCAGACTCGACTGGGCTTGAAATTATCTTAGTTATTTCCTGTATGTGATCCTAGGTAACTCATTCTTTTAGTTTCTTATCTGCAAAATAGGGATAATGATATCTATTTCACAAGATTATAGTGAAAATTATATAAACAAATTCTGTAAAAGCATCTTGCACACTGCAAGTGCCAAATAAATGTTAGTTTCTTTCCCTCAAATGGTATATTCAAAACTTTAAGGACTTCTTATAGCACTTTTTCAAATTTCAGCTTTCTCATGTTGGAAAACCTGGTATTTTATTTATATTACTTAGTAAAGTTAAAACTTTGCTTATATTTTTCTTTCCATATATGCCTAATTGAAAGTTATCTTAAATCAGTAAGTGGCTAAAGGTCTTTTCTAAAAACATAATTCAAAGAGATTAAATAATAGATGACTTATATCTCAAAGAACATACATTGCTTCTCGATTTACACATGACTTTTGGAAACTGACATAAATTTCATGAGTGGGCATAATGCCTTCTAAACAGATGGGTATGAATGTTCTGGTGCCAGAAATCCATCCTGGCCACAGTTCATGTAGAATGGTAAAATGGTGACAGTTCTTGTAATTGGTCATCTGTTCCTAGTAATAACTAAGTCTATCAGAAACAGAAAACAAATTCTGAAATACAGAATAGAATGTTCATTCAACCTTGAGCAGGAATTTACAAATATCTCATCTTCAAATATTTTTTAATATTTTAAGGTCTATTAATGCACATCTGATGTAGATAATCTTTCCATGGTTATAGCTGGAAAAATACCAACCGCCTGGCTGGCTCAGTTTGGAGAGCATGTGACTCTTGATCTTGAGGTTGTGAATTTGAGCCCCATGT
Organism: Cryptoprocta ferox; assembly: GCA_028646485.1. Lineage (NCBI taxonomy): Eukaryota > Metazoa > Chordata > Mammalia > Carnivora > Eupleridae > Cryptoprocta > Cryptoprocta ferox. Next base: position 44,685,233 of record CM053571.1, on the reverse strand, counting down.
TGGGCGTGGAAGTTACTTAAAAAAAAAAAAGGAAAAAACAACCTAAGTTGTTGGTTTATAAATAGTCTTGATTTTCTAGTTTCTCTTTTCTAGTTCAAATTTAGCGGAGTAATTCCTAAAATCAATAGGCAGAGATCCCTAAATTATACAGTAATTATATTTGCAAAAATGTAACAATGAGGATGTTCATTTTTTTAATGTTCATTGATTATTTTTCATTTTTTAATGTTCATTGTGTTTAATGTTCATTTATTATGTTTTCACGTTTTTTATGTTTTCATTTTTTAATGTTCATATTATTATTTTTTTAAGGTTTATTTATTTTTGAGAGAGAGACAGAATGTGAGCAGGGGAGAGGAAGAGAGAGAGGGAGACACAGAATCTGAAGCAGGCTCCAGGCTTCGAGGTATCAGCGAGAACTGCGAGATCATGACCTAAGCCGAAGTTGGTTGCTTAACCAGTTGAGCCACCCAGGTGCCCCAAATGTTTATTTATTTTGGGGGGGGGCGGGGAGGGACAGAGAGAAAGGAAGACAGAGGATCCAAAGCGGACGCCACACTGTCAGCAGAGAGCATGATGCAGAGCTCCAACCCAGGAACCGTGAGATCACGACCTGAGCCGAAGTTGGACGCTTAACCAACTGAGCCACCCAGGCTCCCGAAGGATGTCCATTTTAATGGTATTTATAATAGAGAAAAATTGGAAAATGCTTAAATGATCAACAGTAGAAGACTGCTTAGGGGCGTCTGGGTGGCTCAGTTGGTTAAGCATCCAACTCTTGATTTCAGCTCAGGTCCTGATCTTATAGTCATGTGATAGAGCCCCGCATTGGGCTCCATGCTGGGCATGGAGCCTGCCTGGGATTCTTTCTCTCTCTGCTGCTCACCTGCTCATGTGTCTCTCTCTCTCAAGAAAAAGAAGACTGATTAAATAAGTTGCTCTATCTATACAATGGCTATATTATGCTATATCCACACTACACTATGCAGCTACTAATATTGTGTGGTAGGATATATTTAAGTGGGAAATGATCATAATACTTTACCATGAAAATGTATAAAGCAAATGATTATACAAAGTAATATTTCAATCAAAGATACACTAAATGGATTTGAGAGCTCTTTGTTCTACCTTACTCTATATTCGGAATCTACTCTGAACTCCCTATATTCCGTCTCTGCTTTCTCTTTTTCCCTAATACTTAACCATACCTAACATACTGAAATTTTGCTTGTGTATTAGTGTCTATTGCCTGCCTCACTCTCTCTAGAAATGACTCCATGTAGCAGCTTTGCTGCCTGAGTTTTCCTAACTGAGGTATCTCCATTTGGCGCATAGTAGATTGATAGAGAGAGAGGGTAACATGAGAAGACATTGCATTCAGTGATCCAATTTCTCAAGGCCAAGAGTAAGTTGTAAAATTCAAGAGAGCAATTTAGGAGGGTTGAAACATAAGTTCTGTTTCTGTGTAGCCATTAATTTTTTACAAAGAACTGTCACAATAAGAATTTATGTTTATCAATTTCATCCATGAATCAGGTAGCCAACCTAAAAATCCAAACCAAAAGTTTAAAAAAAATCAAGTTAGTTTGGCTTTCTTAACTGTTGTAAAGTTTTTAAGGAGAGAAAGGCTATTAAATCTGTTGTTATTAAGTTGAAAGGTTCTTGGTCAAATTCCACTTTGCACATAAGAATATGTAAACTAAACAAGCCTGATTAGGTGCATTGTGATTTACCTGCTGTACTTTTTAGGTTCTAGTCATAAGCTTGTCTGACAAATGTGAAATATGAGTGGTTTTTTTCCCCTAGTGATTTGTCTAGTGATCATTAATAATCAGGCCAATGAAGCAATTATTTGGCATACCACTAGGGCTCCTTTACTAAAGCATAGCTTTTTATTAGTGAGGCCAAAAGAATGTTCTACTCAAACTATGATAATTCATAGCTGATGCCATTAACTTATAGAAAATAAGACCTAGGACTGCTTATTAAAACTTCATCCTCTGTTGAAACTGAAAAATAACTTTTCTCTTCTTAGAAAGTCTAAATGTATATATGTTGTTCAGAAAAATAACACAAATTATGATTTAACTAGTAACAATTTCTGATTTTTTAACATAGCTATACGCTTTAATTTGGACTATGAGAAAATATGCTAATGATAACTTTTACAATTATATCATCAAATAACTTTCCAAATAAAACGTTAATAAGCATAAGTATCCTTAGAGTTCTTGCAGAAGAGGGGCACCTCGATGGCTCGATGGTTGAGAACCCTCGATGGACCCTCAATGGTTGAGGGTCTGACTTTTGATTTTGGCTCAGATCATGATCTTACAGTTTGTGGGATTGGGCCCCATTTTGGGCTCCCTGCTGAGCACAGAGTCTGCTTGAGATTTTCTCTCTCCCTCTCTGCCCCTCCCCCACTCACACACATGCTCTCTCTTTCAAAAAATAAATAAAAATACTCTCTCAAAATAAATATTAAAACAATTTATGTTTATTTATTAATAAACACAGAGCCTGACATGGGGTTTGAACTCACAGACCATGAGATCATGACCTGAGCCGAAGTCAGAAGCTTAACCGACTGAGCCATCCAGGCGCCCCTCAAAATAAATATTAAAAAAAAAAAAAGAATTCTTGCAAAAGACAAGATTAGAAGTTGTGTTTGTTGCACTAGACTTCTATGATTCTCATTCTGTTTCTTACACTTATACAGAGGACTAATTTCATGGGCATGCACCCTGTGCAGGAATGTAGGTTTTGTGTTTGGTTGTATTATCAGACTAACTAATTACATGGTATCTTATTTAAAGTAAGGATTGTTTGACTTTGAGAAGACCATATATAGAGCAAGTAAATTTCCATGGAGAATGTGTGTAAGTAGAGGAAAGGCAGAGTGAAGAGAAATATGGCAGCAAGAAATTTTGGGACACAGTCAGTATGGACCGCTCAATCTTTCCACTACCTACAGTTCTAAATTTAAAAGTTCATATGAACTTTCGGCTCTGCCCAAGGCTTGCTTAATGGGTCAATTTTGTCGTTGGTCAGGAAAAATTTAAGAAGCACAGTGTCTATAGCTCACATTACTCTGCATCAGGTTAAATGGTTAATCCCCTGTCAACTTCCTATAATATTTCTAGTTAAAGTAGTTGGGTCCCTAGGCCTTAATAACTTTGTGCAGTACCCGATTTCTCTAAGATTGGGGTTTGTCTTCTCCCATCCCCAATCTCCTGTGGAACTGGAGTGCTCCTGCAGGAAAGAAAGTGGGGGAGCCTGGGTGGCTCAGTGGGTTAAGCATCTAACTTCAGCTCAGGTCATGATCTCACAGTTCCTGAGTTTGAGCCCAGCATCAGGCTCCATGCTGGTGACGCGAAGCCTACTTGGGATTCTCTCTCTCCCCATCTCTCTGCTCCTTCCTCACACACACACACACACACACACACACACACACACACTCTCTCTCTCTCTCTCTCTCTCTCTCTCTCAAAAAAGATAAATAAATAAACTTTTTAAAGAAAGTACTTATCAGGGATGAGGACCTAAAGTGATTAAGGGGTAGGTGTTAAAGATTAACTTGTTTTCCTAAGGACTTCTTAGATACAATGGATTCTGACATATGATCTAGTTTAGTATCAGTAGCTGAAGGCATGTGTAGTTGGGTAGAACCAGGGAGTATGTTACCTTCACTATTCAAAGATTAAGTCTATCAGACAGCAGAGTTCTCATGGCTGCTTTTAAAATACAATACTATTCATATTTTAATAATTAGAATGTTTCTACTGCTATATTTAACATTTGGGGGCGCCTGGGTGGCTTAGTCGGTTAAGCGTCTGGCTTCGGCTCAGGTCATGATCTCACGGTTCGTGGGTTCAAGCCCCGCATCGGGCTCTGTGCTGACAACTAGCTCAGAGCCTGGAGCCTGCTTCAGATTCTGTGTCTCCCTCTCTCTCTGACCTTCCCCTGCGTGCGCTGTCTCTCTCTGTCTCTCAAAAATAAAAAATAAAAAAAACATTTTAAAATACAATACTATTCATATTTTAATAGTTAGAATGTTTCTACTGCTATATTTAACATTTGTGCAGAATAGAGGGGGGAAAATGAGAATGCTCCCCTTTCATTTACTTATCTTTTGAATTTTCAGACTGTTGATATAAAAGCAAAAACAGGGCACCTGCCTGGCTCAGTTGGTAGAGCATGTGACTCTTGATCTCAGGGTTATGGGTTTGAGTCCCATGTTGGGCTTAGAAATTACTTTTAAAAAAAAAGCAAAAATATTTTGGTGTCAATATAAAACAAAAACATTTTGGGGCTAAACTTAATATTCTTTATGACCAACTTTTTATATATAAAAGCTGGTGACTGCCAGTTTGGCTACACAATTTTTCAGGTAATAGAACTCCAACTACCACAGAGAAGGGAGGAAAGCTTGACTCTTCTCCTTCCCTAGCTAATGGAGGCGTACTACATACACATTTTCCGAATTCAGAGTACAATATAACTCTGTATACTATAGTATGTAACATATATATATATATACACACACATACATACACACACATACACACACATACACACAGCACTCACATTTCACTTCTGACATTTCTAGTTACCAGATGTGTAGGTTTTTTTCCCCCACACCAAGCAATTCTCCAAATCTTTGTGGACACTGGCTGGGTATCCTACAATTCAATTTAATTCTGACAATATCAAGAGGGACACAGCATCAAATTCCACTCTTTAAGTGCTCAGTCCTACCAAAGTGCCCCCACTTCATATGCCAATCCCAAGTCCATGTTGTTACCTACAATTTGAACAACTTACCATACACTGGAGGTTCCCAGAGTCCCTTCCTTGGATTCAATTACTTTGCCAGAATGGCTCACAGAGCTCAGGAAAACATTTATTTAATGGATCACCAGTTTATTATAAAAGGATATACAACTCAGGAACAGCCAGATGGAAGAGATGCATAGAGCAAGGTATGGAGGAAGGGGTGTGCACCACCCTCCCAGCACCACCTTATGTTTACCAACCTCAAAGGCCTTTGAACCCATTTTGTGGAGGCTCCGTTACAGTAGACATGACGGATTAAATCATTGGTCGTTGATAATTGAATCAACCTCCAGCCCCTCTCCTCTTCCTGGAGGCTGGGGGTGGGGGGTAGGGCTGAAAGTTCTATTCCTCTAATGATGTTGTTGGTTCCCCTGGCAACTAGCACCCCCCCCCCACCTCCTTAGGAATTTTCTAAAAGTCACCTCGTTAACATAAACTCTGGTGTGGTTTACAGGGGATTGTTATGAATAACAAGATTATCTTTATCTTTCTTATTACTTGGGAAATGCCAAGGGTTTTAGGAAGTCTGCTAGGAATGAGGATGGAAACCAAATATATATTATTAAAAATGACAATATCACAGGGTGCATGGGTGGCTCAGTGGGTTAAGCGTCCAACTTCAGCTAAGGTCATGATCTCACAGTTCGTGAGTTTGAGCCCTGCATCGGGCTCTCTGTTGTCAGCACAGAGCCCCCTTCAGATCCTCTGCCTCCCTCTCTTTCTGTCCCTCTCTCACTCATTCTCTCTCAAAAAAAAAAAAAAAACATGAAAAATAATTTTAAAAATCGCAATATCACAATAGTATAACATTGAGTAATACAAGTTATACTTGTATCAATCAAACAAAAAGTGGTAGTGAAACAGTTACTTTGTGAAAAATCATTATGTTGACCGATAAGAACTGGATCTTTGTCCTTGGAAAATGTATGGTCTGTTTTAGTGAGCTAGAACAGACACAAGACAGCATCTACTAAGTAAGTGTTAAATAAGTGCTAAGAAAATAAGTTCAGAATAGGAAGGGGAGCAGTGTAGACTGGGATGGAAAGGAAGAGTTTTATGAAAAGAAATTAGTTACATTTTTTTAGAAAATAAAACATTATTTTCATGTTAGTAAAAAAAGCATATAAAATGTTTAAGTTTATGAGACATTTGTGACCTTTTCAGTGAAAGATATGGTATCAACAGTTGCCTATTACTTAAACCTGATTCAAAACTACAAACCAATGAGGTGAAATATAATTTTGTCCTTAAAAAAAATTAAAATGAAAAGCAATTTGAAAATGGAAGAAAAATATAGTTACTATATCTCTATGGCTAGTTGTAATTGTCTAGTTACTTTATTAAAAAGTCATGTCTTGGGGCACCTGGGTGGCTCAGTTGGTTGAGCATCCGACTTTAACTCAGTCATGATCTCACGGTTTGTGAGTTCCAGCCCTGCATCGGGCTCTGGGCTGACTGATAGCTCAGAGCCTGGAGCCTGCTTTGGATTCTGTGTCCCTCTCTCTCTGCTCCTCCCTTGTTTGCACTCTGTTTCTCTCTGTCTCTCAAAAATAAATTTAAAAACATTAAAAAAGAAGTCATGTCTTAGGAACATAAAGATTAGATTTTACTTTGCAAAATAACAGATATTGCATGTAAATTGATGACGGTTGGCTTTAAACAAATTTATAATAAAGTTAACGATATCTGGAAAGCAGTTAAAATGAAGCAAAAATAATATGAAAGAATCTAAATTATTTTAATTTTATTAAAGGAACTCATAATAGTCTATTTTTCTTGCTACTCATACTAACAAATCATTATGCTTGTTAAATCTGCATTCAATTTATAGTATGAAGTAAGGAAACCATGTTTTTGAATTTATCTTTTTTAAGTTTATTTATTTATTTTGAGAGAGAGAAGAGAGAGAGAGAGAGAGAGAGAGAGAGAGGGAGAGAGAGAATCCCAAGCAGGCTCCGTGCTGTCAGCGCAGAAAACACTAACGGTGAGATGATGACCTGAGCAGAAATCAAGAGTCGGATACTTAACGAATTGAGCCACCCAGGCACCCCTTCACTTTATCTTAAATTATTTTGGATTTCTAATGTAACTTTGAATATCATTACCTATGAACAAGAAAGAAAGAATATATTTGCTGTGTGACCTATACATGCCAGGATATAAAAATGTATGTTTCTAATCATGTTATTTTTTAGTGCTTTTTAAAATGGCAGTGCTTCAAAAAATTAAAAGCGTTTCATAATCTCAGATGTTAAAATTCTATCTATCTATCTATCTATCTATCTATCTATCTACTGTAGCTGCCATTTAAATAAGTAAAAGATAACAGATTCACACCATCAAGTAGTTATAGTGATGGTATACCACATCCATTCTATTTTTTATAAGCTAACATAAGAATGAGTCTTGAAAAAAGATAGTAACTTCTTTGATGGCAAAAGCATGTATATATGTGTTTGTAGCTATGTGTCAATGAGAGCTGTTCCCTCAGGCACTTGGCTAACTCCTTCACCTCTTCATGTATTTGTTCTGGTCTAACCACAGTGAGACACCGATTAACCTATTTACTAATGAGACCTATCCTTTCTTTGGTATTTTTAATCTCCATTTCTCTGGCCTACTATTTCTGATATAGCATAAATCACTTAAAAATTTTTTTTGATGTTTATTTATTTTTGAGAGAGAGAAAGAGAGAGACAGAGCATGAGTGGGGGAGGGGCAGAGACAGAAGGGAGACAGAGAATCCGAAACAGGTTCCAGGCTCCTAGCTCTCAGTACAGAGCCTGACGTGGGGCTCAATCTTATGGACCATGAGATCTTGACCTGAGCTGAAGTTGGACACTCAACTGACTGAGCCACCCAGGCGCCCAGCATAAATCACTTTCTAACATAGTATATAATTTTATCATGTTTATTACTTATTGTCTATCTTTTCCTGGTAGAATGTAATCTCCACATAGTCAGGAATCTTCATCTGTTTTATTTACTGACATGTGGCAAGAGCCTAGAATAAAGCCTGGGACATAGCAATCACTTAATAAAGATCTGTTGAATTAAAATGGAATGAAATGAATGAGACCAGAAGCAAAAGAAAATCAGTTTCTATGAAGATAAAACTATACATAGCAATATGCTACTTTTTGTAAAGACAAGTTAACTGTTTCTTAGATGGGGCTGTCGATTTTATATACGTAGATATTTCTCTTTCCCTCCCTACCTATCGGTCTACAGAGAGAGAGTCTATTAAGGGATATTAAATTCGTAGCTAACATAGCTGACACCAAAATCAAGTGTCTTTCAAATGAACTTGATGAAACCTCATTTCCTGCAGATCACTTGCTCAAACGTTACCTCCTTAGGGAAGTCTTCACTGACTGCCTTATCTAAAAGAGCACCCTACCCCGTAGTCACTCTCTAGCCCTTATCTTGCTGCATTTCCTTCATAATTCTTGATATTATGATAAATATTTGTTTATTGTCTACCTCCTCCAGGAAAACAGGGAACTTATCTGCCTTCCTTACTGCACTATTTCCCTCTGTTTGGATTATGTGCCTGGCACATAGTAAATATTTGTCAGCATGAATGCACTGAGAATTTGCATGCCCTCATGTTGTTCTTCACATGAGAATGATCCCATTGTTTGTCCCCAGATCTGAAGTTGCTAAGCAATCAGTTGTATTGTATTATTCCCTCACTAATAAACAAACAAAGAATAATTCTTCATGTTTCATATCATATTGAGTGAGATAGCTAAAAGGTTTGAACAAGTACATGCTAGATATTATTCCTTGAAACATCAATGAAATTCACTACTGACCTGGAAGATTACATCTTAAATCATATTAAATAAAAGTTTTAGATTTACTCTTTGCTCTTTTCTGGGTGAAACTGTATTAATTTTATTGAATTAGAAGTAAAGACACTGATCTAAAATTCTGTGAAATTTCATTTGATTTAAAAACTTAAGCAAGGCTGGGGCGCCTGGGTGGTTCAGTCGGTTAAGTGTCCAACTTCACTCAGGTTATGATCTCGTAGTTCGTGAGTTCGAGCCCCGCATCGGGCTCTGTGCTGACAGCTCAGAGTCTGGAACCTGTGGTCAGATTCTGCATCTCCTTCTCTCTCTGCCCCTCCCCTGCTCATGCTTTGTCTCTCTCTGTCTCAAGAATAAATAAACACTAAAAAAAAAAAATTAAAAAAAAATTAAGGCCAATGTATAAAGAAGTACTTTATACCTCTTACTCTTTTCTTTTTTTTAAGTTTTATTTATTTTGAGAGAGAGGGGCCAAGAGGGAGAGAGCCTCCCAAGCAGGCTCAGCACTGTCTGTGCAAAGCCTGACGTAGGGCTCCATGTCACAAACCCAGAGATCAAGAGTCAGACACTCAACCTACTTTGAGCCACCCAGGCACCCTGGGACTCCTTTGCTCTCTAATTCTACTTCTGATTTAAAATCTGGGCTGGGTGACAAGAGTAAGGATTGAATGACATTGCTGCATGTGGGTGACAATACCAGGGTTGAATGACATAGCTGCTTGTCTTTGTAATGGAGGGCAAATTTAAAAAAAAAAAAAAAGCAGGGCTAAAAAAATACATGTGTAAATGGTGTTGTTTACTTTGTTGTCTGGACCCCTAGAATCTTCACCAAAACTGTCAGTTGTGGATACATTTTGAAAGTACTTGCAAGGATGCTTTAAATTTCAGAAATTTATTAAGTTCACAGAAGAGATTGATGAAGAATTATAGAAATCACACTTCTTGTAAAACTTAAGCATAAATGTTTTAAAGGATTTGTCTTCCTTACTAAAATGTTTCAAACTCTTGAAAGGATAAACAAGAAATGTCTTTATTATTTTCAGTAACTACCCCCAACAATATCAGGTAGAACTCCCCTGTTTCCAGAGGGGTGGCTCCTTTAATGATACCTTACACATATATTCTGTAATTTTCAGACACTTTAAGTGGGTGAGGGGCATTGAGGAGGGCACTTGTTGGGATGACCACTGGGTGTTGTATGGAAGCCAATTTGACAGTAAATTATATTTAAAAATAAATAAATAAAAATAAAAATAAAAATCCTGAAACGAAAAAAAAACATAACAACCTAAGATTAAATAATCAGTGTTGTTAACTTGAAAGCTTCAATTTCTAGCTCAATTCAAAACTCTTCTGCCCTCCTTCTCCTGCCTACCCACCCACTCCAGTCCAGGTAAAGCTCCAGCGACTTGGAGGCTTAAGGGGAACATCTGGCTCTCAGACATCTGTTTTTCCTCCTCTCCCAGACTTAGCGCCCCCCCCCCCCATTTATGGCAGAAAGAAGAGACAAAGAAAAGGGCAAAGGCTTCCTTACTTGAAAGAGGAAAGGGCAAATATTTCTCTACCTGACTGGGTAAGAATGCAATCTCCATTGACTGGATACTGATAACCTCTACGTGACAGTGTCCAAAAGCTGGGTTCCGATTACTGGATCTCTTCCAATTTTCTTGCTGCAATGGTTCCCTCTTGCTGTAGTCAGCCCTTGTACTGGCAAAATGGCTCAAGCCCACTTTACTTCCCTGGTATTCACACCACCCACAGGAAACTTCATTATTCTTGCCACACTAAATCATGGGCACAGGGCTACTTCCCTGCTGTCTATCATCTTTCAAATCTTCTTTCTCTTCCTCCACTCTAGGAGATGAGCAGGTTTGGTGGCTAAGCAACTGTCCAACAGAGAAAAGATATGTGTTTCCCCTGTTTTATAAACCCAATCTTTAGAAGCGATTCTCTTCAAGCACTCTTCACCCCAACTACATATTGGGAACAGCTTGTCCACAAACATTGCTTTCTCCAACAGGCCTCCTTTCTCTCTGTCTCTCTCTTTTATGATTAAGAGTGCATGGGAGTGGTGGTGGTGATAGGGCTGGCTGTGACACTACTCAGTTAATGCTATGGGTTTTTTATTTTTTAATTTTAATTTTTTAAGTGTATTTAAGTGAGACAGAGAGAGAGAAAGAGAGAGTGCATGCAGGGGTAGGGAGGGGCAGAGAGAAAGGGGAGGGAGGGAGAAAGAATCCCAAGCAGGCTTCATGATCTCTGTGCAGAGTCCAATATGGGGGCTCTATCTCAGGAACAGTGAGACCATGACCTCAGCTGAAATCAGGAGTTGGATGCTTAACAGACTAAGCCACCCAGGCACACCTAAAGTTATTTTAACCTACATTGTAGAATGTTGTTATAAATGTGTGTGTAAGAAATATTCAGCTATCACTATAATATTGTTGTGATTATCAGATACTAATATGTGATATTAAATATCAGTCAATATTTGTTTAATATATTGGTAAACCTTAGTCTTAAGTGGATAAGGAGAAGAGCTCTTATTTGGTCCTCCTGTTCAAAATATCTGTGGTATTCAATTCACATCCCATGCCAATTCCTTATAGCAAAGTTAGTGATGAGGAAGCCTCAATCTTGGTCTTACAGGAATCTAAAATTCAAGCCATTCAAGTATAGAATTTTTTATTCTTTTTAGAGAGAGAGCATGAGCATGGGAGAGGGAAAGAAAGAAAAGGAGAATCTCAAGCAGGCTCCACGCTCAGTGTGGAGCCTGACATGGAGCTCAATCCCACAACCTAAGCTGAAATCAAGAGTTGGATGCTTAACTGACTGAGCCACTCTGGTGCCTCAAGTACAGTATATTCTTAAATGTAGTTAGATAGTTCATGGTTTTGTGAGGTATTAAGTCTTAGATAAAAACAATGAAGGCACTTAGAGACATGTGTATATATGTTAAAAATATATACATATTAAATATATATATTAAAAACTCCAGCAAATATTGCAATAATTAAACTTCTTTTATTTGGTTTAACTCAGCATTCCCTGTGCTTAATTTACAATGGAATCCTTTTTTTCCACAGAATACTTACCCAGTATCTCATGAAATTAGTCTGAGGAACCCAGTTGGTATCCTCCCTCTCTCTCTTCTTTTTCCTTTTTGTAATTTTTGAGTCCACAAGGAACCACTCAGATCTATGCAAGTTCTTTAACTTAAAGAAGTATAATAAGTAAGTCTGTTGTTGGTTCATTCAAAATAGAGGCTTTCTCTTCCCTCTGTTACTATGGTAAGAGGTTTTTAAGAAAGAAGGAAAGGAAAGAAGAAAGAAAGAAAGAAAAGAAAGAAAGAAAGAAGAAAGTAAATTAAAAGAAAAAAGATTCCCTGGATTTTAGTAGGAACAACTGCCTTATGAGATGAGGCTCCCAGAAAAGGTCTTCGCTCCTATTTAAAAGTCTTATGTGTTACGATTTCTTTTTAGTCTACATTATCAAATATCTTCTCAGTGGCAGTTGCCGAGCTTGTAAGTGAATGGTTGCTTTTCTGGGTTTTGCCACTTAACTGTTCTATGTCCACTTCTGTGGGTTATGCTTATAAAGAGTGATTTTCTAATTGTAGGCTGTTTTATTAAAAGGAAAAGAGAAAGTCTGAAGATAGTATTTCTCCAAGATCATCACCATCACCAGTCAAAAGTATAGCAGGTGGAGCAACTTATAAAATCTAGAAACTAGGGGCGCCTGGGTGGCTCAGTCAGTTAAGCGGCCGACCTCGGCTCAGGTCATGATCTTGCGGTTTGTGAGCTCAAGCCCAGTGTCCGGCTCTGTGCTGACAGCTCAGAGCCTGAAGCTTGCTTCAGATTACCGGCTCCTTCTCTCTCTGCCCTTCTCATGCTCATGTTCTGTCTTTCTGTCTCTCAAAAATAAATCAACATTAAAAAATTTTTTAAAAGTCTAAAAACTAATAGCAACTAATCTTACTTATACTGATGACATACAAGTGTTTTATAATATATGGTGTATACCTCTATGTGGTCATTTATTTTCTTTTCTTAAATACTGTTTTATTTTTAAAGTAATCTCTCTACCCAACGTGGGGCTTGAACTGACCACCCCAATATCAAAGGTTGCATGCTACTGAGCGAGCCAGTGCTCCAGGCAGTCTTTTAAAAAAATCCTGTAATTGGGGCACCAGGGTGGCTCAGTCAGTTGAGCATCCGACTTTGGCTCAGGTCATGATCTCACTGCTCGTGGGTTGGAGACCTGCATTGGGCTCTGTGCTGACAGCTCAGAGCCTGGAGCCTGCTTTAGATTCTGTGTCTCCCCCTCACTATGCCCCTCCCATGCTCATGCTCTGTCTCTGTTTCTCAATAATAAATAAATGTTAAAAAATTTAAAAAATCCTGTAATTGTAGAAGGGACATCATCATGACTGAAAAAGATTAGCTAATCTTTATTAAAAAAAGTTCTTACAGTAGTAAAGTATAACATCATCACTAATTGATGCTATAAAATGTAATTTAAGAATGTTTCATTTTCTTACCTTACCTGACTTATTTTTATTTCTCAACAGAAAACATGTAACAGCCAGTGAGCACACTTATAAAATGACTTGTCATTTTTAAATGGCTATTTATATTATCTATCATTTTCTTGTATTTTCCCCTTCAGATGCTCCCTTAATAATTAGCTTCTCTATTCAAAATTCTTAGATTACATGTAGTATTTCTCATAAAAATATTATCATTTTAGAACTACTATTTTGTGATTGTTTGCTTCATTCTATATTATAGTAAGATTTACAAAGATCATCTCATAAAATGTTAACAACTCTGAAAGACATGGTAATATTTCTATGTACAATTTTCAGGTAACAAAACTGAGGCTTGGAGAGGGTAAGCATCTTGCCCAAAGAACCTCAGCTTGCATGTGTTTTAGTTGGATAAAATTCCAGGTTTGAACTATTCTAAAACCCCAAGTTCTTAACCTTTGCTTCTCAAATCCCTGGTGATTCAGTAATATATTCTTGAATATTTGTGATTTCTCCTCAAAAACCTTTAGTTTTGAAGTTTCATTTCAAAAATAACTTAAAAATGCAACTATACTTTGGATCACAGGGAAGACCATTATATAAATACATACTTTTCACCTGATTTGAATGCCAGGTTTTTGTGTTTATAACTGAGTTAGAGACATGCTATAAACTTAAATTGCCCTGGGCTACAGTAGAGAATAAAAACAAACGAATGATGCATACATGAGAGGTAAAGGTCAAATATTGTGACTGCTTGGTTCTGGAACAAAGGTTTAAAAAAAAAAACTGTAACAGAGAAAACTAGTGGGAAATTGAATTATCATATAACAAACGTGCTGTCTTAATCTCCAATGATTTCCAGCTCAGCAAAAACAATATTCTTTGTTACTTTAAAATTAATGTTATTAATTTCAAATATTTTAGTCTAATTTCTGTTATTTCTGGTTTAATAGTTAAAAAAGATCTATCAGTACAGGCTTACACTAAGTTTTCTATGGGCACATAGCACATATTAGGGTAACTTTAAAATATTTATCATATTGGGCACTCAAAATAATTGTTATAGGGTGTTCCTATACTATTCACGATTGAGCAACAGTACTACATAATCTGTATGGCTGATGCATAATAGGAACTCAATAATTGATAGCTGAAACAGAATTTTAATGATCTATCTAGGTTCTCCATATTTATTCATTTGATTGATTCAGGCAAACTATCTTGGAGTTTCTTTCTCATAATAAATGCACTGAACCTACAGTAGGTTTCAGTGTTTCTTAGACTTCTTTACTAGGGAAGACTTAGAGAATGTTATGAAATCGATGGACTTTTCCCCCCAAAGCCTGTATATATAATATATATATATTATATATGTATTATAAACTGCATACATTTTCAAAAAGGAGAGAACAGGTTGTGAAGTTGGAAATAATCTATATAATTGAAGGCAACCTTTCTTGGAGCCTCCATTTCCTCATCTGTACAGTGTGAATACTACTTATGTTACGCAGCTGGATGAATGAAATTATGTAATTATGGTGCTTGCAATTTAGTAGATGCCAAATTAAGTGGTAGCTGTAATTATTATGGGGCCAATATTGATCTCCTATTTTATCTCTAATTACCATTTGAGGTTTTCTTGTGCTGATTGTTTTGTTACAGCTACTTTCTAATTCCAAGGATCTTATATTTTTCCCACCGGTAACCTTATTTGTTTTTTCCTTTTGGGCTACCTATTTTTACAGATGATAGTGATCCACAAAAGCACTGGTGAGTAGTAACATCTTTAATGTTCAGGTCAGAATGCTAAGCAGCTTTAACATTGCTGTGATCAATACCAAAGGTGATGAGTAATAAATAGTAATTCAATACAAGGGTAAGGATATTTGAAGGGCAAAATATGGGTCACAAGTTTAAACTGGAGAAGATGTGCTACAAACAAGAACATGTAGGAAATTATATTATTATATCAGATAGTTTCTTGAGAATTACATGACAATAAAAGACATGTGGCACATAACTGAGTCAATCACATTTGAATAATGAATGATAAATGGATACCAAGTCAGAACATAACATTGTATTCCGATGAGAAAGCATTTTTTCTATTACTGTTATATGAAAAGCATCCATTTATGTTTATATCTGTAAAACAATTCTCCAAAGCTATAGAAAATTTATGAAGAGTTCAGAAAGAGTGCCATAGAAATAACACAAAACTTTGGAAACACAATTGTAAGAGAAATCCTTACATAACAAACTCTAAGGGACTGTCCAAATTCTTTTATTTATTTTCATTGTTATTTTGGTATTTTTTTCATTTTGGTATTTTTAAGCATCAAATATTACATGAAATGCATAGGTGACAGGTTGAAGATAAAAATATTCCTATGTGTTTGATACAGTGTCACTATAGACATAATGAGATTTCACAAAATGCTGAAGTTTAAGATTCTTAAGTACTATGAAATGCTTTTATAAATAAATAGTAACCTCAACATGTATAGAATATATTAAAAAGTGATCTTAAGAAGAATATGTACAAGGGGTGCCTGGGTGGCTCAATTAATTGTGTCAGACTCTTGGTTTCAGCTCTGGTCATAATCTCACGAGTTGTGAGTTTGAGCCCTGCATGGGTCTCTGTGCTGACAGCATGGAACCTGCTTAGGATTTTCTGTCTCCCCCTCACTCTGCCCCTCCCCTGCTCATGTGCTCTCTCTCTCTCTCCTCTCTCTCTCTCCTCTCTCTCTCTCTCTCAAAAATAAACATTTCTTTAAAAAAAGTATATGTATAACAGAACATATTCTCACTCCCCAAATTATGGCCTTATTAGAGATGCTGGTCATTTATCTTCATAAATGACTAATTTTAGAATGGTGAATGCTTGAAGTACAGTATATCCTGGCTTTTTTCCCCCTTAATTTTTAGATCTTATGCTCTTATGATTTTATGCAATTTTTAAAAATATGCAAAGAAGCCGATCTAGTAATCCAATAACAGATTTTATGAGTTCTATTGAATTTGTTACAGACTGGGAAGGTGAGCTACAGGCTTTATTCCCTTCATATTTTGAAAGATTTCAGAGTAGAACACTAGTATATTTAACCTGTTGCTGACTTTTCTTAAACTGGAAACTGAAGGCATCCTGGTATATGTATTAATTAAAATTTGTCCCTCTTAACAGACTTATCATCTGCGATAACCATTTTGCTTGTTTAAATGAAACTGGTATCATGTGTACTCAAAGAAAATTTCCAATGCAGTTTTTGAGAAATGAATTAACTATTCATGTTTAACCAATTGACAGTTTTTTTTAAAACAAAATGTTTCTCATTATCCAAGTTACTTACTTTTCATTGCAAAGATGACTGTTTCTGATGTATATTAAATGTGTAATTTTTTGTGCCAGACTTTTGACGGTTTTCAAGCACTGTAATGTGTGATGGATGGTTAGAAACAATAATATATTAAGGTTTCTACTTACCCCTTTTAAGATTGAACTATATTTGTTTTAAAAAAATTTTTGGTGTGTTTTAAGTAATCTCTACATCCAACATGGGGCTCGAACTCATGACCCAGGGATTAAGAGCCGCATGCTCACCGACTGAGCCAGCCAGGAGTCCCGAACTGTATCTCTCTAAAAAATTTTGCCCCTGTGTTATGTTTGTCAACATTCAGTACTGTGGTGGTCCAGATGTAAGTTTATAGACATTTTTAGTTTACTTCTTGTACTTTGCAGCATGCTCTACACATTTAGTCCTTAAGGGGTTTCTTTTACAAACTCTGTGGTATAACATTTATTAGCAATCACAGAGAAAACTGAGCAAGTTTATTCCATAATTTTGTAGGGAAAAAATGTGCTAAGCTCTATATTTCATCCATGAACAATTTGCAATGTGGGTAGTTTCAAGGAGTAACAATAAAATCCAAAAACAAAAAAGCAGTGTAAAACTTTTAGGTTAAACATAAAACAGCTCCAGGGCGCCTGGGTGGCTCAGCTAGTTAAGAGTCCAACTCTCGGTTTCGGCTCAGGTCATGATCTTGCAGTTTCCTGGGTTCGAGCCCTTTTATCCGGCTGTGTGCTGACAGTGCAGAGCCTGCTTGAGATTCTCTCTCTCTCCCTGTCTGCCCCTCCCCTACTCATGCTCTCTCTCTCTCAAAATAAATAAACTTAAAATAAAAAATAAAAATTAAACAACATAAAACAGCTCCTGAGAGCAAGAATTATTGGATAAGATAGGATCAGTTCAAGTAGGGGTGTTTCTTCCAGGACCAAAGTTTTCTTGAGATCTCCAGATTGCATACCTTTATTGTTTCATTGTCTTTGTAATCTTCGTTCTCTTTTACACTGAATGTATTTTCATTT
Organism: Cryptoprocta ferox; assembly: GCA_028646485.1. Lineage (NCBI taxonomy): Eukaryota > Metazoa > Chordata > Mammalia > Carnivora > Eupleridae > Cryptoprocta > Cryptoprocta ferox. Next base: position 44,667,685 of record CM053571.1, on the reverse strand, counting down.
TAAGTTCCTCAGTTACAAAACAGGTTAATGTTCAGCATTTGAATGACTATCACTAAGGCCATTACTATTTAAAAAGCACAGATAATACATTTTTCAACCTATTGTGTGTGTAAATTTCTTTCATTCCTGCTATCCTGTCAGTATTTAATCCGTTTTTCTTTTAAACAGATTTCAGTTAACTTTTCATTGTCAACAAAAATGTAATGGATGATTTGTTTTATTTAAAAAAAAATTAAAAATTTTAAAAATTTTTTAATGTTTATTTTTGAGAGACAGAGCGTGAGTGGTGTAGAGGCAGAGCCAGAGAGGGGGAGACAGAATCTGAAGCTGGCTCCAGGCTCTGAGCTGTCAGTACAGAGCCCAACTTGGGGCTCAAACTCAGGAACTGTGAGATCATGACCTGAGCTAAAGTCAGACGCTTAATCGACTGAGCCACCCAGGTGCCCCTAAATTTCTTTTTAAGTCTTTATTTTTGAGAGAGAGAGAGAGAGAGAGAGAGAGAGACAGGAGTGCAAGCAGGGGAGGAACAAAGAGAGATGGAGACACAGAATCTGAAGCAGGCTCTAGGCTCCGAGCTGTCAGTACAGAGCCAGACTTGGGGCTTGAACTCACAAACCGTGAGTTCATGACCTGAGCGAGATCAGATGCTTAACCAACTGAGCCATCCAGGCACCCCATTTCTTGTGTTTTAGATCGATTTACTATTATATATTCGTTGACTCTGGAAACTTTTGGGGGAGGGATTTTTACTTTTTTTAAGTGGAAGATACTTTATAATTCATGTGTATAGAATTAATTGGTGTCTTTATTAAGAAAATAACTTAAACATGTGTTAAAACATTCAACAGTTAACACAGACAAGAAAACAAAGAAAAAAAGTATTTTGCTGATTCTTTTGTCTGTGGGAAAGAACTTTTATTGTATGAAAGTGATTTGAATGAGTAAAAACATTACTTTTCAGAGGATTCAGTTTTTGATTCATAAAGTAATTATCTTTGCAAGATTAGAGCAGTGATGTTAGGTGATAAAAGTGGACATGATAAGAGAGATATCACAAATGATTCCATTTAACTTTTTCTTTTTGGTGCTTCACTAAACTTTGGAAATGGATTGAGTAGTGACTTAATATTTGCTCTGCTTTTTAAAACACTCCAAAATCCTGCCACCTTATTCTATATAAATTCCACTAGCCCCCTTCTGCTTATCTTAGTCTGGTTCTGGTTGCTGGCCCATGCTCATTTCTGCTTCTAAGCTGGCTCAAAATGCCTTGTGTCCCCACAAAATTTATCAGGTGCTAATCCCCATTACCTCAGAATGTCATTATATTTGGATATAGGAAGTTTAAAAACGTAATTAATGTTAAATGAGGTCATGTAAGTATGTCCTAATCCAACATGACTGGTGTTCTTATAAAAAGGGGAAATTTAGAAACAAATTCACATACAGGGAGACTACCATGTAAACAGGAAAAGGGCCATCTACAAGTCAAGGACAGGCTCTGGGAAGAAACCAACCCTGTCTCAGACTTCTAGCCTCCACAACTGTGAGCAAATGCATTTGTTGTTTAAAGCCACCCAGCCCGTCGTGCTAGGCCTGTGGCAGCCCTAGCACATACAGTCTGCCTTTGCTCATGTTATTCCCCTCACTGAAAATGTCCCTTCCCTTCATCCCCAACTCTCCAGTCATTCAACGTGGAAATTAAACAGCTACTTGGTGAAATTATCGCTGACACAACAGTCCTCTCTTTTTTTCTATCTAACAGAAAATTTTGTCCAATATACAGATTTTAGCAGTTCCTAGCACATAAAGTAGATGTAAGAATTTCAGGAGTCAATATAGGTAAAATGCTTACAACAGTGCCTGGCATGTAGTGAATATTAAGTGTTTGCTACATCTGTTGCTGCTATTACTATGTCTTAATTGGAAGATAAAATACACAATAATTGATAATTACTTGTGAGGCATAGGGAAGAAGAAAGGATAAACGGTATCATGCTTGGCAAGTGAGTATGTGGTACTATTGTTCCAAATTGTCTATTTGTTTTTATAAAGAGAGAAATAGCCTTTTAATTAGTATTAGTCAAATTTTTTATTGTATGAAAATTATAAAACAATGAAATAGAAATAATGAAATAAAAATAGATGTAAATAAAAATACTTTTCCAAGGTTGAATTAACACTTTGCACATAATGTTAGATCTCTGTGAGACTTCCGCATTTCTGCAAAACTGGAATTATAGTTGACAACACAGGTTTGAACTGTGGGTCCACTTATACACAGATTTTTTTTGATAAATATAGTACAATACTGTAAATTTATTTTCCTTATGATTTTAATATTTTTTCTCTAGCTCCCTTGATTGTAAAAATACAGCATATAACGCATATAACACACAGAATGTTAACTGTTTATATTATCGGTAAGACTTCTTTCTGGTCAATAGTATACTATCAGCAGTTTTTGACTATGCGGGGGAGGGAAGTTAGACATCCAACCCCTGCATTATCCAAGGATCAAATGTACATTTTAAAACTTTCCCTTTACACTTAATATATAAGGTCAATAAAATTTCCTCCACGTCATTTTTAATGATCAAATACTGTTCTATGCACGTAGCTTAATTTATTTAACGAGTATCTTAAACAATGCAGCAATGAATACTCTTGCAATCAAATTGTTACACATATTCTTATTTCCTTATGATCCATTTCTAGAAGAGGAACTGCAGGGTCAAATGCACATGCTCAAGGCTTCTGATACATACTGTCAAATTGCACTCTACAAGTGCGCCCATTTATATACTCAGAAGTTTAAGAAGCTCTGTTTCTCTGAACCCTTGCCAGTACTAACAAGACATAATCACTTGTTAAAATAACACCTGAAGACCAAATTAATGTGTAACATGTGTTATGTCACTCACAAGTTGGACTATTAAACTTTTATACTACCATTCAAAGCTTAGGATTCTTACCTACATTTTAGATAAAGAATCGGAGATCCAGTAAGTTACATAATAAATCAGACCACTACATAATGAAAATATCTGCCCCATATATGATATTGAATTTTCTTTCTAATTTGCCAATCAGCCTTACCAATTAAGCTGTTTTTCCTATAATAGCCTTATCAAGTTCCCTGAAAAAAGGTATACATTTTCATTATCCAGGGTTGAAGCTAGTACATTCCATTAGTTTAGCACTATTCTTCCTAGCTGCTTCTGAGCGTGGATTTTATTTAAAAAAAAAAATTTTTTTTTAACGTTTATTTACTTTTGAGAGAGTGAGCAAGAGACAGAGCAATAGCAGGGAAGGGGCAGCGGGAGAGGCAGACACAGAATCTGAAGCAGGCTCCTGGCTCCAAGCTGCCAGCACAGAGCCCCCCAGACACAGGGCTCCAACTCATGAACCGTGAGATCATGACTTGAGCTGAAGTAGGATGCTCAACCCAGTGAGCCACCCAGGCACCCCAAGATTTTACACATTATGTGAAGAAAACCTTTCGAGACATTTAAAAAGGAAAAAAAAGTTTACCTAATCTTGGATAAGAATCTATTTCATTCATTCAATGCTTTATTTATACACTGTTTCATTCATTCAACAGTACCTACCTAATGTCTACTATGTGTGGGGGATAAATCAGTGAACAAACCAGATGTAGCCCCTGTCCCCATGGAACTTAAATTTTTACTAGGGTAAAGGGAAACAGATAAACAATAAAGATAATGATAAATTATACGTGCTATTTAAAAATAGAGTAAATGGGAAAATGAGCTACTTTAAATATGGTGGCCAAGGAAGGCCTGTCAGAGATTCTTCCTTTTTTTTTTTTTAAGTTCTTATTTATTTGAGAGGGAGAGAGAATGAGAGCATGCAGGGGAGAGGCAGAGAAAGAGAGAGTCCTAAACAGGCTCTGCACAGAGTCTGATACAGGGCTCGAAGTCAGGAACCACGAGATCATACCTGAACCAAAATCAAGAGTCTGACGCTTAGCCCACTGAGCCACCCATGTGCCCCGATTTCTGAGTTAAAGACCTGAAAAATGAGAATGAGTTAGCTACATAGAAACAGAAAAAGTACATCCCAGGCAGAAAAAAATAGCAAGTGCAAAAAGTGCAAAGGTCTTGAGATGGAGAATCAATTAAAATTAAATTCAAATGAGAAGAGACCCTAAATAGAGGCTTTAATAAGATAGAAATTTACTTTTTTTCTCATATCAAAATCTGAATGTAAGGGCGCCTGGGTGGCTCAGTCAACTGGGCACCTGAATCTTTGATTTCCATTCAGATCATGATCCCAGGATTGTGGGATCAAACCCCGCATCCTTGGAGCCTGTGTGGGATTACCTCTCTCCCTCTGACCCTCTCCTCCACTAGTGCTCTCTTGCTCCAACTGTCTAAAAACAAGTGCTCTCTAAAAAAAAAATCTTAACATAAAGAGGGCAGGGCTGGTGTGCTCCGCAAAGGTCTCAAGAACCCAGGTTTGCACCAGTTTAAGGTTCTGCCTACAGCTCAAATTGGCAGCTAGGGTTCCAGGCCATCACATCCATATTCCAGGGTGCAGGATAATAGGACTGAATGTGTGCACGTACTGTATTTTAAGGATGGTCCTGAAGGGGTGCCGCATGACACATTTGCTTATATGCCATTGGCCAGAACTACCACATGGCTACAGAAAGGCCACAGAACAGCCTTCATTCTGGACAGCCCCATGTACATGTGTAGTAGTATGAAAAAAATTTCAGGGGACAATCCACAGTCTCTGCTACAGACTGGAAAGAGCTTGGTGCGTGACACAAACGGAAAGGAAGCAGTGAGAAGGGTGAGAACAGGATCAAGTTGCATTACATACGCGTAGAGGCATATCAGTCTAGAACACATCATCTCACACAGAGGAGAATGCTGAAGAGGCGGGAAGAACTGTTGGGGGTTGGGGAGGAAGGGACTTAAGGAGCTGTTGTTCCTCCTTGAATTCTCCTGAAGTAAAAAACCGTTAAGTCGAATCATGTTTAATGAAATGAATAATCAGGGAAAACATTTCTTACTGGGAACATCAGCACCGCTCAGAGTTTAACTTCAATCACACAACATTTACTGACATGTCAAAATACCCTGCATTCTGTAAGCATAACAAAGTCACCTTTTATTTATAATACCCTTATCTTTCTTGCTATTTGAGACTGACAGATACCCTCGGCCCTTCACTGATAAGCTTTAAACTGGATTATAGTGAGTTTTTTTGTAAAGAAAATGTGATTTTATAGAAGAAACAAGGGAAGTAGAAATTTTATTTACTGCAAATGGCTTGTACGTTACATTAATAAATTCTATCACTCAAATACAGGAGTAACAACTCACTTTATGAAATTACAGAATTCCAAAATACACATGCAGCAGCTCTTTTTAAAGCCCGAAAATGACGATTAGTAAAAAAAAAAAAAAAAAAAGGAATACAAAGGAATAGAGGTATTTCAAAGAACACAAATTTAATTTCACTGAGTGACAATTACTTTCCTGAAAAACAAAGACTTCACTCTCCTGAAGTTTCCACCAAGGCCACGGTAATTTCAAACGGAATTGCTCACAGCCCAGCTGGTCACTCAAACTTACGTGGGGACTGGGGAGTAGGAGCGATAGAAAAGTGCTATAAACCTAACTCGGCTAGAGCAAGCTCATTCCATAGAGCTTTAAAAACCTGCTCCCCAATATGCTCCCTCCCATCAAGTCAAAAAAAAGAAAAAAAAAAAAAAGAGAAAAGGGTGATGAGTAGAAAATACCAACGGTTTCGGTGGAGGGGAACTCACTTCTCAGGAGGTGATGGTGACGTGCTGCCGGTCCCTGGAAGTGCGTGCACAAGCACCGGAGTTTGCGGGGCTGAGGAAGGAAAACCGGACAGCGATCAGTTTTGCTTCAGGTGGTGGGAGTCGGGAGTGCGGTGGGGTGGGTGTGGGGGCCGTTCCAGGCGGACGTGGGAGGGGCGTGGTGTCCGACACGAACACAAACACAAACACGCTCCGCGTCCCCAGGCAGGGCGGGCTGACGCCACCTCACCATTCCCCGCCCCTGGACCCCGGGGCCCGCCTCGGACCCAGGGCCCCTGCCCAGTGCAGAGCGACCCAGACCAAGGGGAACTGCAGCGGCCACAGAGGCCCTGCTCACTATAACGGCCGCGAAGAAGCTACGAGCCTCCCCGTGAGTCGGTGGGAGACACGCTGAAAGCCGCGGGGAAGAAGGTGAGGGAGTGAACGCCTCTCCCCAACCCTTCTCGAACGCGCGGGAAGCCTTCTACCCACCCCCAACCCTGTCCGGTCGGCAATCGCGACTCCCACCTTCCGCCGCCGCTTTGAGTGAAGCCGGAACGACGGGGGTCACGGCGGGGGTCAGAGGGTAAAGGTCTTGCTCCCAGCAGCCTCCGCGGTGGATACGTCGCCATCTTGGATCCGCGGGACAAGAAAATTCATGCGGTGAGTTTTTGGCAAATTTTCGGAAGTCTGGCAGCGGGGTGCGCGGCGGGGGCGGCGGATTCGGGGCCCCCTCAAGGCTGGGGAATGCCTCGGGGCCGGTCCAGCCGTGCCCGAGGTCCGCGGGCAGCGTCCTGGCCCGCCGCTTCCCGTTGCTTTTGTCTCGGCTCCAATCGAGAGAGGGAGAGCGGAGCGGGCGGGGAGGGGGGGTGGCGGCGGTGGAGGAGGGAGGGGGTGTGTATGGGGAGGGTGGTGGACGGGACGTAAAGCGTCGCTGTACTTGGGTGGCTGCAGCGGCAGCCCTGGATCCTAGCTAGGCCCGGTCCTTTCCGCGGGTGCTGAAGCTTCCCTTAGACTCCGCTCCCCCGAGCTCCCGCCAGCGCGGAGGAGCCACCGCGGCCGCGCTGCTTCCTGGGGAAGAAGAGAAGGCGGCAGCAGCGGTGGCCAAGGAGCCCGGGTCCGCTTTTGATGGAGCTGCCGCGTTCCCAGCAGCTGCCGCGGTCTCTGGCTGTTCACATTTTTTCAGTACACCCACATCACCTGCAACTTGTGTGTCTGTGCGCGTGTGTGTGTGTGTAATAGATGGTGGGGGGGGGGCGGTACACTGGACCGGCTAACGGGCCTCAGGAGCCCCCAGGCCCTGGGATACCAAAGGGTATTATGGTTGGTGGAAGGAGGAGTGCAACTGTGATGCTTCCTCTGCCACCGCACCGGGAAGGGTGAACCTCCAGTGGTGTGATAGAGAGTGAGACGGGATAGTCCTGGGGCGGCGGAGGAACCTGAGACGCTTCTGTTTGTGAAGTTGCTCGTCCTAGGTTTCCACTTCCGCCGGGGCCTTTCCACCTTGTGCTGTTTTGGGTCTAACTTAAAAGTTTCACGGAAGAAATGAGTGGGGTTGAAAGAGGCCCACTTTGTTTTTCGTTGAGGCTCTGTGCCCATCTAGGAGAGAAAGCCTCTCAAACTCTTGTTCTCAGCGAATGCGAATTCTAGTTTTCGTTTATAAAAGCACTTCCAAGGTTTTAGAGTTTGCATTTATACCATACCCTGTGGATGTGGTATTACCACCACGAAAGTCTTACATACGGGTACCACCCTCTCGGAAGGAACCCAAACATCAACTTCCTTTGAATCCTAGGGAGGCCTTCACTTTTCAACATCCAGAAGACCGAATGCAACACATTCTGTTTCATTTTCATAGAACTCATGGTCAGAGAATCTAAACTCCTTTCTTAATTTTCTGGACCGTTTCTATTCATATCAACCCTTATATTCTTGGCGAAATAGTAGAAAGTACTAAGTTAAAATCTGTTCACAAGGGAGGCCATACTTGAATTTAGAGTTAACAGTTGAACACATTTCCTGTTAGGCTTGGTATTAGGAATTTCTAAACCTCTAGAATCGTTAAGTGTAACTTTTGGTTTGCCTTTTGAAATAACATGAGTGGAAATATAAAATATGGAGTTGAAAAATTTCAAAGTATCTGTTTACATTGGGTTTAAGTTGAATTGTTTAGGAATACTTAGTATATTTGACAAGTTATTTCTCAAACGTCAGTGAACACTTATCTTTTGCAATTTTGCAAGTTAACTTCATCTCAGATTTAAAGGGTTGATTCAGAATCACAGAGGACTGAAATGGTTAAAACATCTACGTTTATAAGGTTAGATGTCTACATTCAGATATTTTCATTGAAATGCTACTTAATGGACCAAGATCCTTAGTAAGCTTTGTATGTTGAATTCCTCTTTAGTTTGTAATTCTTATATTAAATCTAAAGGAAAAATAACAATGTATACGTAAAAAAGACAAAACTGTTCCACTTTCTTGACTTTGTAAAATTCTCAGTTAATTTTAAAAAGGTACTTTTCTCATTTTTTCCCCAAGGGCTTGAATTGCAGTTACTTCTGTGCATACTTTGTAATTTAAACAGGAATCGAGAAACTTTCACACTGTCTGCATCCTAATTAATGTTGCATCAATAAAAATAAATTATCCTAAGCAGAACCCTTTTATTCTAAGTATACCGTATAGAGATATCTTTAACCTAATCTGGTACTCATGGGGAATGAGAATTGCCTGTATGCCTAACCAAGCAACAGTCCTCAAATACAGCCTTTAAAAAAATTTCAGTTTCTGTAATACTTCCGTTTTAAAGTAAATTTGTGTGGTGGAAAAAACTAGGACAAAATGCAAGAGTGTATTTATATCTCCTTCGTTTGAGAAGTACCTGATCTCGAAGATAAAATAAAACTCAGAATGATATTCCTCCCCAAGAGAGCTAATTACCTATGTTTTTACTTAATAATTTTAGATGTTTAATTTACTTTTTCATTTTTCAGAGATATTTTACACTTAGTTATAACCTGAAATTTCTTCTTGTTCAAAAGTAAATAGTACTTCAGATTTATGAGTAGATTTCATTACAGGTGCTTCTGACCTAGTTGTTTTGGTTTTTATCTCTTCAATGGATAATGGTATTAAAGGTACCTGTATCTTGAAAGACTCTTAGAGAATTTTTCACAACCTGTGGGAAGTTAAAGTTTTGCCCTGTATAGTGACAAATTTGCTTCATAAAATTCTGATACTGTAGAAAAGTAGAGGCAAACTTCACATCTATATGTGAAATAATGAGTAGACCTCAGTAGACTAGTAAAAATAAGTTCATTTGTTTTTTACTCCTTAAAGAAGTGATAAATAGTATTTTGAAATTATCTTGAAATTTTTAATGGTACAAGGTTTGTTCTGTTACTACATATTTAAAAGCAGACCTTTCCGTGTGCTTGCTTGAATAGGCATTGAGGACAGCTTATGCAAATAGTGATACAGTCTTAGGAAAAGATACTACTAAATAAGATTTTGTTTGTTACCTAGAGCTCTGGTGGATTTTGTAACACAAAGAAGCAAAAGAAACCAAGGTACCAGGTAGGGCAGTTTTCCAGAGTTAATCTGGGCTGCACTATAATTTTTGAATATAATTACATATGATATTGATATCAAGGGATCTAGTGCTATGATGGAAATCATTTTGGTTGATAATACAGGTGATCGTTCTTCCTTATTAAGGATAATTTCTACCTGTGATGCTTAAACAGGAATTGAATTTCATTGTGACTTTCACTAGATATTTCGAAAGAGCTGTATAAAATTGATGTCTGTTACAGAGGGTTTGCCTTTGAAAAGAAATAGAATGGACATTAGGGTTTTCAGTTTTTAAAATTACAATTTTTACCTTGGTTTTGTTCATTTAGCCTTTCTGCATTCAGTTTAAATACTGTATATATTTTTTTCTTGTTGCTTTAATTTTTCTGTTTGGCATCCTTTTTTAAACTCTTAAAATTCCTCTCTATGACAGGTCATGGTGATATGGCTTATTCATTTATTTACTTTGTCTATACTGTTAGGGATGACCTGGAAAAAGAATTCCTATTATGTTTTTCTAATGGCTTGTTCTCTGAGATGTAGATACACATCTCTTGGCATATCACTTGGGGATACACTGAATTATGAAGTAATAAAATGGCTTAAGTGTTTTTTTGGTAATATAGCTTATATAATATGGAAATATAAAGTAAGTTACATTTTATATAGGAGGAGAAATTTTCCTTTTCTGGACATATTTCTCTGTAGGAGAAAATTTCCCTTTTCTGGACATATTTAATATTTTATATATGCTTACGCTTAAGATCTAAGTCTATTTAGATATAGGTAGATATTTTGGACAACTGTATTTGTTACTTACCCAGAAAGTTTTTGTTTTTGTTTTTTTGTTTTCATATATTTTTGTGTGGGTGGGTAGGGGTACTTTTACTACCACATCTCTGTTGTTTGACAGACTTCTTATCCTTCAAAACTCTACTCTGGTGTCACTTTTTAAATGAAACTTTTCCTGAGTCCCCAAATCCTTTAGTTCTGCGTTTAGTCTTTAAGCTTATGTAATTAAAAGTGTCACGCTGCATTGTAGCTTACTGTCCATCCCTACCATCTACCATAACCTCCTATGGACTTTAAGCACCTTCCTACCTAAGAGCTATGTTTACATTTCTGGTACCTTCTGTAGTGCATAGTATTTAGTAGGTTATCAATAAATATGCAGTAAACTGAACTGGCTCCAGATGTCATTTGATTCCATGTTTTCAGAGTACTGTTTCCCAGTCCATAGACCAGAAATACTTTATTGGAAAAGGGGATGGGAAGAAAGACATCCTGTATTATTTTGCTTGCTTGAGGTTTTTTCCCTATAGCTTTGCATACTGGGAAGCTAGATAACCAGCTTCTTAGAGAAATGTATGTAGAGTAAAAAGTTCGCTGTATTTTGTATGGCTAAGGTCACTGGTTGAAAGATATTTTGAATAGACAGTCCCAGACCTGTGATGGTTAATTTTACAATTTTTTGATGTTATGATGGTACGAAAGTGATATTCATTCAATAGAAACTGTACTTTAATTTTTTATTTTTTTTTCATACTTTGTCATGATACTGTGTAGAGGCAGCCACTCACGGCTGCCAGTCAGCCATGCTATATCACAAGGGTGAATAAACAGTACACCTAAAACCATTCTGTCTCCATATAACAATTTTTTCCACTTTCAGTACAGTATTCAATAAATTACATGAGATTTTCAATATTTTATTATAAAAGAGGCTTTGTGGTATTCTGTCCAAGTGTAGGCTAATATTCAGTGTTCTGAGCACATTAATTTAACTTAGGCTAGACTAAGCTACAGTGTTTAGTAGGTTATATATGTTACATTTTTAGCTTAACAATATTTTCAGCTTAGGATGGGTTTATCAGGGTGTAGCCATAAATTGAGGAAGATCTGTATCTTTATTTACACAGTAATATATACTTAAAATTGCTAAACCAGGAAATCCTATTAGATTTGGGCTTTTTGAAGTTAGAACCCCCCTGCCAATCTTTTTTACTTCTAATGCTTGGCCCAATGCTTAGGAGTTCTTCAGTTCAAATACCATTCTTCTTATGAAAATTAGGTAAGATGACTTAATGCAGTCTGAAACTTTTAAGCTCTGAAACTTAATTTTTCATGGTGGCTAATTCCAACTGAAATTGGTAACCTAACCATGGTCTTTATTGGTCTATCTAGTTTTCCAACATTTTGCAGGGTAAATGTTAATGTATTTGATTATTTATGCTGCCTATGCCACTCTGGGAGGTTTGGTCATAAAACATACTGTTTTACCCTTTGAGGGTTTGAATGAGAGATTGTACACCTGTTTTGTGTCTGTTTTTTGAGATGTAGAAATCAAAGCAGAGTAAATGATACTCCTGAATTGCAGTTAATGGAGGTGCTAACATCCGACTTAAGATTTTAAGAATCTTTTTTTATGTTTCATTTGATGTATATTTGCTAGAGACTTTTTAATGATTGAAAACTGAAGCTACAGAGAGAGGGTATATATTTTTTTAAAAGATAATTTGATCCAGCACTCAGGACACCGGTCTTTTCTCTGCTTTTACTGAATTGAAATGTCTTTACTTATATTGAAAGTAGATGAGAGTCACACTTAGTAATTTTTTACTTTGCCAAGGAATGATACAATAAGCAAGAGAAAATTATATGTCCTGACAATTTAGGTAACAATGAGTAGATTTGCTTTTTTCCAAACATATCAATATGCCATTTTTCCATTTATATATTTGGATGTTGAAACATAACTCCATTTTGTATCCACATCCTGACAGAATGTAATGATTGATTATGTAATACAATGTGTTTGGGAGAGGAACATTTGGTTTTGTGTCATATTTGGCAGGAATGTGTTTTTGTGTTACTTTTTACACTGTAAATTATGTTTATCATTCAAATTTTGTATTTTTCTGTTTGTAAAAGTTTTTCAGAGATTAGTATCATAACAGTATTCAATAATTAATTCCATCTAGAGGATCTGATTCCTTTTGACTTAATATTTATTGCTTACTATTTTAAAGAGTGGAGTGGTTTACAACTTGTAAAGTACTTTCATATACATTATCTCAAGTTTATTTTTATTTTCATTTTTTATAATCTCTATACCCAGTGTGGGGCTCAAACTCACAACCCCAAGATCAAGAGTTGTGTGCTCTTCCAACTGAACCAGCCAGGCGACCCCATTACCTCAATTTTACATGGTTGTCATGTTGATGTTCACTTTTTAAACTTTTTTTTTTTTTCTTTTCTTTTTGAGAGAGAGAGAGAGAGAGAAAGTGAGCGGGTGATGTACAGAGGGTGAGGGAGAGAATCTTAAGCAGGCTTCCCTCCCAGAGTGGAGCCTGGAGCCCAGAGCCCGGAGCCCGCAGTAGGGCTCCTCTATCCCACAACTGATCCCATGACTGTGAGTGCATGACCGTAGCCTAAATAAGAGTCTAGAAGCCCAACTGACTGAGCCACCCAGGCACCTCTTAAATAAGGTTGTATTTTACTATTAATGTAAAGATAGAAAAATCAAGCTGTTTTGATTAACATTAAAATTAGTAATTGGGTATTATAAAGACCCATTTTATTTTTAGACTGGACACAGCATCTACTGTATTTCTCAATGTAATGTTACTCTAATGTTATTCTAGCCAAATTTATCAAATTAAGTATGTATAAGTGGAAGGTTTATTTTTGTTTTTAATTGGTCATCTTGCAGATTCAGGGTAATGGTAGAAATTTGAAAGAGAAGTAGCAGGAAATTTTTTGTTTCAAGCTTGACTTTGGCAAAATAAAACAGCTTACGTTTTTAAGTATTATAATCATGTTTATCAAGAAATGCCAAAACTTTAAATAATACTGTGTTATAATAAGAGTAGTAATATTGTATCACATTGATGCCATATTTTATAAATTTATTTAATGCACATTTATTTTGCAGTGACATAATGTGCTGAGCAGATATGCCTTGAGCTTTGCCTTGATTTACTAGTGCACAAATTAGTGCTCTAGGGGTGTAGTTTTTTAATGTCTATTTTGAGAGAGAGAACACAAGGGAGGGGCAGAGAGAGAGAGAGGTAGAGAATCCCAACCAGGCTCTGTGCTGTAGGCACGGAGCTGGATGCGGGGCTCGAACCCACCAACCAGGAGGTTATACCTGAGCCGAAATCAAGAGTCAGACTCTTTAACCTAACTGACCCACCCAGGCGCCCCAGGGGTAGTTTTTATAATTTTATTTGAGTGAGCATGTCTGTCCGTAAGAGTAGAAAAAAAATTAGAGCCATAACTTTTCTAATCTGTGTCCACTTAAGAGCAATGTGGATATATTCATAGACTTGTCAAGCCAAACTTTGAGGTCTATAGCAAAACCATTAAATCTGGCAGCTGGAACAGCCTCCCAGGTGTTTAAATTTGATCTCAAATGTACTGTTTTTTTTAAGTTTATGTATTTTGAGAGAGAGATGATGCAAGCTGGTAAGGGGCAGAGAGAGAGGGAAATAGAGAATTGCAAGCAGGGTCCTCACTGTCAGAACTGGATGAGGGGCTTGAATGCAAGAACTGTGAGATCGTGACCCGAGCTGAAATCAAGAGTCAGACGCTTAATGGACTGAGGCATCCAGGAGCCCCATTTTTTGTTTGTTTGTTTGTTTGTTTATTTCTGAGGGGGGGGGAGAGAACAGCGGGGGAGGGGTAGAGAGAGGAAGATATAGAATCTGAAGCTGGCTCCAGGCTCAGAGCTGTTAGCTGAAAATAAGGGAAAGCCATTAAAATATTTAGGTGATTGGTTTCCCAGGCAGAAAGAACACAGGGCCCAAGATGGGGTCAAGTTTTGTTTGCTGGTAACCAGAAGTTTCATAAACAGTTACTTAGTGCCTTCAGCATAAATAGGGATAAACCCTAAAGGGAAAAAGATAATTAAGATAGTCCTTGTTTTTCAACCATGAAAAAATATTGTGGTGGACTGAGTAAATTTGTATTAAATTTTATAGAAAGCTATAGGAAAGAGGGATTATTTTTTATTAAGAGGCCATGATAATGTTTTCTGGATTAGGTGGAATCAGGAGTCTGTATATATTAGTGGGAAATTATAAAGGGGAACAAATTTTAAACTTTCTTTGTGTTTGCATAGAAAAATGCTTTAAGAGTTTTCAGTTTTGCAAAGTTGTACCTAGTATATTTTTCTTAGAAATTCATTAGTAATAATTTTCATGTTTAATCAGATTTCCTTGTATGGTTCAGTACACTGCTATGCACTCTTATGTGTGCTATTGAGTAATTCTTCAAGTTCATTTTTTGTGGTGCATGCTGTGGGTACAAGTTAGAATAGAGCAATCTTAGAGGGAATTAACGAGTTGATTACATGGAGGAGATAATTTGAATTGGGTTCTGAAGGGTATTTGAAGTTCACTAGGTGGGGGAGGGTACACAGCATTGCAAATTCAGAAAGCCTGGGTGAATATGTAGGATTTGGAGAATGGCACAGTAAGCTCAGGAGAAGTTGGGTGAAAGGAATGAACTTTGTACATGATGAGAAATAATTTACACATTTTTTTAAACAATGCTCTTGATAATCAAATTTGTGCTTCAGGGGGGAGTTTTAGGTTTCACAGTCAAATTATAATTAAAATTATGATTTGATGGTGTGAAATTTTTTAAGGAATATATTTTCTTTGGTAGAAAAATTGAGTATTTTGATTTCATATTGGCAGGATTTTTTATTAGGAACTGTATGACCGAATGGGGTGTCTGGGTGGCTCAGTTTGTTGGGCATCTTCATTTCTTTCGCTTAGGTCATGATCTCATTGCCATGAGATCGAGCCTGCCTGGGGCTCTACATTAGGCGTGGAGCCTACTTCAGATTCTCTCTGTCTCTCCCTCTGCCCCTCTCCCCAGCTTGCACAGGTTCTCTCTAAACTAAACTAAATAATTTAAATAATAAATAAATACATAAAAGGACTGTATGAAACTCTAAGTTTCTACCAGAGAAGTTTTTATACGTATAAGCCAAAAGTTAAAAGTTATACTGGATGAAATTTGTTATATTAGAGCAGGCAAAGTTTAAATGTTATTTGACATTATTTGCAGACATGAGATTTAACATTACTTAGATAAATTAGAATAAACCAAGACTTCTGAATTAGTGATATAATTATTCATAGGAGTGGGTACAGGTATCTCCTGCTTTTCAAAAGTTTACATTATGCCTCTTTGCTTTTATGAGATTACCAACATTGGTACCTGTTTTCCCTAACAGAAAGAAGAGGGGTTTTGCTTTATGAAAAAAGGTAGAAAATGAAAGTCTCATTTAGTGTTTGTTTTACAGTGAGTCTCTGAGTGCGTATTGGAGCAGCAAGGGGAACCCCAAGAAGTGTAGTTTCCTCTTAGGAACTAAATATCTCAGCATCATAGCCTCCATAGCTTTGAACTGTGTCCGTGGGCATCTTTGCTTTATCTTGATTTATTTTGTGCATTGGTTAGCAAGAAGTGTCCTAAGGTTTCTGCAAAGCCTGAGAAAAGTGTTTTTGGGAGTCTGTGGGAATGCTCAAAACATTTTCCATATTGGGGCACCTGGGTGGCTCAAGTTGGTTAAGTGTCCGACTTCTCAGGTCATGATTTCCCAGTTTGAGTTTAAGCCCCACATTAGGCTGTCATTGCAGAGCCCACTTTGGATCCTCTGTCTGCTTCTCTCTCTGCCTCTCCCTCCCCATCTCGTGCGTGTGTGCGTGTGGGCGCATGTTCCCCCCCCAAAAATAAACATGAAAAATTTTTTTTCCATAGAAATCAGTGGTAACTGCTTTACTTTACTGAAAGGTTTCATAGGAATGCTTTACTTTTGAATAGTGGAGAAACGTGTGTTATGTTACTACAAGTGCTTATTTCACAATGCTTAGATATGTGTACGTTTAATTAAAATATTATATGTGACATTTATGCACTCATTTAGGTTGTTAGCATTATTTATTAATTCTGCAGTGCAGGGGGAAAAAAGCGCCCAAATATGTGTTTTCAAATAGAAAGAATTCTCCAAGAATGCAGTTTGAGCAAATTAATACTTTGGTAGTATGCATTATGTGTCATTTTTTCCTAAGGGAGGTTAATGAATTTTCATTGTGACCTGTAGCTGCCCAAGTTGTCTAATTGTCTGTTGAGTTCATTTTTGGCTGAATAAGATGGAACTGATTATAACTACCATTAAAGAGAGTTAAATTGTGCTGGAATTTTACATGATCACCATTCTATCAGTTTTCATTAGTTCTGTGACTCATCCTCCCTACACTTCAGTTTTCTTATTTGAAAAATGTGGATAAATAGATTAGATGTAAGGAATAAAGGGTCCTGTGAGGTTTTTGTTTTGTTGTTGTTGTTGTTTTTGGTAGGGGGTTGCTATGTAAAGATGAGATTTTGTGGCAAATGAGAATTAGCCACAGTTTTTTCAGAGTGCATTATGCTTTTTGTATCAGATTTGTAAATGTAAACAAGGAAGATGCAGTTTTGTTCCTAAGAATCTATATGTTTTTTCCTGCCAGGAATTTTGCTTAGATGTGTTAAGTGTTTTGTGTAGTATTTTGAGTAACATAAATACATCTTAACATTGCTCTATCTGAAGCTGTTGGCATGGTGTATGGCATATAATAGGTAGGCATTTGGTAATTCTTTTGATAAATGGGTAGATCTGATGGAGAGAGCATTAGGTTAGGGCTCAGACTTGTGTCTACCACTTACAACCTGAATTATGTCGAGTTACCTATAGCAAGTTTCTTCTCTTTGCCTCAGTTTCTGTATCTTTAAAATGAATCAGCTATCTTAGAATCATGTAGAACATCTGACAGTAGATTTATAAAGGTATTGATTTATATCTCTTTTCCTTTTTGCAGAGTAAATATTCCAGAATCTTGGAGGAAATTCAGAGGGAATATTTAACACAGAAGTTACCGTTTATTTTTTGAAAGTTGATAAAGTCAGGTCATTTATTTACCTTTGTGTATATGCTCACCTTTAACAGAGTGATCATCTGTTGTATTGGAAAGACTACCACGCTTGGATTCAGAAAACGGGTTCCAGTCTGGGTTCCATGAATTTATTAGCTATGTGCTTGGACAAATCAATTAGTATTGAAGAGCCTCAGCTTTTTAGTCATTTATACAGTCTAATGTTGCTGATGAGAATTGAGATAAAGAAAGAGCATTTGGTTAATTGTACAGTAATGTTAAAGTATTATGGTGATGATTCCTGATTATTAATGGTTGTAACGCAGCTAGTAGTTTTAAGTTGTGTGATTCATTGATTCATTTTATTTTTCCTTGTGGTGCTACTGCATTCATGTGGTTTTCCCTTTGTTTTTATGTAATTAAATATCTGGCTTATTGGATTTTTGGGAGGAGGGAGTGTGGAGAGTGTTCATAGGAGGCCAGTTAATACTTGGATATTTTTGCATGTGGAAGTCCTGATTCTTTCTTTTTGTGAGTGTATATAGCAGGAAGTCTACCACATGTTCATTTCCTCTTCATTAAGGATGAAAGAGGCTGAATGTTCTTTGCGTTATTCCCATTGTTTGTAACTATTTGTGTGCTTTCTCTTTATTACTGTTAGTCCAACATTTTTATGATCATTGTGCCTATTTTCCCTGCAAATGAAATTCATTTGTAATTTACAGTTAGAGAATTGAGAATGTCAGGGCAGTAGTTTGAAACTATTGTATATTCTTTGTTTATGTAATGTGTGTGAATAACTTTTACTGTTTTTTTTCTCCCTTAAATCTCTAAGATCTCTTGGTTACTGAGCCCTTTTGAGGCATTAAATACCATATAAGGAAAGCAGTACTAAGTAGTTGCAATAGCAGAGTAAGGAAAGTGAATCACAGAATAATGAAATTTGGGAAATGATTGTTCTTTGAAGGGAAAGGCATTGCTTTTACTGTCACCCTTGTAAAATTGGAGTTAACTAAGAGTAGCTAGAGAATTCATTTTTCAGAATAGTCTATATATCCTAAAAGGTATGGTTGAATGGCTTTTATTTTTAATTATATATGCCAGCCTTAGCAAATACTATGTGTTGAAATTTCAAGACATGGCAAAGATACATATTTTTGATTCTACAAAACTAAATTGTCAGTTTTAACACTTTCAGAAATAGTTTTTTACTTCTGACTTATCAATTGGCTCAGAAAAAGAACAGATTCTCTTAATTTCTAACATTATTGTAATTAACATATTGAGAAATTGAACTTTATTTAATTTTATTTTGAGAGAGAAGGTGCAGGTGAGCAAGGGGCGGAGAGGGGTGGGGGTGGAAAGGGAAAGAGAGAGGGAATCCTAGGAGGGACAGAGGGCTGGGGGAGGAAGAGCAAAGCGGGCTCACCCAAAGCAGGGCTGGAGCTCACCTGATGTGGGAGTTGAACTCCCAAAGTTTGAGATCATGACCTGAGCTGAAGTCAGGTACTTAATGACTGAGCCACCCAGGCACTTTTGAGATGTTGAATGGTTTTTTAAAGAGAAGACTTTTGTAATAGAAATGACTTCCTTTTTTTTTTAATTTAACTTTTTTTTAATGTTTATTTTTGAGAGAGTGACCCGGGGAAAGGCAGAGAGAGGTGGGGACAAAGGATCTGAAGTGGGCTCTGCACTGTTGGAGTCGCGTTTTTGTAGGGCTTAAACTCACGAACTGTAAGATCCTGTCTCAGCTGAAGTCAGATGCTCAACCGACTGAGCCATCCAGGTGCCCAAAATGATTTCCTTGTAAGTTACCTATTTTATAAGTTCAGATTCTTGAATATAGATGTACATTATTGCAGCATACCAAGGAAATAATACTATTATTTGTTTTAAATTTTTGTGTGAGGCAAATATATTATGCGGTCACATGCTTAAAGCCTATGGTATAGAGTAATAATGGCAATACCTAAAGGAAAGTGGAAAAGAAAGATGAAAAAGAAGAAAATAAAAATTACTTCGTAATTTTGCACACTAGAGAACATTTAACTTGGGCAAACTTTATTTTCGGTGTATATGTGTGTAAAACACTGGCCTGTTTTGTATTTTTCCTTGAGTACTAAAGTGATACAGGGTGAGTGAAAAAATGTAGAAAATGCTGGAAAGTATAAAAAAAGATGGAGAATATTTATTTAGGGACAACTACTGTTCTCATTTTTGTGATAGAGAAATTGGGCTACACTTACTGATTTATAACTGCGTCTTTAAAAACAAAAACAAAAACTTGAATCGTAAGCATTTTCCAGCATCATTCAATATTTATCCAAAACATGATTGCTAATGGCCAGTGCATAACTGATTTAATTCCTTATTATTGAACATTTAATTTTATTTTGATTTTTCACTTTTGTAAATAGCACTTTGGTGAACATTTTTGTACCAGAATTTTTGTTTGCACATTTTATTTCAGTGTTTCAAATGTTTACTTATTTTGACAGAGAGAGAGAGAGTGGGAGGGTCTGAGAAAGAGGGAGAGAGAGAGAGAATCCCAAACTGGCTCAATGTTAGTGCAGAGCCTGAGGAGAGGCTCAGACCCAGGAAATGTGAGGTCATGGCCTGAGCCAAAATCAAGATTCGGATGCTTAACCAGTTGAGCCAGCCAGGCGCCCCTGTTTGCACATTTCAATATTTCTTTAGAAAATGTTTATAGAAGTACAGATACTATTTTAAAGTATTAGAGGTAGCTCCATTACTTGAAATTTACTTTCTAAGCTTCATTATCCTCTCCTGTGAAATAGGTGTAATATTGAAACCTAACCTCGTAGAATTGTTAGGAGTGAATGACAGTATCTGTATAGCAGTCAGCTATACCCTTTTGTAAGCAGGCTCCTCTTCCTGTGGCACTTATCATATAGTCATTATTTTAACAATTTTGTCTTTCATTCCACCACTAGATCATGAGTAAGGGTTGAGTCAGCTTTGCTCACTGATACGTATTTGAAACCTTGAGTAGGGCCTGACAGATAAATTGTTGACTGTCTGAAAGGCTATTTTCCAAAGCTTTTAATATTACTTTTTTTTCTTACAGCAGTGTTGTGCCAGTTTGCATTCTTACCAGCTATGTGTGAATTGTCTTTTTAATTTTTTTGTTAATGACATGGTTGTATAAATTTGAAGGTATAAACTTAGAATTTTAAAAATCTGTATTTTTTTTTGTTTTTACAAAGTGGTTTACATGTTTTCTGTTCATAATTTTCATTCTCAATGCTAAGAATAAAAATAAGTAAAAAAAATAAAGGGTTATAATCCTGTTTTTGGTCCTCTCCCATGCATCCATTTTATATAACCTGGGGGGAAGGCAAATCATATTTAATACCACACAAATATGAAGTGAAGTTAACATACTGAAGTTCTATACCAAAATTGACCACAAAGTGGTTTAAACTGGATAAACTAATAATGTAAAAGTTTAAGAGGATTTTTGCTTAATTTAATATGCTTTATCAACAGTAAAAATGTAGCTATAAGATGTTATGTTAAATGCAAAAATAAGATTGTATTTTTACCATTAAGCTTATTTTCTCTGGAGGGCTTCAATTTGATATCTATGGGTGAATTTGAAAAGAACAAGTGGTTTGATAGTGGGAGTTATATAGAGTAACATTTAAGTACTATATTAGATATTTTCTGTATGTTACTCATTCTATTTATTCATTTGGGAAATATTTATCTATTATGTACCAGGCACTGTTCTAAGAGAATATAGAGTGGAGGCGCCTGGGTGGCTCATTCAGTTAAGAGTCTCTGACTCTTGATTTCAGGGTCTGAGTTCAAGTCCTTGTTGGGCTCTGTGCTGGGCATGAAGCCTACTTTAAAAAAAAAAATAAGGGGTGCCTGGGTGGCTTAGTCTGTTAGCGTCTGACTCTTGATTTTGGCTCAGGTCATGGTCTCATGGTTCGTGGGATTGTGCTCCATGCTCTGTGCTGACAGTACTGAGCCTGCTTAGGATTCTCTCTCTCCCTTTCTCTCTGCCCCTACCCTGCTCACACATTCTTTCTCTCTCAAAATAAATAAACTTAAAAAAAAAAAAGGATACAGTGTACAAAATAAAAGACAAAACATGGTGTGACAGATGGTGTTGGGGTGTGGAGAAAAAGAGACTAAGGGAGTATGAAGTATGTATGGGATGCAGATTCAAATTGGCTGGTCTTGGAAGTCCTCCCCTAGAAGGTGGCTGAACCTGTGGTGAGGGAGCAGTCCTCTGCATATCGAAGAGAAAGAGGTTCCAGGAAGGAACAACAACCAAGAGCAAATGCCCTGAAAAAGGATGTCTTACAATTTGATGTCTTATGATTGAAAAGTTACAAGGAAGTCTATGTGGCTGGAGTGCAGTAGGAAAGGGGAAGAATGGTAGGTAGGTGAGTGCAGAGGAGTTAGGGAGAGAGGCAAGTGAGGAAAGATTTTTCTGTAAGCCATCAAAAGGACTTTAGCTTTTACTCTGAGTAAAATGATCTTCTGTATAATCTTCATAATTGGTATATAGTTGGTTGAATTCTACCCATTTTACAGTGGAATAAATAAAGGTTCTGTAGTGTAGCATATAGTTAACTTCTTCAAGGTCATGTAGCTCATGTAGCTAATGAGTCGCAGAACTAAGATATGGATTTAGGTCTTTGACTTCAAAGTTTATGGCTGTTGCATTACACTATCATTCTTGCCCTAGCATACTTTTAGAGGCTTTCACTTTTTTATTTCTTTTTTTTTTTACGCTCCTTAAGCCAGGATTGATAGTGTGGATCCAGGGTGAATGTCCATGCATGTGTGTGTGACTCAGAAAACAGTTCCTTTACTGTAAAATATATTCAGATGCTTTATATTATATTGCAAATCATGTCTTTAAATATGCTAGTTTTAAAATAACACTGTAATGATTTCATGGGCCACAGTTGGAGTCCATAGTTTGAAAATCACTGCACTGTTTTCCTAAAATGCCAGAGGTTCCAAATTTATCCAAGGCATTGAATTATGCTGAGTGGTTGCTTTGATCCCTTAAGGACAATCCTTATATCCATAGAACTAGCTCTTAGGTTGGGAAGCAAGGTGTAATGCAGTTAGTATATTGTAAAAACATATGTATAACATTTGAAAATTCATGTATGATTTCAGTTTTCTTGCTGAAAACTACAACTTAGTAAGGAAACTTTAGATGACTGAATTAATCTTGTATTAGGAGGACAGGGCAATTAAGACTAACAAGCTAATGCTGCTATTACTATTACTATTGATTTCTGTTGAATGTTTATTTTACTAAGTTTATTTACTTATTTGTATATTTATCTATGCTCGAAATTTTTATTTATTTAAAAAAATTTTTTAATGTTTATTTTTGAGAGAGAGAGACAGAGAGTGACAGAGCGTGTGCGTGGGGGAGGGGCGGAGAGAGCGGGAAACACAGGATCCAAAGCAGGCTCCAGGCTCTGAGCTGTCAGCATACAGCCAGACACGGGGCTCAAACCCACAAGCTGTGAGATCATGACCTGAGCCAAAGTCGGCCGCTTAATTGACTGAGCCACCCAGGCACCCCTATTTATTTATTTTGAAAGTATTTTCTCCACCCAAAATGGGGCTTGAAACTCAAAACCCCAAGATCAGGAGTCACATGCTTTACTGGCTGAGCCAGCCAGGTGCCCCAATACTGTTTTTTTTTTTTTTTAAGCAATTTAATATGTTAACTTAAATATTTTAGGAAGTTTTAAAAAATACATACATCTTCTATTAAAATTTTCTTTCTCTGGGCAAGGCCCTTGATCATTTGGTATCTATAGGAATAAGTATCACTTTTCTAAGTGCTTTATTACTATTTTAATTTTTAAGTCAGCTTTCTTAAGGAAACTTGCGCATAAAATAAGACATCCATTTAAGTGCCCTTTGCAATGAGTTTTGATAAACTCATATACCTGTGTAACAATCAATCACTGCAATCCAAATAAAAACATTCGCATCACATCCAAAGTTCACTGTTCTAGGCAGTCCTCATTCGTGGCCATAGGCAACCACCAGTCTGTTTTCTGTCATTAGAGCTTAGAATATTTTTTTAGAGGTTCATACAAATGGAATTGTGCAGTATGCATTTTTTTTGTGTCTGAAATCTTTTGCTCAAAATAACATTCTTAATTCATCAGTATTGTTTCATGTGTTAATCATTTATTTCTATTGGGTAGTATTTTGTTGTGCTATTCTAACAGGTGTCTAAAACATATTCGTTTAATGAATGCATATTTGGCCCAATAATATCCCTCCCTCCACAATTTTGCTGCATTTCTTTCTCTATCATGAGGATGCTAAAATCTCTTCTAGCATTGTGTGCATATGTTGCTAGACTTAAATTTGTGTATACATATGTAAAGGGATGATTTAATAGTGAAAAATATTCAAGGTTTAGAGCTAAATGACCTTGACATGAATCCTTTTGCCACCCTATATGTTATAGGCAAGTTACTTAATTTTTCTGAAGCTTAGTTTTCTCTTTTCTAAAATGAAGGCAACTATATTTAGATGCAGTTGTTGAAGTATTAAAGAAGTATGTAAATATTGTGAGTAAAGCAAATATATTAGGCCTTTAAAAATGGTAATGTAACTTAGTAGTGATTTTTTTGGGTGCTGGTGTCTAGTGTCTGCTTTTTATCTACTGACAAAATCATGCCTACATACAGGGCTGTAGTTTTTTATTTTTTATTATTATTCATTAGTGGTTTGAAGAAACACATGTTTATGCCTATTAAAAATTTCATCTAGTGAAATTGATTACTTTTAGGTCACGATTAGCTTACTTTTAGGTCACAAAATTGTAGGTTTCTGCTAATTAAAATTATAATTAGATAATTCATAAACTTTTTTTACAGTTTGAAAGGCTTAGTGAAATATAAAGATGAAAAAAAACAGCAATCATTCTGATTCTTCATTATTGGAGACCAATTATTTCAAAGAGTAAAATGCTAGTGGGGAGAAAGCAACCAGGAAACATCTATCTGAGTCACGTTCTGTAGTTGTTTTCCATATACCATTTATTCATTCAGCAAACTTTAATTTAATGCCTACTAGGTATCTAGGACAAGCCTCACTGTGGGCTTTTAAAATTAATGCCTTTAAAAAAAAATCCCCTATCAGGCTGTGCCTGGTATTTAAGTACTACATAAATGTTTGTATATTTGTTGAATGCATTAATATTTTTATTTGGCCTTGGAGTAGAAGAGAATTAATGTGGTTTTTAGAAGATTAAATCAGTAATGTGTGCTTGTGACCAGGAGATTTTTAACTTACCTAAGTAACTAAAAGGTTACTAAAATTTATATTTTGACCATAAACACTGATATGGCTTAGTGGCTTCTGATTATGCTTGTATCAAATTAGACTTGACTTTTGGAAAGAAAAAATTAAAATGCTGGAGGAACAATTAGGCTTTATTATGCTTATGTATGGTATATATAGAAAATTTAGAATAAGGATACTAAATTTTGAAGGGTATCTTTTGGCAGTTTATTTTTCACTACAAAAACTTACTGTATGCCAGTATGTTACATTTTTTTCTTAAATTTTACAGGTTAAGTCTAATTGATTTATTGTCTTATTGATAGCTGGTTAAACCAAACATGCTGTTGTAACCATGCATTCAGTAGGAAAAGTTACTAGGTGAAACAGAAGAAAGAATGGCCAATTCTGAAAATATATAATGTATAAGAAAAGGAAGATAGAACTTAGTAGGACAAGTAGAAAGGGGTGATTAAGTGGCATTGTAAGTGATGATGAAAGTGGGACAGATAGTAAATTGTGCTTTTGAAATAAAAAAAAAAAAAGTTAAATAAGATCCTTAAAAACTAGTATTTAGGGGCACCTGGGTGGCTCAGTTGGTTGAGCATCTGACTCTTGGTATCTGCTTAGGTCATGATTTTGTGGTTTTGTGGGTTTGAGCCCCACATCAGGCTCTGTGCTGACTGTATGGAGTCTGCTAGGGATTCATTCATTCTCCCTCTCCCCGCCCCTCCCCTTGCTTCCCCTCCACTCCTGTCCCCCCCCCTCGCTCTCTCGCCCCCCCCCCGCCGTCTCCCTCTCCCCCCCATGCTGTTTCTGTCTCACTATAAACAAACTTAAAAACTAATATTTAGTTTTTAGGCATTCAGATAGACTAGAAACATTTTTCTAAGTATTTTATTTTTTTATTTTAGAGAGAGAGCGAGAGGGGGCATGCATGCCCGCACGAACTGGTGAGAGGGGCAGAGGGAGAGAGAGAGAGAATCTTATGCAGGTTCCACACTCAGCACTGACATGGGGTTTGATCCCATGACCCTGGGACCATGACCCAAGCCAAAACCAAGAGTCACCCCCAACCAACTGAGCCACCCAGGTGCCCCTAGAAACATTTTCATTTAGGCTTGTGGTTCTTAATCCTGAGTGCTTTAGACCTCAAGAGGTCACTTGAAGATAGGGGGTGCATTTGTTATTTCAGTATTTCAAAGAAAGCAAATCTAATGAAAAACTTTAATTTACGTTGAGACTGAACAGTCTAATTAAAATTACTGTTCTTGGATTTTCATAAAAACATCAGTTTTTGGAAATAGCAATCATCTCCTGTAGAGTTGCTTGTTGGTAGTTACATGTGTCTAAAAAGATAGAAAAACTATTTTATTTAATAAAAGTATAAATAGAAAAATATTTTTGAGTTCTTGTTGAACATGTGTACATTTATATATATATATATATATATATAAATATATAATTGAAATAACATCTAATCCTTCCACTAGCATATCAATTTTAATTTCATAAAGGTAATTACTGATTACTTTTATCTGGCGCTGTACCTGTTGCCATTCTTCACTGCAGTATCATGTTACCCTCCATCTGGCTTAGCATTTTTCAGTGTCATAGATCATTTGTGTTAATTATTTGTTAGGTAGATGAAAATTCCATGAGAACAGGTACTTTGCCTGCCTTATATTTTTCTTAGTATCTTGTCTGTGTATCTATCTACCTAGAAGTGTTACATTTGCACCAGCCAGGTATGAGGAATCTCGTTTTTCTGCTTCCTCTCCAGTACTTCTTACTATGAATGTAGGCAGTTCTAATGAGTTTGATCTCATTGTGGTTTTAATTTGGATTTCCCTATTGACTAATGGAAATGTTTCTCATTGTTAAAAAATCTCATTGGGATTTTGATTGGTATTATATTAATTGATCAATAAATTTGGGGAGAGTTGACGTCTTAATTATATTAGGTTTCCCAATCCTTAGACTTAGTATATCTCCCCATTTATCTTTGATTTGACTCCTCAGTGTTTTTGTTTTAAGTGTACAGATCCTGCACATATTTTGTTAGATTTATAAATACGTATCTCATATTTATACTTAATATCATATTTGGAGAAATTATTTGGAGCTATATTGGCTTTTCTTACTAGAATATAGAAGTGGGATTTTTTTTTCATACATTGATCTTGTTTGTGACCTTGTAAAGTATAGTAGCAGCTTTTTTGTAGATTGTTTTGCATATTTTACTCAGGTAATCCATGTCATCCTCAAATAGGTAAGATTTCCTGTTTGTCTTTCCAATCTATGCCTTTTGTTTGTTTTCTTGCATTATTGCACTGCCTGGGTTAATTTTGTCTTATTTGCAATCTTAAAGTATGAAAGAATTCAGTTTTTCACCATTAAGTATAATGATAGGTGTAAGTTTGTCAAATTAAGGAATTTCTGTTCTATTCCTGGTACACAGAAAGTTTCATGATGAATGGATGTTGAATTTTGCCAAATAATTTTTCTGTGTCAGTTGATATGATCACTTGATTTTTTAGTCTATTAATATGGTAGATTGTAGTGGTTGACACTCTATCAGGTTTGTTGTTAAAACTCACATACCGTACTATATAAAAATTCAGTGGTTCTTAGTTTAGTCACAGAGCTTCACAACCATTACCATAGTCAATTTGAGAAAATTTATCACCCCAGAAAGAAATATTACACCCTTTAGCAGGCCCTCTCCATTTCCTTCTGATCCCCACCCTCACCCAGCGTTAAGCAACCCTGGATCTACTTATTTTCTTTACTTTTGCTCGTGCTGAACATTTCATATAAGTGGAATATGTGTTTTTTCATGACTGGCTTCTTTCACTTGGCATAATGTTTTCAAAGATTGTACAAGTTGAAGCATTTGTCTGTATTTTATTCCTTTTATTGCTGAAAAATATTCCATCGTGTGGATATATATTTTATTTATGCATTTATCAGTTGATGGACATCTGGGTTTCTGCTTTTTGGCTGTTTTGAATATGATACTATGGACATTTCTGTACAAGTTTTTGTGTGGCTGTGTATTTTCATTTTTTTGGTTACATACATGGTGGAATTGTGTGGTCATATGATAACACTAGGTTTATTTAACCTCTTGAATTGATGACTGTTGTGGAGAGCAGCCCTACCATTTTACATCTCCACCAGCAGAATGTGAGAGTTTCAGTTTCTCCAGATCCTGGCCAACTCTTGTTATTGTTTGGTCTGTACTGTGTCTGATGTGGTTTCTCATTGTGGTTTTCATTTACATTATCCTGGTGATTAATTACCTTAACATTTTTGAGTGTACATATTTGGTCACTTCTTTGGAGAAATAGCTGATCAGATCCTTATTCTATGTCTATTTTTAGTTTGTCTTTTTATTAATGAGTTGTAAGATTTTTTTATATATTTTAGATACAAATTCCTAATTGGATATGCAGGTTTCAAATATTTGTTCCCATTCTCTGGGTTTTCTTTTCACTTCATCATTTGCAGCACAAAAAAATTTAATTTTGATGATATTCAGCTTATTATTTTGTCAGTGCATATGCTTTTGCTGTCATGTTGAAGAAGGCACTGCCTAACATAAGGTCATGAAGATTTGCTTCTTTGTTTTTTAAGGGTTTTATAGTTTCGGCTCATAGGCTTATGCTGTGAGTCATTTGAGTTAACTTTTGTGTATGGTGTGAAGAAAGGGGTCCAGCTTGATTTTTTAAACTAATTAATTAATTTATTTTCATTTCTTATTTATTGTTTATTTTTCTTTAAAAAATTTTTTTAATGTTTATTTTTGAGAGAGAGAGACACACACAGAGTGTGAGCAGGGGCAGGTCAGAGAGAGAGAGAGAGACACAGAATCCGAAGCAGGCTCCAGGCTCCCAGCTGTCAGCACAGAGCCCGACGTGAGTCTCGAACCCACGAACTGTGAGATCATGACCTGAGCCGAAGTCGGCCGCTTAACCAACGGAGCCACCCAGGCGCCCCGTATTGTTTATTTTTCAATTTACATCCAAGTTAGTTAGCATGTAGTGCATAATGATTTCAGGAGTAGATTCCAGTGATCCATCTCCTAACTATAACACCCAGTGCTCATCCCAATAAGTGTCTTCCTTAATGTCCCTTATGCATTTAGCCCATCCCTGCACCCACAACCCCTCTGGCAGCCCTCTGTTTTTTGTATTTAAGAGTCTCTGATGTTTTGTCTCCCTCTTTGTTTTTATATTATTTTTGCTTCCCTTCCCTTATGTTCATCTGTTTTGTATTTTAAATTCCTCATATCAGTGAAGTATTTATATTTGTATTTTCTAATTTCACTTAGGATAATACTCTGTTCCATCCACGAAGTTGCAAATGGCAAGCTTTCATTCTTTTTGATTGCCGGGTAATACTCTATTGTGTGTATATATATACCACATTTGCTCTATCCATTCATCCATTGATGGACATTTGGATTCTTTGCATATTTTGACTGTTGTCGATAGCTCTGCTATAAACATTGGGGTGCATGTGCCCCTTTGAAACAACACACCTGTATCCCTTGGATAAATACCTTAGTAGTGCAATTGCTGGGTTATAGGGTAGTTCTATTTTTAGTTCTGTTTTCCAGAGTGGCTACACCAGTTTACATTCCCACCAGTATTGCAAAAGGGTTCCTTTTTCTCTGCATCCTCGCCAACATCTGTTGCCTGAGTTGTAATGTTAGCCATTCTGACGGGTATGAGGTGGTATCTCATTGTGGTTTTGATTTGTATTTTCCTGATAATGAGTGATGTTGAGCATTTTTTCATGTGTCTGTTAGTCACCTGGATATCTTTGGAAAAGTGTCTATGTCTTCTGCCCATTCCTTCACTAAATTGTTTTTTGGGTGTTGAGTTTGATAAGTTCTTTATAGATTTTGGATACTAATCCTTTATCTGATACATCATTTACAGATATCTCCTCCCATTCCGTTGGTTGCCTTTTAGTTTTGCTGATTGTTTCCTTTGCAGTGCCGAAGGTTTTTATTTTGGTGAGGTCCCGGTAGTTCATTTTTGCTTTTGTTCCCTTGCTTCTGGAGACATGTTGAGTAAGAAGTTGCTGCACCTGAGGTCAAAGAGGTTTTTGCCTGTTTTCTCTAGGATTTTGATGGCTTCCTGTCTTATGTTTAGGTCTTTCATTCATTTTGAGTTTATTTTTGTGTATGGTGTAAGAAAGTGGTCCAGGTTCACTTTTCTACATGTCACTGTCCAGTTTCCCCAGCACCATTTGCTGAAGAGACTGTCTTTATTCCATTGGATATTGTTTCCTGCTCTGTCAAAGATGAGTTGGCCATACGTTTGTAGGTCCATTTCTGGGTTCTTTATTCTGCTCTGTTGATCTGAGTGTGTGTTTTTGTGTCAGTACCATACTGTCTTGATTACGGCTTTGTAATACAGCTTGAAGTCCAGGATTGTGATGCCTCCAGTTTTGGTTTTCTCTTTCAGTATTGCTTTGGCTATTCAGGGTCTTTTCTGGTTCCATACAAATGTTAGGATTGTTTGTTCTAGCTCTGTGAAGAATGCTTGTGTTATTTTGATAGGGATTGCATTGAATATGTAGATTGCTTTGGGTAGTATCAACATCTTAACAATATTTGTTCTTCCAGTTCATGAGCTTGATTCTTTTACGTGTAGATACTCAGTTGTCCCAGCACTGTTTGTTGAAAAGACTATACTTTCCCTGTTGAATTATCTTGATATCCTGTCTAAAATGAAATGACTGTAAAACATGAGAGGTTATTTCTAGACTCTCGATTTTATTTTGTTGATCTGTATGTTTATCATTATGTTGATTTGTCTTGATTACAATGAAATTTTCAAAACAGTTTGAATTCTCTTTGTTCTTCTTTATCAAGATTATTTTTGTTAGCCTGAGTGCCTTAAATTTCCATGTGAATTTTAGGATTAGTTTGTCTATTTCTTAATAGAATCCTGGTGGAACTTTGGTAGGGATTGTGTTGAATCAGTAGATCAGTTTAGGGAGTACTGCCTGTCTTCTGATCTATAAACACAGAATGTGTTTCCATTTATAAAAGAGTTCATTTTTAGTTTCTTTCAGCAATGTTTTCTAGTTTTCAGAATAAAAATTTTGTAGTTTTTTGACTAAATTTGTAGCTAAATATTTTATTCTCTTGATGCTTCATAAATGGAACTGTTTCCTTCCTTTTTCTTTTTTTCTTTTTTTAAAGTAAGCTCTAGGCCCAATGTGGAGCTTGAACTCAAGACCCCCAGATCAAGAGTAGCATGTTCCACTGACTGAGCTAGTCAGACGACCCAAATGTTTTTCTTAATTTCATTTTGATTGTTCATTATTAGTATATAGAAGTGTAGTTGTCTTTTTACATATTTGTTTTGTACCCTGCAACCTTGCTAAACTTTTATTAAGCTAACATAAAATGTTATTAAAATCTAAGCTACTTTTGAGTGCGAACATATGGTATCTGTCCTTCTCCGCCTGACTTATTTCGCTGAGCATGACACCCTCGAGGTCCATCCACTTTGCTACAAATGGCCAGATTTCATTCTTTCTCATTGCCATGTAGTATTCTATTGTATAGATGAACCACATCTTCCTAATCCATTCATCAGTTGATGGACATTTAGGCTCTTTCCATGATTTGGCTATTGTTGAAAGTGCCGCTACGAACATTGGGGTACAAGTGCCCCTATGCATCAGCACTTCTGTATCCCTTGGGTAAATCCCCAGCAGTGCTATTGCTGGGTCATACGGGAGTTTTATTGAT
>CM053571.1:44517008-44635801 GCA_028646485.1 Cryptoprocta ferox | reverse complement strand
AGAGTTAGGGAGAGGGAGGGAGAAAAAAAACACGAGAGACTCTTGATTCCTGAAAACAAACTGAGGGGGGAAG
This sequence comes from Cryptoprocta ferox, assembly GCA_028646485.1. NCBI lineage: Eukaryota > Metazoa > Chordata > Mammalia > Carnivora > Eupleridae > Cryptoprocta > Cryptoprocta ferox. The sequence continues at coordinate 44,635,728 of CM053571.1, read as the reverse complement.
GGGAAGGGGAAAAGGTAAAGCGGGGTGATGGTCTTGGTGGAGGTCACTTGTGGGGAAGAGCACTGGGTGTTATATGGAAACCAACCTGACAATAAACTATAAAGTTTAAAAAAAAAAAAAAAGAAAGAAAGAAGCTTGATGAAATAGAAAAAAAGGGAAAGAAAATTAAAAAAGAGAATAAAAAATAGGAAAAAGTTTAAAAATTTAATATATATATGCAATAAAATAGAGCAAGATGAAATGGAAAAAGTGAAAAAGAATTTTAAAAATTATAAATAATAAACACAGTAAAAAGAATTTTAAAAAATTTTAAAACAATAAAAAATAAAAATAAAAAAAAAATCTAAGCTACTTTTAAATTAGTACAAAATAAGTTTTTTCGTAGCCTTTTTCGGATGTTCTATATACAAGATCATGACATCTGCAAGTAGAGATAGTTTTCTTCATTTCTGCCTGGATGCTTTTTATTTTATTTTCTTACGTAATTACCCTGGCTACAACCTTTAGTAAGTACAGTGTTGAATAGAAGTATCAAGAGTCGACAGCCTTACTGTAGTTTTTTCCTAGATATCAGTTTGAGGAAGTTTCTTTCTAGTTTTAGTTTGTTGAGTGCTTTTATCATGAAAGGCTATTGGGATTTTTTCGTAATGATTTTTCTACATCTATTGAGGTGATCATGTGGTTTTTATCTTTTAACAATATAGTGTATTGCATCATTTGATGTTTGGCTGTTGAACAAGTCTTGAATACCTGGGATAAATCCTCCTTGATCATGGTGTGTAATTCCTTTTATATATTGCTAGATTTGATATTCTGTCAGTGTGTTTTTTTCATAAGAGTTATTAGTATGTGGTTTCATTTCTTATGATGTCTTTGGTGTTACCAGAATAAATAATAGTCTCGTACGATGAATTGGGAAGTCTTCCATCTGCTTTAATTTTATGCTTTGGAAGATTTTGTGAAGAATTGTTATTAATTTTTCTTTAAATGTTTGGTAGAATTTACCAATGAAGCCATTTGGGCCTGGGGTTTTCTCTTTGGGAAGTTTTAAAATTACTAATTCAGTCTCTTCACTTGTTATAGGTCTCTTCAGATTTCTTGAGGTCATTTTAGTAGTTTGTGACTTTCTAGAACTATGTCCATTTCCTCTAGTTATTTAATTTGTTAGCACATAGTTCATGTTAATCCTTTATAATCCTTTCTATATCTGTGAGGTTGGAATTGTGCCCTTTTTCATTCTTGATTTTAGTACTTTGAGTCTTCTCTTTTTCTTGCTAGTTTTAGCTCAATTTGTCAGTTTTGTTTATCTTTTTAGAAAATCAACTTTGGTTCTTCCGGTTTTTTCCTTTGTCTGTCTTTTCTGTATTTCACTTATTTATGAACCCGTCTATATTATTTTCTTTCTTCTGTTTGCTTTTGGTGTAGTTTATTCATTTTCTAAAAATGTATTAAAGTAGAAGGTTAGGTTATTGATTCAATTAATCTCTTTTTAAATGTAGGTGTTTTACACCACAGCTATAAATGTCCCTTTACTGCTTTCACTGCACTCCATAAATTTTGGTATCTCTTACTTTTGTCATCATTCTTCCCAAATTTTTTTCTAGTTTTCCTTGTGATTTTTTTTTCTATGCTCACTGTTTATTTAAAGTGTTGTTTAGGGGTGCCTGGGTGGCTCTATTGGTTAACTGTCTGACTCTTGATCTCAGCGCAGGTCTTGATCTCAGGGTTATGAGTTCAAGCCCTTTGTTGAGCTCTGCACTGGGTGTGAATCCTGATTTTAAAAATAAGTTTAATTTCCACTACTTCTCTTGTTCTTTCAGTTCTTGCTTCATTTATTCGGGGGCCCTCTTAGGCTCATATGTTTATAATTTTATTTTCTTGATGGTTGACCCATTTATGATAGGAAAATGTTTCTCTTTATCTCTAAAAATATTTTAAAGTCTGTTTTATGTGATATGGTTTATTTAATCTATTATATATGATATATTTTATGTGAAATGTATGAAATAGCAACTATATGCTATTTCGTGATATTTATTTTAATGTCTATTGAATGACCCCATATTGACAGCTGCTATTTACTGAATACAGTTTACTGTGGGCAGTACATTATGCTAAGCTTTATATGAGTATTATCTCATTTAGTTGTCCCAACAGTCAAATGAAGTTATTTATTTACTCTCTTAGTCTACAGATTTCAGGAACTGGGATTTGGAAAAGATGAATAATCTCCCCCAATTTTCCCACTTAGTGGAAAAGCCAGCATTCACATCCAGAAGGTTTATCAGATTCTGTGGGGTCTTCTAAGGTTTCTAAGAGAGTTATGGACTGTTCTTGTAGTTCAAAAGAGAAAAGAGTAGGTTGATAGATCACATTATTTTTCCATCTGCTCTCCATTCCACACCTTTTGACATGTGAGTGTACAGTACCAACCATGATAGATGGAGTATATTTTTTGGCTTCCTTGATGTTGAGTTTGGCCATGTGATTTGCTTTGGCCAAAGAAATGTTAGTGGGTGGCAAGTGAGCATAGGCTTTATTTTATTTTTTCATTTAAAAGAAGTCTTCTATTTAAACTAAAAACAAAAAACAAAAACAGTTCACCCACAGAGTTAGCATAAACTTTAAATCCATTGGTAGAAGTGGGCATGTTCTTTGTGCTCTGACTTTTTCCCTCCAGAAGACCATTAGGAAACCACTGGTGGAAGAGAATGAGATACAAATGGAGTAGCTCTAATCCAACCAACAATTTGATGCCAGCCTATGTGAGGTCAGTCTAACGACCCACAAATACCAAAGCAAGAAACTAATACTTTTGTTACGTCACTGAGTTTTAGAATTTTTTATCAAGCAGCGTATTTTGGGAAATAGCTGATGAATACAGTTAAAGTAGCTTTAGAGACATAAAATATAGTAAGAACATTTTCTTTCACTGAATACTAAAAAAGAGCCTCTGTCATTTAGATACACAGGAGTTAAGAGTTTGTTGATGGTAACTATGTTATTCTAGATTGGTTAATTGGGGAACTCTAGAAAATTTTTTCCCCATGATTGCCTAATGAAGAGCCATTTTTCTAGAGTCCTTTCTTGTAGACTCAGATGTGGTAAGAGAATGAACTAGAAATATTCTTAAATCGCTTAAAATCCTGCAGATTTTGTTGGCCTGTAACAATAAAAAAGTTTAAAAGTTTTTGAAAACACAATACTTTTATTTTTCTTATGTTACTCATTGCACATCAGGTTAAGTGTATGCTTAATTCCCTTTATCTATTTCACCTCTTCCTCCACTAGTCTCCCCACTGGCAACCACCAGTTTGTTTTCTGTACTTAAGAGTCTGGCTTTTTTGGTCTCTCTTTGTTAATTCTTTGAATTTCTTAAATTCCACATGAGTGAAATTCTATGGTGTTTGTGTTTCTCTGACTTATTTCACTTAGCATTATACTCTCTAGATCCATCCATGTTGCAAATGGTATGGTGTTGTTTTTAATAGCTGAATAGAATTTCATTGTATATGTATACATCTTTATACATTTATCTGTCACTGGACACTTGGGTTGCTTCTATGTCTTGGCTGTTGTAAATAATGCTGCAGTAAACATAGGGGTGCATATATCTTTTTGAATTAGTGTTTGTTTTCTTTGGGTATATAGTAGTGGAATTATTGGATCATATGGTAATTCTATTTTTGAGGAACCTCCATACTGTATCCCACAGTAGCTGTACCCATTTACATTCCCACTACTGGTGCAGGAGAGTTCCTTTTTGACATCCTCTCCAATACTTATTATTGCGTTTTTTATTTTAACCATTCTAACAAGTGTGAGGTAATATTTCATTGTTATTTTGATATGCATTTCTTTGACTAGTTGAGCACCTTTCATGTATCTTTTGGATATCTGTATATCTTTGGGAAAAATGATTATTCAGGTTCTCTGCCCATTTTTAAATCAGATTATTTGTGTTATTTTGGTGTTAAGTTTTATAAATGTTTTAATATATTTTAATATATTATTTATTATATAAATAATAATTTATATATTTATTTATATATATAAATATATAAAAAATATATATATATTTATTATTATATAATATAAATATATATTAAATATATTTAATATTTAATATAATACTTACCGGATATATTATTTGCAAGTATTTTCTCCCATTCAATGGGTTGCCTTTTGGTTTTCTTGATGATTTCCTTTGCTGTGTGAAAACTTTTTATTTTGGTATAGTCCCAGTAGTTTAATTTTATTCTTGCTTTTATTCCTATTTTGTATTCCTTGCATGAAGAGAGATAACCTAGAAAAAATGTTTCTAACCGTGAGGAAAGAGAGCAAGAGAACAGAGAAGAGCTACAAAAACAACTGTAAAACAAGTAACTAAATGGCAATGAGTACATATTTATCAATAATTACTTTAAATGTAAAAAGACTACACTTTCCAATCAAAATACACTGACTGGATGACTGAATGGATAAAAAAGTAGGACCCATCCATATGCTGCCTACGAGACTCTGTTCAGACCTAACAACTCATGCAGGTTGAACATAAAGGGATGGTGGGTCACCTGGGTGTCTTAGTTAAGCATGACTTTGATTCAGATCATGATCTTACGATTCATGGGTTCAAGCCCCGCATCGGGCTCTGCGCTGCTGGTACAGAGCCTACTTGGGATTCACTCTCCGTCTCTCTCTGCCCCTTCCCCACTTGAGCTCACTCGCTCTCTCAAAATAAACTTTAAAAAAGTTATTAAAAAATGAAGTTAAAGGATGGAAAATCATTTACCATGCAAATGGAAGTGAAAAGAGAGCTGAGGTAGCAATATTTATATTGGGCAAAATAGACTTTAAAGCAAAGACTGTAACAAGAGACAAAGAAGGACACTACATAATGATAAAAGGAACAGTTCTCTTGGATATGCCAGTTGCAAATATGTTTACACCCAACATGGGAACACCTAAATGCATAAAGCAGCCATTAACAGACATAAAGGAAATAATTGACAGTAATACAAAAATAGTAGGGAACTTTAATGTTTTGGTTACATCAATGGATCATTCAGACATAAAGTCTAAAAGAAAACAGTGGATGTGAATGACCCCTTAGACCAGGTGTACCTAACATGTACATGTACCTGACTACATGTACTTAACATGTAGTCAGTACATTCCCATCCAAACTGCAGATTATACATTATTTTCAACAACACGAGGAACATTCTCTAGAATAGATCACATGCTAGGCCACAAAACAAGTCTCAGTGAGTTCAAAAAGGTTGAAATCATAACATGCATCTTGTCCAACCGCAATGGAACTAGAAATAACACCACCAAAAATCTGGAAAGAGCACAAATACATGAAGGGCAAATAACATGTTACTAAGGAATGAATGGGTCAACTAGAAAATCAGTGAGAAAATCAGAAAATCATGGAGACAAACGAAAATGAAAACAAAATGATCCAGAATCTTTGAGATGCCGCAGAAGCTGTGCTAAGCGGGAAGATTATAATAATACAGGCCTACCTCAAGAAACAAGAAAAATCTCAAATGAACAACCTACTCTTACACATAAAGGAGCTAGAGAAAAACAAACAAAGCCCAAAGTCAGTAGAGGGAAGGAAATCATAAAGATTCGAGCAGAAGTAAACGAAATAGAGATGAGGATGTCCACTCACACCACTTTTATGCAACAGTACTGGAAGCCCTAGCCACAATAGTCAAACAAAACAGAACAAAAAAAAAGGAACAGAAAGTATCTAAATCAGTAAGAAACAAATAAAACTTTAATTATCTGCAGATGATATTATAAATGGAAAACCCTAAACATTCCACCAAAAACGGCTAGAACTGATAAGTGATTTCAGTACAGTTGCAGGACACAAAGTTAATATACAGAAAGCTGTTGCAGTTCTATGCATTACTAAAGAAGTAACAAAAAGAAATTAAGAAAACAATCCCATTTACAATTGTATCAAAAATAATGAAATTTCTGTAAATAAATTTAACCAAAGATATGAAGGGCCTGTACTCAGAACTATGAAACATTGATAACAGAAATTGAAGATGTAAATAAATGGATTTATGCTCATGGATTAGAAGAATTAATATTGCAATGTTTGTACACTGAAAGCAATCTATAGATTTAATATAATCTCTGTGAAAATACCAACATTTTTCACAGAGCTAGAGCAAATAGTTCTAATATTAGTATGGAGTCACAAACGATCCACATAATTAAAGCAGTCTCCAGAAAGAAGAACAAAGCTGGAGGTATCACAATCCCAGATTTCAAGAGATGTGTAGTAATCAAAGCAGTATGGTACTGGCATGAAAACAAACGTAGAGATCAATGGGACAGAATAGAAAATCCAGAAGTAAACCCACACTTATATGACCAATTAATCTATGACAAAGAAGGCAAGAATATTCATGTAGAAAAAGTTTCTTCAGCAAATGTGTTAGGGGAAATTGGACAGCTATGTGCCAAAGAAAGAAAATGGACACCTTCCTTACACCATACACAAATATAAACTCAAAATGATTAAAGGCCATTTAAACGTGAGACCCAAAACCACGAAACTCCTAGAAGAAAACTGGCAGCCATTTCTTTGACATTGGCTGTAGAAACATTTCATGATATATCTACCCTTTTACTTTCAGTTTATTTGCACTTTTAAATGTAAAGCGTGTCTCCTGTAGACAGTATGTATGTCTTTTGTTCTGATTTGTTGCAGTCTGACACTGCCTTTCATTGGATTATTTATATTTAACATTACTGATGTAGTGTAACGTATCTGCTATTTTGCTTTGTTTCTTGCATGTTTTCATGCCTTTTTAATTTCTCCTTTAACTGCTTTCTTTTGTGTCAATTGTTGCCCCCCCCAGCGTAACCTTTTAATTTCCTTTTATAGTATTTTCACTATATTCTTTTATGTTTTCTTAGTTGTTGCACTAGGGCTTACCATATACATCTTATCTTATCAGAATCTACTTTAGACTTACACTAATTTAAGTCCATTGAAATGGAGAAATCTTGTTCTTATGTAGCTTTATTTTTTCTTTTCTCTTTTTGTGCTGTTGTACATATTACAGATACGTATTTTACAAGCCCAACAATATATTATTGTTTCATATGATTTCCTGTTACTTAAAGAAATGGAATAAAGGAGAGCAAGTATATTCCCAGAATAAATTTTACTTGCTTGTTAATATTTTGGTATTTTAAAATTTTAATTTGATATTTGGGGGAGATTTTTGCATATATGATCATGAAGAATATTGGTGTTTAAGGTTTTTCTTTGCTTGTACTATCTTCGATTTTGGTATCAATGTAATGTTAGCCTTGTAAAAATGACTTTGGAAGTCATCCCTCATGTTCTGTGTTCTGGAAGATGTTGTCTTGAATTGGTGCTCTTTAAATGTTGGATAGAATTCAGTGGTTGAAACTGGGCCTGGAGGATTTTACATGTGAATTCAGTTTTTTTCAGTAGAATAAATTCATATTGTGTGTTGATTTTGGAGGTTAGAGGTCTGAAATTGAGTTTATAATAAGAGGATCGTGTTCCTTTTGATGGCTCTAGAGGAGAATCTTTTGTCGCCTCTCTAGCTTCTCGTGGTTGTCACCAGTCGTTGGTGTTCTTTGGAATATAAATGTCTCAGTTCAGTGTCTGTCTTCACTTACGCGTTTCCTTCTGTATCTGTCTTTGCGTCTAACTCCCTCTTCTTGTGAAGTTACGAGTCATCAGATTTGGGCCCACCTCCTTTTTTTTTTTTTTTTTTTTTAATGCTTATTTTGAGAGAGAAAAAGAGAGGGAGAGGGAGAGAATCCCAAGCAGGCTCTGCGCTGTCAGCACAGAGCCTTATGTGGTGCTCAGTCTCACACCTGTGAGACCATGACCTGAGCTGAAATCAAAACCAGACGCTTCACCTACTGAGCCGCCTAGGCGCCCCTGGTATGACCTCGTTTTAACATGATTGTATCCAGCCAGAAAGACTTTATGGTTATATTTTAGGGGTACCAGGGGTTAGATGTTGAATATATCTTAATTAGGTACACAGTTAACTCACTACATTTAAAATTTGTATTTCAGTACCTTAATTAGAATGTGGAAATTTTGTCACCGTGTGGTTTCCTTTCCTTGCCCTTCTGTGTTGTATTACATCTGTGTGGTTCAAATACCCCTCCAGACAGTGATGTAAATTTTGTTTTCAATTTTATCACATATTTTAAAGAATTTGAGAAGAAAACCATAGTATATCACTGCAATTGGCAGACTGTTACTGCATGCAGGCCAAATCCAGCCTGCCACCTGCTTCTGTAAATTTTATTGGAATACTGCCACACCTGTTAGTTTATGTATTGTCTTTGGTTTCTCTTGCTCTACAATACAGAATTGATTAGTTACAACAGAGACCATTTGGCCTGCAAATCCTAAAATATTTACTCTCTGGCTGACCCTTTATAGAAAAAGTTTGCCATCACCTCCTGGTCTATTAGATATACTCACATATTTGCCATTTTTGTTGTTCATGAAATTCTGGCATTATTTCTTTGGATTGAATTCTTTTTTTTTTTTTCATTTGAAAATATATTTATTTCACTTTCATGTTTGAAGGAAAATTTTGTTCCATCTAGAGAATTCTGGGTTGGCAGTTCTTGTAGCATTTAGCTAGAGTTGAGCAGTAGCAACTGCATTATTTAGGCAAGTTTATAGACCCCCATTTGCCACAGTTCCTGCTTTGTTTCTCTGACACTGATCCAACTGTTTTTTGATACTTACAGTTGTGCTTATGCTGTTGTAATTCTTACCGTAGATTAGAAAGGAAGTAAAATTTTCACTCCCCATTTCTCTCTATAAAGTGGCAAAACAGAATGAGAAGTTCCTGTTTCAGGAAAAGTGGGAAAGACAATATATTTTCATAATGTTTAGAATAGATGTTCAGAATATTTTTATGCATTCAGTATGCAAAGGGGGTCTTACCTATTTGTTTTCTGACTACTTTTTTTCAACATTTGAGTCAAGGTATGTCATGCTGTAGAATTATTTTTAAAATGCTTTAATACCACAACCCATCATTTTCTTTTTCATACTAGCTTTATTTCTATGTACTTTATTTCTTTCTCTAATAACTTTTGGCATGCATTTGCAGTTGTCTTTGCCCTGTCTTGCTTAGTTATAGCCCTGTGACATCAAAGTTGGTTTAACCTTAGTTTGTGAACCAGGAAACATAGATTCTTTTTTCTCTGGCTCTGTCACACAATAGCTATATGTGTGACCTGAAGAAGGCACTTAAAGTCTCACCAGGTCATAATTTCTTGATCTCTGAAATGAGGAGTTCAGTTAAATATGATCCTGAGACTTTTTTTCATTTCTTAAAGTTCTTTGGTGTTACCCTCTGCAAATAATCTAATCCACGTTCTGATATTCTAATCTAGGTGTTCTTTTCCCTTTTTGGGTCATGAACCCCTTTGCTGTCTGGTACATGTGGACCCCTTCCCAGAGTAATATCTTAATTATGCAAAATTAAATGTATATACTTATGAAGATAACCAATTATGGATTAGAATTTTTTTAATATCAAAGAAATTCAGTAATGTGCTTATCAACAAATTCTAGTGGTGTACATAATTTTTAAGCTACTAATGAGCATACATGATAACTTGAGATTTGAAACAAAGTATTATAAGGAAAATATATGTGGTTTCTGATGGTAACAAAGTCACAGGTGTAACTAATACTCTTAGAGCTTGTTGCTTATATTTTAATAAAGGAAATACTAACTTTGAATCAGAGGTTAGTAAAATAGAGATGTAATTTTTTTCTCATTCAAGTTTATGCACCCTTTGCAGTTCAGCAGACTCTGAGGATATGTAAAAGCCAGGTTAAGAACTCCTGCTCCTATTTGCTACCAGAACATTTAAGTTATTTTTTACTGTGTTAGGTAAACATAAATTATGTTTAATACATACTAAGTACATAGTTAAGGAATATTACTACTAAGACGTGAATATTATTGCCATTTGTAACTTTGTGTTATTCATTGCTTTATTACTCCATGGAGAATAATTTGGAAATGTGGTTTCTGACCTCAGGATATTTACAAGTGGAGTTTTTATTATAGAAATAAATTCTCTAGTATTGTGTTTCTTATGGGTATTTCTCATTCAGTTCTTTTTTACTGTTATTGTTTGTTTACTACCTGATATATTCTAGAGCTCAGTAATTATTTTTGGAAGGAAGTTAGAATTCTGAATATGATTATTATCAGTATCAAGGATCTTGACTGTTATAGTGCTGAATAATTGTTTCAAAGTGGTAAATTTCTATTTGAAGTAGTTTGGTTAATATGTCTTAAAGGGAATACAGATACCCCTTATGATTGGCAAACTGCTATAGTTATCCTTAACAAATGATAAAATGAACTTGGCTCTTGAGCAAATAAAGCAAATAGTACATTTTTCCCTGTATTGGCCGAAAATTTTGAGTTGCAGCATTTTGTCAGTATGCTCGATTCATTAGCAGTAAAACGTATATTGGGATAAAAGTTCTGTATAGTTTCTGTGTTCTCTTACTATTGTGCTAGTTGATGGAGTTGACACTAAATAGGCTCATATTCCTACTTCTTTGGTTCTAGATTTACTCTAATTTTAATTTCTGTCCTGGAAACATATGTCCCAAGTTTTTATAGAGTTTCTTAGCTGTCCCCCTTTCGAGAGAGAATATCTATTTGTTACATACCCAGTCCATTATATACAGAAATGTGTTTGTGTCCAGTGTCTTTAACAAATCTCCAGTTAACTGGTATGCTCTTTTATTTTATTACTATTTTTAAAAAATGTTTATTCATTTTGAGAGAGAGCACAAGTCGGGGAGAGGGTTAGGGAGAAAGAGAGAAAAAATCCTAAGCAGACTCCATGCTCCATGTGGAGCCTGACACGGGGCTCGATCTCACTACTGTAAGATAGGACCTGAGCCAAAATTAGGAGTTGGATGCTTAACTGACTGGGCCACCCAGGCACCCCTGGCATATACTTTTTTAAACCATTGCTTTTAATTCCTCTAGTTCAGCATATTCTCAGCACTTGCTGCAATTGAGCTACTCTAGTTTATTCTTGTACTTTATTTCTTGCTGGGTTAGTTAATATGCCTAAGAATCTGTTATTTTTATGCCCATGTTAATATAATTTTTAGTTTAAATATGACCTAAGCTGTTGAAACATTAAGTGTAGAATGAATTGTTTTAATAAAGCAAGGTGGATGCTTTGGAAAGACTTTTACTTTCTAGTGCTTTAAAAATTACTAAAGAATTAGATGTAGATAAGCCTGAAGGTTTAGGAAACTTTTGGTTCAACTACCTAAACAGGAAAGAAAATTAACTTTTTCTTATATTTGGAGGAATGGCAGTTTTTGTATTGATTAACTAAAAGCAGCTGTGTGATTAACACCCAGGCCAATTCCTTTGCATCTTACTGTTTGCTACTGTTAGAATGTCTTACTCTCCTTGACCTAGCTCTCATCATGGTTACAAGATGGTTACAGTAAATGGTTTTAGAGGTTGTATTCTGGTATGACAACATACAAGAGGAAAAGGACTGTTTTCCCCCCCTTTCTTAACGTCCTACCCTTCTTGTCTCAGTGCCCAGAATTGGTGCATATTCTTTTCCATAAATCATTTACTGAGAAATGGGTAGCCTTGTTATACTGGGGTAGACTAAAAGCATTTCCCCCTAATATGTATGGGAAAGATTGGACATTTGAACAACCTTGGCCGTCACAAGGGAGGAGGACTGTTCAGGGAGTCAACCAGGAGTGCTATAGTGAGACAATTACTAAGAAACTAGAAAATATAAAAATTCAGAGACATTCTGTTACTTAAGAACCTCTAAGATCTTGGGGTGCCTGAGTGGCTGTTGGTTAAGCGTCTGCCTTTGGCTCAGGTCATGATCTCATGGTTCGTGAGTTTGAGCACTATGTCCTGCTCTTTGCTGACAGCTTGGAGCCTGGAGCCTGCTTAGAATTTTGTGTCTCCCTCTCTCTCTGCCCCTCTCCCCACTCGTGCTCTTTCTCTCTCTCTCAAAAATAAACTTTAAAAAAATTTTAAAAAAGAATCTCTAAGGTCTTGTTCAACATAAAACCAGATTAAAACTGGAAATCTTAAGACATTCATTATAGATGTAGTTTATACAAAAAGATCATATGATAATCTAAATAGTAGTCCTAAACTTAAAAGGCCTAGTCCTGCATCAGAATATCAAGGGAAATAAATGTACATTATATTTGAAAAGTATGTAATTTTTTGGATGATATTTGCAGCAACCAACTTTAAAATTCACCACTGGTTACTGGTCTTGTGATGCTTTTACCGTAGTTCTTTTAAGGAAAAATGTTGATAAAATTAAACTTATTAAAGGATTTAGTATATTTTTGTGGTTCATTTATTCAGTAAAGTGTATCTATCATGTGACACTGTTTTAGGTACTTAAATAGTAAGCAGAATAGACAGGATTCCTTTGTTTAAGGAGCTTACTTACATTCTAAAGGGTGGAGACAGTAATCAAATGAGAACAAAATTCAGATAGCGAATGTTCAGGGAAGGCCTCTCTGAAGAAAGATAGTTAAGCAAAGATGTGAGTGTCAAGAAACTGGCATGTGAAGATTTAGGGGGAAGATCACTGAAAAGGAGCAGCAAAAGTTAGGGCCCTCAGAGGAGAACTGACTGGGTGTGTTTGAGAATCACAGAGAAAGTCAGTATGGTTAGAATTTAGACAAATGGAAAATACACCCTTACTTCTTCTTCTTTTTTTTTTTTTTTTAAACCTATCATTATGATCACTATTTTGCCTGTACCCTAATCTCCTTTTCTCATGCTTCATTGTACTCACTAGCTTTGGTTAAATTAACCTTGGCCAAGCACTGTGGCCAAACACTGTCGCACACTCCCTGCAGCTGCATTTGGCTGGAGAAGAACACAGTGAGAACACCCATTTCAGGTGGGCCTTTAGTGCTACTTGGCGGTTCTACTCGACAGTATTTCCTCTGATCTCTTCACTCTCCCACTTTCTTAGAAGACTGTTTCATACCTTTTTCTCCCTCCTCAGACCTCTAATACTTGTTTCTATATCCTCACTCTGAGTTGATGACCTGTCTTACTTTACTAAGAAAATGGAAAACAAAAGCAACCAGATGAGAAATTCCATACTTAGTGAAAGATATGCCGCAGACCTGAAACTGTACCCATTTACTATCTTCACTCTGATGATATTGATGATATGTCCTTTTGCTTATCTAAGGTCAGTATCTCTTACAGATTCCATCCATACCATACCTGTTGTTCTAGTCATCAGTCTAGCAGGACTACTCCCTCTATCTTGTGTCCTAAGTTTTCCTATGTTACAAAAGGTTTCTCTTGCCTCCACGTTTTCCTTCAGCTAGTTCTCACTTCCCATCTGACTTATGGCATAACTCCTTGAAAAAGGTATCTGTATTTTGTTTCCAGTTTTTCTATTCTTTTCTGAACCTGATCTAGTCAGCACTTTTATTTCTACCATTCCACCAAAATTAGTCTTGTCATGATTACCCAGTGACTTTCATGCAGTTGAATCCAAAGATTTATTTCCATCTTATTTTATTTTTATCAACAGTTTGAAACAATTCGCTATGCTCTTCCTTGAACCACTTTTCCCCGGTAAACTTCCAGCATATTTATACATACTTCTTGGTTTTCATTTCTCTCACTGGTGCTTCTCCATTTCCTTTGATTGTTGCATCTCATCTGACTGCTAGATGTCAAAATGCAGTGATACCTAGACCAAATTGGCTGCTAGATGGTTCTTAGAGGAAACAATCGAGGGAGACCAATTAGACAAGATACAATTGTGGCTTGAACTATAGTGGTGGTAAAAGAGATGTAGAAAGTGGATTTCTGGGGGGCACCTGGGTAGCTTAGTTGGTTAAGCGGCTCAGGTCATGATCTCACGGTTCGTGAGGCTTAGTGAGTTTAAGCCTCGCGTCAGGCTCTGTGCTGACAGTTCAGAGCCGGGAGCCTGCTTTGTATTCTGTGTTTCCCTCTCTCTGCCTCTCCCCTCCTTCCCTCCCTCCTTCCCTCTCTCTCTCTCTCTCACTCTCTCTCTCTAAAATATTTTTTTAAAAAATTTAAAAAAAGAAAGTGGATTTCTGGAGGAATTTTGAAGTCCCCTTCATAAAGAATTGTGTAAAGATAAAAAAATACATTGAATTTATTCATTTCTATGATTGAGACAGACACAAAGACCTTAGTTGACAAAAATAATCTGCCAGTCTTAAAACAATTTAGCTGTTTGTCTTTTGGTACAGGGCCTGTTTTTCTTCTGCTTAGGTTCTGAAGTTGTGTCTGAAATGGTATTGTGGGTACTTCCTGATCAGAGTCTTCCTGAACTTTGAATCTCTAGTTGAGTAATGTCTGTTACTTTTCCCTCCATTGCTAATTTCTTTATTGTAGTAGAAGAGTGAGACTTTTGAACGGAAGTATTATTTAACAGCTAGAATTTCTTGGAATGGTTTCATGGAACAAAATAATTTTTTTTTACAAAAAATGTATATGAGAAGTAGTAAAGCATAGTGTCTAAGACTTGAATTCAAGTCTAGTGGACATAAGCTCAAATTCTGGCCTTGCTACTTCTAGTTAACTTACTCCTAGCTCTTAACCTAGTGTAAGTTCCTTATTCTTAGTTGCTTTCTCATCTGGACAAAAGGGATAGTAATACTTACCTTATTGAATTATTTTAAGGATTGAAGGAAATTGCACAGATAAGGGATTTTAGTGCACAGTACCTAATACTTGGCAAATTATAGATAATATTACATTTCTAGGAAAGAATGTTAAGATTGTAGACATATTTTTAAAACCTAAGTACAGGGGCACCTGTGGTTTCAAGCCCCACATTGGGCTTACTTTAGCTCAGAGCTTGCTTTCAGATCCTTTGTCCGGTTTTTTTTGGCTCCTCCCCTGCTTAACTCTCTCAAAAATAAAACAAAAAACAAAAAACAAAACCTAAGTGCAGGTTTTCCCTGCTGTCCGAAGTAGAGCATTCCAATGGAACCTTACCTAAGCCAAAACGACATAAGCGAAGGAACAGTTACCTTTTCCTAAAAATAAAAATCCTATTTGGATTTCTTTCACTTAGGGAAAACAAATACTAATGTAAGTGTTTTGTAAAAGCGAAGTGGTGTATTGCAAACTTTCAGATAGTGGGGGAAACCTGTACTTACTGTATTAGAGGAACTTTATTTGAAATTTCTTCTAACAAGTTTTATTGTAATGTTTGCCTCTACTTTTTTGTATTACCTGCTTCTGAACTTAATAATACATGTATTTCAACCAAAGAAATCTGTGCTTAAAAAACATTTTGAAAAGTAATGTTTAAGACCTAGCATTAGTTTTCAGAGGTAGGAATAAGAGGCAATGAAAGAGCACATTGGCATGCAAAAAGAAATGAATAATGCTCCTTCATTACCTTCAATTTATAGTGTTTGTTTTTGCTCAATACTTAGGCTGAGATGAAAACTTGAATTTCCGTTTCCTGTAGTCTTAGCCCCAAAAGTCTTAACCTTGGCCGTGCATTAGACTCATCTGGAGCACTTTAAAAAGCACCTTAATTACAAGGTTCCATGCCTGCCCAATTAATGAAAGTAGGGACAAGGAGGGGACATCCATATCTTTAAAAAAATCCCTAGGTGATTCTATTTGCATCTTGTGATAAAAAACTATAAATCCTTTAACCTATTTCTGTTCTCTATAAATATGCCCGTTTCTTTTCTGTCCTAGACAGGTAGTCTTGTACCAGGGCTCTGCATAGTACCTCTGGCCATTCCCTTGTCCATCACACAAAAAATAGTGTAGCATTTAACTCTTTTGTCTCGTACGAACACAAAACTTTGAAGAGTTTGGAAAATGTTCATTTAGTTAGTGTTCACCCATTATTATGTTATGTTCTTTAAATGGGCAGCTGTAATTATTTTCTGCTTTTTTTTTTTTTTACTTAAGCTGTATTTAATACTGTTATGAAAATTGGAAAAATAATTAGTTTTGAGAGTTAAAAATATGTAAAATTGACTTGTTAGATTTATGTCAAAAGCAACTTTTTAATTACTTTTTGTAAGAAGCCACGTAATTTCACGTTATCACTTGATTATCATTTTTTTCAGAGATAATTTTGGTAAGCCTAATGAGTTAAGAATATGGGATATCTATGGCAGTGAGTATGGACTAGTCAGTTTTTGTTATCACCTTATCACCAGAATCAACAGCGTGTACAAATTATTATGAGAAAAAACATTACCTATAAGAATTTTTGTATTTTTTCTGATTTCTGGCTCATATGTGGTAGTTTTAATTGCTGATATGAAATAACAATATTTAATGACCTTACAGCCATTCTAGAAGGCAGAGTAGTAAGGGAATTGTTATATGTTTTAATTATTAGATTATAATTTAGTTTATAAATTATAGCTTTAGCAAGTTCCTTTGTTGAATTAATAAAACTACTGTGTCGATTCCACAGTAGATTGTGAGGCTAATATGACTTGGTCTTATTTAAAAAACATTTTTAAAAAATGTTTATTTTTGAGAGAGCACGAGCTGGCGAGGGGCAGAGAGAGAGGAAGACACAGAATCCAAATGAGCTGTCAGCACAGACCTCACATAGGGCTTGAACTTGTGAACACAAAGTCGTGACCTGAGCTGAAGTTGGACGCTTAACCCAATGAGCCACCCAGGTGCCCTGATTTGGTCTTATTTTAGAGGGACTGCTTTGGCAATCACTACTTCAATCCTTGGAAACCTTTGTGGATTTTTAGCTAAAGGTTGCAAAACATTTATTAATTTTAATACTTTCTTTAGCTCTTTACTAGCAGAAAATCAGTAAGCACTAATAATTTGGCCATTGGCACATTTGGTTGATTAATTCAGACAACACAATTACTTAAATAAGGTTTATGTATCATAAATCTGGTTTATAAACTTACTTGATCATAGCCATGAGCTAGATTGCATTGATCTTCTGTGAAGAAATTGAATCACATGGAGGCTAACAACTTGTATAAACATACGTAAGTTTTCAGGCAGCAGGAAGCTTAGAAGGCCTTTGATTTCCCTAAGTTTGGACTTGAATTTCATTTAAGCCTAAAATAAGTTAACAGATTTTAATTCCCAAGCCTGTGGTTCAAAAAGTATTGAACTTTTGTCATTTAATAAATTCATTGGGAGTGTCTTTATTGTATTTCATTTCTTTGGGATTTTTTCCTACTTGGTAGTAGGAAACTTCTGTGTTGAGATGCTGGATGTTTTAGAAAGATGTACTGGTTTTCTGCTCATAGTAAATTCTATGTATCAGATACCCAGAATCCTCCTTGGCGTATATGTGAGAGAATTACACAGGTATATTGGAAGTAGTGCATCAGGAAGTCTACCATTACAGAAGATATATCAAATTAAGTTATAAAACTTGAAATTATGAAAACCATAGAATAAATTGATTTCAAGAGAATAGTGTTGATTTATTTGTTTTTTTTTTGTGTACATAGGCAACTTTTCACTTTACATGGTAATTATAGACTCAAGAAACTTGTATTATTAAAGCATTCAGAAATACTTTTTAATGTGGCAATTTTCCCAGATTCCATTTGCTGTGAGACTGAAATTCCTGAGTTTTACTTATATCTGTTTCACGTTTCTTGTATGTACTAGTCATCAACTCAGACTTTTTGAAACATTTATCCTTGTGATTGAACCAAAAATTGTTCAGAAAATAGGTTTGGGGCGGCTGGGTGGCTCAGTCGGTTAAGCGTCCAATTTAGGCTCAGGTCATGATCTTATGGTTCCTAAGTTGGAGCCCCGCGACGAGCTTTGTGCTGACAGTTCAGAGCCTGGAGCCTGTCTGTGTCTCCTCTCTCTGCCCCTTCCCTGCTCATGCTCTGTCTCTGTCGTCTACCTATTTACAAGAAGTTGCTTGACATAGTTCTGGAATTTGAGTAACCCTAAGATTTTAAGGATAATGGCTAAATGCACTTACTTCAGCTTTTATTGAGCTCCAGTGAAATGGTCCTATCTGGTAGTCTGTTCTAATTAATAGCCAACCTGGAATGTAATGTCCTCTTAAAAAAAAAAAAAAAAAGAAGAAGAAGCTTGTCCAACTGGTTCAACTGTCTTAACTTGACCAAATTCACATTGTAGTTTAAAAGTTGAGTTGGTAATGACTGCCAAATTACAGATGTTTTAGATACAACTCCCAGACTCCTTAGGAAGCTGAAGCCGGAGAGAAATTGATTAGCTAGTACTAGAATTCAGATTTTCTGGTTCTTGATCCATTCAGGGTATATATTTTTATGTGATGTCACATCCAAAATTTAATAGCACTCAGAATAAAGCTAATAACTATTTTCACTCTCCCATAAAGTATTTTCTAGAAATTTTACTTTACATTCCGGACATTTGATTCTGTTACCAGTCTGTTAAAAAGAGAGAAACTTATTTAACTTAATTGCAAATTAAGAGATATTAGAAATAAACTTATTTAATTTCAAATATTAAATAAAATTTTGAGCCTTTTAGAAATTAGCTTTGTTTACATTGTTAAAAAATCGTTTAAATACCCTTATATCAAGCTTCTTTCAAAGTATAATTTTGACATACCTATTAATCACTTAGCATTTTATCAACTTTTATTTTCAGTTGACGTATAACATACATTCATCATCAGTGAAACGATCTATTTTGTAAAAATCTGAAGAATTAGTATTTAAAGTGTTTTACAATAGAGAACAAACTGATAATAGACGATGGCTCTGACTCAAATCCAGTACTACATAGTTTATTCTCATAATGAGAAACCTGGCTCCTGCCAACCACCATCTGTTTTACTTATTGGTTATCTCCAGTATACATGCATAGCAGTTTCAGAATTATTAACCCATAGCTCTGTGATGAATCATTTTGCCATCTAGAATACATTATTTATGTAGAGTTTTTCTTCCCTTTTTCAGTTAGTAGTCAAAACATCATTTTCCAAAGTTACTTAGGTCAGCACATTTCCCATACTCCTTTCAGTGCGGCTGTATCATACATTTATAATACTGTTAGTCTTTTTCCAGGACTGTATTTCTAACCTCCTGGTTGATTTTTAAAATTTGCATACATTCCTGTTCACCCTGTATGTTGTGAAGTTCTGTGGGTTTTAATACATGCATAATAGCATAATGTATCCATCCACCACTCCAGTGCTATATGGAACAGTCCCATCTCCTTAAAAGTTTCTTTGTGTCCCCCTTTGTAGTCAGTTACTTCTTCCACCCTTTTCCAGGCCCCTGGAAACCACTGATCTATTTTCTCTCCCTGTGGTTTTGCTTTTCCAGAATATCATATGAGTAGAAACATGTAATATATAGCCTTTTTGATCTGTATTCTTTCCTTTAGTAAAATACATTTAAAATTTGGGTTGCATGGGATAATAGCTTGATCTTTTTTATTGTTGAGTGGAATTCTATTGTATAGATATACCATTTTGTTCATCTATTTGAAAGGGCATGTTCATTGGTATAAACATTTGCGAACAGGTTTTCAAGTGAACATAGGTTTTTAGTTCGCTTTGGTAAATACCCAGGGCCACAACTGCTGGGTTGTATGGGTCTATGTTTACCTTTATAAGAAACTGTTGAACTCTTCCAAAGTGGCTGTATTTGTGTTCCTTTTGGAAAGATATTTTAGCTGGATTTGGAATTCTTAGTTGATGGGTTTTTTTCTTTCTGTAGTTTAAAAATGTGGAACCTGCTTTGCACTGTTTCTAAGTGAAAGTCTGCTGTCATTCCTGGTTTTTTCCCCTCTCTCTTTCAGTTTATGCATACTTTCCCTCTTCTGTCTCCTTTAAGATTTCTTTTTCTCTGTTTTTCAGCAAGTTGATTTTAAAATTATGAGGTTTCTGTTGCTGTTGTCTTTGGTGGTTGAGTTATTGACTCTATGAGTATAGTTTTCATCAAATTTAGGAAAAATCTGACCATTTTCTATCCTTCCCGCTCTTTCACTCTTTCTGGGACACTAGTTACATTAAAGTTAGGCTGTTTGATATTGTCCAACAGTTCACTGTCTCACTTCATACTGTTTCACAGTTCTTTTTTTCTAGTCCCTTTTCTCAGTGTGTTTAATTTTTGATTTTTTAAATTGCCAGCTTTGTCTTCAACTCACTAAACTTTTCTTTGAAGTTTAGAGAAGACTACTGTTAATCTTACCCATTCCATGTTTGAATTTTTTTTTTTAGAAGATCAGTTTGAGTCTTTTATTTTGAGGGAGTGCATGTGCACATGAGCATGGTGGGGGGGGAGGCGGAGGGAGGGAGGAAGGGGAAGAGAGAGAGAGAAAGAGAAGAGAGAGAGAGAGAAAGAGAAGAGAGAGAGAGAGAATCTCAAACAGGCCCCACGCCCAGCCCCAATGCGGGGCTGGATCCCACCCACAATCTTAAGATCATGACCTGAGCCAAAATCAAGACTTGGATGCTTAACAGACTGAGCCACCCAGGTGCCCCCAGTTTGAGCCTTTTAAAAAAATCTTTCAGATTCTGTGTCTCCCTCCCTCTCTGACCCTCCCCTGCTCACACTGTCTCTCTCTCTCTCTCAAAAATAAATAAAACATTAAAAAAATTTTTTTTGAATAATAAAAAAATAAAAAAATCTTTTAACTTTCAAGTAATTGTAAACTTGTAAGAAGATGCAAAAATAGTACAGAGAAGTCCCATATACTCATCCCATATCTTTCTCCAGTGATGTCATCCTGACATATCTACGGTACATTATCAAAACCAGAAATTGGCACAAGCTCTCACCTTTTTTTGGTATGTCTTTATCATTCTGTAATATTTTATCAAATGTGTAGAGAGTCATATAACCACCACCACAGGCAAGATACAGAACTTTTCTGTCACCATAAATTCCTCTGTATTGCCAACTTATGTCTTTTCCATGCCCTTTCATTTCTGATACCATGTTCATAGATTTCTTTATCTTCTTGAATTTTGGGGATATGTTTACAGTATCTGTTTTAACCTCCTTGTCTAAAGATTGTATCACCTGTATCATTGCTGGATCTTTCTACTTACTATATTTTACTTTGGGGTGTATTTCCTGCTTCTTTGCATGACTGGTAATTTTCTATTGGATGCCAGATACTTAATTTTATATTATTTAATACTGGAGTGTGTTGCATTATTTTAAATATTGTTGGGTTTTGTTCTGGGTTTCAGTGACGGCAGTTAGAAGTAACTTCATCTTTTTGAGGCTTGGTTTTAACTTTGTTAGTGCTGGTCCATAACATCCTTAGTCTAAGGCTTATTTGGTTTCAGTGTTTAGGCATTCGTTACCTTTTGAACTCTATTCAATACCCCATGTGTTAAAGCCATCCTACTGTAGTTGATGGGAACATAAATTCTGGGGATTGGTTTGATTACTTTTCAGAGGCTTTTTCTCTAGATTCTGTCGTTTTTTCACATGTGTGCACAGATAATTACTCAGCTAAAACCTTGAGGGTGATCTGTCTTCACATCTTTGAAGCTCTTTTTCTCTGCAGCTTCTTTCTCTTCATTTGCCCTACGAATTGTAGCTGGCTTGATGTCTCCCCTAACTCTCCCCCCCCCGCCCCAGCCAACCATGTTTTATCCTCATACCTCTACAGGCTGCAATAGGGCTTACTTCATTTGTTCTTTTTTCTTGATGATCTTTGTCCTGAAATGACATCAGGATCTCTGTCCTGAGATAAAAAATCATTTTTATATATTTTATCTAATATTCTAGCTATTTAAGGTACAAGAATAAATATATAGTCTCTGTGTTTTCAACTTGCAAGGCATTCTGCCCTATAGAAAATTTCACTGTAGTTTTGTAAATATTTGTCTTTTCTGACCTTTGAATGTTTAGAACTTTGTAGGAAAACCAGCGTATAAACTTTAATAAATGTAGGCAGCTAGAGTTTTCTCATACTTGCTCCTTAATACAAGATAATGGTGACAAATGTTTGCTTTTTCATGGTTACCCATAAGAAAATAGAGTGACTTCCCAGAAGAAAATAGAGTGACTTCATTCCTTTTTCCCTTTGTTTACCAAAAGGAGATGATGATTCTTAGTTATTGATCGATTCATATAAAACTTAGAGCAGATAGTGGCTGTTGACTGAAACCCTAAGACATGAAATGTTTGAAGTTATCCCAAGAGGGAGAAACAAAAGAAATGAACAAAAACAAGTTTTACCTTTGTACAGTTAGGTTATGCTAACATACATTAAATTACATTGAAAATTGCCTTGCCTGATTTTAGATTGCTAACATCTTTTGATGAAACTAGTATAATGTGATGGTACTGTATGGGCTTTAATTTAAACATAGCTAAATTAATAAGGGAAAATTTTTGCCCTGTAAGAAAAAAAATGAAATTTTACATTATTATCCATTGAATTCACAGCTGCCATGAGTAAATAGTTAACATGGCAAGTACTATTTTAAATTATTAAACATTAGGGGCTCCTGGGTGGCTCAGTTGGTTGAGCATCCAACTTTGGCTCAGCTCATGATCTCACAGTTAGTGATTTGAGCCCTGCAGCTGGCTCTCTGCTGTCAGCACAGAGCCCGCTTCAGATCCTCTGTCTCCCCCTCTCTGCCCCTCACATGCTCATGCCCCCTTCCCCCGCCTCAAAAATAAATGAATATTTAAAAACACATTAAAACAGGATTAATTTTTGGGGGGATCCATAAAAAATAGTTTTGCTCTCATTTTGTAACAATCATCAAAATTTAAATTGTAGCTCAATGTACGTCACTTAACTATTCTTGGACATCATTTCACTTGATTATTTTATGAATAACAATTTCTTGCTAGATCGTAAAAATTACACTATGGCAGAAAATATACTTACGTTTTAAAAAATCTTTCACCTTTGTTATGTTTCAGAGACATAATATCGCTCCTACATACAAATTGATAATGAACAATTAACATTTTTGGCCTAGAATCAGACATCTTAAAGTAATTCAGCCAAACATGCAATATAAAGTGGTCCACATTAAGTAAAAGTATAGCATCCACTAACTTTGGATTTGTGACCAGACATAAAACCAGAGATGTAATGTAGGTTTTCATTATGTGGATTCTTTTATGTAATAATACTAATTTTTAGTGATTTATTTTTCTTGAAAATGTTTTCTGTCCTTATTAGATTGCTTTTTACAGGTAATCCATAGGGGTGCGTGTGTGTGTGCGTGTGTGTGTGTGTGTGGATTGGTTTTAGTAAAATTGATTCATTATTTATTATTAATTTAAATTAGAGGTTTTTATTATCCTCTCCCAAAGCAAATTTTGTGTGATGTTAAGTAATTGTTCTAAATTTGAACTGTTAGTGGTTAGCAACTATTATTATATTAGTTCAGTAGGTATATGTACCATTTCCCTAGGGTAAACATTTTACCAAAACAGGTGAGAGACATTTGTCTTGAAAAAATATATTTACAAATTCGTGTAGATATCACTTTGCAGTTTTTGATCTTTCCATTTCAGTTTACAGTTTACATTTTTGAGTTTGCATTTCTAGGGACTATTCACCTCAGCCTCAGTTACTTTTTTGGTACCTGAGGTGCATAGTGCCTCATCATTTTGGATTTATTTATCTCTGTCCAGGTTAAGAAATGAGCTCTATTATTTTTCTGCTTCAGTGTAAAAAAAAATAAATTAGAGCATTATGAAATTGGAGGATCGAAAGACAAAGGCATCTAGAAAGTTGGCATGTGTTGCTACTCTTCCTTGGAGTAAATTTTAAAAAGAATGTAAGTTAAGTTTGCATCTATTAATCATCCTGAGAATATATGATGTATTCCAGTCTTATGGCATAGGAATAAACCTCATAAACTGAATGAATAACAGCTCTGATAAATAAGCCTTAGGAGGAGAATGATTTGAAATTACATGACTGAACCTGATTTAATTGGATATTTGTGAGACTAATAGAGTATTTAAAAGAAAAAATATATCAGTTGAGGGCTGAACTTTTTTGTCCACTGTTTCATTGACTGTAAGTGTCTTCCTTTGATGTGAGGTCTGGTGGACAGTTTTAACTGGAGAGAGTATAAAGAGTTTTTTATATTCAATAATTTTTCAAAGTATCTGCCAGTCTAGTTCTCCCTCCCTAGATGGTTAAGAGGAAGATGAGTTATGGTATTAAAATAGTACTTTTTGTTTTTGTGTTCTGTGTGTCATATTGGATATTTTTGCTGCTGTTCATATGTTTACATGTTAGTAATTTTGACGGCTTTTGGATAATTCCACTCTAGAGGGAGAACTGGTGGGCGGTCCTTCCTGTGACACGACCCTTGAGTGACAGTTCTATTTGATTGCCTCCAGTACTGTGAGGAAAGGACACGACTCTATGGTGAGGACTGATGGACATACATTATCTGAGAAAAGAAACTACCAGGTAAGATGAGTTTTTTTTTCCCCTTTTTCTCTGTTAATCATATGGTTACATTGAACTGTTCAATGTGTTATATTTAATAGTGTTATATTGGATACACTCCAATTTGAAAATTTTGGCTTATAATTTAAAATACATGTCTTGCCTTTGATAGCTGAAATAGTTGGGAACATTTAAATCATACTTATGATAAATATATATTTTTTACTGTCAAAATGTAATTTTTTGGGTACTTTGATATGTCAAAATTTAGATTATCTGATAACACAATTTATGACTCCATGCCTGGGTTCAGAGCTAGTATTGTTTCCATAAAACAAAGTGCTGATGACACACACATACACACACACACACACATAATATATATATATATATATATATATATTATTCCTGGAAGACTAAACCTGTACTCTTAGGCTATATTCAGAGTTAATAGACCATCACAGATGTGTAGACAAAATTGGTTAGAATATAAAAGAAATAGAAATGCAAATCCCAGGGTGCTCAGAGACCCAAATTCTGTTGAATTTCTCATTAGCTTGCTGTTCTTATAATGCTAGATTCTTGTATTGTCATTTATTAATCTGGTTGAAAATATCCATTCCCTGTATAGCATGTAAGGATGCTAAAAGGTGGTTAAAGTGTAATATTCCTCTTTCTTTCTGAGGTTTTAAAAGAAGGTGAATTTTAAAGATAGTGGTATGAAATAGTGATTAAAAAATTTTTGTTTTGAGTTTAATTTTTTGGAAGAAACTCCTTTGTTTAATAGTAACATTACCAAATTATGCAGTGATTCAGAGTACAGAATAGTTCAAAGCTCAAGTAAGAATAAGCTTTAGGCTTTCTGCATGGGTACAGATTCAGCTTCCCTCAGACCCTTCCACCTGCCAGTTTCATTCCCTCTAGGCTGTTGAAGGCAACCTAGTGTTATAGCAGCAGCTTTGATTCACTAACCATTTATCTGCTAATCATTTATTTTAGCCCAGTTAATCTTTTCTTCCCTCAAATTGGAAAGGTAAATAGTAGAAAAAATTGTAAATGGGTCTTCATGGTGTTTACCTGAAACAAGTAAATCTAAATCTTGTAATCAAAGGCTGTTTATAAAAAAGAGCCTTTGATTACAAGATTTAGATTTACTTGTTTCAGGTTCTGATTTGGGCACTGTGCCTAATAAAAATAGTGTCCAATTATTCTCCCTTCACTTGATGTCTGAAGTTTCTTGCCAGATCTTTATGATTTTAATAAGCCATAGCTGTGGCTCTGCAGAAACCATTCTCCCTGTAACCTTTTCTGTTCAGAGTTCTCATAGACTTGACCAATGTGGCCTTTGCTCATTTTCCTACTTGCTCTAGCTCCTCCAGCTTCACAACCACTTCCAACTACCTTGACTCATAAGATTTGAATTGGTCACACTACTTAGGCTGTTGCATCTTTTGATGAGTTCTGCTAAATCATTTTAAGAATATTGTGATTCTAGGCTATGTGACTTTTTGATGCTCATAATCAAGTTGGTTAAGTATAGAACTTTTGTATGATTATACAGTATGGTTAATTTCATGGAATCATTTTAATATAGAATTCTAAAATTTACATTTAAGAAAGAAATAAAATGATTATATTTTACACATGAAGAGATTTCCTAATTACTGCACATTGTACTCTAAAAATGCTCCCATTGTTCTAGTTACATTATTTACAAATAATCCAGGTTCTATTTAGCTTATTTGAAAAACTTCTTGGTTAGAGTTTTTCTGCCTGAAAATATTTTTTCTTTTCTCCTTCATTTTTACTTAGTAACACTTAATACATGTTGAAATATTGTTGGAAACAATTGTTTAAACCTCCATTGTATAATGATGTTCTTTTTGAAGCCCCTCTTGAAAAGGACATGTATAGAAATATAATTTCCCTTTCTTTTTTTAAAAAAAATTTTTAATGTTTCTATTTGAGAGAAGGAGAGACAGAGCATGAGTGGGAGAGGGACTAACACCGAGAGAGGGAGACACAGAATCTGAAGCAGACTCCAGGCTCTGAGCTGTCAGCACAGAGCCCGATGCAAGGCTGGAACCCGTGAACCGCGAGATCATGACCTGAGCTGAAGTCAGACAGTCAGCCCACTAAGCCACCCAAGAGCCCCTATAATTTCCCTTTCTGATGTGATGATGAAAATATTAAACGCATATGAGAAACCCAAAAGAATATTGAATAAATCACATATTTGTATGAATAACACTAAAAGTTTATATATGCCGACATGAAACAATTTGGATTTTTAAAAATTCCGTTTTGAGGAATTTTGTTTTTTTCATGGATAAAGTAGGATTTCTTTGTACCAGTGTTTACATTTAGTTTATCTTTGAAGGCTTTTGTTTTTGAAGGGCACTTGATGTTTTATAGTGATATTTAGACATCCTGATAATAGTAGGCTAATATTCCAGAGTTTAATAAGAAGGATAATATTTCTCTAATTCTCATTTCCTTATAGACCTGATTAAAGCATTAGGAATTTAGTTTAAGAAAATATATTCCTTCATCTTTGTGCTAAGAGCTAGTGACTTTCAAATGGGCGTTGGTTGAAGTACTGATTTTTATACTGGTGTTTACTTTGTTTCATTTCTCTCTAAAAATTTAAACCCAGTTAAGTTTCTGGAGTTTGAATCTAGTAGTTGAATTTTACTTGCTTAGATTGCTATATTAGTTCAGGTGAGAATTTAATTATTTAAATGGTTCATATTTCATTCTACTTTGGAAAGATTGTCAAGGTTTTTTTTTTTCCAGGGATATGTAACCTCCAATTTTTTGCTAGTATTTACCTATCTTCCTTTAATTGATACTAATTTACCGCAGTGATAGTATGTACAAATCCAACCATGGTAATTACTATTTTAATTCATCACTGGCTTTCCCTCTCTTAGTAATAAAACCAAGCTCTTAAATTTTATACAGTATTTCCATATTCTGACCCCAACATGCTTTTACCCTTCCGGTGTCTCTCCTCTGACTTCCTAGTGTGAATTTTTTTCAATTAGGAATACAAAACTGATTTTAATGTTCCTACCACACACTTTTACAGTTTTAAGCCTTTACTTGTTTTAGTTCCTATTCATGTAATGCCTCACCTTTGTTTCACGTGATTCAAGAATTCAGTATTCCTACTTGCAGAAGTACACTGATATCAGCTCAGTGTTCCTTTTCTTTGCTCTCATAACCTTTGTATATACTTCTAGTTTAGCTTTGACCATAATACATTGTAAGTTATCTGTTTGTCCTTTTCTTCCTGCAGACCTGTGCTGTCTAATAGTGTAGGCACTAACCATTAGTGGCTATTTAGATTTAAATGCATTTAAATTAAAATTTAAGGTGCCCCTGGGTGGCTAGGTTAAGTATCCGACTTCAGCTCAGGTCATGATCTCACCGTTCATGGGTTCAGGCCCCGCATCAGGCTCTGTGCTGAACGCTTGCTCAGAGCCTGGAGCCTGCTTCAGATTCTCTGTCTCTCTCTGCCCTCCCCACTCACAGTCTGTCTCACTCTGTCTCTCAAAAATAAATAAATGTAAAAAAAATTAAAAATAATTAAAATTTAAAAATTTAGTTTCTCAGTTGTATTAGCCACATTTCAAATGCCTAACAGCAACATTCTATTAATGGCTACCTTATCAGACGGTGCAGATGTAGAAATTTTCTGTCATTGTGGAAAATTGTCTTGGAGAGTGCTATTGTATAAGCTTCTTGAAAACTAGAGCTATATTTGTTCATCTTGGTACTGCCAGTATCTACCATGGTTTAGGGTAAATAATAGTTGTTTAATAAATGTTTCAATAACATTAAATAAAACAAGGAAATAAGTGAAAGAAATTGTAGTGTGCTGGGTAACATAACTACTGATATTTCCAAGTTTTTTAGATGTTACCCTGAATGGAACTTTTAATAATACAAGGTCATTGTTATCTCTAAACTGATTCTAATGCATCCTAATCTATATGTTCCTGAAGAATACCTCACAGTCTAAACTGCTGCATTTTGTGGAACGTAACATGGCACAGAACTGTGGCAGTGATTGTACTGTCGTTTCCTCCTTTCTCCCCATGTCATTAAATATTTTGTTTCCTTTTTATATTTTAAATCACAGTAGTTACAGGGATACATTGCAAAACTTTGAAAAATAGTGAAAATATAAAATAGACTGAAAGTTTACCTTAACTGTTTATTGTGTATCTTTTCAGATCTTTTCTAATGACTATCTAGGTGCAAAAGTATTTTGTTGTCTTTGATTTTAACAAATAAGCTGTTTTCTGCAGCTTGCATATTATACTTAATAGAGAAGTTTTCCATGTTCCACCCTTTCCCTGCCTCCTTTCCCAAAAGTAATTACTAGTTTGAATTTTCTGTTTTATTCTTTTTATTTTTATAGTTTTGTTACGTGTGTGTTTCAGTGTATACAGGGGCATCTTTCTTTATGTGTTGTGAGGTGATTTTGCCCATATATTTCATTAATTCAAACAGGAAAAAAGATAATGTATTTCTAGCCCACCCAGAACAATTTCCCAGACTATTGCTAAAATAATCAATACTTACCTGACTATTCACTCAAATATTTCTGCATAATAGAAAGCATTTGAAATACAAGTTGCCTTATTATTTTAACACATATAAATACATCAGTAGATATGTTCCCTTTTGGTATATAAGATAGTTATACAGTACTATATACAAATTACATTTTTATTTTTTGTACTATAATAAAAATGTAATATAAATAAGGAATGAAATACACTGTTTCTTTTATTCTGAGTTACATTTTATCTTACAGCATGGTATCTTAGTCATAGTTGTAACATAGTGGCTTGTAACCATTCATAGATACCTTCTAGTATGGTTGAAAACAGCACCAACATCAAAGCATCTTAGAATCTGTAATATGTTAAAGTATGTTAAAAATGCATAATGATATAAAGAACACTTAATAAAGTGAACAAAAAATTTTTAAGTGGGTGCTTAGCAATTCAAGAGTTGTCAGAGTAGATCTGGTGCCTAGAGCAGAAAGATGGAGGCTTTCATCATTATTGCTGTCTGGCATCGGGTTAAAGTAAACAAGAATTAGTTGAGGAAGGAATTGGTTCAAAAATTGATGTCTGAAACCAGTGAACTACTGGTTCACAGTTTATTCTTCTTTTCTCTCGAAACTCTTGCAAACAGATGGCTGTAGCCTATTGTTGGTAGCCAGAGATGAAGCAACGGGATAGAAAAAATTCAAAATGGATGACTGTTCAATTGACTTGTAGTTACACCATGAGATTTGCTCTTATAATTACACTTTTGAATGTGATGCTTCAGCTTATGTCATGATCACATTATCAGCAACGGAAGTCCTGTTGACTCCATGACCTGAATATTTTCTTAATAATTTTTGACACTTATTTTTTATTTTTGTTTCCTCGTTTTCCCCCCTCTGGCAGACAACATAAAGTTAAATGAATTCCCAAGGTACTCATTGGGTGGCTAATAATTACAGGATGCTAACAGTGTTGGCCTTACTTTGATTGCATTATATGTCCTGATACTTCTTTTCCTCATCTTCTGAAATCATCAGATGAGGTGATTTTTTTTCCAGAAAGCAAGTTTTATCAAGATACATGGTATCCTTCATGTCTTGATAATTTTTTCACAGTGTCCCTAGGCCAAAAGAAGTAACTGAACACCTCTGTTAAGAAATTAGGTCTAAGCCACTTAACAGTAGTTAGCATGGTATCTTGAGAGATAATTGCTGTGTTTCCCCAACATTTAAAATATCTGGCAGCATCCCTGTATTCACTGTAGTACTCCTGCTGGGAAATATTGTATTCCTTTCAGAAAAAATATTTTCATTTAAGTGATTTGCTTCATTCATAAACATAGCATGTGTTCATCATTAAGTCATTCATCATTAAGAAAATTAAAACAGTGCAGATAATTCTGTGAATCAGAAAAAATACAGAAGTAAGCAAAATTAATTTTTAAAATATACTCTTAGGCCTTGCTTAGATTCTGGGATGATTGCACCTGTGGTGGCAGCTTAGTTTTTAAAATCCTTCTGATTTCCCACATAAAAATAGAACAACTAGGTAGTAAAACCCAAACCTATGAAAACATTTACAACAAAACTTGGCGATGAGGTATCCCCATGAACCCTCCCAAATGTAAGCAGATGAGAACTAACCAAAAAACCTACGTGTATCAGTTTTAGTGTATAAGGAAGTAGAGAAAAGCATTGGGGTGTCTGGCCTGAGAATAGAAGCACCTCAAAGTGGTGAACGACCAATCTGAAAGGGATTGTGATTATCCAGTTTGAAACTGGGAGAGATTTTGCCCACCTATATATTGGATATGTATAAAGGACCTGTAGTGAGGCATAATGTCACTTTGAGCAGCCTTGTTCTGCCAGTTCTCAAGATTAGCCTACCAGTGCTCCCTTCCAGGATTCTCCTTAGAAGTTTCTGAGAATGGAATCAATCACTTATTGAGCAGGATAGAGACAACAGAGATAGAGGAAAGATCTCTCTTTCTTTTTCTTTCTTTCTTTCTTTTTCTTTCTTTCTTTTCTTTTCTTTTCTTTTCTTTTCTTTTCTTTTCTTTTCTTTTCTTTTCTTTTCTTTTCTTTCTCTTTCTTTCCTTTGATAGAGACAAAGTATGAGCAGGGGAGAGGGGCAGAGGGGGATTGGATGTGGCGGGAGAGAGAGAGAGACAGATCACACGTGTGCATCCTAAGCAGGCTCCACACTCCGCACGGAGCCCAGTGCGGGACTCCATCCCATGACCCTGGGATTATAACCTGAGCCAAAATCAAGAGTCTGATGCTCAATCCAGTATTTTTAAACGTTACATGAAACAACAGAAGAGAGAGCTTTATGAAGTTAGAAGAGTATTTTGAACCAAGCAATATTCTCAAAATTCAGGAAAATTAAATTCACAAAAGGCCTTTCAGGAATATTTTTAAGAATGTTTTTAATAATTTTGAGTCTCCTCAACAGTGTTCATATTGATACGACATTTGATGTCAAAGTTTTTTAAAGAATTTATGGAGGTTGTGTAAGACATTACCATATTAGAAATCAAGTAAGTGAAGATATTCTCCTATATCTTTAAAAAAATTTTTTAAGTTTATTTGTGAGAAGGAGAGAGAGAGCGTGCATGCACGCACACAAGTGGGAGAGGGGCAGAAAGAGGGAAAGAGACAATCCCAGGCATGGTCTGTGCTGTCAGCACAGAGCCTGATGCAGGGCCCAAGATCACAGACTGTGAGATCATGTCCTGAGCTGAAACCAAGAGTTGGCCACCTAACCCAACTGAGCCACACAGGCGCCCCTCTCATATCTTTTAAAAGGTTTTTTATTTTATCTTTCATATTTAAATTTAATCTATCTGAAATTGTTATTTGTATGTGGTGTTAGGAGTCCCAGTTCCCTTTCCTTGGTGTATATTAGCATCATGTAGTGATTTTCTCTGCCTTCTTCACCTAATTAACAGAGCTACCTCTGTTATAAATAAAGTTCCTTTATATTCTTGGGTCTGTTTCTTATATCTCTGTTCTGTTACTTTGATGTGTTTGCCTACAACTGCACCAATACCAAATTTTAACTACTATACGTTTGGGTTAAATCTTCATGTCCATCTTTCTTTCCACCTTGGTCTTCCTGAGTGTCTTGACTTTCTTGGCCTTTGTTCAATGACAAATTTAGAATTAAAAAAATAATTCATAAGTGGAATTTCATTGATTTTATTTTTATTTGGGGAAGAATTGATATGTTTATTCTTTCTCTCCCTGAATTCATATACTGAGGTCTTTTTTCTCATTTGAGTATTTTTGCTCAATAAGGTTTTGCTATATTTTTTATAATGGGCCTATAAATCTTTAGTCAGATTTATGCATACATAGTTTTCTATTGCTTTTTTTGGTAAATGGTATGTTTAAAATTATATTTTATAGGCTTTACCATTATATTGACATATACTCGGTTTTTTAAATTGATTATTGTATCAATTAATGTTGCTAAACTTTTTTGTTCTTAACAATTTATCTGTAGGTTCTTTAGGAGTTTTCATGTAAATAAGCATATCATCTGGAAATTGCAGTTTTGATACTTTTATTATTTATAACTTGGTTTCTGAACTCACTGTTACATCTCATACATTGTTGAGGGGTTAATAGATATCTTTTCTCTTATTTCTTGTCTTAAAAGCTTTAAGTTGTTACCAATATGATATTTGATGCAGTAATTTTTTGTGTGTGGATATACTTTGTCAGGGTAAAGAGTTTTTTTTTTCTGTACCCCCTTTTTCATATTTAAGGTTGTTGACTTTTCTCTTTGTCAGTCTTGCTACAGATTTGTTATTTTTTGTTTTCCAAACCTATGAGACTTTGTTATCTGTCTGTTGCTGGTTTTTCATGCAATTTCACTGTAGCTAGAGAGTGGCTAGTATGATACCACTATTTATGAACTTGAACAAAATGTGTATTGACCAATTGGTAGGTGTATTGCTGTTTCATTCCATTAGATCATATTTGTTAATCTTGGTGTCTATATCTTCTATAGCCACATCTTTACCCATTATTGTCACATACTATCATTATTCATTCCTTTGTTCAGATCTGGATTCCATCATATTTTTTATTTTATATATTCTTGTGCTTAATGTATGATAAATCCAGCAGTTGGAAATTGCTATAGATCATTCTTGTTTGTGTTAGTTTTTAAATGTTTATTTATTTCTGAGAGAGAGAAACAGAGCATGAGCAGGGGAAAGGCAGAGAGAGAGGGGGAGACACAGAATCCAAAGCAGGCTCCAGGCTCTGAGCTGTCAGCACAGAACCTGATGTGGGGCCTGAACTCGTGAACTGCAAGATCATAACCTGAGGCGAAGTAGGATGCTCAACCGAATGAGCCACCCAGGCACCCCATCTACAGATCATTTTTAATGTCTTTTGTTTCTGCTGGTTTTCACTTGTGGTACCTTGCTTCCTTGTGTGTGTGTTGTTACCATATCATGTTTCTTTAGCTGTGGGAATTTGTTGAGGACTAGGTGGAAGACATCCCCCAAGGGGAATTGATTTGCATTTGCTTTTGCCAGTGAGTAAGACTACCAATCCAGGACCAATTAAAAATAAAATGTTACTTAAGGTTGCATTTCATATAAGTAGTGTGAATTCAGGCTGGTTTATGGCTGTAGATTCTCAGAAGAGCTTTCCTTTACCTCTTTCTGCCTAGCATCAAAATCATGACATTCAGGTGCTTTCTTCACTAAGGTTATTACAATTATGGTGTACCCTTTTAAGGTACTTGTTTATGAGAAGGTATTTTAACAGCTTTTTTACCTTGGGCAAATTCCCTTTTGGGGATATAAGCTTGTGTGTTTTCTGAACTCTAGCTTTTACTTTGTTTTGGGGTGCTGAATTTCCCTCCCTCTCTCAACAGTTCATTTAAAAATAAAGATGTAATCTCTGTGTTAGTTTTCACTGATGTGTGGTTCACACTGTATCTGCATTTTTGAATAATGTCTACCATATGCTTAGTAAATATTTATTGATTGGCTAAACCAGTACTTCATGGAATATTTTTTAGTTGGTTTTGAGTGGAGCATTTTTGGTTTTTGTGTATAGTACACCATAGTACCAGAAACATGTATCTTAATTACTTTCTAGGTCTCAACTGCAGTTTCACTTCTTAAGGGAAGCATTTCTTGCTTCTATTATATATTCTCATTGTTCATTGTAATTTGAGGGAGCTAGTATTATTTCTGCTTTTTATCATCATTCATAATCAAAAATTTGATAGTTTCCCCCTTCTGAATCTTTTCTCTTTCCATCACATCTTTTCCCTTCCTTTTTTTCTCTTCTTATACTTGTTTTTTTCTTCCCTTTCTTGTCTGCCTCCTTCACTTCCCTTTCCTTTTCCTTCCTTACCTGTCTTTACACTGTCACTTTCCTTCTACTTGAAGAACTTTTAAAGTTTTTTTTTTTTTACGTGTAACCTAGGAAAAATTATTTAGTCATTAAATTTTTATTTAAGGAGTTTCTCATGTGATTCCTTCCACAGCCTATCACTTTGGTTCCTCCAAAGTTTATAATCTTCAAGATAGCACTTTTAAAAAGAACTTTGGCTTAACCCACAGTTGTCGTGTCCGTTAGTCCACAGTTCTTTTAGTTGGGCTTCTTTGATCACTACTTGAATATGAATATGCTGATAACATAACTATAAAAATTTCCAACCTGTAATCTTTGGGACCCAGTTTCATCAAGCAGTTTATTTTAGGGCCACTTTTAGAGTCAGATTAGATGGATGTTTCTGGTTCTCAACCTCAGACATCCTGTACACATGCATAAGTTCAAATTGTATTTACTCCTAAACTTTCACACCCTAAAATAGTACAGATCTTTCAGATATACCAATTCCTAAGAGTAAAATAAAAAAACTGGGGCACCTGGGTGGCTCATTCAGTTAAGCGTCCGACTTTGGCTTAGGTCCTGATCTCAACGGTTTGTGGATTCGAGCCCTGCATTGGGCTCTGTGCTGACAGCTCAGAGCCTGGAGCCTGCTTTGGATTCTGTCTCTGTCTCTATGCCCCTCCCCCTCTTGTGCTTTGTCTCTGTCTCTCAAAAATGAATAAGCATTAAAAAAACATTTCTTAAAATTGACTGTTAGATCTTTTATAGTAATTCTGTTAAGTACTTCTTTCCTACTTATCTAACAGTTAGTTCTGTGCTTAGTAACCACATTTTTATTCTGTGAAGGATTTCCAACAATGTGGGTCTACAGGATAAAGAGCTATCAGGATAGACCTTAACTAAAAAACATTTTTGTGCTGCCTTTCTGATGGTGATGAATTCTTTTACATTTTGTATGTCTGTAAAAGTCTTTATTTAATCTTCATTTTTGAAGGATTTTTTGCTGGGTATGGAATTCAAGATTGACAGGTTTTGTTTTATTTTTAATACTTTAAAGACTTTGGTCTACTGTCTTCCGGCTTAGATAATTTCTGACCAAAAAATCTTTTTATTTTTTTTTAAAGTTTATTTATTTACTTTAAGAGAGAGAGAGAGAGAGAGCACATGCGCGAGCAGCGGAAGGGCAGAGAGAGGGAGAGAGAGAGTCACAGGCTCCACACTGTAAGCACAGAGCCCAATGCATGGTTCGAACTGTGAGATCAGGACCTGCACTGAAATGAAGAATCAGACGCTTAACCGACTGAGCCACTCAGGCCAACCTTGTCATTTTTATCTTTAATCCTCTTTACATGATGTAACTTTTTCTTTTTGGCTAATATTAAGGTTTTTTTTTAAATGTTTATTTATTTATTTTGAGAGAGAGAGAGAGCGCTGGGGAGGAGCAGAGAGAGAGGGAGAAAATCTCAAGCAGACTCAAAGCTGTCAGCGATCAAGAGTTGGACACTTGGGGTGCCTGGGTGGCTCAGGGGGTTGAGTGTCCAACTTCGGCCCAGGTCATGACCTCACTGTTCGTGGGTTCAAGCCCTGCGTCGGACTCTGTGCTGACAGCTCAGAGCCTGGACCCTGCTTCAGATCCTGTGTCTCCCTCTCTCTCTGCCCGTCCCCTGCTAACGCTCTGTCTCTCTCTCCCTCTCTCTCTCAAAAATGAATAAAACATTAAAAAAAAGAGTTGGACACTTAACTGACTGAGCCACACAGGTGCCCCAGTATTAATTTTTTTTATCACTGGTTTTACACATTTTGATTATGCTGGATCTTGGTATAATTTTCTTCATGACTCATATGTTTGAGATTTATTGAGCTTCTTGAATTTGTGTTTAGAGTTGTTATCAAATTTGGGAATTTTTTATCCATTATTTCTTTAAATATTTATTCTCTCCCTGTTTTACTTTGGGGACTCCAATTACACATATAGTAGGTCACTTTAAGTTGTCCCACAGCTTACTGTTGTTTTAAATTCTTTTTTTTCTTCTATGTTTTTTAAGAAAGTTTTATTCTATTTTTGAGAGAGTGCAAGTGGGGGAGGGGCAGAAAGTGAGAGGTGGACAGAGGATATGAAGCGGGCTTCACACTGACAGCAGAGAGCCTGATGAGGGGTTTGAACTCACAAACCGCGAGATCATGACCTGAGTCGAAGTTGGACACTCAACTGAATGAGCTACCCTGGTGTCTCGGTGCCTGGTAATTTTTGTTTGAATGCTAGTCCTTGGAAATTTTACCTTTTCAGTGCTATGTATTTGTATTTTTGTTAATATTCTTGAGCTTTCTTGGTGACAAAGTATAGCTACTTAGAAGCTGTTTGGGCTCTTTGAGACTCCCTTTTTTTAATTTTAAGGTGTTTTACACAGAACCCCAGTAGCCTTTAGTCTAGGACTGATTTTTCCCAACTGCTGAGCCTGTACTCTTCTGAGTATTCTATACAGTGTACTGTGAAATATATTTTAATACCCTG
Source organism: Cryptoprocta ferox (assembly GCA_028646485.1). NCBI lineage: Eukaryota > Metazoa > Chordata > Mammalia > Carnivora > Eupleridae > Cryptoprocta > Cryptoprocta ferox. The sequence continues at coordinate 44,598,815 of CM053571.1, read as the reverse complement.
ACTTGTGGGAACAGCCCTGTGTGAGCCCTGGAGGTTGTTTCCACTCTTTTTCTAGCCACTGGTACTTCGCTCCATGCATATGTTGATCAGTACTTACCTGAAGATTCTAGAGAAACCTTGTTCCGATCTTTACTACTTGTTTTCTTTGCAGCTCTCTTTTGTCTGGTACTCTAGCCTTTTCACACTAGCTGCCTTGGCCTACCTAGACTCAGCTACACTTCCTTAGTTCACGGACATTTCTGAGTTTCACCGGGGCTCCCTCTCCCTGCACTGCAGCCCGGAAACTCCTCTAGTCTATAAGCAAGGCTATTTGTAGATCTCACGTTTATTCTTTCTCTTCTCTCAGGGGTTATTGTCCTGAACTGCCTGTGTCTGAAAACCATTGCTTAATTTATTTTATCCTTTTTAAAACTTGTTTCAGGTGAGGCAGGAGAAGGTGGTGTTCCTACTACTACTACATTTTGGTTAGAAGTACAAATTATAAGATTTCATTTTTTAAATTATATTTTGGTTGAGAAGATAGATGAGAAATAATTTCTGACAGAGAACAAGCTTCCGTGTCAGTATTTAGTTAAGCATTGAATACTTTCTATTGTGTAAGATACTATGTAGTATGCAGAGAGAAATATTAGACCTGTTCTTAGCACTAAAGGTCATTTGGAAAGACACATAAAATATGACATATCAGTAAATATATTACACCTTGCATATGGAGTCATCATAGCTGTGATTCTCTTTAACCTAAAGCAAACAGTTGCATGATTTCCCTTGGATTCCCTTACTCAAGATTTCCAAAAATCTGATAGACCCATAAATATAGCAACCATTTCCCTTCTCGGGTGAAGTAATAATTCCACTGGTATTTCTAATAAAATATGTATTCTGTAGTAATACTATCTCTTTATTGTCTAACCTAGCTCAGTAAATTAAAGACACAGTAGTACATATGCTAATGAAAACTAGGAACATATTTTTTCAAGGATAAAAAAATAAAGATCTTTCTCATTTAGGGCCAGAGATGCCAAGAGAGACTATTTGGGACATAAGAAATTTTATACCTTTTCTTTTTAGTGGGATAAAGGCAGTGTGATTAAGCTGAAAGATTGTGATTGTTAGAGTAACAATTTTGAGACATTGTTCTTCACTTTCTACCTACATTACTTTTGACCAGTTAGGTAAAGTCTTTTACACTCTTGGTATTTAAGAGTGAAATCTTTACAAGATGATTGGTTTCCCTGTTAAAACGTTTCAGTTAAGAAACAGTATAGAAGAATGAAAATAGCAAATCATCATTAGAGCATCACAGTAATAGATGCTGCAAGCAGTATCCATGGATGAATGCTATAAATAGTAGGCAAAAATTTAAGGATGAATAGATATTTGCATGCTCTCAAAGAATTTCTTTCAAAACATCCATTGTTTAAAATTGGAAAATAGTAATTTACAGATGAGAAGACTGGTGGATGCACCAGCTTAATCAAGATCAGAGTTAATCACCTGTAATAAAACATATTATCATCATATGCACTCATGTATATATCCATCATATAGGATGCACTTGAGAAGGACATATTATCTCTGCAGTGAGGTGGCTTTAAATATGTATAACCTCTATCTAGTTACGAGAAAGCAAGACATACATTGCAGAACATTCTATGGTGTACTTAATTAACATTAGTGTAACTAATGACATCAGTGTAGTGAAAGACAAGGAAAAACTGAGGTGAAGTCAAGGTTGAAGACTGAGGAAACCTAAATGTAATGTGGATCTGGAATAGAAAAAAAGGTATCAGTGGAAAAACTGGTGAGATCTGTATAAAGTAGTTTAATTAATAGCTAATTTCTTAGTTTTGACACTTATACTGTGGTCAAGTAAGATGTTGCCACTGGGGAAAGTGGGGCATATGGGAACTTGGTACTATTTTTGCAGCTGATCTGTAAGTCTAAAATTATTTCCAAATAACAAGTTTTTAAAAAATGGTGACAGTGTTTGACAGAGCTTGCTAACATGTAGTTAAATTAGACTTTTTATTGATGGGGGGGGGGACCTCATTTTGATAGTGTGTGACATTCTTTTCTCTTGAGCAATTTCATTTTTCCACAGAAAATATAAAGTTTGAAGGCGAGGTGAAGGGCTGGTTCTTAACATTTGATTGGTAGTGTTCTGTAAGCAGGTTAAGGAAAGAAAGCTGAGTATCTAATGTACAGTTACAAAATGTAAGTCTTTACTTCATCCCTCAGTTTTCAGGTTCATGTCTCACCTTTCACCTGTACTTTGGCTAAGTACCAAAATTTAGAGCCTGTCCACTGGGTTTTTTCTGGAGAACAAACCTTTGGATAGCTTATTGGAGTTACAAGGGCTGGGTATACTCCATGATAACTGCGATAGGAAACATCTTTGACCTATCTAGATTCTACAGACTCCTCCCTTCCATGCCTCCCTCTGAGGTAAAAGTAATCATCTTACGGAGGTATTGTTCTGAGTAAGTGAGGGGACACACACACACACACACACACACACACACACACACACAGTGCTTTGAATAGTATTTATCATTCGATAAACATTCAGTACTTACTAGTGCTTACATTGTAACAGGCCCACTGTATTAGACTGTTCAGGCAGTGCACTGTTTGGCTGACTCCAAGGAGTTATATTCCCATGGACTACAGTGCAACCCAGTGGCTCTAAGTAGTATAATTCTTCTAGTGTGATTTTGTGATACAAAAGAGACATGTCTTGTGTCTTAATATTAAACTGTAAGTCTGAAATACTCTTAAAACAACTTTTAAAAAAAGATAATCTAACTTGAGAAAAAAGTTGAGGAAATGGAAAAAAAAGTTTTTTTAAATCTCCCAGTCCTTATCTTGTACTTCTCATAGTAGGGCACTCTAACCACTGAAGGTTTCTGCTAGTCTGTTAGGTATTTTGGAAGTGGTTGTCAATTTCAGAGTAAAAAGGCATAAGACGGTTTCAGAAATATAAGTTTTAAGTTTTTCAACCCATTACTTTTAAAAGTAATTGTTCATAAAATTTTTGACCTGTGCTATAAGCACTGCATTGGTCTCTTAGTTTTTGGTCAAATAACACTCAGGTAATGGCATGCATGGAATAAGATGAGGACATGTTCATGTTCTTTACATTCATAAAGAGACAAATGAACATACAGAAATTTCTGTTCTCATGCAGCTGACATTTTAGAGCATAGGAAGACATTAAACAAAATAAATAAAATACATTATATATTATTTGTTGATAATGTTATGGAGAAAAAATTAGAACAAGAAAGGAGATAGTGCCTAAGGAGTTGGGTAAAATGGTAGTGCAATTTGAAATAGACAGGGAAGTTCTCACTAAGATGACTCAATACCTAAAGTTGGGTGTGGGTAGGAAACCATATAGATAGGTATCTAGGGGAAAAGCATTCCTGGAGGATAGAAGTGCAAAGACCTGGAGACAGAAGCGGGGAGTAATGTGGCAGGAGCACTATAAGAGAAGGGGAAATGATAGGAGATTTAGAAGTAAGGGTGAGTTAATAACTAAGGCTTTGGAAGCCATAGTAATGGTACAGGAAGCCATTTTAAATGTCTTTTCACTTCTGTTCCCTTTGATTTCTGATGTTCCTTTATTCTGGGCATCAAATGGATAAAGTATATAAGAGTAGAAATGTGATACCTAGTGGATAGTAGATGCTTACTGAATGTTTATTGAATTAATTTATAGGGCAAGGCATTTAGAAGTAGTTTAAAGGTCCTATGTTCCCTTGCTGAAGGAATACTTTTTCACTTTAACTGCTTCATACAACATCATTTTTCTACAAAAGTTCAGCAAAAATTTGTTGAATGAAAAAGTTCACCAGGTTGTGTGTGTGAAGTTTTAACACTCTAGACATTTTTTCTGTCTGCATTATACTGAAAATCATGATCTAACATTACAGATTTTTCCCCTTATTTCTTAATTATTAGAAATAATTTTGTAGCGGTGTAAACTTAGGACTGCACTACTTTGCTTACTAATACTTAATATCCTTTTAGGCTCTTCTCAGAAAACTTTCAAAAATTGTTTCTTTTATTCTCCCAGATGAATCCTCTATAAGTCTTATTCAAGTGATTTATACATTCTTTTGCACGTAACAAGATATTCAAAATTATATCCAGGAAAATAGACTTAATATGGCCTATAATTGCTAACAGTTCTTCAGAGGAAGTGTGTCAGGCTTACATAGATTGAGACACTGCCTATATGGTACTACAGGTCCTCAAAATATAGAATTCCAGCAATTTATCTCCCCTTTTCTTTCCTTAAATTCTAGAGTTACTTGTTTTGGTTTTGTCTTAAATTTATTCTGCCCATACATCCAGTTGCTTCCTGTTTTCCATTCCTGCCTTCTTTATTCTACTGATCCTCCCTCTTAAGGTTTAAGATTGGTTTAAGATAATCATTCTAATTCAAAAGTTTCCTTTATGCTTAGAGGATTTGTTTTGTATCCTAAATGTAAAAAATTTTATGATTGTATGTCCTTTCACTTGCATATGATAAATTTATATCCTAATATTTAAGGATAAAGTACTTCTTATTTGAATTTTAGGACCTGTTGTGTGATCTGTCGAACCCTAACTTATTGCTCATAAAGCATACCAATTATAGTTGGTTCTTTAGTTGGTATACGATTGTGTGCTTTCTTCTGTGCATTAGCACTTTTTGAGTTATTAAAGTTTTGTTATAGGATGATGCACTTTATGTTGGTGGTTCACTTTTGAATCTGTATAAGGCATATTGATAACAGGTGATTTTAAGATTTTGGAAAACCACAAAATCTTTTTTCAGGTTAATGTGTGCACAACATATTCTCCCTAGATCAAAGTCAAGCTGATAGGCGCATTTATCGACTTTTGGTAACACTCTTTAGAGAATTTGTAGATTTGGGGGGTACATTTTAGGAGATGGTGTTACATGGGTTTTGGTAATATTGTCTGAGTAAAGCAGCTTCAGACTCCAGATTTCATTAGATGGTTTTTGGTTTAAGAAGAGTGATGTGTTCTTTTCTCTCTCTGCATGTCCTCTCCGTTGTTTCTTTGGATATGAGCCTACCCTGTAGTTTTTTTGTTTTTTTTTTTTTTTCCTTTTTTTTGGGATGAGACCTCTTACAAAATATTCCTGTAACTCCTGGAAGGACTGTGTGCCAGAATATTTACTTACTCTCCAAAATAATGATTGTGGATATGTTCATATAGGCCCCTGGTTTTTTGCTGAATCACATTTCTAGAGACAGTCATATGTACCCTGTGCATTTACCTGTTAACCGCCTTTTCAGTATTCATTAAGGCTCTTACTGTTCATTTATTGGGCATTCTCCATTTGCTGAAACAAATGAATTGCTTTTATTTATTTCCATGCTCTTGGTTCAAGTTGATGAATTTAGAAATTCTACCTTTAAAATGTATCTAAACCTTTACTTTTCTTAGATCCATCCTAAGCAGATTCATAAACTATTCATTATATATTTGATATATATATCAAGCCACAGTATTCTAGAACTAGTGGGACTTCATGAGTAATATGTTTCTTTATTTACATTTTTTTAATGTTTACTTTTGAGAGAGAGAGAGAGGGAGAGAGAGAGAGAGGGAGACAGAACGTGAGTTGGGGAGGGTCAGGGAGAGAGAGGGAGACACAGAATCTGAAGCAGACTCCAGGCTCTGAGCTGTCAGCACAGAGCCCGATGCGAGGCTCGAACTCACTGACCATGAGATCATGACCTGAGCTGAAGTCTGATGCTCAACCAACTGAGTCACCCAGGCATCCCAAGTAATGTTTCTTAGAAGAGAAAGATCATTTATTCTTTTCCTAAAGATTCAGATACTAATTTCCTTGTTTTTTGAGGAGATAGATTTTTTACCCCAATGTATAGCCTTTTCTCCTTTATTTAAGCCCGTTTCTTTTTTTAGTGTCTTTCAGGAATGAAATAAAATAAAGATTATTTATAGTACTTGTGAAGTAGGATTGGTAGCTCACAGTTCTGTTACCAGAAAATATTCCTAAAACAAAAATTCCTTGGGTTATAAATATTTGTAGTTTTCATGTGTAATATTTGATATAGGAATATTCTAGTTTCATACAATTTAAGCAGTCTCTCAGTGAGATTTGACCTATCAGCTTTTCTTTCAAATGGGTGATAATAGAAATACCAGATTATTTTTCAGATATTATGGCTTCTCATGATTGGTTTCAAATATTGATTGACTACATCTTGATAAAGTAGGTAAATATTGTAATTGTGATTTTTATTAGTTTCTGTTTACTTTGTAGACAACAAAGAACTTGTATATATATGTGAAGTGTTTGCTGATAGTGAATGCAGAATTGGGAGGGAAATGTAAAGAAATCAAATTGTGTATTCAGCAATCAGTGGATTAGTAAAATATCCATTAGGGAAACATAAGAAAGTAATAGTCTGTCCCACCCCCTCCACCGAAATCCCCCAAAGGCATTATATGACTTCTGTTTGGTGCTTGTTATCCTTTATAATACAAGGTGGGAGCAAATTCTGTTGCTAGAAAAAAAATTCATGGCTGTGAAAAAGTCCTCATACTTTAATGTTGTGAAATAGTTGATTTTATGATGAGACACATGTATCAGCCTGTTAACAGCAAAACTCCTGACAACATTAGAGAGAGAATAGAATCCATGAGAAAAAGTTGCCCTTAGGATTTATTCTTATTTTAACCCATTTTATACATGTATTCTACACATTTAATGCTACAGTGCCTATGTCAGTAGTTTATAGTGACGTTTCGAGATAGAATCCTATTTCCTTGAATGGTTAAATTATGTTCACTGTATTTAGAGAGTACATAAAAATATTAGTTCGTTTGGAATATGGAAACTAATTACTTTTTAATTGGTGTAATAGTGTTCTTTCTTTTAAGCATAATTTTATTCTAAAATTAATGGAACTTTCTCAAAAATAGGTACAATGAGTTTGGTAGTGATTGGCTTTTGTTTCATGTACCTCTAGTCAGTTTATTTTCATTTTTCTGCTCAAGAGATCTTTTTGACATGCACAAATATTTAATTGTGGCATTCTCTACTTACATTGTTCACTGCAAAATAGGCACTCTCCCCTTTTTGCCTCTTACTCCTTTTCCCATGATGAAGCTTATAGTTCGAGGAGAATACACACATTAAACTATTAGTTGTATATGTGAGAGTCAGTGTACTATAGTGGTTAAAAGGGGGGACTCAAGCAGATTGCCTGGATTCATATCCCATCTCTGTCACTTATCAGGTATGGAACCTCGGGCATATCAGATATGTGACCTTGAGCATGTTATCCAACTTCTCCACTTCTCAATTTTTTCATCTAAAAATGAGGATTACTCAAGTAAATACTTGATTACATAAGTAGATACATTTTAAGGCATTTAGAATATATTGCCTGGCATATAGTAAGCGGTCAATAAAAGTTATTTTTATTGTATGATTATAGTTATGGTAAAGTATTTCCAATGACTGCATATCAGGAACTCTAACTTAGTGTGAAAGTTTCAGACAGGAGAAAGAAAATTCTAAATAGAGGTATCAGTATATACAAAGATGCCAAGGTGGAAAAGATCTTGTGCTTGAGTCACTGAAGGTGTGGGAGCAGTTTAGTGGTGACAGGTGACCTGTAGAGAGAGTTATCGTCAGGGAGGTTACATAGGACCTTACTGTTATTGTTTTAGGAAGCTGTTCCAGTTAGTAGGGCTACGACAATTAAATTTTTATTTTAAAAATCCACTTGGGGAAAAATAAAAATTCACTTTGGCTGATGTGGGAGAGTAGATTAGAGGGAAATAACTGGATTAGTAAAGATCTGTTTAGAGAACTTTGGAGATGCTTGTGCTAGGAAAGATATGGATAATTTCAATAAATCTTACACAGATTTCCTTCAGCAAGGCCTCTGGAGAGGAACTTACCCCGAAATCATTTATTGTCTATAATGCTGGCAAATGTTGGCCCAGGCATGGAATCCTATTCTCAGGGACGGAAACCCATTCATGGCAGAGTGGTCCTTTTCCTGATAGCAAACAAATGTAAGTTGATTTCAGAATCTATCTCCAGACTTAACTCAGGGTTCTAGCAGCAAATTTTAAAGTACCCCCAGACATTTCTACCTGAGTACAATTAATAAACTAGAATCATCCTGCCTGGGATATGATCTGAGTCTGTCTTTCACCCTTTCCTACTTTTTTTTTTTCCTGTATGTGTATATACACACATATATTTTCAAGTTTTCATTTATGAAGTGTCCTAGTTTTGTTTCCCTGACTTTTTAAAAAGTTCCAGGCCTTGCTTCTTATTCCTTCTGTCTTTGTCATCCATCCCACCTGGGGCCACTTGCTAGCCTTTAAAGTTACTGTTTTAGATTATCTCGTTTGGGGTTTTGTGAATTCTTTTTTTGTGATTATTCTGATTTTTACTGCATTTGACTTTGAAATACTGTCTTTAAATGTTGAGAATGTCATACTTTAGGACTTCATAGCTAGTCCAAAGTAAATTATGAAGTATACTGGAAAAATGTAGCCAAACTGGTGCTTCCATTTTGCCTGTCACTTTAATCCTCCTCTCTCTACTCCTACAATTTGAGACCAACTCTTTTATGGGGTGGCAGGTGGGTAGGGGGCGGGGCTTAGGCTGGTAGGGTTAGTGTAAACCAACCTCTGTGTATACTTTCTGATTAGTTCTTGGGGAATCAAAGGAAAGATAAAATGATTCAATGTTTCAGATGTGTGTTCAAAAAAGACTTAAACTGCTTTTGCTGAATACATATGTCCTATCATATTCTTTTTTGATAAAATCTCACTTTTTACTTCTCTTGTGCTGTAACATCTGGTATGAAAGTCAGGAGAAAGGTTGTCAGTTAAGAAAGTAGGTGTAAGTCTGATGTTTACTTGAAAACTGACAAATTGTATATACCGAAGATTTTAACAAATGTCATATAATGTAAATTGTAGTATGATTTTATTTTACATTATTTTTTACATTTCCATTTGCAAAGTTGACTCTAATATATATGACATTACCAGTAATTGCAATATAATGTTGACATATCTTCTTTGAAATTAATAAAAATTGATTTCTAGATTCCTTTGATTCCTACTTATTCTTTTCCAGAAGATAATATGAACACCTTACCCTTAGATATCATCCATTCATTCATCCATTAGTGTCAGGTCTCTTTCAAAATATATCCTTTATCTAACCATGCCTTACCACTTCTGCCACCACCCCTGTAGTCGGAGCCACCGTCCTCTCTCACCACCTTCTTCCCTTCACTTTTGCTTCGTCTTTTGTCCATTCCTTACAGAATAACTGTATTTAAATTTATATGTGCCAGATTATGCTACTCTTACCCCAAGCCCTTTTGACTTCTGTCTCACATAGAATAAAATCCAAAGTCCCTCAGAGCCTGCAAAGCACAGCATGATTTGGGCCCACCAGTATCTTAGACTTTGGTTTCTATGTTCTCTCCTAAGTTCCTACTCCTTGAGTCACATCACTGAGGATCTTGTTGTTTCCTGTATGTTGAATTCTCTTTGTACAGGTCTTTGCCTAGATGGTTCTCTTACTTCTCTGCTTGATTGTAATTTTCCTAATTTCATCTTTCCTGGCTATTCTAAAATAGTTTTCTTACCCTGTTGCATCATTCTATGTGGAATAAAGGACAGGCCCTTAAAACTGAAATAAAACTTTTATGAGAAACTTATCCTTTCCTTTTCTTTTTCTTTCTTTCCTCCCTCCCTCGTTTTTCTTTTCTTTCCTTTCCTTTTTCCTTTCCTCTTCTCTTCTCTTCTCTTCTCCCTCCCCTCTTCTCTTCTCTTCTCCTGCCCTGGATCAGATAATTTTTTACTTAATCTTAGTACTCATTCCCAGACTGGTGTTGCATTTGAAGAGCAGACTATTAACACTCTTACCTTTCTTCTTTTGCTTAAGTTATGTAAGAATGATTAGTGTTTTCACTGATGTGTAATTTCTGTGTTGAAGCACACAAAACAAAAATGAAATTCTACATATTTGTGTTTTCTCCTTCTCCCTTTTTCTCTGACACACAGTGTGGGGAAATCTTGTATTAATGAGTGAGTACATTTCTATTTTCCTTCCAGGCATTTCATGTATTTAGTTTTGCTTTCAAATGGTAAAGCTTTTTATACAATATTAGCATGAATTTTTTTATTCTGTACAGCTAATTTCAGTTTTGGAATTTTAGGAGTCTGTAATTGGTTTTGATGATAAATGTTATACAAAACTTGTCAAAAGAAGAGTTTACTTTGTATCCATTGACTTATGTTTGTATAGTTTGATGAGAGGTAAACCCTGGTATTCTCCTGAAATTTTATTGTATTCTCTAGGTTTCACTCCATTTTCCCATGTTTATCCTTTCTTAGAATTAGAACTCAATAGTAATGGTCTTTTAAAGAGAATTAAGTGTATTCTTCTTAACTTTTGCAAAACAAACTTTTAAAATTTCATCTGTAAAGAGTCGTAATTTGCAGACTAAAGTGCTTTTTTCCACAGTTACTTTTCTGTAATAAAACTCCCTAAAAAACCACTTCTTCCTGTTAAGGACTACTTAGGGGGTTGATGGATAGGCATGTGAGGTTCTAGTCCCTGAAATTACATTCAGAATTACAGAATAGCTTTTATGAAATTCACCAGGGAGTACACTACTAACGAAGATTAAGTATGTTCTAACAAAATAATAAACCCTTTAAAAATTTCTTTCTGTATTTCACACCTAAGGAGATTAATAGCCCCGAAACATATAGCAAAACCGTGAAGCTGTCATCAGACTGTTGTTCATATTTAACTAAATAGCTTTTTCTCAGACCTCAAAAAGAAGAATGGTTAAATATTTGAGTTTCTTAAAAATTTAACAGGGAACTTAAGATATAAAGCAATTATTAAATAAAGTTGGTCATTAAAGACTGCAGCATATCAGTTCACCATGTCTACTGATAAACAGTAGTAACAACAGTGTTTCAATTTGAAATGAGAAGTAAAAGATACTGTTCATTTCTTATAATTGAAGAAAATACCCTTATTCATAATGAGTGTTCAAGACAGATGTCAAATTTGATGTGAGTTTTTCCCCAAAGTTTTTGTAAAAAGACATAGTCACCATATATTCAGGTCTTTACAAACGTCTTCCATCATGACATTTCAGTTTACTTTGGACTACAACGTACCATTGGGGGGCGTCTCATTGACCTTAAATAACCTAGTTAGTTGATAGCTATGAAAACTTTATAGAGGTCATCCTAAGGGGAAAAAAGTAGCCTGGGGGCATCTTCCTGGCTTAGTCAGTAGAGCATGGGACTGAGTTTGAGCCCTATGTTGGGCGGAGAGATTACTTAAAGAATGGGGCGCCTGGGTTGCTCAGTTGGTTGAGTGTACAACTTCAGCTCAGGTCATGGTCTTGAGGTTCATGAGTTTGAGCCCCACATTGGGCTCTGTGCTGACAGCTCAGAGCCTGGAGCCTGCTTCAGATTCTGTGTTTTCCTCTCTCTCTGCCCCTCCCCTGCTCATGTTCTGTCTCTCTGTCTCTCAAAAATGAATAAACATTAAAAATATTGAAATAATAAAAAAAGGAAGAATGAATTGTGAAGACTATTTAGACAGTAGTGCTACCTTCAAAAAAAGAATTAGCACAAGGGTGCCTGCCTTGCTCGGTCAGTAGAGCATGTGACTCTTGATATCAGGGTTGTGAGTTTGAGCCCTGTGTTGGTTGTAGAAATGACAAAACTTGTATTTTGTATTGGCATGGGCTCAAAGTTACTAGTGTTGGATGTGATAAAGACTTAAAAAGCAAAAGAATAATAATAATAAACAGGTTACATAACAGAAATCATAAATTTACACCAAGATGATGAATGAAACAATTAATCTTACTGTTACGAGTGGGTACTTGTGGCTTGAGATAAAGTTTACAGTTTGCCATTATATACTGACTTAAATACTGCTGTAGCTCAATAAACTTAGATTGTGAGTGAAGATGATACGCTCTGGGAAACAGGTTATCTACACAGTAGATACATTGATGACATACTAATGTTGAAGATGCGCGTGAAGATTTTTAATAGCTAAGCCCAAAGTTAATTTAAAAACAAATCTTTGTATGGTAAAAGTATATTTTGGGTTGTTATTTTTCAAGAATAAGTGACGTTTATTTCTTTTAAAGTAAGTGGAATTATTGTGTAAGATAGGCTTTATTAAATTTCTCCTCTTATTTTATGAGCCTGGAAGCAAAAACTTAATACTGTAATCTTACAGTCAGATTTACAACTTTTTCACATGCCCTGTTTGCTCTTCTGTAGTCAATCTGTTTCTTTATCTTAGCATTGCTTTCTTCGTTTTCTTTTTTCCTCATAGGAGTTTGGTAAAGCATGACATTTTCTAAAATACCGCTCTTGATACAAGCAATATTTTTGTTTAGGTGACAAACAGCATGTTTGGTGCTTCAAGAAAGAAGTTTGTAGAGGGGGTCGACAGTGACTACCATGATGAAAACATGTACTACAGCCAGTCTTCTATGTTTCCACATCGGTCAGAAAAAGATGTAAGTTAATCATTTCTATTGTGTTTACTTAGCAGTGTGTGTCTGTGTCTTTTTGGTTCCTAAAAAGTAGCATATGAATTGCAGAATACCATCTTTAATTGAGTGACTGTTTGAGGCACGGTGCTAGGCCCTGGGGATACAGTGTCCTATGGGAGCTTATACATTCTAATAGGAGATAAAATGTCCTATGATTCTTAAGTTGGGATATGCTAATACTGTGGTAGGAAGTACTTACTCAAAGTCCTGTGGTAAACATGGTATTCTAGATCATCAGTTGTTTTTTTTTAACTTGTGAACTTGTTTTAATATTAAAATATGCGTATAGAGTAGAAAGCAGATTTGTACAGATTTAAAGATATAATGGCAAGATTGAGTGAAACTTTACATTTGTTGTGTAATCTTCAGGCGGTAACCCTAAGCTTCAGTTAGTAAGAGCATCTCCTCTGTTCAGCTGTAGAGATGCTACTATAGAAAAATTTTGGAAGAACTGTATTCAAAACATAAAAGATGTTATAGAGGTGTGAATGAATTGCTTTGGAAGGCTAGTATAGTAGTTCAGTAATCCTGTTTAGAGTGAAAGGATTTCACACAGCCAAGTCATAATTAGCAAATTGATAAAGTATTTTTAAATAATTGTTATTTTCAAATTCTGGTAAGCCTCTTTAAATTATACGCTGTATTACTCTAGTAGTCAAACCATTGCATTTTTGTATGTACCCACCCAGCCTTTTTCTCCTTTCAACCTTTTCCAAACTTACTATTCCTCATTTTCCTATCTATATAACAATCATTTCTAGTTAATAATCTAAGGAGATTGTTACTGATATTAAAGCACTTAGAAAATTCTAAGATCTGTAACAAATGCTCTCATTTTTCATTAAAGTTGACCATTAGTAAATTACTTCCTGTGTGTCTTATTTCACAAATTGGTTTAACCTAGATTTAAATTACGATTTCTGTCAGTTTTTCCCCCTCCTGTTTTTATGTGACTCCCGTTTATTTTTATTTAAAAATTGTGTCATTTTGGCAATAGCGTGTCAGTTGTGTTATTAGGACTCTTCAAAATATGTGGTGACTTTATAATTGGTGTGCATTTTAATAGCCCATAGAATAATGTCATCTAATTAATTTTCTGTTCACTTTACTGCCCTTCTAGCTGTTTGCTCTTGGATATAAATTATAATTGAGTTATTTTTTTACATAGTTTCTGTGTTTATGTCTTGTTCTTGTAGTTGAAGAATTTGGAATATCTTCTGGTAGTGTTGGTTGCAAAACCATAAAAGTAATCCACGTGTATATTACTTTGATTGTGTAGGGCAAGTTAAGTCTGATAGAAAAAAATGGTAGTAGAATATTACTTATTGAAAAAAAGCACTCATTCTGATTAGGAAGATAATGAAGGTTTCAAAAAATCTGGAATAAAGTGTGTACAGAGAATGACTCTTTTAGAGAGCAGAAATATTCTATATCTGAGGTTTTTAGTTACCATTTTAACTTTTAATTTTTTTATATTTATTTATTATTGAGACAGAGAGAAACAGCATGAGTGGGGGAGGGACAGAGAGCGAGGAAGACACAGAATCTGAAGCAGGCTCCAGCTGAGCTGTTAGCACAGAGCCCGATGCGGAGCTCGAACCCACAAACTGTGGGTCAGATGCTTAACCGACTGAGCCACCCAGGCGCCCCTTTAGTTACTATTATTGAATATATCACATATGTTGGTTACCATTCCTGTTTAGTTGTTTGTCACAAAAATAACACAATGATTTGCTTTATAATTGTTTTTTTAATTAAGAAGGTAATGAAACACAGATTAAGGAACTAAGCTCTAAAGCCTAACACTTAAATGTGTTTGGTCTTGGCTTGCCTGTTAGCAAAGACTTCTACAAGCCTCTGTTTTTTCTTCTTTAAACTAGAAATAATAATGTAGTAGCACTTACAAATTTCTACTGTTGCTGATACTTTTTTTAAATAACAAGATAGTACCAGAGGTATTACACAGATTTTAGAAAACATGCATGAGAAGGGAGAATAAAATTACCCATAATTTGGCTGATCAGGAATAATTTTCTGCTAATATATTTATTTACTACATTAAATATTTTTGCTTTAAATATTGTTAAGTAAATCTCGAACATATTAACATATTTTCCACTGGAACGTTTTTACCAGTTTTTACTCTGAGCAGCACTCTTCATGCCCTGAGAAATACCAGATGTTACTTACCTCTGAGTCTTCGCAGTGTACAAAAGAAGCTTATTGTTTTAAAATACATTAAGACGTTGTTAAATTTATACACATAGGTGCACACACACACACGGTAACAGGTCTTTTCCATGTATTTCTTCCTTTGTGGATTACCTATTTTTGTCCCATTTTCTGTTTCTCTATTGAGATGGTAAGTCTTGTTTATTTGTTAGTGTTTTCTATAAATTAAGATTAATTTATAAGATTAATTATAAGATTAATCTTGTGCTTCGTTACAGATACTTTCCCAGTGTTTTTTTGCTTACAGTTTAGGGAATGATTTTTTAATGTAAAAGTATTTATCATTCTTACTGAATTTGACTCCTCAATCTTTTTATTTTTATGCTTTTCTGTTTTTGAGATCATACTTAGACTTTTTCCAGCCACTTTCTTCTGACAGTTTTGTGCTTCACTCTTCACATGTAACTTAGGTCCCTTAGAAGTGTATTTTAGTTTAAAGTGTGAATATTGGTGTCCGGATGTCCACTCCACACTCCCCCCACCCTCTCAGTGTGGTTATCCAATATCCACTTGTCCCAACACCATTTATAATTTAGATCACAGGTTAGAAAACATTTCCATAAAGAACCAGATAGTAAATATTTTAGGCTTTATGGGCCAAGAGGGTAAATAAAGAATATTATGTAGGTATTTATAAATAATAACAATTTAAAAAGTAAAAAAAAACTTTTTTTTAGTTCACGCACCCTACAGATACAAGCTCTGTGCTGGATTTGGCCAGCAGGCAGGAATCTGCGCAACCCTGAGTTAGACCATTCATTTAAGGCTAATTGAAACCCTCCCTTAATATATATTAATGTCTGATGTATTCTTGGGCCTGTTTCTAAACTCTTTTGTTCTGTTTCTCATACTGATTCTATGGCAGAACTACAACATAGTTGAATTGCTGTAGCTTTATAGACAATTTTCACATCTTAGGTAAGGTCTTTCACATCCTTATAAAATATTTTTGACTGTTGCACATTTATACTGATGGTTACCTTCTTTCAGAAGTCTGGTGTCTGTCTTCCAATGTTGTTGTTATGCCATTTTTTAGTACGGTTTTATGGTTGCCATTTTTGTTACCTTTCTTTCATTGGTTTTTACTGATAGAATAGTTTGATTTTATTTTATAACCAACTACCTTGCAAAACTCTTACTAGTTTTTGTTGATTGGGAACATGGGCTCTGCAAATTCTACTGTAGGACTTTATATCTCACATGATTTACTAACTAGGTATCCTTGAGCAAGTTACTCAGTCTCTTTATGTCTTAGTTTTTTCATCTCTAAAATAGGAATAATGGTACATGATTCATGGGTGGTTATAAGGATTGAATGAATAAATGTATGTAAAAGTTTTAAAAGACCAGATAGTAAATATTAAATAAATTTGCTAGGAATATGACCAATAATAATAATTTTACTCCATTTGATTATCGTGGGTTTTTTACATAGTTATATATATCATCTGCAAATAATTGTTTTACTATAAAACTATTGAGAAAGCTTTTAAACATAACAAATAGATGAGGTAATTTTATAATTTTTTTTCTCTCTGGGATCAGTGAGAAAATAATTTCAAATTCTAATTTATGATAAAAACTGGCCAGTGATTGAGTGAACCCTTGAGCCACTTATTTAAAAATGTCCTGATGTATCCTATCCGTACAGTGTAAAATGTAAGTCTTTATCACATGCATGGTTGTAGAAGTATTTGGGAAGCTGTTCTTTATGTGATTGGGTATTAAATTGCTAAGTAGTTCTTTAGGACTTCTTATTTTCTAAGGCCTTTTATTCTAAGAGATGCTTGTGTATGGATATATCTTTCTATAGAATGCTGAATTTGCTGTTTTGAAGCATAAACATAGTTTTATAAATATTACAGATATGGGCTTGATTTCTTTTTTATAATTATTTTCTTTTGGGGGACTTTATAGAAAATGAAAAGCATTCATATAAGATGTCAATAGACAGCTCTTTGGGGATAATATAATCTAAACAGTTTAGAGTTTAAATATATTTGTATTTGAATTGCTAACCTATTTTCTAATCCTATGAGTCTGCACTCATTTGATAATTCTTAAGCATAATCATTTTAGAAGCACAAACTCATGGGAACCCCTTTTCCCTTGTTTTAAAATATGCTGTAAAGACATGAAATGTGACACCGCTTCCTTTTTAGAAACCTCTTAAAACTGATAAGAGTAGGCCACTTCCTTATTTTGACAAACAGCAACCATTTTGAACGCATACCTAGCTTTTGTACTTGTGTTAGTTAGCCTACAGCAATTATGGCTGCTAGGATTTCTTTCAGACCAATTAATAACCAATATTTCATTAAAATCTATTATCAACTTTTATTATAAAATAAATTTTTGTTATCATCATGTTTAGTATTAACTACATGTTGGAGTCCTACTTGGCTGACTGTCCAGTTCATTAATTATAGTCCCTTTCTACCTGAAGACCTTGACACATGTCTTTGGATCTTCACATGGTTCTCTCTCACTATTCTCTCTCAATCTACTAAATCTAAAATGCTTCCCTGAGAAGAAGACTTCTCTCTTTGCCTAAGTAGCTTTGTGTATACTATCAGTAGTACTCCCACTGTATCCTTTGAAATTCTTTCTTGTACTTTCCTAATCATAGTATCTCTTTATCTGAGGTGCATATTCACTAATTGTTTATTATCCTCTCTACTCCACTAGAATTTAAGTTTAACAAGGGCAAGGATTTTGCCTGTCTAGTTTACTGCTGTGTTCTTAGAACCTATATATAATAATGTGTCAGAGTTAGTAGGCTGTCCGTGAGTTTTTGTTAAAGGGAGGGAAAGGAGTTGATACTGAAAAATAATAGTTAAGATTATTTGCAGGTATTGTTACCTAAAAAATTCAAAAACCACCTTTAAAATTTCAGTTGAAAATGTGAATGTATATAAACATGTGAAATTTTTATGACAGTGATAACCTGAGAGATTTAAATGTAAATAAATTAGACTGTACTCTAAAGAAATTAGAATTAAATATCAAACCATTTGAAGCGAATGCTCTAAAACCTCTTACTTTCATGGGCAGTCACATAATCTTCAAACTCCATATTTTAAAGATAAAAGCCTATTATTAAGAGGAGTTAAAATGATATACGTACAAGATATATCAAATTCTGATATATGTACAAAAAGAATCACAAAATGTTTGATTCAATAATAACAACAAAAATTCATAGTTAGAGGGGCACGTGGATGGCTCAGTTGGTTAGGCGTTTGACTTCGGCTCAGGTCATGATCTAATGAACTGGCTCCTGCATCAGGCTCTGCGTTCAGCTCAGAGCCTGGAACCTGCTTCATTCAGATTCTGTGTCGCCCTCTTTCTCTGCCCCTCCCCGGCTTGTGCTCTGTCTCTTTCTCTCTCTCAAAACTAAATAAACATTAAAAAATTTTCTTTAATGCTAAAAAAATATTCCTAGTTGGAAAACGATATTTTATTTCTACAATACTACTAAAGAGGTTTTGTTTTTCATGGAAGAATAGCCAGTC
Source organism: Cryptoprocta ferox (assembly GCA_028646485.1). Lineage (NCBI taxonomy): Eukaryota > Metazoa > Chordata > Mammalia > Carnivora > Eupleridae > Cryptoprocta > Cryptoprocta ferox. The sequence continues at coordinate 44,580,433 of CM053571.1, read as the reverse complement.
TTTGAGGGAGTATGAAGTAGTTGCTATGGAACTATAATTAATGCAGACTTCATAGACAACAGTTTAGAAATGGATATTGAAAGCCTTTTAAAAATGTGAACATTTCTTGAATCAATCATATGCCTTCCTATATATTTGGCTCTAATCTAAAATTCATATAATATGAATTAAGATGTTCATTGCCCTACTTTGAATTTGAGTATTAAATGTTCAGTAGGAATTTACATCGACTATTTCATATACTTTTTGTAAATGCTCTTTTGTAATATTTTTTTATTTGAAAAAGAGCGTGCAAGCAGGGGACACGCAAAGGGAATGAGAGAATTCAAAGCAGGCTCCACACTCAGTGCAGAACCCAACACAGGGCTCGATCCCACGATCTTGGGATTATGACCTGAGCTGAAATCAAGAGTCGGACACTCAACTGACTGAGCCACCCAGGTGCTCCCAGAAATGCTTTTTAAAGCTTAGTGTTTTAGTCAAAATTATTTGAAATACTTAGTAAACCCTTAACTTTTTTTTTATCTGATTCATAAGGTACAGGGTCCTATGACTTACTGACTGTTTTAAGTTTTTCTGATTGTTCCCTCTCCTTTCTTCTTTTGGTCTTTTGTATTATCTTCTTACAGTTTTTCTTTTTGTGTCTGTTTGTTAGAGTTCATTCTGACTTCAGTGGTTTCATTTTTTAAACCATACTGTTTTTAATTTTAAAGTGTTCTTCAGATTCTGTCATAGGTTGAGAACTTCTTTTCCGTTATGTATTTTTTCCCCGTTTGTAGATATGATATAGTCAAAGTTATACTTCCTTGTTACTTTTGTCCTGGATTAATAACAGCATGTTAGGAATTGTCCTTTCCATACCTTTCTGTATATTGTACAATGAATTTTTTAAAGGATATTTAAAAACTTGTTTCAGTTTTTAATTGCTTTGTGATTGGGGAGTTTTTATTTAACCAAACTTCCTTGTGTTTTGAAGTCATTTGTTAGAAAATTATTTCTTGACAAAACTGATTCTAATGTTTAATATGTTTTGTGAGTGAAGGTACATTTATTGGAGGGAATAATGGAGAGGTCATCACTATTGGGAAGCACAGAATAATTAACACCTTTGTGTTGTTATGGATTGCTGGCAGGAGCCAGATTTGCTTATTATTAAATTTTCAAATACTTATTTTCATATATTTAACACAAAAAATTTTTAGACTTTTTTTGGTCATGGATTTCAGAGTTATATCTAGTAAATACGACTGTATCTTTTAAATACTGTGTCTAATTTATTGATTTTCTTAACATTCTTATATAATAAAGGATAAATGGGCTTTTTGTAGGGTCATGGAAATAATTGAGTCATATTACTATTTCTTCTAGCTGCTTCCTGGTTTTTGTTGTTGGTTGACTGCAGTGTGTATTATAGACTGAGAAATGAGAATGACTATAATTGAAATGATGGTTTTGCACTGGGAACATGGTAACCTTCTTGTTGGTTTCAGCATTGTACTGATTGTGTGATATTTAATTTTTTTCTACCATTTCCCCCATCTGTGAATGTAACTTCTACTTATTTTACCTGGAAGTAGTGATAATGAACTTCTTTCTTTAGCTTCTTAGACAAAAATTAATATAAATGTAGGGTACTTTTCAGTAAGTTTCCCAATGGCTGAATGACCCTCTGACTGCTGTTAAAGGGAATCCTGCATTGGGAGGAAAATTAGATTATTAGCAACAGTTGCTACCATTCACTGAGCACTTAATATGTGCCATGTATTATCTCATTTAATCTTCACTTCAACTCTATGAGGTAGGTAGTGTTACTTCCATCTTACAGGAAAGAAACAAAGGCCCGGCTCTCCCATAGGTAAGTGGCAGAACCAGGATTCAAACCTAGTTTTTTTTCTGACTCCAAAGCAGGGCTTTTATGTTGTGTTGCCTATTATAATGTGTCTCTTGATCTAAAGTTTTATATTTTTCTAAGAAATTTATCCTTATATTATTAACTTAAACATTTAAAATATATGTAAGTTTTCTGTTGTCTGTTAATTGTAGTTCTTGCTGTGCCATAGTACATTTCTTACGCATTTCTTTGCCCTTATAAATAGTATTTCTGTACCATTCACGTTCCTTCATTGTGTGTTAAATACATTTTTAGCACTGACGTATTTCATGAAGTATGCTTTCAGAGTTTAAAAATACATACCATTAGGGACTAGCTTTATAAGAAATTATACATTTGCATTTTTGACATGTTTTGAGGCAGTCATTTTAACATCTGTTTGCATAGCTGATTAATGCTTATTTTACAGGGATGTTTTGAAGGTTAGAAACTCCTAAGTTTAACAAACTACTTTGCTATTCCTGTAAAGTATCGTTAGTACTTTCTTCATGTTCTGTCACACATAGAGAAAATGGTAATATTTATTATGTCACACTGGTAAATGGGTCACCCTACTGCCCTTGGTCTCCAGTACTTGATTCAGGGAGCCATGCCCCTCTCTACCTTCATGCTGTGCCTCCCTCCCTCAGCCTCCTGCTAAAGTTTTGCGGGCTGAAATCTTCGTCACCTGTAACTCCTGTGGGTATAAAACCTTTGTGAGAAAGTGGATTAAAATGTCTCTTCTTTGGAGTTATGTATTTAGTAAACATAAATTTCTGGGAAAAGTAAAATTTTTAAGTGGTCCTTCTAAAATGTTCATATTGTGGATCATTCTGAGCCCTGTATTCCTATTTTCCAATCTCTTCTATTTGAAGCTTTTGGAAACTACTCTTTTACTTTGATTTGTACATCGATAACAGAAAATCATTCTAAGTATTTTATATAAGCGTTTTATCTTCTGTCACCAACTAAAGCTTTCGTATATATTACACACTCTCTATGTTTTTTTGGGGGGGTTTGTTTTTTGTTTTTTTTGTAATTAGGAAATGAGCCTTTAAGGTGCTTAAAATATTTCTAGTTAGGTGGTAACAGTAATGATGATTGTATCTAACAAAAGAACTTGATTAGGCATAAAATGTGTATTCTTAGTTTAATTGTTTAGATTATGTACCCTCTGGATTTGAGAAGGAATATTTATAAGGTTTGATGCTTTTTAAGAAAATTTGTTACTATAGTTAAATACTAATTTTAGAGTAGCGTGTTACTCAGCCCTACCTCAGAAGAGTGATGTATATCATTAGCTTAAAACTGTTGTATCAGAGTTTTTGTGAATTTTTGAATAACTAGAACAACTCAGAATTTTGACATGAAAATAGCATGAAATGTGCATTGTAAAATCTCTATTTAAATATTTCTCCTTCTGGTTTCCCTAATGTAGTCGATATCAGCACAATTCTTCACTGGATACCAAAGTGGCCTCTGATAGTTCCCTGTCTGGTGACTTTTTACCCTCTTCCTTTTCTCTAAACCTCAACCATTTCATCAGAACACCAAATAATGTTTCTGCCCCAGAATGCCTCTCTTTTATAATCCCACCTCTGCTGTTCTTGCTCAGTAACTTACCATTTCCATACATTTTTGCTTTTGGAATTATCTTCCTAAAACACAGTTTGATCAGGTCACTTCCTTGCTTGATATTATTTTTTCTCTTTGTTGCCCTAGTTGGTAGTCATCTGCCCTTTATATCTGGCCCCAGCGTACTTTTTTATTTTCCGTTCTTTTGTGTATGCCCAAATGTGCATAGGTGTATAAGCCTCACCTCCCTTCACTAATTACAGGTTGTGAAATCACTGTTGTTTTTTATTTTGTTTGTATCTAATCCTGTCACTAATTTTCATTATACTTATACTCACTGCATATTCTCGGGCTGTAAGATCCTTCATCTGTACCCGTATCAGATGTTCCTGCTCTGTAAAATATTCCTATTACCTCACCCTTGTTTAGAGTTATCTTCCTCTGGTGATAACTTCAGAGCATTTACTACATTGTACCTTAGAGTATAATTAGGTGCATAATTCAGTCTCTTCTACTAGATTATAATTCTTATAATGATATGGCCCAAGTTTTATATAGTTAAATTGTTTTGGTGGTTGCTTAATATAAGATAGAGAATACACAAACATACACTTAGGTGTACACATTTTTATTTACTCAGTTTACTTTGTGGATAGCATTGCCACATGCAGGGCTCAGTCTCCATGGGGGAGTAAAATGAGTATATATAACATGTTCCATGAATATAACATGCCTTTAAAGAATTTATATTCTACTAGGAAAAAAAGATGCAATAAACTGAAAGACATTGTTGATAAGTGCCATGAAAGTCACATCACTCACTAGCCGTATACATTATATACTGTGTCTATATATTTTTGTAAGTAATTTTGACTTGTTCTTTGGTATTGTGTCATCTCTCCATTTATTATATGATTGTGTGTATGTTAGATTTTTCTACCCATTTGATACACATCATCTATTGCAAATATAAATGTTAGGAAATACTCTTACAAAATATGAAACTTTTCTACTTAGGTCATTTTACTTTCAAATTTTAATAAACTGAATTTAAAATTTAGCTTAATATATTATCTAAGAATCAAGTAATTTCACTGACAAATGGATAGAGACTGACGTTTTGAGATCTGCCTTCGTGTTTTTGTTAGCCTAATTTTTTTTTTAAGTGAAGTAATGATGCTGCTATAGTTTTATTTGGAGTAACTTGAAAAAAAAACTTGTAGTAATCAGAAATTAGTTTTATTTGTACATTTTGATTTCATCCAATTGTGATATTTTCTCTAGAAACATGGAATTCATTATGTAATGTTTTGTGATTTTTTTTTTGAAGAATGAGAAATGTGGGTTGACTCTCACAGTATCATATATTGTACAGATTTGTAAAGTGTAAATGCATTGCCCTGTGTACTTTCTTTATGCTCTAATATAATTAATTTGTTTCTAGATGCTGGCATCACCATCTACATCAGGTCAGCTGTCTCAGTTTGGGGCAAGTTTATACGGGCAACAAAGTAAGAATTTTGTATTTATTCTGGGATACTTGATTTAAGACAGAAATAACTACCAAGTAAAGAACAACCAGTGCTGCCCTTGTGGTTCATTTCTAGGATTTAAAAGGAAAGATTTGTAATTTTCAGTTTTCCTTATTTCACTCACGTAGTAGAACTTATTTCAGACCTTTCTAATTCAAAATTTGGATAAAGGATAGATTGAAATTTATTTTTACATCTTTTGTATCTGCACGTTCCTTTGTAGTACAGTATTTTTGAAGAAAAATTTGCTAAGCAAATAACAAATAGACATTCTCTGTCTTTTCAGTTAGAGGGAAGTTAAAACACTTTTTTTTTGGTCAGTTGAGTGGATTGTTTTGTGTTTTTTTGGCCTTTTGTATTAATGAAAAACCTTTATTTAACAATTTATGAAATGTTCTCTTTGTTTAGCAAATATTTCTTTCACTTTGACTCAGTCTGAATATAGAGTATATGTTTTTGACTCACAGTTCAATGCTTTTTCCACATATAAGATTTAATTTCTTTTTAAGTACAGTAATGCTTTTATAGCGCTTAGCACAGTGCCTGGCGCATAGTAAGCGCTCAATAAATGTTAGCTATTATTATCACATAAAATTTTATAAAACTATTATAAAATCTTCCAATTGTTTTCAAATTAATTTTCCAGACTGTTAAATATTAATAAGATATTATTATCTCTGTTAATGTTAGAGACTGCTGATCTCTCATCTCTGTTAATGGAAGGGGAGTGTTAAAAGGGATATAAATTCCCATCAAAGATTACAGGAAATAAAGTAACTGGAGGAGACAATCTGATGACTGAGGATCTTAACCAGCTTCAAATAAAATTCAGTTCTTTGATTTGGAACCCTTTCCCAGTATAATAAAAAACAAAATTTTGATAGGTATCAGAATAGTTTGTCAGACCACTTTATTGTTCAAATTTATTTTGAAGGTTAGCAGAGGGAAGAACATATTTTGTTAGATTAATATAGTTTCCATCTACTTTATTCTTCCTTCCTCTTTTGCTGTGGGGTGCAGTTTTGTTAATACAGAAGTAGTAAATAAAGTTATTAGCTGCATATAGATATTAGCAGTTTTCCTGTAGTTATGTAGAAAATTTTTTTAAAAGCTTTATATTGCATAAAAGAGGTGTTGCTTATGTATCAACAAATGTTCATTCTAATTGTTGAGGTGATGTTATTAGCTAGTAACTGGCTTCGTTTAGCCTGTGTTTTAGTATGAAGCCTACTGCTTTCACCATTCTGGCAATGCTTACCATGAAAATATCTAGTTATTTTGAAGCTACCCTTTATTTCTATAGAGTAACTGCAAAGAACTTACTTTGTTTTCTTTTTAAAGCCCACAATTTATCACAGCAGAAAATAGATATGGAATGGAGAAAAATGACATTTGAGAAGCTAAGCTTATTTTATGAAGGAGAATGGCAATTATTTTACAGCTATATGGACTTCTAAAATCTGCTGTAGTTTTTTACCCTGCAAATGTGAAATTGTAATTGAGCTAAGATATGGGATGGATTGTTTGAAATATAATTATTTTATTGGTATCAGATACTTCTTAATGTGTGTAAAATGATTGTGCTAATTATTAAGGGTATACAAAGATTAATAAATGAACAAAGTTGTTTTCATTAGAAAAAGTATTTTAAGGTGCTTAGTTGTTTAAAAAGAAATCATATATGACAGATAATTCCTGTTGGAATTTAGTATATTAAATAGCTGTATTCCTCCTGTAGCATTGGTGAAACAGCATTTTCAGTGCATGGCTCAGTCTTTTAACTGACTTTGTAGGTATTAGTCTACAGAAAAATGACCCTTAGGTCAACTGGAACTGAAACGTCTCACGTCAGGGTACAGTTATTCCTTTCCAGGGTACAGATCTAGAAGCTACAACTAGTGAAAAAAAGACAGAGGCTGGATTCCCTGTCTCTGTCTATTAGGATAGACCCGAGAGGGCCAAATATGTCATTTAGCTGCTAAGTAGTCTGAACACACACCTTGTCAAAGAGGAGAACACCAGCTACCCTGTGGGACTTGAGGTTCTGGGTTTCATTAGTATAAATTAGAATGTTAAACCTTGAGGAGCTAACCTCAATAAAGGATGGAGAGATAGAAGGAATGGTAACTCGGATAGATTAGTGATGTTCTTATGGCAGCTAATTCTAATTGTGCCTTAGGCTTGATATAGCTACATGTTCTTTTCCCTCAAAGTGTATTGAACACTACCATTAACTCTGTATTCAGATTGGCAAAATTCAGCAGGAATTTGTACCTTAAAATGGAGGTCTACCATCTGTTTTGTGTTCCTTCTTTCTTTTTTTCTTTCTTTCTTTCTTTCTTTCTTTCTTTCTCTTTCTTTCTTTTCTTTTCTTTCTTTCTTTCTTTCTTTCTCTCTCTCTCTTCTTTTCTTTCTTTCTTTCTTCATTCATTTTCGAGAGACAGAGGACAGCATGAGTGAGGGAGGATCAAAGAGAGAGGGAGACACAGAATCGGAAGCAGGTTCCAGGCTCTGAGCTGTCAGCACAAAGCCCGATGCGGGGCGTGAACTCATGAACCATGAGATCATGACCTGAGCTGAAGTCAGACATTTAATCGACTGAGCCAACCAGGTGCCCCGTGTTTTGTGTTCTTGATTATAGAGGTTAGAGGTGGAGAAGGAAGAGTAGCCTCCAAAACTGACACTCAGTGAGATTAAGCAAGGGAGGATGTTCCTCTTGGAATGGATACAGGGCTGCTGAAACCTACATTTTGCCAGATTTCAGTGGAAGTAATTGTAAAGTACGTAAGGGTACTAGAAAATGCTGGACTCTAGGGGCTTGTATGATTGCAGGTTCCAGTATAGTCTGTATCCAAATATGTAACTTAGTTTTCATCTAGGAGTTCATGTGAATACTGTGCATTAAATGATAACTGTAGAAGCCATTGAATGGCATCTAGTGTTCAAGTTGCATAATGTTCTTTACTTGCTTTTTTTGCATGTGTGCGTAAGATTTTGGGTATGACTTATAGGTTCACAGACCCCTTGGGCTTCCCAAAACTACTTACTAGACTGGAATTAACAAAGAACCAGGAATTAATCTTTTCTCAATATTAGTGCATTGAAATTAAGTGGTAGTAAAGTTGGAGTGACTTTTTCTTTTCTTACCAAAAAGATTTAGAGCCTTGGAGAATTGGACAAAAGGGAAACTACTATTTACTGAGTGCTTCCTATATGCCTATTATCTTAAGTGCTTCCTATATGCCTATTATCTTAAAGGCACATAGGTTAACTAGCTGTCAGGATGAATCCATGATATATATTTGTATCTGAATTCTCAGAGGACCTAGGCCTCTTGCTGGGGAAAGATAAACTTGCCTCTCTGGGATCTGGACTCCTGACTTGAGAGCAGTTGGCATATTCTCAGGCTTTGAACAATTTTCTCCTGTTATCTGGCCTCCTATTTTAAGAACACCTAAGTGAAGGCTACTTTGTTTTGTGGAGAACTAGAGCACATTTAGGTGATTCAGAAGTGGTGTTGACTGTATAGTTAGGCAAATGACACATTTCAGAAAATTGTAGGACCGTTTAACAGATACTTGAATTAATACTGAATGCTCTGGGAGTTCTTGCTCTTAAGCACATGTTATAGTTGGGGAGGTCAAGACATTTATATGTAAAATGTTAAATAACAGCCTACATACAATGCTAATTCATAGGTTTAAAAGTATTGTGTTGAATGGTATGGGCAGATTTAGGGTTTAGAGAGAATAGCACAGTAAACTTCAAAAAGGAGGTGGGATTGAGTTTAATAGGTACTTACTGAGTGCCTACCATAAAATGAATGGCATTATTTTGCATAGTGCAAATGTGTGGTAGAAGAGATCATTCTACTATATGTACACTGTATGATTCAGTGTACATACTGCTGTGATGTTACTGCATTTATTTATTACATGTCTTTATTGCCTTTGTATCCTCTGTATTCTGTACATCTCAGGCACTCAGTAAATGTTTATTGAATGCATGATGGACAAGATATGGTTAATCTAGTAGATAAATACACAAGTTATTACAAACCAGAGGAGGAAGTACTGAGTTTTCTAGATATTTCAGAGGTGGGAGTAATCACGTATCTTGGGGAATGATTAGGAAAGGATTTACAAGAGAAGTCATGTTTAACATTGGCCTTTACAAGACTGTGGGTAAGTTTGTTATAGCAGTGGGAGCAACACCTACAGCATGGGGTAGATTTGGGGGCAGTCTAGTTTATCAAGGCAAGGGAAACCTCTTAGGCCATTACATTGGTTTCATTCAAAAAGTACGATCTTTACAGTTCTGTGGGATATATCTTAAGATCTTTACCATTTTTCAAGGTCAAGAACATAAGCATACAGTTTTCTTGCAGAAAACTGATTTTGTGAAAACCATTACTTCATTAGACTAAGTTTATTTTCACCTTTAGGACGACCTGTTGACTTTTCTTTCTTCCTTTTTTTTTAATTTTTTTGCATAGGCATGTTTCACATCCCACCTCACCCACCTCCCAAAAGTTAATACTTATTACATATTTACTATGTGTCAGGTGCTATTTTAAGTACTTTATATGAATTAACTCATTTCATCTTCACAACTATACAAGAGGGGTTAAGGGATATGCCCAAGGTTTTACAGACAGTAAGTAGTAGAGCCAGGATTATGTTACTTAGTAAGTGTAACTATGCGAACATGAGTTGAGAACAGAAGTTTCTTTGAAACCTGGATGTTACATATTACTTACTGAATGTCATGATCCTAGATAGTGGGCTGTTAGCACATAATAGAAACAACAAATGTTAAATCCACAGATTTAAAGAGTTTGCTGACCAGGGCATTATGGTAGTATTTAGTTGGCTACTTCTGCCATGGGCGAAATATTATTCCAGGATGTAAGAGGGAGAGCTTTTCAGGTGCAGATGACAGACAGCAAATGGATCCTGATAAGAAAGTAAGAATGAACTTAATGAGTTAAAGGAAAAGTGAGAGGGCCAGTGTAATGAACAAAGAAAGTAGAAGATTAATAGAGTAGCAGGTGTCAGATCATGGAGTCTTGTAAAGATTTGATAAAGAATTTGGGTTTATTCTAAGTTTAATGGAAGGAATTTAAGATACAGTTTCATTTTTATTTTTTTTTTTAATTTTTTAAAATTTTTATTTATTTTTGAGAGAGAGAGCGAGCGTGAGCAGGGGTGGGTCAGAGAGAGAGGGAGATACAGAATCCGAAGACAGGCTCCAGGCTCTGAGCTGTCAGCACAGAGCCCGACGCGGGGCTGGAACCCACAAACTGTGGGATCATGACCTGAGCCGAAGTCGGACTCTCAACCGACTGAGCCACCCAGGTGCCCTACAGTTTCATTTTTAAAAGATAATTTTGCTCTGTAGCAAAGGGACTGAGTGGAGAGGGGCAAATGGTAAGAATGAAAAAGACAATTCTACTGCTGCAGTATTCCAGGCAGGAAAATAGGCTTGAGCGGGGGTGGAGGTGTTAGGAGGCAGTCAGATTTGGGATATTTTGGAAGTAGAGCTAATATGATTTAGTGATATAGGATGTGACAGAGACCAAAGATTTCTAAAGTTTGATACCCGCATTACTTTGTGAATGGGTGTCATGAATCTACAGTGGAAACTTAGGTTTAGGAGGAGTAAGCCAAATGTTGTCAGGTGCTCTCAGCTGGTTCCAGCGTAGCATCAGCTTTTCATAGTTGAGGATTTTGAAGCCAGTTAACTCCATCCATGTGTCTTCCTTGTTTCATACATCCTTAGTACCCAGAAGCAAGCCCATTCCTCCTCCAGGCATATCACTTGTCGTCATTTTCATGATCTTGTTGTTTTCTCATACTGAACTGTTACGTTTTTACCTACCTGACTCCTCATTACCACCACCAAATACCTGAACCAGATCTCTTTCATAATTTTAATTCATGTACTGTCTCCTCCAGAAAACATTTTCTGTTTCCATATCCATTTTACTTTCACATCTGAGTTAGTGGTTCCTCCCATATACATCAGAGCACACTGTATGTATTCTACGTGTAAACACCTGGATCCTGACATTAAAAAAAAGTGTTTTTTTGCATTTCTATAGAATAAGAGAAGGGAAAGTATTCTAGGTTGGGAGATGGATATGAATAAAAGTGCAAGGGCAGATTTGGAGAGGGGACCAGGGAAAGAAGGAAGATGTAAGTAAAATAAAAGAGTTTATATTGGTGTAAAATAATTAATTAAGAATGGAAGAGTTATATATCATAAAGCTGGGGTAGGGGAAGCAAAGATTAGAAGAATCTTTCGGGTCATGACAGAATTTTAAAAGACTAAACTGTGATTGGATTTAATACTATAGGACAGTGATTCTCAACTCTGGCTGTACCCCTAAAAACACCTGGAGAAGTCTTTAAATCCCACTGGCCATGAATTGCCTGGATTCAGACTTTAGTGACAATTTCTGGGGATGGGACCCAGATTTTAAAGTTCCCCAGTTGATGTAAAAGTTAGCAATTACTATAAGAAGTGGAAAATGATTGCTTGAAAAAAGGGATTGAAAATAAGAGTCAAGAAAATTGGATCATTATTTATATTCTTTATTATTTGTGATCTTGGGCAGGGAACTTAATTCCTAATGTTCTTTATCTGTAGCTTAGTTGGATGATCTCTGGAGACTTCTCTATGTCTAAAATCTTTTGATTTTAATGAGGGGAAAATATATAACAAAATAATTTTACAGGTAAGATTAATCAGCGAAATGCAGGGCAGATTAGATTGTAGGTAAGAAGATTTAAGGACAAATTGGCAGTTAGAAAGTGGGTATTCATTGTTAGTGTGAGCAGGACAGTGAGCTCCTAGGAGAAGCTAGTGCTTTGGAAATGGAAAAGAGGGCACAGTAAGCCCTCTTGCATCAACTGATGGATTTTCTACCCTTTCTTTAATAAAGATTTCAGGAGATTTCATTTAAGTGTGAGTATTCAAGAGTTTAGTTGCTATGACTGGGTTTTTTCTTATAACTTGTATTATTAATACTTGTTTTTAGCAAAAGACTGAATAAAGGATTGCATATTTTGCCACTAAGTATTTAAGGGATATGCTATTAACCAGTTTGTACAGTGGAAACAATTCATAGAAACTTTCCTTACACCATATTCTTTTGGATTTCTGACAAATGATTAATGCAGATTTCAGTTCATTCTCTGTTTAGCACTCTGCCAAATGAGAGGTAGGAATCTACTTGGAGTATTTCATATATTTCTCCTAATACGGTATTATTCTTTATTAACACTTTGTCAAATTGAAAGAAAAATTTGATTCGGAACCATAACGTTTTTTAACTACTTTTTAACTTTTTGTTCATTCTTTTATTCCTCATAATATTTTTTACCTGTTATAGTTATTTTATGCCAAATTTTTTGTGAGGTCTTGTTCCCTTCCCCACATTTTTTCTTTTAGCTTACACATCTTCTTGGTATAACATTTTGGAGAAGAGTTCTTCTGTGATTGTTTCTAATTATATCACTAAAAGAGTAAAGTTTTATCTCTTTGACCTTACCCAGTTGTAATTGACTTAAGTAACTTAAATTTAATGACTTTGTGTATTTTGTTTCCTAAAAAATAAATTTTTGTATGTTCTTAATCAGTAATACTCTTTCTGTTTTAAAAGAATTCAGTTTTTAATTGAATTTGAAATAGCTTGATTATTAAGTTATTCAAAGCTTGATGATCCAGTTTGAAATTGATGCACTCCTCTTCCCCTTTTTTTCCATACCTACCTAGTTCAACAAAATGCAACTCAAACTGTTTGAACTTATTAGCTGTTTTATGAAATCAAAGAGTGTTAAAGGAAAAGGAAAAGTAAACACTAATCTTTGAGTTTATGTCATACTGTCTTCTTTCATTTTCAGCATTGTTAATTCATGTGCCAATCCCTAATTGACTAAATAAATTACCATATCCATTCTTGTTTCTGTCTCCAAAAGTTTTTCACTGATGTTCAGATAATCTGTAGTCTCTAAGATATTTCCTAAATTACAAATTTTCATAATACGGCATAGAATATATATATATGAAGGATTGAAGTAAACAAATTTTAATGAGTCTTTAGTAGGGTATATTGAATATTAGAAAAGAACCAAAGGGTACTTATTTTTAGAAAGTGTATTTTTATTTATAGTGCTGAATGTATAAGAGTGAAAAGGAAAGGGAAAGTAAAATTAGAAGAATGAAAACTTGACAGGTACAGAGAAGACAGGGAGAAAGAAAATGGGGGGTGGGAGAAGACCAAGAGATGGATATTTAGAAAAAATTTGAAGAGAGGTATATATTTGGGATGAAGGGAGGCAAGAGAAAACAAAATAGAGGTGTCACAAATTGGTAGACACTCACAAGGGGTGTTCGCTAAGTGTTACGTTGGGCTCCCATAGGGCTTCCATGAAGAACACTTGGAGTTAAGAGATCTAAATTCTAGTCTTGGTTCTTTGTGTTACCTTGGAGAAGTCAGTTAACTCATCTGAGGCTCAGATTCCTCATCTGTAAAATGCGAACAGTGGACTATGTGATCTTTAAGGTCCCTTCTGGCTCTAAAATAGTATAATATTTCTTGCTGGTCAGTAATTGTGTGAAACACATTCCTGTTGTTAATTCGCAGCTATTGCTGACTTTAGGGCAGCATATTTGGGGAGAAGGATGTAAACTCCCTAAGGGTAGGAGCCTTTTCTATCTTGTTCACTGCTGTATCCCCAGCAGCTAGCACAGTGCTTGGCACATAGGAGGCACTCAATAAATGTTTGTTGAATGAGTGATGTGAAAAGTCTCACTTTGGTAGTTCATTATGGGAGCATCTAGAGGGCCTGGAGGGAAACTAGAGTGGCTTAAGAGAAGGAAAAGACTGATTTCTTGTGAAGAAATCTTGTATGACTGATTTTTAATTTCTTGTTTTTCCTTATTTTGTCCCCATTCAGAGAAAGTGTCTGCAGCTAGCAGTGTATTCATGGTCACAAAACTTTTAGTGACCAGACATACATATGGTGAACTACACCAACATATAGTATAGGCCAGTTAGTTCCCTTCAGGTCGCTTAAAAACAGAACCAACCGCTGGTCCTCATGGAACCTGTCTGAAAAGAGTACACATAGAATATATAGACTTGGATTTATTGGCTTCATTCACTTGAGAAGCAAAGTTAGGCTTATAAGCCAAGTACTGAGATTCCAGTGAACTGTTTGTGATCCACTGGTATCCTTGGGATAGAAGATACTACATTGTTAAGCCAAAGGTAAATTTTGCAAAAGTACTTTAAGTAAAAACATTCAGAAAATATATTTACTCCAATGTTTTTGGAGGTTATAATTTCAAAATATTCAGGTCCTTGAAATTCTTGCTCCTGAAATTAGACCAAAAAGGGAAGAAAAGAGTCAGTTTAAATCCCTAGCACTGAAGGAATCTGTGTATTCATTAGTCCTCTCCATCTTATCACTTCTATTTAACTTTCAGTTCAAAGTAAGTTTAGTTGACTGACAGGCAACTTCACAGCCGACTAGAATAGAAAGCACCAAAAAGTGTGGGTCAGGAAGCTAGAAGCATTCATGGGCAGATGTGATAGCTGGTGACAGCTGCACATCTTTATTCTGAGAGGTGAAAGGGCAGAGAATCTAAACATGTAGAATGTTAGATATCCCTGATATTTCTGAATGATTAATAAATCAATAATTTATATTTCACATTAACAAAAGTTAGGAAATCTGTCCTATGTTTTTGAAATAAGTTTATCCCAGTTAATTTTTTTCTATGTTTTGTATCTGAATGATAAAACTTCAGTCATCTGTAAAATGTACCTGTTGGAATATATCCATCCTTGCATCTGGTCCCAGAAGTACTAGATAATTATATAGAAGGTCATTGTATTTTGGAAACTTTTAAATGTTTTAAGTTCTTGTCTCTTATATCAGCTTGAGTTTTTTTTAACAGTTGCTGACATTTTATGTTGGATTTGTAAAAATTGTTATGTTGAGAAGTATGTATGTATAAATAGTAGCAGAGATTTCTTAAATGCATCTTAAAAGGATCATATAAAAATTAAAGCTACGTCAGCAAAGTGGGGTTAAATGTCTGTGTACCTCAGTTTTGATTTAAAACATAAAACATAAAACTGCAAATTTCTTAAAGCCATATTTGTACAAGGTGTTTTTATTGAAACATAAGTCATCTAACTTGTTAAACCATTGGCAGACATAGTCTATTGTAAAATAGAAATATGAAAAGATAGAACTATGAAGGCAGTATCCATTCATAATATTAAATTTCAGACTAGAACATTTTTGTTAAAATCAGATTCCATTTGGAGTGAATTGAATATATCCATTTAAAATTTGCATATTCTATTACGTTAGGTCATTTAAAAATGTTTTAAATTGCCAACTCCAGAAGATGGATAACAATTTCATTCCTGATGGCAATGAATTTCCTTCTTCTGAATTTTTTTAATAGGTGCACTAGGCCTTCCAATGAGGGGGATGAGCAACAATACCCCTCAGTTAAATCGCAGCTTATCACAAGGCACTCAGTTACCGAGCCACGTCACGCCAACAACAGGGGTACCAACAATGTCACTTCACACGCCTCCATCTCCAAGCAGGTATTTATTGATGGACCAGAATATTTCTCAAAATGTATCTTTGTAGAGTAAGCAAGCTTTTTAGTTTTTAATAAGATAACTAATTATTTGATTTTTCTGGTTCAGTGCCTTTCACTGAGGAAAAGAAAGTAAATACCCTATGCTCATTTTATTTCATTGCAGATTGATAAAATAGTGTAAGATGTTTTTATCCTGCATCTAGCATACTGGTTGTCAGCTGGGTGGGTATCAAGGGTGAATCACCACCTGGGGAACTTTTTCAGAAGTCAACTCTCTTCCTCAAAAGAGGATGTGCAGTTTAAAATCATTCCTCAGATAACTCTGATTATTGCTCCCTCAACACACATTCATTGTTCTAGTGAGTAAAATAAAACAAGATTACATAGATGATGCATATTAAATGCATGAAGAAGATAGAATGGCATACATTTGGAATGAACTTATTTGAAATAATATATGTGAAATACATTTGTATTATTTTATATCATAGTCCCACCAATAATTTTCTCATCTTAAATATCACATTAGTTCTGCCGTCCTTTACCCAATTCCTTGTTGGTTTGACTTTTCAAAGAGCTAGAATGACCAGACAAAAGAATTAAATATATGAAAATTAGCAGTGTAATTTGAAAGTATATTTGAGGTTCTGGGGTTAGGCTGATTGATTATTTACAGAGAATTTTAATGAGTGATTGTAGAGAGCTTATTTAGTATAATGGACTTCTTTTTCAGGGGTATTTTGCCTATGAATCCTAGGAATATGATGAACCACTCCCAGGTTGGTCAGGGCATTGGAATTCCTAGCAGGACAAATAGCATGAGCAGTTCAGGGTTAGGTAGCCCCAACAGAAGCTCGCCAAGCATAATATGTATGCCAAAGCAGCAGCCTTCTCGACAGCCTTTTACTGTGAACAGGTAAGATGTTATTTGATAATGTGTATAATTGTCTTTCTGGGTATTTTCTGATTTGCCTTTTCATATTCAACATTCTGTTTCTTGAGTCTTGGCTTCTGTCTCATAAGTATGTTTCATCATATTTTTATGACCAAAGAATCTTTCTGTTACACATTGCAACTTTAACCTCCCCAAACTAAAGGCATGATCTTTTGAAAATCAGTTTGATTTTAGAAAGTACATTAAAGCTTTTTGTTGTTGTTAGAGAAGAATTGTTCTTAAGTTGCCACCAGACAATTTTTTGTTGATAGGTCCTTCCTCTATTACATGAGGCTGGCCAATTAATGTGGTAAGAGACTTATGAATAGTACCAGGGATAAGTTTGACTATTACTACTTTGCTTCACTTATGCTTTGGTTCAGTACTTTTTCAACTGAAATTCAGTTTTGTGGTTTAGAGACTTAGTGTCCAGAGACTTTTTAAGACTACATCTACAGTATTTGAAAATAGTGTCATATCCTGGGATTTAAAACAAGATGAGCTGTGTGCTTTACATACCTTTTGCACTGTCCATTTGCATATGTTTACTGTGCAAATAATAATGACATTATGAAGACCAATTGTCTATTTTGTTAGGATTTTTAAGCTGTTCAGATAATTTATATTAGAGTGATGACTATAGTATAAGGCTTTGTATCTTGCAAAAATAGCATTTAAGTCTGCCAATTTTTTTTAAAATGGGGAACTGTGGGAGGAAAAAGGATCTTCACCTATTTGCTATCATCTTACCCATTTAATTCACTTTCTTTTATCTGTTACTTATAAAATCTGGATTAAAATAGGTTATTAGCATATTTCCCGTTTGATCTTCATCCCATAAACTCCAGTTATTTTATTTAGATTTATGAGTATTAATAATTTTATTTTCTTAAAAATTACTATTTGTAAAGGGTTATCAAAATTCTTATCTCCTTGATAACTTCCTAACTGTACACTTCTTGGGCTTTATCACATCTTTTCTTACAGTATTGTTGATTGAATGTATATTTATATTTTTGCCTTTCCATATTTTTTTCACATTTTAATTGTTTTTAAAAAATACATTGCTTATAAATTGTCAATGAAACATGGGTTTCTAAAACCCTGCTTATTACTATTGGCAAATTGTATTTGTTACAGAATGTTTTCAGCCTTTAGTACTTATACAATGTTTGAAGGTACCTAGGTCACCAGCATTGCTCACTTGCTATGAAACAGGTATTTTTAATGGCTTTCCTTCTGTAGAGTATTGTTTAATCAGCTCCAGATTTTGTGAAAAACCGTTTGGCCATAGTTCGTTTTACAGATTTAGGTGAAAACACAAAAACAAAAAGTCCTGTCATCTTCAAACAGTTTAACCCTACTCATAACACTGATACACTGTCTTTTATCAGATTATTTGATGGTAAAGATATGCCTACTTTCATTATAGAATTTGCATTAACAGCTCTTTTTTGACATCGTTA
Organism: Cryptoprocta ferox; assembly: GCA_028646485.1. NCBI lineage: Eukaryota > Metazoa > Chordata > Mammalia > Carnivora > Eupleridae > Cryptoprocta > Cryptoprocta ferox. The sequence goes on along the minus strand of CM053571.1, from coordinate 44,562,421 downwards.
ATTACTTCTGGCCTTGCTTTAAGTTCAGACTTGTTTTTGTTTTCTCATGTTTAGGCTTGTGCAAAAAAGGGAGGCATTTGTAACTATTTACCAAGTACCAATTGTGCATTAATTTAGAATGGAGGGCACTATCGAGAGATTTGGTTTTTCTTTTAAATAGCTGAAAGATAAACTATATTTAGATAAGAATGATGTGTTTTAGAACACTAAATTCAGTTAAAGAAAAGCATCATTTAATTCAGGTAAACTAAACATTTATTGAGTGCCTGTTGTATCCTCCTGAACACTAAAGGCAGAGGATGCAAAGATGACTATGACACAGACCCTGTCCATGAGGAGTTTATATTCTAGTGGGGAAAGACTGTATTGTATGAAAGAAGATCTTTTATGGAAAGTAATAATAGCACACTTTACCATTAGTGGAAGGAGAACAAGTGTTCAGGAACAATAGTTTTATAATAAACTGCATGTTTTTGAGATTAGTTACTTCTACCAGTGTATCCAGTAAGTTGGTTCTTCAAGTACATCAAATAGTGCTGTTAATCTCTGTTTTCCTCCAGACTTACGTATACATTCTTTACTTTTTGTTTTTTAATTCATTAAGACATTTCGGTTCTCAGTTATTCATGGAAGGACTTCAGGAACATTTTCAAATAAAGGTTAAACTCAGAAAAATAAAACTAGTGTTTGTTTTTAAATGTTGTTTTATATGAGGAGATCAAAAGTATACACTTCTGTTTTTCTTCATCTGGAAGTTAGTGTTCTTACTGTATATCTAAAATTATTTTCTATGTACCCAGTATGTCTGGATTTGGAATGAACAGGAATCAGGCATTTGGAATGAATAACTCCTTATCAAGTAACATATTTAATGGAACAGGTAAGCTTTTTCTGGAGGTAGTACCCTATAAAAAATATGGTAGATCTTTGAAATATAAAGCAATTCAACATACTGGTCTTAAAATATTAATAGGATTTTTGTGTTAAACTGGTAGAATTTAATTTAGTGAGGATTTGACAGGAATAGGGTTTAATTCAAGTGAATAGTTGAGATACTTAAATAAATTTTTTCACTTGATATGGTAATAGCATAGTGTTATAACTTCAGAATTATTTCCTTAACACCTAGAGAAAGCCCCTAAACATTACCCTAGTCTATATTTATGCCTCAGAATTTCTTTTGCTTCAAGAGTGTTTCCTATCCTCAGTCCTGTCACTACAGTCTAATTTAGGTTGAGTGGTATGGCATTCTGGCTATAGAGACCCAGATTGAAGAAAACTTTAAAATTATATTGGGGCACTTAACAACTTTTGTTAATAATTTTAATAATACTAATTTCGGTATTTAACCCTTAGATTTTTTATCCAGTTTTATATGTAAAATTCAGAATTTAATTACATAGAATTCTGATTTTGAATTCCTACAGTCTATTGGTTTCTTTCTTTTATCAACTGCTTCAGAGAGAAGAGAACAGGAGGCTTTATTGCCATTCTGCTTCAGATTTCACCCTCTTCCATCCTTGCCTCCAGACCCTTTCCTGAGAAAAGAAATAAAGGATGTTGTTATGGTCATAGGAGCAAAAATGAATTGATCGTTCAGAGAGAAATATATATGAAAGACGTGGAAGGGAAAGAATGATCAGTGAAATGAAGCATATGTGGAAGCATCAGACAAGATTTAGTAATAAAATGTCATTTGTGACTATGAGCTTTTAATTTTATGTGGTTTTATATGTTTAGCAGCATAGATTGATCAAATTGGACTCAATTCCAAATTTTAGCATTTAAAAATTATAGTTTTATGTTCAAAATGTTAAAATGATATGAAGTACCATATTCCCATTGTTTCTGAAATGTACATTTTTTCATATTATCTCTGAAATCAGACTATGTATCATAGTTTAATTGGCAAGTTATTTTTTTCCCCTAAATGGACCATAAAGTAACAGTGTGTCTGACAATGCCATCTAATATTTTGAATTATGGTTTTATGCACTTCAATAAATTAAAATTTTTAATGCATTTTTAACTAAATTTTACCTATTTTTAGGAAAATTGTCTCCAAGTCTTTACCTAAAAATCTAAATTTGGGGGTCTGTTAAATATTTTTTAGATTAAAATTTTCAGATAACATGGCAATTTTTAATTCCATCTTAGAGGACCTGAAGATGTGTATTAAAAGTTAATATATGTTCAAAGTATGTAGTTAATTTATAACTATATAACTATAATCAAATAATTCAAGAAAGATTACTTTTGTAGATTGAAACATTATAAATTTCTCCTGTTGGTTTTTATGTAGTGGTATGTTTTTAAAATAAAAAATTAATAAACTGCAATTGGTTTAGAAGGAATGGATATGAGTTTATCATTTAGTCTTCATAATCTTACATTATAACCTGACTTGGAATGTTAATAGAGTGTGTTGTTTTTTTTTTATCAACAAAGTAATCTTGAGATAATTAGTTTCTGAGATTTTTCTAATTTGAAACCTGGAGAAAAATTCAAAATTAACTGAAAGGCAAATGAATTGAAAATGCTATGAAACATTAAAACATGAGATGAAACAAAGATCTTTTAAAAAACCTATAGTTCAGGCTAAAACTAAGGTAGAAAATTAAATTCTTCAAAAATTAAGGATATAAGATTGTAAGAATAATAGAATAATAAAAGCTGAGAAGAAATTAAGGGGATGATTAAAATAGGCAACATAGAGGGCTCACGGCTGGCTCAGTTAGTTGAGCATGCAAGTCTTAATCCTGGGGTTGTGAGTTTGAGCTCCATGATAGGTGTAGAGATTACTTAAAAATAAAATCTTTAAAAAATTAGCAAAGTAGAAATATTAGGTTAAATTTCAAGCTGATCTTTTTCATTTAAAATGAACAAAAATTAATTTTATTTATTTAATATATTTATTGAGCGCCTACTGTGTAATAGGTAATATAAACTTCTTGGCTTTGCATCATATTCCTATGCTTGCCAAGCTTTTGCCAGACATGGGAACCCTACTTATATTGTATCTACTCCACCTTACTATACTATCCAAGTGCAGAAACATACACACGCTCACTCGCACACATGTACGTGTGTATGCATACACATTTGTGTATGGGACAAGTAGATCACAGGACAGAAGTCCTTAGGAGTTTCTGTTCCCACTGCCTGTGTTTCTCATATGAGTCTGGTCATTTGCAAGAGGCACTGTCATTATCACACCTGTGTGTAACTAATGCTCCAAGCATCTAGATACTACAAGAACAGTTATATCACAACAATCTCTCTCTTGTTAGCTAACAAGCTATAACTTTAGAGTACCATCCTTCACAGGGGAAATAAATATATCACGTTCACTCCTTTTTCTCTATCTTAAGTCTCTAGGATTTGGGATTTTTATTATGCTAGCTACATAATTGCTTTGCTGAATTATTCATGAAATTCTTTTGCATGAAATAAGTCCACAAGTGTTTAATGTACACCTATACATACCTAGTACAATGCTGTGTCTTTAGGAAGAAGGTACTGTCATTTCAAATTACATTATGCTTGGTCTTTAATAATCCCTTTAAAATGTTTATACAGTCGGCGTGTCTGACTGGCTCAGTCAGTAGAGTATGTGACTCTTGATCTCTGGGTCGTGAGTTCAAGCCCCATGTTGGGTGTAGAGCTTATTTAAAATAAAATAAAATGTTTGTAGAATCAATAATGTTCTTTCTCATTATTTAGATGGAAGCGAAAATGTGACAGGATTGGACCTTTCAGATTTTCCAGCATTAGCAGACCGAAACAGAAGAGAAGGAAGTGGTAACCCAACTCCATTAATAAACCCCTTGGCTGGAAGAGCTCCTTATGGTAATTAAACTTTTTAATGATGGCTAATGGAAACTGCATTGTGCGCGCGTGCGCACACACACACACACACACGGACATACACATTTCTACACATAATGTGTGTTGATGTGTGTGTACACACACACACACACACATATGTTTTCTAATCAGAGTAGCATAATTTTGTCAAAGCTGATATATGCAAAGTACATTTTCCTTCCAGAATATCATAATAGCAAAATTAGATAGGAAAACAGTTTGTACAGAAGCCTAAAAGGAAATCTTCATTGGTATTCAGCGGTTTTCTTCTGGCATTTCTGTCTTAAATATACCATAATGATTAAGGTGCCATTTCCATTTTTAATTCATCACACATTTTTTAAAGAACACATTCCTGCATTTCTAGTGATTAATAAAGACTGACCATACATTGAATATTTTCCCTAGGCCACTTTTCAACCTCCACAGTACTAACATTTGGGTCAGATGATTCCTTATAAGTGGGGAGGCTGTTTGGTGCATTAGAGAATGTATAGCAACATCCCTGGCCTCTACCTACTTGATGCCAGTGGTACCTACCCTCTTCCCCCTCCCCTATCATTTTGACAACCATAGGTGTCTCTAGACATTCACAGATGTCCCATGGGAGAAAAAATTGCCTTCTGTTGAAAACCACTCCTCATGGGTTCATGGATAGTTGATGTAGACTCTTGGTCACAAAACCCTTTCTCACTGTCTCTAATAATTAAGAGATTTGGATAAATGTAAAGGAGGGGCATGAAATGTGTGCAGTAACAATTTAGACATGAAAATTATGTAACAGCAATGTAGCCCTATTTTCTTTATCCATTGCACATAGTTGTTTCCTTTTGGGAGGATCTGATAGAGATCAGTAGCAGAAACAATGAACTTGGATTAGTTCATCACTTTCTAAGATAACAGTTTTTCCGATTTTTATCCAAGAAGGATTTCTGTGCCTTTCGGAATATGAATACAAATAACACTATGTGGAGAAGGGAAAAATATATTGTTAGTATTCTCAAGTTTCCAAATTAGTCTTCTAAAAATAACAAAAAAAAATGATCTGCCCTGGAAGTTGAGTACCTAGCTACTTGATTCTCAGTTCAGACTCTAATGTTTTTAACCTTTCCTCATAGGTCCATTTTTTCATCCCTTTAATCATTCCCGTTGCTCTCCTTGGACCAACTCTAGTTTCTCCATATCGTTCTTGAATTGTGGAGCCCCAAACTGGATATTGTTCTCCAATAAGGGCCTGACTAATGCCAAGTATAGTGGGAGGATTACTTCCCAGTTCTTGCATGTTTTACATCTATTACATGGAGTCCAAGAAAATCTGAAATAATATGGAGTTGTTTTATAATTGATTGCAATTTGCTCACTCTGTAAGTCACTTTCAAGTAGAATACTGACATGTTCTTTTAAAATTTATTTTGTTCATTTGTATTTGACAATTAACTGGTGTTTATAATAGCTAGTCAAATATTTAAATCAAGCTTTAATCCAAATATTTTAATAACTATTACCAATATCAATTTATGTTTTTAAGCATCTATATATGACATTAGATTTAGAATTATAGGATTACCACTTACTTCCCTTGTATTATTTTGTATATGTGGTATATGATCAGTATATAAAAGCTTAGTTCTTCATTATTATCCTGAATACTAATTTCTTGAAGTGTGCTTTCATAGTGTAATAAAAAATCCTTTTGGTACATTATGAGGAAACTTAATTTTTTATGATTTGTAGTAAAATGGCATAAATATGAATTACAATTCTCTGGATTATTTTCATTACATAGTTGGAATGGTAACAAAACCAGCAAATGAGCAATCCCAGGACTTCTCAATACACAATGAAGATTTTCCAGCATTACCTGGTTCCAGCTATAAAGATCCAACGTCAAGTAATGATGACAGTAAATCTGTAAGTAACTGAGAATTATGTATGTGAGTGATGTAGTTTTTTCCCTTCAGACTTTTGTATTAACGGTTTTATAGACTATATTAAGGGCTTACTAAATACTGTTACAAAATTGTTTATCTTGACTGTCTGTTATAATCTAACTTCTGAAGAATGTGGAAAACCTTTATAACTTAGAAGATAGCCTATTTTTTTCCTATTTCATATAGGTTTGCAAATTTCTGTTGAACTTCTCAGAGTTAATTTAGACTTTTATTGTAGTCCCTGTCAGCTGGATCCCATGAAGTTTGATATTATAGCCTTCTAAGGAGCTGTGTTTTTCTTGAGTAAGTTTTCTCCTTGAAGAATCTTTATACACATTTGTATTCCTGTGTTGATTCAGCCAACTCAGCTTCCTCTTTCTGACTTAACGAATGTGTTTATTTCTTCCACATTTCACTGAAAATACCTTTTTTTTTGTGATGGGAATTTGTATATATTGTTAAAATAATTGGTAAAAGAAGATTACTGGGTAAGAATTAAATAGGAATGTTTAAAGTTTATGTATTCTAACTTATCCTGGAGGTTTTCATGCTGATATTATAGGCAATGTAGTGTAAAATTTTCTCTTATAAATTAAAGTGTTGAAGAGTGAAACTTGAAGTACATCCCAAAGCATACAGTTCTGAGATAAAGATTATTTTTCTGGGACTGAAGATCTGAGATATCTAAGAATATCTTTCATATATTTTTTGTCCTTTAAATACTCAAATGTGTAAAATACAGGATTTATTTGTAAACCATGGGACAGTTGTGGAAACAAAAAGTTTCATGTAGACCTTGAAAAACAGGTAATAATATACTACCAATTTAAATATAATGAATGAATAGAAAGGTAACTAATATGTATACTTGAAATTTTTACACTTAACAAATTTTAATGTCACATTTAATTTTTTCCATGTTAGAATTTGAATACATCTGGCAAGACGACTTCAAGTACAGATGGACCCAAATTCCCTGGAGATAAAAGTTCAACAACACAAAATAATAACCAGCAGAAAAAAGGGATCCAGGTGTTACCTGATGGTGGGACTCTATAAAATATGTCAAAGATATTATAGAATTCATTTCTTTACTTTTTCCTTAAAGGTAAAATTACTGTGTTCTTCTTATCCAGGTCGGGTTACTAACATTCCTCAAGGGATGGTGACGGACCAATTTGGAATGATTGGCCTGTTAACATTTATCAGGGCAGCAGAGACAGACCCAGGAATGGTACATCTTGCATTAGGAAGTGACTTAACAACATTAGGCCTCAATCTGAACTCTCCTGAGTAAGTTTTTTTTTCTTTTCTTCCACATTTTTGTATAATACTTCCTTGTGGATTTCCAGTTTATTTATTTCCAGTTTATTATTCCAGTTATTCTGGATTCATGTTACCAGATTGTATTACCTGCAGCCACTCGTAGCTATTCTCTCTTGACTCTTTGGATCATTCCCTCTCATGTTAGCTCCTGTATCACTGTCACTTGATAGTATCATTCCTTTATAATTTAGCAGTTTCAGAATAGACATTTATGAACCTTCCAAAATCCTGAAATCTTGGCCCCTTGAGTTTCTCACCTCCAAAAGTCTTACCCTCCACCATATCTCAGCTCCTCACAAGGTCATCCCTTTGACCTTGTCATTATCAGTAACTTCAGTTTCCCTGTAATTTCAGGTCTCTGCTCCCATGCTGCTTCCTGTTTTCCATCTTTCTCCCTCTAGTACTGACTCCAATAATCATTTGATTCCTTGGGATCTTCAGTCTATTGATTCTTCGATTCTTCTACCTTTTCACTGTTCAACATCCTTTTCTTCCCCTGAAAAGAATTCACTTCCTTCTTACCCAGTTAAATTCTTTCGTCACTCCTAATCGCTTTTTTACATACAACCTTGACTACTTTGCCCTTCCCTTGCTTTGTTATGATTTCATGGCAAAAACTACAACCCTGGTTATACTTCAGTTATTCCATTCTTGATCTCTGCTACTGAGTCTGGTTAGAGAAAAGCACACAACTTCACTGCCTATTCCTCACTTCCAGGAACCTCAAAAGTGGACCCATAATTCTGCCACCCATAATCATAAGTGGTGTGCCTGGTCCCTTCATTCTTTTGCTCTCCTGTGCAGATATTTCACACTCATTTCTCCTAACATCTAATTACCTTTTTCCCAGTCCTTACTCTCAGATGGAGACCTTGCTTTTTTTTCTTTCCCCAGTTTTTTTTTTTTTTAATTTTTTTAATTATAATTTATTTTTGAGAGAGAGAGAGAGAGAGAGAGAGTGTGTGTGTGTGTGTGTGTGTGTGTGTGTGTATGTAAGCTGGAGAAGGGCAGAGAGAGATGGAGACACAGAATTTGAAGCAGGTGCCAGACTCTGAGCTGTCAGCACAGAGCCCGATGTGGGGCTCGAACTCATGAACTATGAGATCATGACCTGAGCTGAAGTCGGACGCTTATCCAACTGAGCCACCCAGGAGCCCCTCCTGAGTTTTTATTTAAATTCCAGTTAGTTAACATACAGTGTAATATTAGTTTCAGGTGTAGTATTAAGACCTTGTTTTTTTTATTTCTACTTTCCTAAGAAAGCTGGAAATAATCAGAAGAGAATGTCAGCATAGTCCTACCACCAGATCTAAGTATCTACTACCTTCTGCACCCACCTTATTCTTGTCTTTCACCCTGTTGATCCATGCTTTCTACTTAAAATATTTCTTGAAAACTCAAGGACATAACTCTAATGATTTTTGCAAATTGTTGGATCATTTCCATCAGCAGACTAGTAATGCTGTTACTTCCTCTGTGTTAATAAAATATGTTCTTTTCATCTAACTTCTTCTGTGAGTTACTGCCCTTATTTCTTTATTCTTACTTTTTGAAGAGCAAAACTCTTCAAAAGAGCCATCTTTGTATCTCCCATTTGTCTTCTCTCATTCTCCATTAAACCCATTTCAGTTAGGATTTTGCCCCACACCTTCACTAAAACTGCTCTCATTGAGGTCATCAAATTCAGTGGTTGCTTGTAGGAACTTATCCTCCTTGACCCGTCAGCAACGTTTGACATAGTGGATTCATTGCTGCATGCTTCTCACTGCTTTTAGCTCCGACACCCTGGTTTGAATCCCCATCCTCTCTTTCCTGGTTTACCCCATTAGGCAATCCCCCGGTGTCCCCGATTCTCGCTGTGCCCCTCACAATCTCTTCTTTTATGTAGCAACCAGGACAATCCTTTCTGAATAAGTTAATCCTCTGCTCAGTGCCCAGTAAGGGTTTGCGGTTTCCTTATGATTAAAAACCTAAAATCTTCACAGGCCTTCTCATCTCCATAGTTACGATCTGTGTCTCTCTCCTGCCACCACCTCAGCAGCTTCTCCCTTTGTTTGCTCTGTTTCAGCTTCACTGGCCTTCTCTGGCTCTGCTGTAACTCAGACATGTCAGTCATATACCCACCTTAGTTTGCTAAGTTGCTTAGTTTACTCTAGCAGTTCCTCAGACTAGAATAGTCTTCTGCCAGATCATTAATATGGCTAACTCCCTCACGTCTTTCAAATCTCTGTTCAAATCTGATCTTCTAAATAGGACCTAACCTGACTACCTAATTTAATGCAACTACTCTCCCCTCCTTATCCCTCCACCAACATGGAATATTATTTATTATGCAAATTGTTTTTGTCTACCTCCCTCTAATCCACCATCCTCAATCAAAAAGTAAGTTTCATGTTGTCAGTTATCTTTGCTTTGTTCGCTGATGTACCTCAAGCACTTATGACAGTATCAGGCATATAATAGGCACTGAGTAAAATATTTGATGAATTTGAACTTTTGCTTTTAATCATTACTGGTTTTTTTCTGGCCATAAAAATGGGAAAGTAATTTTACTTGAGGGCATCGTATTAATGAATTTAAAGCATTCGGAGTTGAAGTTACAGATATATGTGAATATATAACTTGTAACTTAATATATACACTTAGTATATATACAGCTATTTAACCTCATTTCATTTTTCTGCTGTGTAAGTCATAGTAGACACGGGAAAAGAGCTTAGAAATAAAGATACTCATTTTACTTTTGAAGTCACTTTTCTTTATTTCCTGAAATAAAATCAGAAATCTTTGATTCTACTTTAGACTTCAGAGTGGGTTTTTATTTTTTTTCCTCTTATTCAGAAATCTCTACCCCAAATTTGCATCACCCTGGGCATCTTCACCTTGTCGACCTCAAGACATAGGTAGGAGAATCTGTTTGTGTTCAGACCTTTTAAAAATATTTTTTAAACTGAGAATCAGTTAATAAGGCTTTTTTCATTTTATTATCCAGACTTCCATGTTCCATCAGAGTACTTAACGAACATTCACATTAGGGATAAGGTGAGTGTAGTTTATTATTCTCCTCAGTCAGCATGAATGTATCTATTTTTCAGGCACTGTTTTTCAGTTTAGACGGCATAAAGTTTTTTGCAATAATTAGCAGTGGTCTTAGGGATATGCTTTCATGTTGTCAATTCAATTATAACAATTTTATTTCTGTTTCTGTTTAATGTTTTGATGAGAATCCTGGGTTATATTTAAAGAAAATGTTTTAAAAACAAAACAGTGGTAGGTCTGATCAAATATTTCTAGAGTTCTTAATAACAGGTTATAACCATAACCTAAAATCTTGGTTGATGAGAATAAAACCTGTTGATGAGAATAAATTATTTTGGAGAATTTGATGAATTTCTTTCTGATATTCTCCTTTTATACCCTTGTATCAATAGGAAATACATTTTTACAAATATTACAGATAGTGTTTTCAGCGGAACAATATATAGATTTAAAAGCTATGACATTTGGCTTTTTAAAATTTTTTAATTACCTAAAATTCCAGTTATAAAGTAACTATTATTAACAGATTGCAGTTTTAACTTTTTTTTAATAGAAAAAAATGATAGATACTCTTGTTGAGGGGAAAGAACTAAAATGTTCATTTCTGTTAGAAATTGTATCCCTAGATTTTAGCGTTGAGGAAGGATACAATTTATTAAAAATTGTTATACATATGTATATAAATATGTATTGCATTATATATTTATATATAAATATGTATGTATATTAAAATGATGGTGTTCTGTGTGTGTACCATGCAGTTGTGTGGTCAAATGGATGTTGATTTTTGTGGACAGGCAAGTAAAGAGATATTTCTCAATATGTCTCAATACTTGAATAGATGGAAGACAAGAAGTATGGGATAGAGCTAATTTTTTCTGTTTGTGGATTGTGTGATTTTTCTGCCACCTCCATCATATAGGGCTTCTTTGCTCCAATTACCTAAGGGTACCTAAGGGAACCTTTTCTTCTGGTAATTTAAGAAATACTGATTTGAGAGAATCACATTAAAAACTGCTGCTTGAATGGGATATGAATAGAGAGAAAAATTATATTCCAAGAATGTATAACAGTTAAATAAACATTTAGATGCAGGATTAGGTGAAGAGATAAAAGTTTTTTCATTTTGGTGAGCTTTTTAATTAAGGTTTTTCCTAATACAGGAATTTCCTAATACAGGAATTTGAGTCTATTAAACTCTATGTTTTGTAGTTTGGTTGGCAGTGTTTCTGCTTTATGGAGGAACTTGTGAGCAGTCATCTTTTAGTCATCCATTTAAAGAAAATAAAGAGCTATTCCTTTCTGATTTTTGTATTTACCATATGTGATTTGGTAAAAATATGTAACCAACTGATTGTGAATCACTGTCAGATACAGATTGAGCTAACATTTCTTATAGGTTTCCTATGTATCAGGCTCTCTTTAAGGTGCATTCATATACAGGCACTTTATCAATTTCATTTACATTCTTAGTAAACTTGTAGGTCTCATTTGTGGAGGTTCAGAGACCTTAAATAACTGGAAATGCGTCATGTTAGTAAATATTGGAACCAGGACTTGACTATAAGTCCAGCATCTCTGAGCATCATGTTCCACTATTGTTACTGTGCTGGGTATTAATAAACCCTCGAGTAAAACAGCATTTGGTCTTGCTTAGAAGTTTTTATATAGCTTTTTATGTTATTAGTATATAAATAGATGTACCAGAAATAATTATTAAATGATTTTAGTTAAATGATAAAACTCCCCCTTAGAATTATAACTACCTATGAAATCATGCAATAATAGTTATCTGCTACAGAGAGTTTCTGTTTATCTTGTTACTTTTACTATACTGATAGCAGTGTTAGGGTTTTCAAACTTACTTTACACTTCAGAATAATTGATTTCTCTTTTCCAGCTGGCTGCAATAAAACTTGGCCGATATGGAGAAGACCTTCTTTTCTATCTCTATTACATGAACGGAGGAGACGTATTACAACTTTTAGCTGCAGTAGAGCTGTATGTTCAAAGTATTTTCAAACACTTTTGTATTATAGTGGATTTTGTTTATTCTGAAAGCTTTTTTTTTTTTTAATGATGGCTCTAGTTTTTGGCTTTTGTGTTTAAAGCAGAAATCTCTCCATCAAGAAATAATTCGTTTTTACATTTAGTAAAAATTGAGATTGAAAGTTTATTTTGCTATGGCTTCATAGTCACTGTATACATAAAAGGAATTATTTCATATTTAAATAATCCTAAATTTGTAAGAAGACAATTGACTTGATTCTGTGAATCTAATAAATTTGGTGAATCTAATTTTTATAAATATGTGAAGCATAAGATATGGTCGGTTCTTAACTGGCTCATCTTAAGGAACCACATATGTTAAGGACAGTGAATTTCATCATTTAATGAACATCTGTTGAGTATTATATGAGCAAGGCACTGTGCATATTTCTTGTGTTTTGAAGTGTTGATAAAGTCCACATTCATTATCAGAAGCCTATTGGCCAACTTAAATTAGCGTTAAGTGTAGTTGGTCTATTGGATACATTATTTTCCTGAGCATTTCTGTTTTTATCTGATGCTCTAAGAATAAAAATTTTGTGTCATTTCTCATATGTCCAATTGGTAACATTTGACTATTATAATAATCATGTTTACTAGAGTGAATTGTTAGTAGAAATTCATGATGTTATGGGGCACCTGGCCGGCTCGGTCAGTGGAGCATGTGACTCTTGATCTCAGAGTCGTGAGTTCAAGCCCCATGTTGGAGATAGATATTACAAAAAGAAAATTATGATGTTGTGATTGAGAGACCTAATTTTTACATATTTAAGTATTTTATAATACTCTTCTATAAATGACCTTGGATCAGATACTTTAAAAAATGTAAAATTCAGTGTGTTGATAATAAATTGTTTTTTTATTTTTCTATTGAGAATTTGTTTTCTCCCATGTTTTTCCCTCATTTTTTGTAACATAGCAATTGTTACCTGTTCCTTTTAATTTATTCATAAGTAAATAAATGCATTTAGTCATTCATATATCCATTACTGGCAGTTCTGTCTCATATTTATGTTGAAAAATTATTTCCCTGTATAGTAGAAAGGTATTTGTTTACATGGAGGTTTGTTCTACCAGAGATATTTTGGGGGCACATTTACCTCTTTTGGATGTTACTTCTCCAGTTTACAAGTGATAGTAATCCTCATTGATTCTTGCATGAGTTCTAGTGGGTATCCTTTTGGCTTTTGAGAATTTAAGATCAATGAAATTTCAATAAAAAAATGAAAGTAATAGATTCATGAATTTTTTGATATTCTGTTTCCAACTTAGTTACAAAAATATGTGAATTTGAATAAATAGACTGTATTTAGTTCCTTACAAAAAATAATACAAATAGTTGGGATTTTTGTTTTAATAGATATTTCAATTTCTATTGAATGTTAAGAAAAACGAGAAAGGAGTGAAGTTTCTGGAACACAATGTATCTTTAATATGTCTGCCTAAGTTTTTATCGCATTGCTCATAGGGCTTTTAAGATCTCATTTTGTTTGCATAAAAAAATTTCTTCAGTTAAAAGATGTGTATATTAATTAAAGAGTGTTTTCTGGACAAATGAAATTATTTTCTTATATTTCATTAGGGTTGTATTTAATAAAGTCAGGATAAAGCATCATTTATATTTATGTACTTTAGGTATAATTATTTTCTGAGTAGTAAAATTTTACAAAATGTAGAAGATGTTTGATGTGAGCCACAGGAAAACAATTAATTGTCTTTTTCTCTTAAAAATTGAAGTTTTAACCGTGATTGGAGATACCACAAAGAAGAACGAGTATGGATTACCAGGGCACCAGGCATGGAGCCAACAATGAAAACCAATACATATGAGAGGGGAACATATTACTTCTTTGACTGTCTTAACTGGAGGAAAGTAGCTAAGGTATATTTTTTTCCATGTGCAAATGTGTAAATGTATAAATCTAGATTTTAAAAAGAAGTATCCTCTTTTATCTGTTTATATATACCAATACATCTATTCCAATAATGTGCCAGATACGTGCTAAATAAGTCTTTGTCTTCACCTTCTTGGCTGATTTAAACTCTAGGCAGGTATCCAGAAACAGCTCCTTTCACCTATAGTTAGGAAAATGATTGAACTTGGTAAGCAGTTTTGTAATTTTTCACAAGCCATTGTGACATTTGAAATATTTTTGTGTCTACTCAGTTGTAAAATAAAGATAACCCTCTTGAAGTCCCAGTAACGTATTCTTATATTATTATTACTTTAAGCAAGTAGGAGATTTTCCTAAAACTGGTATATAAACAGATAATAGGCTTTTTAAAACACATTAATTGCAAGAAAGATGGTTGAGTTTTTATTTACAAATGATACAAAGAAAGAAAATTGTAAGCATTAACCATGATTATCCTAAGACTAGTGTGAAGAGGGCTATGGAGAAAACCTGTTTTGGTGTGAAACTTTTCCTCACAAAAACACCTTTCTAACTGTTGCATGTGCAAAATTTTCATCAGTGTCCTAGCGTATTTCACAGGTGTGCAGTGTCTTGTGTATGTACCTAGTCTACCTAGTAGAGAGTATAACTGACATCTGATTTCATAACTCCAGGATTTCTCTGAATGCCTTCTCCATTGATGATTCATTCTTAGGGTTAAAAACCAAAGAGTTTTGTTTGTTCTCAATAAATTTAAACAGAAGAAAAATAACTTCTTGACCATTAGTTCTTGGATGATTCTTTAGTTGTTGGTTTGGGGTTTTTTTTCTTTTGAGTCAATGTCACTAAGTCAATAAGGTAAAACATTTTAAGAAGACCGTATAAAATGCTTACCACATATTTATCACAAAAAAGTTTTATATCATAAGATTTCATATAAATCTTGAGGAAGGAAATACGATGACCCCAACTGAAAACACCAAAACAAGACACACATATGAGAGGTTAAATCGTTTATTATTATTATTTTGGATGTTTGTCAATGGGAAGTATCATTACTTCTCAGATCAAGTCCATATACCACCATATATGCTGTATTCAAGTTATTTTAACAGGTCTAATTAATATGCATATCTTGATTCAAAAGGTAGATCCATGACCTAACCTTTTAAGTAGAAATAATTACCTTCATTACAAATAATACAAGAGACATTGTGTATGTTACCTGTTAAGAAGTATAGTATAGTAGAAAGCTATAATCTTTGTTACCGTAGATTTGAATTTGACTCCTGTTTCTTCTGGTTATGCTTTGACCATGTACAAGTTTCTTTTCCATGCCTGCTTCCTTATCTTTTAAATTGAAATTGTATTTGCTTCTAGATTGTCATGAAGATTAAATGAGATTTTTCACACACACACACACACACACACACACACACACACACAAGACAAAGCTTGGCGTATATTGGACATGAGATACATGGGAGTACCTGTGGTAGTTTGTTGCAGTTTTTCCCATCGTTCTTACAGCTTATTACTATTCTTCCAAAGATGGAAAAATAGTAACTGTTGTTAGGTCAGATAAGTGGTTCTCAAACTTTAGCTTGCATCAGAATTACTTGGCAACCTTATTAAAACACAAGTTGCTGAGCCTTACCTCCATTGTTTCTGATTTAATAAGTCTATGGATGGGACCTGAGGATTTGCATATCTAACAAGTTCACAGGTGATGCCAATGATTTTGCTGGGGGAAGCCATACTTTGAGAACTCCTCTGTCAATTAATTAGGGGGAAAAGATTCTGTTATAAAATACCTGAAGTTTTTTCTATTCAGTGTGAAGCTTTTTGTTCAATATCATTGTAAGTTATTCCAAACATCTGTATACAAAAAGGAATGGATGTTTGCAGTAGATGGATATATCATCTTAGTTAAATCTTAGTTCAGTATATATGGCAGATCAACTTTTGTGTAAAAAATCGGTTTACAGAACTAAGCGTTTTCCACAAAATTAAATAGTCAGAAGCAACTTAAACATTAATAGGCCCCTTTTACTTTCCCATAAAAGCAGTTCCCCAGTCAGGTAAATGTCATTTTAAAAAACGTGTGTGTGTGTGTGTGTGTGTGTGTGTGTGTGTGTGTGTGTGTGAGAGAGAGAGAGAGAGAGAGAGAGAGAGGGAGAGGGAGAGGGAGAGGGAGAGGGAGAGATGTATGTAGTGTACCTGTATAAATAACAATTTTACCCAACTTTATCTGACTTCTTGTATAGTTGAGCTTTAGTCTTAATCTTTACCTTTAAAATTTTTAGTTCTGAAGTTGGAAAATAAAATTTGAGAAGTATCCTTAAACTGTTCCTTTAAAAAATCTCTCTTGAGGTAATTGCTGGCCACTGGCACTGACACTTTTCAACAAAATTATTTCCATATTGATGAAAGCAAGCAGAAATACTGGTTTCTAATAAGTATTAATACATAGCTCACTTGTTATATTAAAATACAGATTTATGAACTTAAAACAGATTTAAGTTGTATCCACAGAATAAACTTTTCACAATGGCCTTTGGTTTTTTGTTTGTTTTAAAGATGTTTTCAGTATTTTATCAGAAATTGTTTAGGAATTAAGACAGTTCCATTTATGAGAGTTTATCAACTACAGAAAATCCCTTAAAATGCCATGTCCCAAGTTAACTTCAAAGTCCTCACCTATAAAATGGGTATGGTTTGCTACTCACAGGTAAAGAACATGTATTATTAAATAACTTCAACTCATTTTTAAGAAGCAGTATGAATTAGTATTATAAGTGATAGCTTGATGTTATGATATTTTGAAAAGTATTGATATGTCTTCTATGAGGTTCTGTTTTTGCAAATTACTTCATATTTTCAGAGAATTGAAGAATTGTAAGTAAGAAATTGGTTATTTAAGTCACAAGTATTTCTTACCCCTAAATATTCCATGACTCTGAGTTCTAGGAGCCAGCTCTATATTTAAAGTATTTGTTGTATGTCAATAATGTTACATAAAAAATTTGGATACTGTATATATTCTCCTCTTTTAAGTAATCTTGACTTGATAGCAGGCTCTGTGGTCTGCTCTATGTAATTTAACTAGAATTATTTAGTATCTCACTAATTTAAGATAGTGGTCATTCAGATAGTATATAGAATCTTAGTAGAATTTTTTAAGTAATTTCATTCACTGAATCTTTAGCTGCTCTATTACCAATAGCTTTCTCAGACTAAAGATTTAAAAATTGGAGGGGCGCCTGGGTGGCTCAGTTGGTTGGTTCATCCAACCTCAGGTCATGAACTCATGCTTCATGAGTTCGAGCCCCTTGTCGGGCTCTGTGTTGACAGCTCAGAGCCTGGAGCCTGCTTCAGATTCTGTCTCCCTCTCTCTCTGCCCTTCCCCCACTTGTGCTCTGTCTCCTTCCCAAAAATGAATAAATGTTTTAAAAAAATTGTTTTTTAATTGAAGAATTCTTTCAGACTGACTTCACCTTGTGGGTCCAACACTGAATAGGGTTTCTGATGCTTAGAATTTCTTATCATACCATAGCCTGATATACCATGTGATTTTTTTTTTCATTAACTTCACTGGTACACATTAATATTTAGTATCACTTTATATTTTAATCAGAATATATACTTCAAAGTAGTAAAAATTATTTCTAATAAGTGTATTTAAGATAGTTGGCAACTTCCTAAATTTAAGTAGAGGATTTATCTTACTTAGTTAAGACAATGTTGACATTTTTGAGAATTTGAGAAAACATTCCTGCAGTGTATGTTTTTCTGTGCATTTTGATCAGTGATGACATTAAGGTGTTTGTAATAATTTCATTTGATGGTCCGAATCCAGTGCATATATATTTCCATTCTACATTTCAATAACCTTTTGAGAATATGTAGCCTGATTTTATTAGTAGAAAAACTCAGATTTAAACGTTTTAAAGTATCTAGATAGTCTTTCTAACCTTTTTAAATCATTAAACTGTAGTCTAAAAATCTTTTTTCCATTAAAGCAAATACATAGTTCTACTAATACATATCATTGAATATGTCAAAAATTAAGTGTTTTATTCCTAAAACAAATGAAAAAAACTTGTGTTTTAATATCAGTCATTAATTGACACCTGCTAGGCACATGGCCCTGTTCTAGACAGTAGGTAGCTGTATACACAACAGTCCTGTTCTTACCGGCTAGACAGAGGTGTGTGTGTGTGTGTGTGTGTGTGTGTGTGTGTGTGTGTGTGTGTTTTCATAGAACAAAAGTGTAAAAGAGATGTTACCAACAATTAAAGTTGGGGAACAAAGAGACACCAGTATATAAGACTTCTGTATTTTAAGAAGAATAAAAATACAGAGAAGACTAAAAGATAAAAAGGAAGACAAAAGTTGACCTCATTTCTGAATCTCTGATATATGAGTTTTAAAATTCTATGAAAATGTTTATGCTCCCTGGGCTTAAACTGATCTTTTTCTTTTAATATGTAGGGTGGAAAATACGTGCATTGATGAAGTTACAGTTTAGTTCCAATAATACTGTGTAGTTCACCAGTGTACAATGACAAGGACAGGATAACTGAACAAAATGTAACTTCTGTAACTTAGTGGGACCTATGATTTGTTAGTTACATACAGACTTTTTACCCTCCAACTACATGTATTTTGGAACTAAATTGCCAATTTTCATTTCTAAAGAATGATACAACAAGAAGACATTTTCTTCACTAACTTGGTATTCTTCTTAAGCCAGCAGTAAATTTCTTTTTAAAATTTAGGGGTAGGTGGAGAGAGAGAGAGTGGTGCTTACACAGTGCATTAGGGGGCTGTGGTGATTGTGATGGTGCCTCTGGCGTTTGGTAGTTTTAATGATAAGCAGGCAGCCTGTGTGCCTTAGTTACTCTGTCTTATAAAGTGAACCATTTCACTAGGTTAAAGTCATTACAGGGTGCCTTCTTTATAAACTTTTGTCAGTGGGCTGAATTTTTTCAACATTTCTGCACAGGGGGTATAATGAGGTAAATCTGTTTGGCTTTTGGGCTGAAAATATTAAAAATAATGTGTTAACACCAGAAAGTCATGGTCTGGATCCTGATCCTGCATCTGCTATATACTATGTGATTTGGGCAGGTGTCTTGTGAGCCTCATTTCTTCAGGGTGCAAGATGAAGATTATGATACTTATAGAGTTATCAGGAAGATTAGAGTAAAATTAGCTGTGTCTCTGGTTTGGGCACATACTAGGCTTTCAGTTGTTAATGTAATAGTCTTAAATTTTAAATACATTGTTAAGTGTCTCAAAATTTAATTATTATGACCTAGGTTTTCATTTTAATTTAATAATGGAAACATCCATTTTAGAATCAATTTGAAACAAGATAGGTATGGAATATATTAACCCGTAATGCTAACTTTACTTGCTGGCTTTCTTTAATACATAATATATATGAAGGTTCATAATTTTTTAAATGGGATTGATTTAGTTTGTGCTATAATTGAATTCAAATTGTAGAATTAGTCATTTTAGAACCTCTTTTTGGGTTTTCAAAGGTATGTTTTTTTTTAATATACTAAATTATCTCTTGCATCTCTCTTAATCTTAGGAAGTGTCATGAAGAAATTACTTCACCATTCTTAAATTTTAAAACTCATGAAGTTAATGTATTTTGAAAGTTTAATTGAAATGAGCTCTGTAGTTTGTCTTGAGATGTGCCTGCATCAAAACCCTGGTACAGTTTTCAGTGGCACTTACGTCTTTTCTGTGCCTTGGGTTTGAAATGGGAAGTCTGGAGATGTGCGAGTTACAAGTTCATTGTTTTCCCCAGATTTTAATGAGGTAGAATAACTTTATGTTTGCTTTTTTTTTTTTCTAAAGTGTAATAATTACAAATTGGAAAACCATTTCTTTTTTCAAGGAAAAACAAATTTTTCAGTTTTATACATCATTGAAGGTTGGCTTTATTTTAAATATCCTGTAATTTTGAGTGCTTTTTATTAGCGACACAGTAATTGCTGCTCAAACTTATTTTTCAGCAAAAAACTGCTTAGAGTGTCAGTGGTTATAAAATAGATGTTCATGAGTAGTCTTTCACATACAGTCTGTATGTTTGTACTTATCAGATAGAAACTACAGCATGTTACTTTTTCTTCAAGCTCTATTTGACTTAGTGGGGAAAAAAGAGTTGGTACATCTGTGTCTGTGTTCATTCTCATACATGTAGGTATTTTGTTTATCTAATAAAATATATTTTGACAAAAATCTGAGATCAGAGGGAGAGGAAATCATCTAAATTCTTGAATTTGGTTTTATAGGAGTTTCATCTGGAATACGACAAATTAGAAGAACGGCCTCACCTGCCATCCACCTTCAACTACAACCCTGCTCAGCAAGCCTTCTAAACAAAGACTTCCCTTTTCTTGGGGTATGGCTGTCTCAGCACAATACTCGACATAACTGCAGAACTGATGTGGCTCAGGCACCCTGGTTTTAATTCCTTGAGGATCTGGCAATTGGCTTATGCAAAGGGTCACCATTTGAGGTCCTGCCTTACTAATTATGTGCTGCCCAACAACTAAATTTGTAATTTGTTTTTCTCTAGTTCGAGCAGGGTCTGAATTTTTTTCATTTATTTTCTTTTTTGCCAGCAGACAGACTTGGGTCTGTAAAGACAAGCAAGTACACTGACAGAAGTTTACCATTTAGTTTCTAAAATGTAAAAAAGAAAACCCAGAAAAGACTCCACAAATTAGACCACAAAATTTGCATTGTTCATTGTAGCACTATTGGTAATAAAATAACAAATGTTTGTGCATTTTTATGTGAAGATCCTTCTCGTATTTCATTTGGAAAGATGAGCAAGGTCTGCTTCCTTCATTTTACTTCCCCTTCTGTTTTTGAAAGGCAGTTTCGCCAAGCTTAACGCAAGAATATCTGACTGTTTAGAAGAAAGATATTGCCACAATCTCTGGATGGTTTCCAGGGTTGTGTTATTACTGAGCTTCATCTTTCCAGAATGAGCAAAACACTGTCCAGTCTTTGTTACGATTTTGTAATAAATGTGTACATTTTTTTTAAATTTTTGGACATCACATGAATAAAGGTATGTATGTACGAATGTGTATATATTATATATATGACATCTATTTTGGAAAATGTTTGCCCTGCTGTACCTCATTTTTAGGAGGTGTGCATGGATGCAATATATGAAAATGGGACATTCTGGAACTGCTGGTCAGGGGACTTTGTCGCCCTGTGCACTAAAGGGCCAGATTTTCAGCAGCCAAGGACATCCATACCCAAGTGAATGTGATGGGACTTAACGAAGTGAACTGAGACAATTCACTCTGGCTGTTTGAACAGCAGCGTTTCATAGGAAGAGAAAAAAAAGATCAATCTTGTATTTTCTGACCACATAAAGGCTTCTTCTCTTTGTAATAAAGTAGAAAAGCTCTCCTCACTGCAGTGTTGACTTTGATTTGAAATTGTGGAATTATTTCTTCAACATGAAAAACAGACCCCCCACAAAACCCTCAAGTTTTACAGCTATCTAACTGAACGGCATGACTAAACAATTTTGAATGTAGTCTTTTTTTTTTCGGCTTTTGACAAGTAATTTGATGGAACCATATACATGTTACTTGTAGCTTAAAAATGCAGATGTATTTGTAGTTATTAACCAGTTCAAAACAGAAACTATTTTTTCAAAGAGTTATGGCTGCCTTAGAGATAAAATTTCCTGAACACTTGTGATACCCAGTCAAAATATTTTTGGGACAAATTTAGGAGAAATGTCTTGATAGACCTTCGAGATTTACCTTTAAGAAGTAATATGCAAATTAAGGTAAGCCAAAAGCCGGAGTGAGGTAGATGGCCTGGACGTTTCACATTTACAAGTTGATGGATTCTTTTCCATCTAAAGAAAAATGCTGTTTTTAAAAATACCTGAAGGCTGAAGCTTCAAACGCTAGAGATAGTAAAAAAGGCAGTGAGTTTTGATTCTCTAAATTTTCATTTTTAACCTATTTTTCTATGAAGAGTGAGAGTTTATTGTCATTTACCAAATCATGTTTGAAAATGAAACATTTATGACATTGCTGTGTTTGTGTATCAAGAATATAAAATGACCTAAGATTTACCTTTTTCTATGTATTTGAAATATGGAGAAAGTGACATAAAAATACCAGGATTTTTTAATCTTTCAGATTTAAACCAAAGCATCTCCTCTATAGGAAAGATGGATGGCACTTAACACCATTGTAGTTTTAACTGTTGTGCACGAAACCTCACATCATTTTGGACATAAACCAGAATCAAATCCTAGAAATCGATTTCTTATTTTAAAGAAGCATTACATTTTTTTCGTAATAATTGACTTTGTAAAATGTAACTTTTCCTACATAACCATGAGAAACGGGTTTAAAAAAGGGGGGTGGGGTGGGGGAAGGGGATCTTTATTTCTGTGAGTATAAACATAACAATATAGAGTGTCCCCGTGATCATGATTGGGACTTTGTGAATGACTCAGAAAAGCGAGACAGCTCATATCAAGTGGTTTGTTGTCTTGGCTCTAGTGGTTTGTTTTAATGGCCGTATAGAAAGTTTGAAGTGCACACTTTTCCAGTTTTCTGAGTTATTTTTACCCTGAATCATCAAAATAAGAAAACTATTGCATGTAAACCAACTTTTTATAACTTGTTAATATCTGAAATTACCATGCTCTTGACTTCAAAATCCAAGTTTTAAAAATCTATTTGAAATATTTAAAGTACTATATTAAACTCTTTAACATAACACACTGTTATATTCTTTGGTTTTATAACTGGTGGTTATACATGTACAGAAGTTGGCCTGAACAGTATTTCACATTTTCTTTCATAGGTTTAATTCTGTTAAATTTTCCCTATATAACTAGTGACATAGATGTATACCTTGTTAAATAATTTTTGTGATTATACTATAATTGGCTCTGGGGGGGGGGAAGCTATTTAATTGCAAAAGAAAGTCCTTTCACCTATTTAGTTTCAAATATCTATGCTTCTTGTGGTCATACCATAATTTATATGATAAAACTCCATTTTCAGACTTTTTTTCACTGCACAAAGTTTTCCTTAGATATGAAAATTTTAAGAACTGAAAGTTTATTTGAATTCTTACAGTATAATATAAAGCCAGCCACTTAACTGGTATTTTCCTTTTTGCCACTGAACTTGGGACACCATAGGTGCTTGATAAATACATGTTACGGTTGAATGGTATAAATTGATATTTCAGATTGAAAATAAAATGTACAAATTAAAGCATTGGGCTTTGAAGTAATTTACTATCTTTTTGCTGTAATTTCATTTTCAAAAGAATTCTTTTTAAAAGCATTTTCAGTTAACGTTCAAAACCTTCAAATTTTTCCCACTCCACCTTTTCTAATTGACCCTTCCTCTAAATCCCTCATTCAAACACTGATCTTCCATCCTGTTAACACCCAGTGCTTGCAAAATATGTGGCCTCTGAGCATCCCTGCAAAGAAGGGCACATTTATTTAACTTAGATTTGCTTACTAGCATCAGTTTTGCAGAAAGGTACTAAAAAACCTAAATGTCCACATGCATCCATAAAAGGTATGTTCATATTTAATGTCTTACTAATAGTTGTGTAATTAAAAAAGAAGACCTAGAAATACCTACTAATTGGTTCCAATAAGACAGTCTGTGGATAGTAAGACTTCTCTCAATGCCTTTTTAAAACCTAGGTCCTAATAGCATGTCAAAAGGCTCTTTCCTTGCCACTAGCATTGCCAGTGAATTGGATCACATTATGAATACATGACAGATCTAGGAGATGAAGCAAGTAAATACAATGCAAGTCAAAATTGGGATCTAAATCTAACCCAGTAATTTTGTGTGTTGTTAATAGGGTACATTAAGTCAAGATCATTACTTTTGCACTTTGCTTGCTAAAAGAATAAATGATGGTGGAATGTAACATCTTAAAGAGTGGTTCATATGTTTGTAGATCAATGTAAATTGTAACTGGTTCTAAAAATACTGATGTAATTTTCATCTACTTTAAGAAAAGAGTAGTGCTAATAGGGCGCCTTGGTGGCTCAGTCAAGCTCCATGTCAGGCTCTGTGCTGACAGCTCAGAGCCTGGAACCTGCTTTGGATTCCGTGTCTCCTTTTCTCTTGGTGTCTCTCTCTCCCTCTCCCTCTCTCGCCTTCTCCCTCTCTCTCAAAAATAAAAATGAAGAGAATAGTGCTCAGAATAAGGTAGGAAGTCTGCTGTATTTTAAGAGCTGCTATGATTGGGGAAGGCAGGAGAATAGAATGTGGCATGCCTGCTAGCTGCCAAACAATATACTATGTGTTTGACATGCATTATTGTATCTGATCTTTAGCACAGTGTCATGAAGTACCCCATTTTACATTAAAATATACCAAAAACAAAGAATCATGAAGTAGGAATGTTTACGTTAGGGAATAAACTCTAGAAACATGGTATCTGTCTTCAGGTATCAAATTCAAGAGTTGTCAAAGATTCTTTTGTGTGACTGAAGAACAGAACTTGGGCTGATAAGAGAAAAAGATTTTGCTATGGTGTTAATAGTGAGGTAATTAAGATTTTGGAATGAGTTGCTTTTTAAGGCATTAGATTCAACCTCAGAACATAACCAAGGAGAGACTCTGGACAGTGTTGGGTGCATAAGGTAAGGAGTGGACTGGATGACCACCAATGTTTCTGTTTTTTGAAGTGGGATAATTACTGTATTTTAGCAAAACTAATTGCCAACCATTGTAAAGTACACCATTCTGCGTACTACTAAAGAAGAAAGGAACTCAAACTATGATAAACCATGAATTACAAAAATGCATACCAACTTCAAGGATATCGTGCATGCAAAGAATGTGCATCTTAAAATTGATGAGGTGTAGATCTTGGAGAAGAGACAATTGACAACCTAAGAAGAGACATGACAGCTGCTTCAAATACAGGAGGGACTTGAGGGCAAGTCTCAAACCAGCAGCTGGACATTGGATAAGTCACATTTGGGTTCTGTATATCAAGGTGCTGGCCCACAATACTGTTACATGAAGAATTCCATCAACAAAAAATGTTCAAGCTGGATGACTATCAATTGCTATTGAGAGGACTGCCTTTTTGAGTAAAAATTTGGATTTTACAATTTCTAGGCCTCTTTCAGCTCTCTAGAAGATGTTGATACCCTGTTTTGATCTGAAGTTGAGGAATATGATTTCAAGGGCAGAAAACTTAAATACTTAGTATTTAAGTGCTAAATACTTAAAGCATTTACCTAGTCCAAATGTGCTGTTTTGTGAATCCTAGTTTACTTAAAATTACTGCTGTATCTGTGGAAAGACTTAAATAATCAAACAAGAATTACAGAGTGCAACTTTATTCAACTTTTTTTACTTTAGAAGACAGTCATAAAGCACAGCAAACAGTAGATCATGTGTATATTCACCAGATTTACTTATATATTCTAGTGCTACATTAAAGGAGGGAAGATACCATTTTTTGGTAAGTTTTGAGGTAAATATTTAGTGTGAAATTGTACATTGCATTAGTGTTCAATCTCATGTTTTCTGATATAGTAGGGATCACAAAACAAGTAGTAATCCTATTTCTTGTGTAAAGAAACTGATCATTAAGTTTGATGTATAAAAATACCAGTTTGGGTGGAGTTGGCTCCAGGAGCTCACCAGAGGCAAAGTTATCCTCTAGGTAGTTTTCAGACTTAATGTGCACCTGAGGAGCATGGCATGTTCAAAATGTCAGTTTTGGCCTCCTACTTTATATATTTACTTATTCATTCATTCATTCATTCATTCATTCATTCAGAGTACAAGCAGGGGAGGGGCAGAGGGAGAGGTTATCAAGCAGGCTCCACACTCACGGAGCCTACACATGACCTGAGCTGAAACCAAGAGTTGGACATTTAAGGGACTGAGGAAGCCACCCAGGCTCTCCTAGGTCTCCTGTTTAGATAACTCTGTCTCAAGATGTCTAGGGAGAGGCCATCAATACATACTGCAGTAAATACAAGTCATTTCTGAAGTTAGTGAACTACAATTTACACTTCAACTATACCTGTTGTGCAAGTACTAACTAGAATAAACTCTAAAATCTTAAAGTTTAGGTGAACCCCAACTAAGTTAATAACTGGGATAATGCATTCCTGTGCTGTGGGGCCATTCATTTACTTTTTCCTGTATCATCCAAGGTTCTAGTGCAGAAACCACATTATTATAGTAGTACTTAATAGAGCAGAATACAAGGAAAGCTAAATCCGTTTCTGAGTATAAAACAACACGGATTTTTTTTTTTTAAACCTTTACTATTTCCTGGGGACATTTTTGTTAGACGTTGCGTTTCCGCTTCAGTTTGTATGCATAAAAACTGCCAAGGGCAACTGTGTGCATTATCAATTCTATGTCCATCAAATGAAAGTTTTTTCTTTAGTCCAGTCATCCTGTTGTATATATACTATGACCTGATAAGAATTGAATGATGTATTTGTTTATTGGAAGAATTCAGTTTAAAAATCTAATCATTTCCTGATGTTTGCCATAGTTTTCCTTCAGTCACATAAATGACTGTGCAACTGTCATAAAATTCACAACGGTAAGTCTTCTTCATTGTAATAATTTCCTGTCTCTGTTGAAAACTCAAATTGCACAGTCTCATAGTTTATGCTCACCTTGACACATGCCAAAATAGTTTAGGTACTATCTACCTTTTTAAAAAGCATTTTATTTTTGGTAACCTTTTGCCCAGCATGGGGTTTAATTTAAACTCATGACCCCAAGATCAAGAGTCATATGCTGTACTAACTGATCCAGCCAAGCACCTCTAAGACTACTATTATGTAGCAAAACTAATTTTTAATTCATCATGTGATTTATCTTAGTGTTCATTTCAAGGCCTGATAGGCCTCTACCACACTTACAAATATGTTTTGACATTTTGTTAGGGAAGGTAAAATAAAACTGGTCCTTTTTATGCCAAAAAGTGGTAGTTCCTTCACACAATAGAGAAAGTAGGTAAGGAAAACAATATTTCACTGAATCCGAGAGCTGGTCTCTAATTTTCATAAGCATATCCTAAAAAGTAATATTCTAGTAATTTGCATTTGTATTTGCCTAAGTAACATTTTAACCACATTTCTATATCTTTGAACAGGTCATTCCCCTCCCCCCCCCCCACCAAGCCAATCAATTCTCTAGTATATACCAAAGGTAGTTTTTGTTGTAACACATGAGGTTCCTCTAAACATTTTGGAAGAAATCTATCAAATTTCAAGGGTGGTATGATGTCAACAAATGGCTGAATTTGCTTTATTCGTCTTAGGGTCAGCCCTATTGATACTCATTTATAATGAAAAAATGTTTTAAGAGAAAACATTGATTATTCAAAAATATACAGCTCAATGAGACGAAATTACATGTGGGACTGCCATGAATAGTTTCATCTTTTGTGTAAAAATAAAGATTTGGGGCAGCCAGAATGTTTGGAAGCTACCTTTAAATCTGTTACATACTGAACATTTATTTTAAGATGTAGTTTTAATTATCATATGTAGCAGTTCCATGAAAATGGCTTTTTTTAAGATTCTATTTTTAAGTAATCTCTGCACCCAGTGTGGGGCTTGAACTCATAACCCCAAGATCAGGAGTCACATGCTGTACAGACTGAGCCAGCAAGGTGCCCCAAAACTGAGCTATCTTAAAAAAAATGTGAGTTATATTTCCCTCTTGAGATATGCTTGAGGTTTTATTTAGAATGTTTTAAGTAATTTATTATCTTCATATGGTTAATATTCTTCAAATATAAAACAAGTTGAATGAGAAAGGGGAGGGGCAGAGAGTGAGGGAGAGAGAATCCCAAGCCAACTCTGTCCTGTCCATTCAGAGCCCGACCATGGGGCTAGATCCCATGAATTGTGAGATCATGATCTGAGCTGAAACTGAGCCCATTGTTTAACCAACTGAGCCACCCAGGCACCCCAAAATATACCTGTTTTTAAAATGCAAGTCACATGTTCCTTCTCTGCTCAAAAAGTGTTATTCCCACTCTTGCTTTCGGCTCAGGTCATGATCTCTAGGTCGTGAGATCAAGCACCCCATTGGGCTCTGTGTTGTGTTGCAGAAGCTGCTTAAGATTCTCTCCCTCTGCCTTTCCCCTGCTTTTGTGCACTCTCTTAAAAAAAAAAAAAAAGGCCTAGAAGGAACAAGGATAGTGTCTGCCCACATCTGAAAAACCACATTTGGGTTTTTTTGTTTTTTTGTTTTAAAAAGTAAACTCTATGCCCAGTGGTAGGGCTTGAACTCAGGGCTGATCCTGAAGTAGCATGCTCTACCAACTGAGCCAGCCAGGTGCCTTTGAAGTGAAATTTTTCCTAAAGCAGATTATCTTTATTTTACATAACACTAGAGGGCAAATTAAAAACCTTTTACATAGATATTATGGCAAGGCAGATTTCAATTTATAAGAAAGTACTACTTTGTATATTTTTTAGAGGTCCAAAGATTAAACGGACAGCATTAGGAGTTCATGAATTTTTCATCACTGGAAATGTCCAAGAAAAGGCAAGAAAGGTATTGGAAATATTAGATGATTTCCTGCATTAAGAGGAGGGTAGGCTCTTCTACCTTAGAACTAGTGTTTTATTAACATTCAGTTGTTCCCTGTGTTTTACTTCTCCTTGAATCTAGCTTGAATTTCTAACAAGCTTATCTGAAACCTAAATATTACACTTAATCTTCCTCTTCCACATGAAGCCGTACTACTTATATTTGCTATGCATCTAAAAAAGAGCTATTTTCAACACAAGTGATTCAGAGTGAGATTAAATTGGAGGAACTGGTTAAATCACTAGATCCTTCATCCGCTACCCACGTCTCCCTTCATAGATTTCAGAGGAGGGATTTGATCAAGCCTAACTCCACTCAAATGTAAGTATGCACATTTTAAATCCATTGGTATTACCTATTTTTTCTTTTTTACTGAATACACAAATTTCTTAGATATTTCAGGGTATAGCAGAAAATGGGCCTTGTAATCTGGCATTGTCAGTATATGTATAGCTTTACTGGGTCCCTTGTTCCCTCTTCATCTCATGGGAAGATTAAATTAGGGTCTTTGTTTATATTAAGTACTCAGTAGATGTGAGCCCATTTTTCCAAAGACAAATGCTGTCTCTGTTAGCCACTGTGCTAGGAGGTGCTCTCCATGTTTTGGAATTATTAAAAGACCTTTTGACTTGACTATGTACTGTTAGATACCAATAGCCAAGTTTCCTAAGAACAAAGTCAACTTGGAATAAAAATCAGAATCAAGAATCTTCTAATCCAGCCCTTTCACGAGAGGAAGAGGAAACAATGTAAGAAATTATTTATGTCAAATTATTTACTACTAATATTGGAACCCAAACCGCTTAGCCTTGCTTTCTAATTCCAAAGCTCATTTCCCTTTTACTACATATGTGTATATATTACCTCCCATAGAAGTTCCCTGCCATTAACATGAAAGGTAACAGGTGATAAGAATTTAGGAAATCTAGCCATACTTCTGTATTACAAATGTATTAATATGAAGTGACTGTGCTTTTTGCTTCCCTTTCTCAACTGCAAACATAAAGGCTATATGCAAACAAATCTGAACTTAAAAAATATTTTTAATAATCATTCTTTACTATTTCAAACAAAATGCAGTCTTTGAGAGCATCCTTTCCTGCTTAATGTTGAGTTAGATGATATTTAAGATCCCTTCCTGTTTTAATATGATTTATAAATGTAAGTAGTGCTCTCAATAATAATTATATGCTCAATATAACAGGTAAAATTTATGGACAGGAAAAAATAAAAATTAGAAAAATTGTGGCTTCCCAGGAAATTTATTTTGAACTTAAAATTCTGAGACTAATATTTAACATTCACCATAAAGCATGGCAATAAAGTTAGTTTCTTAATATCAGCAAGCTGGAAATTACTTAGTTCGACTGTAAGTCATTTCAGTCAAGACTAAAGCAGAAACAGTTTTCTATGACAACAAAATTGTTAATTGCATAAGCTAAATGAAAAGATAAAATTTTCTATATAGTGTTCTTTGTTGGATCATTCATGCTTTCGTTCATGTTTATTCTTATCTATTCTAGTGGCAAACATCTAAAGCCCATCCAGAAGGTAAATTTTAATGAGAAAAGGTGATGATGCAATATTAATTTTCTGTCCTATATAGTTCTTTAGTTATTTAAGAAGTGTATAGTAGCGGTTTGTTGTTGAAAAACTTCACAATGTGCCAATTTTTAAAAGTGTATAAACATTTTCCCAAGATGCTCTAAATTCCTCTCCTAGGATACCAAAGCTCTCCTTAGGATAATTCTGAAATTGTATATTGCAACTTTAACATTAGTCACAGGGCATCTTGAATACTAATGAGAACAAATTATGAAAAACAATGGTTTTAATGTTCTGGCTTAGATAGGTTTTATTTTTCTTTTGAAAAGAATAAGGATTGGCCATGATTCTCCTGAAAACATTGCTGCAGACAATGATGTATACCAAATAAGTTGGTCTGGTTCTTTGTATCACATTTGTAATCTTAATTTTAATTGGTGGCAAACCAGGCAAAGAACTAGCTTTTATCAAAATCTGTGCTGCCTCTGCCCTCCGCAGAAACAAGATGCCAAGTCACTTCAGAGCTTAGAACCTGGGGTTCCCAAGGGTTCCTTACCACTATTCTAACTTAGAGAGTCAATGGTGACTCATTTTCAGAAACTGAGGGGCTTACTGAATGTTAGAAATGGGATACAGCAGCTCCAACTCAAGTAAATGAAACTAATAACAAACACAGTGTTCCATTAAGGATAAAATAGAAATTTATTTAATGTGGGAAGTCTTTTGATATGTTTGACTTTCCATAAGAAAGACATGAAGATATTAAAAGGGTTCAGAAAAGAAAAGCTAATTTAAAAACAGCAAATAAGGGAGAAAAGTAAATGTTTAAAGAACAGAAGGCTAGATGGCAACAGTTTCTTCAAATATTTTTATTATAAAAAGGAGAGTGACCTAATGCAGAATGTGGGGGGGGTGTGGATTTAAACGCTCTTAAGAATTTAGGTTAAATTAAGGCAGAATTTTCTTATACTTGAAAACCATCTTCAGTTTTGAGGCAGAGGGTCATTTACAGAACTCTTTGAGCTCTGGAATCAGTGGAAAATTAATATTTATTAAATTATCTTTGGGCATCCTCATCCCTGTGTTTTAAGACCACTAATAAGACCACTGATAAGAGTTAATTCTGCCTCATTAAGTTGCTCAGCATACCAAGGTAGAATAATTGGATCTTGTTATCTGCTCACCGCCACCTCAGATCTTAGGCTGCCTTGAAGGTTCTTGAAAAGAAAGATGATTATAACCTGCAGTAGGAAAAAGATTCAGGCCAGAGATCTGTGATCTCAGGTTAAGCTGCTTCAACTGTTAAACTCATTTTCCCTTTCAGATAATGTAATCACCATTATCTGAAGACAATTGTCTTCATGCCAACAGAAAGGGAAGAAAATCACATAATTCTTGGGCAAGACAGAAGGAAATCTATTCTCTCAAAGCTTGAAAGGTATTAAAGTACAAGGTGTCTTCCTGATTTGGAAGTTTTCCAAACCCTGTATCTTCTTAATTTTTTCAGAAAGACACTTAGGGTCTTCCTGTAATTTAAACTTGTTTTGCTCCTTGCTTGGAAATACTGTTATCTACCACATAAAGGAATGAGTACTTCAAAGTAACATGTCAGAATAGCAGTTGAAAGATACTTAATACTAGGTAAGTAGTAACAATTGAAATCTAAAAAAGTCAAGAATTCCATGATTCGGTGTTTCCATATTCATCAGAAACATAACTGAATTTACTGAATTTAATTAAGAGTATATCCATTTGGGACTTGCAAATCAAGAGAAAGATATGTTATATGCTTTGCAAAGAAGTGAACATTTTGATTCTTCAAAATGTAGGTCGAGATAGTTCTCAAGTTTGATATTATGATAGAAGCGTGGCTTGGAAAAAGATAATCTTTAAAAAGAAAAAAGTCATGAAAAGAATAGAAGCCGAAAGTATGCACATAAGAGGAGGGGGTGGAAGGAGCAACTGGAAGAATGAAGAGAGCAGAATGCAGCTCTAGAAACGGTACCTGTCCCAAAGCGGGTCTGCACTCCACTGCCGCCTCGTACAGCGCTCCTGGGAAGTTCATTACAAATTCCGGGGTGGGCCAAGGGTGGCAAGGATCCTAAGGAAGGAAACAACAGAAAGGACTCTCGGGAGTCCGGGAGCGAGGGGACCGTCCTGATGGGGAAAACGGTGTCTCCATTCAGGGCTGCAAGGCTGTCCACCTGTTTCCTTCGGTCCCTACTCAGTCAGCCCCAGCGTCGGAGCAAATCGAGCTGGGGTCCACCCGGCTGCCGGAGACCTGTTTCCTCTTGGTCCAGCCAGGACCCAAGCAGCGAGTTTCCTTGGTCTTGCCAGTCTCAGGCTCCTGCCCCACGCGCGATGCCTCCACAGCAACTCCTCCTGGATCAGCCTGTTTCACTCCTACCCTGGCACCCTCAGGCGTCCTGGGTGCCGGGGCGCGCGGGCCAGCGCCGAGGCGGTTGGGAGAGCTAGGACCCTTCGGCCGGACCGTTACAGCGCTCGCTGGGCGTGGAAGTGGGGCGGGGGGCGGTCACGCCCCCCGCCCCGCTGCGTGCGGTTCGGCGCGCCCTCCCAGGCCCGGGAATGTGTGGCGGGGATCTCCCCGGGGCGCGCCCAGCGCACGCCTCTAGCCCCGGGACTTCCTCCCCATCAGCGGGGCCCGGCTACCCGTTTCCCCGGAGGGCCGGACACCTGGCAGCTGGCTCGCTCTCCCGGCTGGCTAACCAATCCCCGTTCGGAGTTCAAGATTCCCGCCTCTCCACTCACACTACGCCCTCTCTCCCTGTTTTCCGTTTCTGTTTTTAACTTTCACTTGGGGTCAGCTCGATCGATCCTAAGCTTTCATCTCAGACGTCCCTTCAAGGGGGATTTAAAGAGGATCTCAAAAGCCAGCCGCCGCTCCCCCCGGTGCTCGCCTGCCCCTCGCCCACGGGAGACGCCCCCGGGGCGGGCGGGGCGGGCAGGCCCCGGTCGGCGGCGGGTGGGGCTGGGCGGAGCCGCCTCCCTCTCGGGGGAGCCCCGGGGCTCGGCCCAGCCCCAGCCGCGCCTGCCCTCGGGGCAGCTGCCCGGAGAGCCGGCACAGCAGTGGCTAGCTGGCAATGGAGACGGGGCGACACCGGGCGAGAGGAGGCGGGGTGGGGGAGGCGGGGAGAGCGCGGGGGCGGAGGCTGGCAGGGGGCGCTGGAGGCAGGAGCCGCCCGTGCGCTCCTCGCGCCCGAGGGTGCAGGAGGCTCTGAAGCAGCGGTCGCACCGCGAGCCTCCGGGGCCCGGCTGGCGGCTGGGCTGGGGGGGGGGGGTGGGGGCGGGGGGCGCTGCCGCCGCCGGGGGCGTCGCCGGCCTCGGCCCCTTTGTTCTCGCGCGCTCCCCCTCGCCGCCCACTCCCCTGCTGTCGCTCGGCGGCGGCGGCGGCTCCTCCCGCCCGAGGCAGTCGGGCTCGGCGCCGGGGGCGGGAGGGGGCGGGGGGGGAGCGCGCCAGCCGCCGGGAGTGGGGGGCGATGGCGAAGCTCCGGGTGGCTTACGAGTACACGGAAGCCGAGGACAAGAGCATCCGGCTCGGCTTGTTTCTCATCATCTCCGGCGTCGTGTCGCTCTTTATCTTCGGATTCTGCTGGCTCAGTCCCGCGCTGCAGGATCTGCAAGCCACGGCGGCCAACTGCACGGTGCTGTCGGTGCAGCAAATCGGCGAGGTCTTTGAGTGCACCTTCACCTGTGGCGCCGACTGCAGGGGCACCTCGCAGTACCCCTGCGTCCAGGTCTACGTGAACAACTCCGAGTCCAACTCCAGGGCGCTGCTGCACAGCGACGAGCACCAGCTCCTGACCAACCCCAAGGTAAGGACGCCCCGCGAGAGATGCCTGGCTCCTGAGGAGGTCTTGAGGCTTGGGGGAGCCTCGGTGTCAGACGCGGCGCGGGGCGGGCTCGGAGTGTCTGTATGCTCACGTCCCTAGGAGGAGACGGGGCGTTTGGACCCTTTGTGGGCACAGCCAGGAGCTCCCGGGCCCGTTCCTTCTGGTGGGTTCGTGTGCGGCGACGGGTGATGCCCTGAGGCTTGCTTTACACGTCTTTCCTGCCTGGTCTCGGATTTTGAGACCTCGGCCCAGCTCAGCTCAGTCCGGCGCCTCCAGGTCGGACTTTGGAGACGTGCAAGGAGCGGAAAGTTAACTTTTCCTCCTGTTAAAGCCAGTGGGTAGCAGGGATCCATCTACTCGGGCGCTCAGTCCAGGTCCGAGCTCCCACCGGTCGCGTCAAGCACTCGCTTTGGGAGCTCGAAGAGGTCTTTGGGCCCCTTGGAAGATGTTACAGGGTCCCTTGCCTTTTAACTCTAAACAGACGTTTTTAACTTGGGGTGCAAAGATGAGTGTCAGCAAACGACGTGGAAATCACATGCGAAATTCCGGACAGGTCTGTTTCGGGGGTTATAGAGAGCTCCTGGTTTTCATAAAATAGATTCTCAGAAGGGTCGGGAGGAAGCCTAGTGACTCTGTGTCTAGGGACGATCCGGAGCCATCTGGAGAACGGTAAAACTTACTGAAAATAGAAAACCCTTCGTGATATGTACCGAATATTCCTTCCTGGCAACTTTGAAGCAGTAAAGAAAAAACCTGGTTAGGACTCGAGGGATGGATAGCCGAGAGAGGGAGACTCAGAAAACTGCTCCCAGCGGAGAAAAAACTTATAAAAAGCAGTGTCCTCAGTCTGTGAACTAATTGAGCTTTGTAGTGAACCTGGTTCTGCAAGAAGGATTTTGTTTCTTATCCTGGTCCGTTTTTAACTATTCTTGTCGCTTAACTATGGAGTGAAAGCGTGTGTTTCTTCTTTAAAGTTACTGTCATTTTCCTTCTTGGTGAGGGCTCTGCAGAAAAACAGAAGCGAATGATCTTGGATACACAGGAAAACTTTCTGTTAAATGTGACAAGATATATTAATCCAAAAGAAAAATAATTTTATATTAGCATTTTAAGAGTACTTAAACTTACCATTTCTGGGCAGTAAAACTCTGGGTCTTGTTTCCTAAACAGTAAATTCTTGAATTGGGGAAATTAAAAAAAAAAAAAAGGAATTCCTCAAAAAAATGACTTCTCTTTAAAAAAGATGCGCCTGCTGACAAATGTGTGTTCATTTATCTTAAAAGTGAAGATAATATAAAAATACAGATTTAGATAAGCTATAATGTTCAATGTCTTGAAGAAGCAATGTCTGGAAAACAAATATAAGTTAATCTGCTTAAAGCTCAGGAAGGAATCTCAAAAGAAATCTTAGGGTTTTAGAATTAATCACTTTTTTTCAGGATTAAACCATGAATATAAAAGAAGGTGCCAAGCAGCAATAGTGATTTAGAAATTTTATGGTAGTTCACCACTTAGGAGGCATTATAATTGGTGAAACACTGCTAATTAGTTTAAGATAGTGGTTCAGGCACTAGTAATAAATTACATACACATATACCAGTAAGTGGCTAATATCTGATCAAGACATTGCGAAGTTAGAATTTACTGCAAAAAGACTGCTTTGTAATTTCCAGGCAATTTTGAAGGATCTGGCAGAAGAAGTAAATTGGGATCATTAGGACATAGATTTTTAAATCACTTGGAAGCAGTCATAATGCTTTATGTAATACTACAATTTTATCTCTGTCTCTCTGTTGCAAATAATCTGTTTTCTTCCAGTGCCAGTTCAGATTCCAGCAACAATTGTTTTGAAGAAGTATCTGAACAAAATGACATTTTATAAAGTATACAAGAAATGACAGAACTAGAGAAAGATATTTATGTTACAAAAAAAAAAAATGAACAGCCCAGTCAATTTAGTCAAGGTTTCTTTAGCCAAACCAGTATACATCTCTTTATCCAAATTATGATTACATTATAGCATTTATAGAACCTAAGTTTGTTCTTTTGCAGTCACCTTTCCACTTTTGGACAATTAAATGCTCAATTTGGAAAATCTTGCAAGCAATTAGTGATGGAAAAATTCAACATACCCGAAATAGTGTGCCAGTACCCGGCACATAAGCAGAATGTGTCCACAGTGCCCATTGCCCATCCCTGTTGCCTTTGGGTGTCTAGATCTTTTCTCTGCCTTGCATCACCTCTTTATTGAAGGCCTGGGTTCCCTGCCCATTCCCTCATAAAATGTCTGGATTCCCTTCAGTGCCAAGGATCCTAATCACCTTCAACCTTCCCTTCTTCAGGACCCACTCCCCACAAGAACCATTTAGAAAATCACTTCTTAGGAAAAAAAAGAACAAGGACTTTCCCCCACCCCTCTGTTGTGTTTGCTGCATTAATTATAGTAAAAGGCAGGGAAAGGGAAAGAATAATGCACATGTATAACTTCTTTAGCCATAGACTACTAAAGAAGATAGTATGAACAAACGTGACCTTTCACTAGTACTATCTTTAAGATATCTTTAAGTGCTCTTCAGCTTATTTATGTTTTGAATCATATCCGTATTGTCAAGAGTAATCACTCTATCTGTCCAGTCACGCAATATAGTATTCAAGTCTACTAGTTACACATAGGACAATGACCTGCTCTGGGATTTAACTGTAGTGAAGTCCAAATGTGGGATCTGCTTCCTCTGGCTACTATTGCCATCACTGCCTTGTTTCTGAGGGGCTAGCAGTTGTGTGAGCTAAGAGCGCGGGGAGGGGCTCCAGGGTAGCTCAGTCCCTTAAGCACTGGACTCTTGATTTAAGCTCAGGTCATGATCTTACAGGTCATGAGATAAAGCCCTGCTTTGGGCTCAGCGCTGGGCATGTTGCCTGCTTAAGATTCTCTCTCTCCCTCTCCCTCTGCCCCTGCCCTGCTTGTGGGCTCACTCTCTCTCTCTCTCTCAAAAAAAAAAAAAAAAAAAAATCACCGGGGGAATTTAAAAAGAAATTCTGATACTTGGGTCCGACCCTCAGAAACTTGGACTTGGTCTTGGGAGAGTCCTGAGAGTTGGTGTTTTTTTGTTTTTGTTTTTGTTTTATTTTTTTAATTTTTAAAATATAATTTATTGTCAAATTGGTTTCAAGTTGGTGTTTTTTAAAAAGTCCTGCAAGTGTTTCTAATGTGTAGACATAGTCAAAAACCACTGGATTCAAAGACATAGTCATCTGTTGTGCAAGAAAAGTAAAATAAGAACCGAAAGGATTCATTGTGATTAATATTTGTGTTTTTAGGTTTAAAGATGTTACTCATCCTACTGAGTATAAGAAGTTGGTATGAAAGGAGGGACTCAAGGAAATTCTGAAGGAAAAGAAGAGAATTATTTAACATTAGTGTGGAAATGGTCATTTAAAATTGGTTTAGCATAAGTGAAATGAACTTACGCAGTTCCAGATATTTGCTTTTGCATCAATATATATATATACATTGGGTGGCAAAGAAGAGTTTTTAAAACTATCTCTTGTTTATGCAATAAGAGAGAGTGAGTGATTGGAGGCTATGTGTTTTATTTTTGTTTTGAGGTTGCTGTTTTTTTTTTCTTTCGTTCTCTGGTCTGAAAAACCTAGACACAAAGGGAAAAAGTCTTTTTCTAAGAAACCAGTATTGTGAAAGTGAGAGAAATTCGTTGAAGAGAAGAAAAACTTTAGTCTTTGACTGTATCCCCTGAAACCAGATGTCCTTAACTGTGTCCTTGCAGCTTATAGTTCCCTTCTTGGTATCCTTCACATCCACACTGACATGTCCCAAAGCCCCATTCCCCACCCCCGCCAGCCACACATCCTGTGTAGACAGTGTGGTCTGCTGGGGTTGATTTCTGGACTCCATCCTAGTAATAAATGTTCAGTATGATATACTTTGTGCTCTAGGGAGGTCTATCCCATCAAAACTAAGTAATCAAAGGCTAAGCTGACTTGTGACAGTTTCTCTACAATCTTTATTTCTCTATGATAAGGGTGGCTTATTCCTCTGGTGATTATATTAAATAACTTTTAGCAAGTTTGTAAAATTCAATTCCTCCAGTACTTACTTAGCATCTTATGATCAAAGAACTGGGCAAGAAATAAGGACATACAAGGGCTCCTGGGTGGCTCAGTTGAACGTGAAGCGTCCAATTCTTGATTTCACCTCAGGTCATTATCTCATGGTTTGTGAGTTTGAGCCCCATGTCAGGCTCTGAGCTTGGGATTCTCTCTCTCCCTCTCTCACTGCCCTGCCGCAACACTCGCACACACACGCTCTCACTCTCTCTCTCAAAAATAAATAAATAAACTTTAAAAAAAGAAACAAGGACATACAAAGATAAGTTTATTCATTTAACCAATATTTGTGGGAGTTTTTTACATTAAAATTTTTTTTTTTTACATTTAATTTTGGGAGACAGAGACAGACAGAGCCCAACTTGGAGAGGGGCAGAGAGAGAGGGAGACACAGAATCCGAAGCAGGCTCCAGGCTCTGAGCTGTCAGCACAGAGCCCAGCGCGGGGCTCGAACTCACAAACCGTGAGATCATGACCTGAGCCAAAGTCGGATGTTTAACCGACTGAGCCACCAAGGCGCCCCTAATCAGTATTTGTTAACTGCCTTCTCTGTGCAATGCATGCTTCCAGGTTCTGAGACTAGAATAGAGATCAAAATAAAGTCTCTGCCCTCATGAAGTTTACGTTTTGGTGGATGCTGACAGACAAGAAATAGATTTCTAATGTAATGTCATGTAATGATAGAGGTGTAAAGAAAATTCAAGCAGCATAAGGGTGCATACTGGTGGAAGAAATGAAGGGCTATGCTTTTGCAAAGAATAGTTGATTAAGTGACATTTGTACAGAGACCAAAGAACATGAGGGGATGAACAGAGGCATAAAGGATGTAAAAGAGTCAACCATATAGCTATCTCGAGAAAGAGTGAGGTGTTCCCTCACAGGCTGAGGGAACAGCAAGTGCACAGGCCCTGGAGCAAGTGGCTTCCAGGCTAATATGAGGAGTAGTGAGGATGATAATATGGCAGGACCACAGCAAGCAAGATGTGAAACAGTGGGAGGTGAGGTTAGGCCTTACAGAACATTATAAGAACTTTGGATTCTCTTCTATGCAGGATGGTAAGCTGTCTACCATTAAGCAGGACTGAGATATAATCAGACTTAAACTTGTAAAAGTGTAGATGATCCTTCTGGGTACTGGGTTGAGAATAGAATTTGTGTGTGTGTTTGTGTGTATACATGCATATGCACATGCTCACTTGTGCAGGGTGAGAGATGCAGGGGCAAGATTGAAAACAAGGTTTCTAGTAGGGTAGGCAAATAAGATAAAGGACAAGCGTTGGTGAAGTTCACTGATGGACTGGTCAAAGATGACTCCACAGTTTGTTTTAAGCAAAACTGGGTGAATGGAGATGATTTTACTGGATGGGAAAACTAAAGAAGAGTAGTTTGGGAGGACTGTGAATAAAAAGCAAGGGTTTAGTCTTGGATATGTCTAACAGACACAAGTGAGGCTGAATCCATACGTTTCTGCCCTCAATTAGTTCATTCTCCAGCAGAAGAAATAACACAAATAACTGTCAAAGGAAGTGCAATGTAAGTTCTACAGGAAAGTACAAATACTAGGATATGAACATCTAGAGAGGAAAGGTTGGGAGAAAAGCTTCATGGTAAATGAACCATTTGCTATGAAATCAATAATGTAGAAGTCCTTGACAGCCAGCATGGGTTTGGTGATATTGGGAAACCATGATAGGAAGAATAATGCTCCCCTCCCCCGACCAAGATGTCCACATCTTTTTTTTTTTTAATAATTTTTGTAATGTTTTATTTGTTTTTGAGAGAAACAGAGGGTGAGTGAGTGAGGGGCAGAAGAGAGAGAGGGAGACACAGATTTGAAGCAGGCTCCAGGCTCTGAGCTGTCAGCACAGATCCTGACACGGGGCACAAACTCACGAACCCATGAGATCATGACCTGAACCAAAGTCAGATGCTTAACTAACTGAGCCACCCAGGTGCCCCCAAGATGTCCACACCGTAATTCCCAGAACTTGTGAGTATCTTATGTTACCTGGCAAGGGGGAATTAAAGCTACTGATGGAATTAAGGTAATTTATCAGTTGACATTGAAATAGGGGAGATTATTCTGGTGGGCCTAGGGTAATCACAAGTCCCCTTTAGTGTGGAAAGAGGAGGTCAAAGTGATGCAATATGAGAAAGACTCAGTAAGTCAATGCTAACTTTGAATACAGAAGTGGGTCATGAGCCAAGGAATGTAGGCAGCCTTCTTTTCCAAGAAAATGGGAAAAGGCAAGAAAATAGATTATCCCTTAGAGAATCTAAAAAAGAATACAGCCCCAGCTGGTGAGCCCCATTTGAGAATTTTGACCCCTAGAATTTATTGAGAATAATAAATTTGTGTTGTTTAAACCATTAAGTTTGTGTTATAGCAACAATAGGAATCTAATACAGAAGCCAAGGAAGGTTTTTGAGTAGGTGAGTCATCATGATTCAATATTTTGGTATGCCTGGTGGCTCAGTCGGTTGAGCATCTGACTCTTGATTTTGGCTCAGGTCATGATCTCACGGTTGTGAGATCAAGGCTCGCATTGGGCTCCACACTCAGCGTGGAATTCTCTCCCTCTCTCTCTCTCTCCCTCCCCTACTCAGATGCGCATGCACAATCTCTCTCTCTCTCTCTCAAAATAAATAAATAAACACTTAAAAATGATTATTCAATATTTAAAGCTATGATCAGAACATTAAAAATCCACCTATATTGCAGTTCTTTAAAAACAATCTAGTCTCCAGATTCCTAGGATCTTCTGTTTGAGATTACTTATCATGATCCATCTTTGAAATCCATTTTGTTGTTTATGAAGATTTCAGTTATTTCTAAGATCCCCAAAATTATGTATCTAAAACACTAATCAGGAACTTTTTACTTTTACAAAAGAGATTTGTG
Organism: Cryptoprocta ferox; assembly: GCA_028646485.1. Lineage (NCBI taxonomy): Eukaryota > Metazoa > Chordata > Mammalia > Carnivora > Eupleridae > Cryptoprocta > Cryptoprocta ferox. Next base: position 44,521,249 of record CM053571.1, on the reverse strand, counting down.
ATGTTACAATATATTTTGGTTACATTTCGGGAGAAAAATGCATTTATTCTATGACAAACTTACCTCAGTTATAAAGCTTTCTATAAGGCGTTGACACATTTTGTTTATTTAAAACATTTTTGGCACTCATCTATGAATGAAGATGTCAAGGTTTATTATACCTTGGGTTTAATTTTTTTTCAGTCTCTAGCAGAGTTTCATATTCAGTTGAGTTTCTAGATAAACAGTACATACATTTATATTAAAATTACTATAATTAGTCAAGTAAAATACTGAACAGAATGGTTTCTCTGATTTTTTTTTTCTTATTTAAAATTTATTTTGAGAGAGAGAGAGAGGGCATCAGTAGGGGAAGGGGACAGAGGAGAGAGAGAGAATTTTAAGCAGGCTTCTTGCTTCATCCCATGACTCTGGAATTGTTGCCTGAACCAAAATCAAGAGTTCTACGCTCAACCAGTTGAGCCACCCAGGTGCCCCACAGAATGGTTTTTCATATTACCTATGTTTTTAACTGTTCCTCATACTGTGACTTAGATATTCTAGGGGACACATAAATGTGTAAAACATTGTACTTTTGGGTTGTAGTAATATCCTCTTATTTTAAAATAACTAGTGTTATAAATTGAAATTCTTGTGTTTATATAAATTATTTAATTTGTGACTATTTTTGTAATACACTAATTTAAATAAATTTATTTCATGCATTTGCTTTGTTGAGTAGCAGAATCCAGCAGATTGGGTCACTAGAAGGCTGTATACTCAAGCACATGTGAGAGAATATCCATTCATCTAATTGTTCTGTACCATTTATCTGAGACCAAATGGACTTTGAAACCTTATCAAATGTCCAGGCCTAACTACATTGTAGCACCAGTGTCATCTGTGAATTTACTAGAAATTTATATCCTCAAGTCTCCTCCTAAGCCCACTGAATCATAAACTCCACCGCAGTTTCTGACTTAGTAGTTCAATGCTGAAGTTCAAAAATTTGTACAGTAAAAGAGTGTATAAATAGGTGGGGAAGATGAAATAATATAAAGCAAACAGTCCAAAAGAAGGCAAGGAAAAAGAGAAAAAGGAATGTAGACAGGTATAGAACAGTGACAAAAAAATAATAAGATAGTAGATTTAAATGTCAATTTATGAGTAATTACATTAAATGTAAGTGGATTAACTTCCATTAAAATGACAGAGATTGTAGACTGGAAACAAACCAACAAACAAACCCAAATATATGCTGTTTTCAAGAGTCACACATAAAATATAAGGACACAGAAAGGTTGAAAGTTAAAAGATGGGAAAATATACATACAAACATCAACCAAAAAAGGAAAAGAAAAGCTGGAGTATCTGTATTATGAAATACAGTAGACTTTGAAGCAAAAATTTGCTACTAAATAATAAGGGATATTTTTTACTTATAAAAGATTTAATTAAGCATAATATAACAATTCTATATTGAGATATACCTAAAATATAGCCTCAAAATACACTAAAAAATAACTACTGAGAAATACACGAGTCTCATGAGAGAGATTTTAACACACCTCTGTTTGTGACTAATAAACAATCAGACAAAAGTAATATTGACACATATATTATAGATTTAAATAACATGTTTAATGACTGACAGAACTGACATATAGAAGAGTATATCCAGTTGTAGCAAGGTGCACACTATTGTAAGTGCTCATGTAACATTTACAAAAACATCATATTCGGGGTCATAAAGTAAGCCTCAACAAAATTTAAAAGAGTGAAATGGTAGAGTATATTTTTAGAGAAATTAAATTAGCAATTATTAAATTTTACTGAAAGGAGATATGGAAAATTCTTCAGGGAAAGAATGAGATTATGAATAAATGGTGCTTGAACAATTAGTTGTATGTGAAAAAAGCAATCTGACCCATACTTCCTACTAATAAAATCCAGTTCCAAATGGAAGAAAAACTAAATATGAAAAGAAAATTATAAAACTTTCGGGAGGCAGCTTGGGAAAATATGACAGAGGCTTAAGAAATATTTTCTTAAATGAGACTAAAAGAACAAATCAGAGGAGGAAAAGAGTGAGACACTTGAGCACATTAAAATAATAATTTCTTTATGACTAAAATTATTGTAAACTAAGCTGAAGTATGAGCCAAATATTAGTACAAGATAATGGCAAAACAAGTAATAAACAATAAACAAAAATGAAAATGTCTACAAATCATTAAGACAATGGTATATAATGGGAAAAAGAGCAAAAGATATGTACAAGCAATTCATAAAAGGAACTTAGAGATCAATAGATGTGAAAAGATGCTCAGTTCCACTAATCTCAGGGAAATTCAAATGACAATAACAGAACATCATTTCACACCCATCAGTTTGAAAAAACTTAATATGCTTCGTATGACCAAGTATTGGTGAGGATTGAAGAAAATGGTTTTACCCATTGCTAGGAAATTGGTTCAACCACTTAGGAAAATAATCAAACATATTAAGTGTAACCAAAGCTGTGCAAATCTGAAAACCCAACAATTTCACTTCAGAGTATTTACTCTAATGAACTCTACCACATATCCAAGGAAATATATGTTTCCCTATATATATGGGGAATTTCATTGCAGAATTGTGTGTAGTGGAAATGTAGAAACAACCTAATAGAATTAGTTAAGATATTGGATGGGATGCTTTAACAGGAACCTAAACACAGTGACCTAAACAAAGTAAGTACTAGTTTTTTTTTTTTTTTCTTTTATAAGTGTCTGAGCCTATATATAGTCGATGGGGCTGTGCCAGAGTTTGGATGTGGAAGGTCAGCCAAAGACCCAGGTTCCTACTATCTTGTTGCTCTATCATCCCTTAAGATGCTTTTACTAACTTGATCATGTCTGCCTTTTAGGCAGTAGGAAAGGGGAAAAAGAACAGAACAGATGGGAGGCAGCTTTCTTTCTTTCGTTTTTAATGGCATGTAATTCATATAAAATGATATTTGCCCTCTTAATAGGTACATTTTTTTAGTATATTCACAAAACTGTGCACTCATTATTGCTGTCTAATTTCAGCATATTTTCATCACTCCCAAAAGAAATCCCATGCACATGAGTACTCATTCCCCATTCTTCTAACTTGGTCATGATATTTAATCTTTTTTATATATGTTCCTAGATTTATTTGGTTTACTAGCATTTTGTTGAGGATTTTTGCATCTATATTTATCAGGTATATTGGTCTGTAGTTTTCTTGTGATATCTTTGTCTGATTTTGGTAATCATGGTAGTAGAATTAGTTGAGAAGTGTTTTCTCCTCTATTGTTTGGAAGAGTTTGTGATTATATGCCATGATCAAGGGGGATTTATTCCAGAAATGCAGGTTGGTTCAACATGGTAAAATCAACCAGTGTAATTAAAACACCATATTAGAATAAAGGATGAAAACCACACAATTATCACAGTATACACAGAAAAAAACATTTGTCAAAGTCCTCTTGTGGTTAAAAAACATGAAACTAGAAATAGCTGAGAACTTCCTCAACCTAATAAAGAGGTACTGTAAATAGCTAATAAATGGTGAAAGACTGAAAGCTTTCCCCCTAAGATCAGAAATAAGACAAGGATGTCTGCTCTTGCCACCCCTGTTTTGGAAGTTCTACCCAGGACAGTTAGGCAAAGAAAAAATTAAAAAGACAGCCAGATTGGGAAGGAGGACATAAAACTATTTACAAATCAGGTGATTTTGTATAAAAAACTCCTAAAGAATCCACCGAAAACAAAATAAACAAACAAAAAACCCATCTATCAGATACAATAAATTCAGCAAGGTTAGAGAATGCAAGATCAATATACAAACATCAATTGTATTTTTTTTAACTTTATAGTTTATTGTCAGGTTGGTTTCCATATAACACCCAGTGCTCTTCCCCACAAGTGCCCTCCTCCATGCCCATCACCCCCCTTCCCCTTCCCCCTCCCCCTTCCGCCCTCAGTTTGTTTTCGGTATTCAAGAGTCTCTTGTGCTTTGTCTCCCTCCCTCTCCCTCTTTTCCCTCCTTCCCCTCCCCGTGGTCCTCTGTTAGGTTTCTCCTGTTAGACCTATGAGTGAAAACATATGGTATCTGTCCTTCTCCGCCTGACTTACTTCGCTCAGCATGACACCCTCGAGGTCCATCCACTTTGCTACGAATGGCCAGATTTCATTTCTTCTCATTGTCATGTAGTATTCCATTGTATAGATAAACCACATCTTCCCAATCCATTC
>CM053571.1:44480411-44507724 GCA_028646485.1 Cryptoprocta ferox | reverse complement strand
GTGGATTAAATCATTTTTATTATGCTCACAAATTGTGTGAGTCAGAGATTTAGACAGGACAGAAAGGGCACAGCCTACTTCTGCTTCATGATGTCTGAGGTCCCAGTAGAATACTCAAAGGCTAGAGACCGGAATCATCTGAAGTCTCATTTACTCACATATATATCAGGTAGTTGATGCTGGCTATTGGGTGGTGGGGGGGGGGTCTCAGTTTCTCTCCAGACCAGACTTATGGTGTGATCTCTCTGCACAGGGCAGTTTTGGCTTCCTCACAGAATAGTGTCTGGATTCCAAGGGCAGACATTCCCAAGAGAGAGTGATGGGCAGAGCTATGTCACCTTTTCTGAGTTAGCCTTGGAAGTCACACAGGATCACAGATCATCCATGTTCTAGAAGAGGAAAGATAAAGCTGTACATTGAGAAGAGTGTCAATGTCACATTGTAAAGGCTTATGAAATGGGATAAATATTGGTGCAGCCATCTTTGGAAAACACATTCTGCCACACATATGGCAGAGGCTAGGAAACATCGTTTTTTTTTTTAATTTTTAAATTATGTTTATTTATTTATTTTGAGAGAGAAAGAGCGCGCGTGCACACACACAAGTGGGGAAGGGGCACAGAGAAGGAGAGACATAATCCCAAGCAGGCTCTGTACTATCAAGTGCAGAGCTGGATGCGGGGCTCAAACTCAGGAACTGTGAGGTCATGACCTGAGACAGGATCAACAGTCGGACAATCAACTGACACCACACAGGTGCCCCGGAAACATCAAGTTCTTATCAACATGATCAATCTTGGTTAAAGTGGACTTAGCATGGACAGGGCTTACTGGTCTCTTTCAAACAAGTGATGGTTGTAATATTTCATTAAATATATATACATACATTAAGATTTGTGCACTGTACAGTATATAATACAATACACAAATGATGCCATCAATGAGCATATCTGAATGCATGCATGAACATTTAAGAAAGTTTTATTTCATGTCAGTGTTCTGTGTGGTCATGAAGATCGGTCATCTCAAAGATTTTAAGTTATGGTCCTATGCCATTGAACAAATTTTTACATGTACTGTCATGCCTGTTGTAAATAATAACTATTAAGCTTTTTCTAGATTGAAACTTCTTGTTTTGGTTTGATTTTTTCTATTTAGATTTGACCTCTATTTTTAGTAGACACTGTATTTTTATTTTCTAACTCTAAAGCTGAATGAACTTTTTTCTCTTGAAAGTGGAATGTTATTTGAAACTTTTCTCAGTTTTAATAGTACCACCAGCCTGCTTGAATCCAAAAGTCAAATGAATATTACTAAATTCCAGAATGCAGATAGTATCAACACATGACAATAAATTGGTGGGTGGGTGGGAATACTCTGCAGGAGGTAGTGAGCAATTTTTCATTGAAGCATTTAAGGAGAGAGGAACAATTCTTCAGTGACTAGTAGTTCAGATGATGGGGCAGTTTTCAACGCCATCCTCCATGCCCTCTGTCCTCCAAGAACATTAGGTGACTCAGTCTTTCTGGAACATTTATACACAAAGTTGTTGCACATTCCATTTTTTCTTCTTGGAATGTCACCTTCCCAACCCATTCTCTGAGAAGCAAACTCCTGTTCAACCTTAAAGACGCAAATCAAAACCATCTCTATCGTACCCCCAAGCCAAAATCTTCACTTCCCCCTTTATTTTAATTAATTAATTAATCAATTTATTTATTTATTTATTTTTGAGAGAGAGAGAGACAAACAGAGTGCAAGCAGGGAGGGGCAGAGAGAGAGGGAGACACAGAATCCGAAGCAGGCACCAGGTTCTGAGCTATCAGCACAAAGCTCAACATGGGGCTGGGGCTGGAACACACAAACCGAACCGTGAAATCATGACCTGAGCCGAAATCAAGAGTGAGGCGCTTAACTGACTGAGCCACCCAGGCACCCATTGACTTCCTCTTTTGTAATCACAAAGCACATTGTCCTACTACAGTGCATGCTCTTCAACAGGAAGGGAAGAGACAAATAAGGGGTGAGTAATATCTCATCTTTTCAGACTGTCCTGTGCTCAGCGGTCAAGAACGGGTTGTTGCATAAATGATCAATTCTAAAAATTTGTCATTCCAAGGGTGAAGGAGAGCTGTTAATAATACAAATTCCTGGTCTTACTGAATCAGACTGTTGGGAGGGTGGATCGTTTTGATGAACAATCCAGGTGGTCTTTGGAACAGAGTTTGACAAACACATTCTATCTAGGCTGGGCACCATGCTGTAACTGCCCGACCTGTTCTCTCTGAAGAGCTAATTATAGCTTCTCCTGTTCTTAGCCTTGCTTTTTGTTTTCCAAGCCATTTGTTTGATCTTCAAGTTCTTCCACAAGATTATTTTCATTTAGCTTTCAGATACGGATACGGATTCTGGGGCCACCTGCCCCAGAATTTAATTTTTTTTAGCTGACATATAATTTTGTATGTGTTTGTTAAATTAACCTACATTCAGAGTGTGTGTGTGTGTGTGTGTGTGTACAGTTAAGGAAGTCGAGCCTTATGAAACATTATGGAGTTTATAAATGGCTCAGTTTCACTTTTTATTCCACGGTGTTTTCCTGATTATACATTTATATGGTCCAAAACTGTCATTAAAGTTACAAATCATAGCTGACATATATATCTTACAGGATTTTAGAAAATGGGGGATTATAGGATAAAATATAATTAGACCTATGTTCCAGTAGATAATGTTTCAAGAATTCATTTTCTTTTTTTTAATTAAAAAAAATTTTTAAAGGAATCTCTCTATCCAACGTGGGGCTCAAACTTACAACCCAAGATCAGAAAAGTTGCATGCTCTAGGGGCACCTGGGTGGCTAAGTTGGCTAAGCATCTGACTTTGACTCAGGTCATGATCTCGTGGTTTGTGAACTTGAGCCCCACACCAGGTGCACTCTGAGCCCTGGATCAGGTGTGCTTGAGCCTTGCTTCGGATGAGCCCCATTTCTCTCTCTCTCTCTCTCTCTCTGCCCCTTGCTCACTTCCCCCCCCCAAAAAAAAGTTGCATACTCTACTGATTGAGCCAACCAGGAGCCCCAAGAATTCATTTTCTAACCAAGTTTACTTTGGAAATTATTTAATCAGCTAAATCCATTCCAGTATTATGTCTTTCAATACCACCCTCCCTAACCAAGTGAAGTCAGTCAAGAAACTGGAGGAAAAAACCAGTTTCTCCATTTCTGTTTCTTTGATAATGCCTAACATAGACTTGCTCCCCAATGTTTAAATGGACCACGTGTATTGTGCAATGGTTTTTTAAATGATTCAGTAAAGGAAGAAAGTGAATTCTGTCTACTCTGCCCACATGATTGAAATGCAGTCCTGAAAGATACAAAAGAACACACTCAAGAGGGTACTATTAAAATATAAATCCATTGTGATAGGCTGAAAAGAATGCTATTATAAATCTTGATAAACCCTAAAATAAGATAATGGAAAGATAAGTCATAACAAGTATATAATCAAATATTCCACGTCAAATGATGATGGTGTCTTCCTTTAATAAACTCAGTGAAGTCTTAGCCCACTCGATTCTGTCAACTTGGTGTGTGAATGCAAAAGTAAAAAAATTTTTTCTACCAGGTAGGCATCAAACAAATATATTTTATCACATTCCTCTTTTTGTCTTCACTTTTTAGAGAAAATGATTTCATGAAAGTTTAGGCAGCAAATGACACAGACAATAGTGAAGTTTATTTGGGTGATAATGATATTAGAAATTGGGAAATGCTGCCTTTGCAAATGAAAAACAAAAAGTCAGAATTGTATGAAGAAGCTTCTCCCAGGGAACGCTCATTGTCCTCTATGACCAAAGACATCGTGTCTGTAAATTCACCTAAGTGAAATTACATCCATGGCACCAAAAACCACCCCTGGAGCCAAATGGAGAGAGGAGGGAACAAGCAGACTTACGATGCACTTCTCTGAGAATGTACCGGGAAAACAAAGCCTTGCCGCAGCCTGCCTCCGCCCATCAATCTTCAGGAGCGCTACACTAATTCCATTCCCAAAGAATCATTACACTGGTTCTCTGAGAGAAGGATGCAAAAGTCAGGGCATCTCCCTTCCCCCCTTGGCCAAGCAGGGAACTCCAAAGAGAGAAAACTGGGAAGCCCTAGAGTTAGAGACATGGGGCAGTGTGGGGCAGTGGTTAAGGACACTGCAGTCTGAATCCCAACTTTTCCATCTGCCATTGTGACGAAGGGAAAGTTTTCTTAAACCTCTGCCCCTCATTTTCTTCAACTGTAAACCATAGGTGATTATATTTGCTCACTTGGATTAAAGTAGATTTGCGATGATGAGATGCTTCACATATGATCAGGAAATGTTAGCCACGACGATGATAGTGATGTTGCTGGTGACATGGTCTACATCACCATGTGTGCCCCTCCCCCAATGGTGAGCTATTCATGGTGGAGCTATGATAGTGCCTGGAAACCCAACAGGTTTGAACAGTCCAGAGAGGAAAGGAGTCCCTGGCTGAATTTCCATTTTTTTCCCCTTAGAACACTGCTTTGAATTGGTAGTTATTTATTTTAAAATTCTTAATCTACACTGATCCACCTGAATTGAGAAGGAATCTAAGGAGAATCTGAGTTAGGCTTCGCAGAAATTTTAAAAGACAAACTAATGGGAGCATCAAACTATAAGAAAGTGGACAATAATGAGTTTTAATAACTTAAGGTTTGAGCCTTTTTTAAAAAATTGGGGGGGGGGCAGAGAGAGGGAGAGAGAATCCCAAGCACAGGCTCCTTGTTGTCAGTGAGAAGTCTGATGCAGGCAGGCTCGATCCCACCAACCTCGAGATCATGACCTAAGTTGAAATCAAGAGTCCTGAGTCAGGCTCCCTGTTGAGCATGGAGCCTGCTTAAGATTCTCACTCTCTCCCTCTCTTCCCCAACCTAGCTCATCCTCTCTTTCTCTATAAAAAAAGAAAAAAAAAGTAAAAAATTTCCTTTTAAGGTGATGCGAGCTTTAGAAGTTACTAGAGTATTATAAACTCATTTTTAAATACTTTTGTTTTTTTAAATGTTTATTTTGAGAGAGAGAGAGAGAGAAAGCACATGTAGTGAAGGGGCAGAAAGAGGAAAGAATCCTAAGCTGTCTTTGTGCTGTCAGCCCAGAGACCTAAGTGGGGGTCGAACTCATGAACCATGAGATCATGACCTGAGCTGAAACCAAGAATCAAACGCTTAACCAACTGAGTCACTTAGGCATCCCTAAGCTCATTATTTAATCTATGATACTCTTGGAAAGAATGTGGTCCATGAAAAAAATACTTGAATTTTTATTACAAGCATTTTTTCCAATGTAGGAAAAAAAAAGACTTGGCTTCTAAAAATCCATCCACACTACCTCAAAGTATCCTAAAGGCAAAGCACCTGGGTGGCTCAGTCGGTTAAGCGTCTGACTCTTGATTGCAACTCAAGTCATGATCTCACAGTTTGTGGGATTGAGCCCCGAGATGGGCTCTTCACTGACAGCATGGAGCCTGCCTGGAACTCTCTGCCCCTCCTGTGCTCCTCCCTCCCTCCCTCTCTCTCTCTCTCTCTCTCTCTCTCTCTCTCTCTCTCTCTCTCAAAAATAAATAAAAAAGAAAAGTGTCCTAAAGGCAAAGAATATTTCTTTTTTCCTACATGAAACTACAACATACCTAATATATATTCTACTCACTCACTGTAAGTTTTTGTCTGACCTTCCCAGAAACATGTGGATATGACTTCTGGTCAAATCATAGAGTTGTCATTTGGTGGAGATATTTCTTTTAAACCATCCCATTTCCACCACCGCCTCCCCCAGAAAAAAACTAAATAGCAAAGATTTCAAACTGAGTTAATTTGCAAAATTTAAAAATCTGGCATCACTACACTTGGGTGCTAGTTGTTATTCCCTAAAATGTTTAGTAAACTGCTTCTGTTGAGTACAGCCATTGCAAAAAATGCTCCAATGGAGTTTTGTTTCACACATCTTTCCTTCAAAGAGTACAATCAGGTACCACCCACTCTCACTTTATACACTCATTGATCATGCTATAGAATAAAGTTTTAATAGAAGGAAAGGAAATGGCCAGCACATTATAGGAAATAATTTAAAAAAATCAGAGGCTGCTTATGAACACTAAGCTAATGCAAAAGTACAGGGTCTCCAAGAAAGGACCTGCCACACTTGTCCATTTTGCTGGCTGGAGTGGTTGGCTCAGTCAGGCTTCCCAGTCACTTTCCCAGTGCTCAGGATCTCTTCTGGGAAAAATACTGCAACAGTGTTTGTAGTCCTGTCTTCTGCTGGGTCCTGTCTTGGTGTACCTCCAAGAAGAGAATCATAGAAATGTAGAGCTAGAAATTAGATTTTACAGATGAGAAAAAATGAAGTCCAGAAAACTGAAGTAATTTACTCCAGTCCAAACGCCCAAAAGATAGTAGGACTGGAGCCCTGTCTACTGGCCTCTATGGCTTCTAAGCCTAACAGCTGCTTTGGAAGAACTCAGATTCAGGATTTCACAGAAATATTTAGCTTTATATGTTACACTGTTATTAATGGAACATTAAAACTATATGTGGAGAAGGTAAATATCCAGTGATCCAATCATTAAAACAAGATTTGCATAACATGTTGTAAATTTGTTACATATAACAGAAAGTAACCAAATTTACTAAATTTAAAAATATTTCTGTATTAATTAAAAAAATTAACTACTGTGAAAATGGCTTCATCATCTTGAATAAAAACCTTATATAAGTGTGTTATTATTGGGGCACCTGGGTGGCTCAGTTGGTTGAGCGTCTGACTTCAGCTCAGGTCATGATCTCGTGGTCCGTGAGTTCGAGCCCCACGTCAGGCTCTTTGCTAACAGCTCAGAGACTGGAGCCTGTTTTGGATTCTGTGTCTCCCTCTCTCCCTGCCCCTCCCTCTCTCTCTCTCTCTCTCAAAAATAAATAAACATTAAAATTTAAAAAATAAGTGTTATTATTAATTCTACCAACATTTTTGAGATTTCACTATTACCAGGCATGGCCCTAAGTGTGAAGATACCCGGAGCCGGGGTGGGGTGGGGTGGGGAAGAACCCTGTTCCAACTTGCCAGCAAATTGAGGAAGCTGATATGAAACAAACTAGTGTGATCCTGTGATTACAGCTCTGGCTGCATGGGGTATGATGCCTGCGGCAGGACAAATGAGGGGGACTTAACTGATACGTAAGGAAGAGAAGGTTCCCCCAAACAGATGCCCCAGAGCTGCATCTTGAAAGAAGGGAACTAAAAGAAAAAGGGCATTTAAAAGAAGAGAGAAGAGCATGTGCAGCCAGTAGGTGTGACAGCACATGGCAAATCTTGGGACTATGAGCTTCTAAATGGCTGCGTCCCACAGGCGGGGAGGGCAGATCCTGAAGAGGGTTGTACATCATACTGAAAAGTTCGTATCTTAACCAGAAAATAGTGGGAAGGTGTTGACAAGTTATATGCTCTAAAATAATGCTCATCAAATTATGCTATAAAGTCAGTGGTTTGTTTGGTTTTGTTTTTCTGCTTTGCAACATCTGAAACTTTGATAGAACATGTAGGAGCTGAATGTGATAAAAAATCACCAGTATCCAGTTGTAGAGCTGACAGGAATCAGTTTCCTCATCTGTAAAATATAGATCATTTTAGGGTTGTTGTAAGAAGCACATGGTTAAAGCCCGTTAAGCATTTATTACAGGGTCTGGCATATTGTAAACACTCAATAAGGGTAAATTGACACTGTGATCATCATCATTATAAAAATCTGAATTGGAGGGGCATCTAGCTGCCTCAGTCAATAGAGAGTCCAACTCTTGATTTCAGGGTCGTGAGTTTGAGCCTTATACTGGGTGTGGAGATTACTTGAAAAAAATCTTAAAAACAACTGAATCAGAGAAAATGGATTAGAATGCTAATGGTTAATTTTAACATCTAGAGTTAAGAATCATTTTCCAAATTTGCTGATTCTGTATTGCTTAGAGTAATTGGGTCCCTTCAGAGAGAAGTACTTTGTTAGAGGGAGAGCTAGGAAAAGGCATTGGTTAGCAAAATGGGTTGATTATGTACTTGCGAGGAACTTTTCTGCTGATTTTATTGTCCAAGAGAAAGTAAGAAAAGAAAACTTGAGCTTCAGCAGTTGAGAGCAGTATCTGAGGAGAGCCATGTGCTTGATTTGGGAGTTAAAAGTGAAGAGAAAAATATCAAGGTCCATAGATAGCAACTCAGGATAAAAATTAATTTTTTTTTTTTGCTTGGCAGGCCCACAGAAAGAAGAGCGTATATTATGCTTTTAATTTGCTATTACATTGTATCTAATTGTTTATAATCTATCCTCATACTGTAATGACTGAAGATTATTTTTTATTACATTTTTGTTATTGGAATATTTTCTGTAATTGTTCCAAATTGAACATTTGAAATATAGTTTAACAATTTCACTTTGGTTGTATTAAAATTAGGTAGATCAGAATTCGATTTACTATGTGCATAATACCATCTCTCTATTTTAAAAAGCACTACATTCCAATATTCTGTAGAATAATAGTTTTATTTTCTGTGTTCTGTTTTGTTAGTGCTCCTATATTCCTCCCTGTAAGAGAGAAAATCAGAAGAACTTGGAAAGTGTCATGAATTGGCAACAGTACTGGAAAGATGAGATCGGTTCCCAGCCATTTACTTGCTATTTTAATCAATTTCAAAGGTAAGCCAGTATTGACATGTGCATATTAAAATGGTTTGTAGCCTTTGTAGTTTATTACAAAATAAATCATAGTTTGTGGTCACTTGACAAAATATCTGACCTGGAGATAGTCTCAACTCTTTCTAGCATGGAGTTAGGGAAGCCACTTTTTATTCTACAGGTGGGGAAGGAAGTGAAGAATCTGCAGGACAAAAAGAGAGAACTTGTATCATGGCGCTACCCTCTGGATACACTAAGAACGTATTTTCAGATGGAGCATTGGATACTAGTGGTGTTTCCTGAGAATTACAGATTAATGCACAGAAACTGAACCACGTGGATTTGTGAGCATTTGGGGTTGCATCGAATCTTACCTTTCCTTTTCCTTTCTATTCTGATGAAGTATCATGAAAATGAGTTCACACCATGAAAACTTACTTGACGCCGTATAACCACAGACTATTGGACTAGAACACTCTGGCACCCACCCAGATTAATCATACTACTTTATTCATTAAACACTGAATGTTCACAACTCCTTGCCGTACTCTCCACTTAGATGCTCCACAGTTACATTAAGCTTTCTTTTCCTCTCAGAGTCCCTCTTAGTGAAGGGCACTACTATCCACTTGTTTACTTAGTCCTGAGAACAATGAGTAATTCCTAATTCGCATTTCTCTTTTACACACTATAACTTGTATTTGCCTTCATGCTGATTTTTCCTCCATAATGACTCTTCTCTGCCTTTCCTCTACCACTGTCTTAATTCAGATCCATGTGATTTTTCAGCTCTATTAACATGAAAGTCTTCTAACCAGTCCTTCCACCTCCCACCTCCCCCCACTCCAAGCCCATTCTTCATGCTGCTGCCAAGGCAATCTTTCTAAAACATGAATTTAATCCAGTTACTCCTCATGGTTTTCAAAGTAAAGTCCGAACATCTTGGCATGGCCTATGTATCAGGAACCTATGGTTGCATAACAAACCACCCAAAATCTAGTGGCTTACTACGAAAATGATTCATTGTTACTTACAATTCTGTGGGTTGGCTGGGAGGTTCACGTGCGGTCAGATGATGGTTGGCATAGCTGCATGGGCCCAGATGGCCTCGCATGCCCAGCACTTGGTACCAGTGTGGCTCAGGTGCCTCAGTTCTCCTCCACCGGCTTCTCATCCTTCAGTAGGTTAGATCGCCTTTCTTACAATATGGTAGCTTCAGGGCAGCATCTCAAGAGAGCCAGGACTTGGCTCTGGAACTCACATAGCATCACGTCTGACACATTCTATTGGTGAAAGCAAGTATGAAGCCACCCAAATTCATGGGGTGTGAAAAGCGACTCTATTTCCTGAAAGAAGCTGCAAAGATTTTGTGGCCATATTTAATCCACCATATCATAGGCCCCTCAAGTTCTTGCCCTAGACTACCACCTTTCCAGCCTCATCTTTATGCCACTCTGAACTATGCGCAGTTCCAAGAATATCTTATATGTTTATATCCATGCCTCTTTATATGCTTCTCCTGCTTCTCGACTGCCTTGATGAAGACCCCTTTTCTGGGCTGTTTTCCAAACCAAGTTTGGTTTAGTTGTATATTACTTAGGATGCCATCTATTGCATGCAGACAGAAAATTGACTCAAAGTATCATAAACAATTGGGAAATTTATTATTGCATACATTAAGAAATGAGCAAGTAGATCAACATTAGGGTTGTTTGATGCAGTCACCTAACAGTGGCATCAAGAACCCAGGTCCTTTCTGGATATCACTTCTGCCTCAGATCCACTCATGTTTACGATATGCAGACCTAGCAGTGTCCAAAGGCCAAAAGAAAACTATCTCTTTTGGTATGTTTTTCTTGGAATTAGGAAACCTTTTTTCAGCTTCCCATAGCTGACCTCCCCTTAGGTGTCCGGGTTTAGAATGAGTTCTTTGGCCTACACACATAAATCAGTCACAAGGAAGAACAATCAGAATGTACCACTGAGGTGGGGACAGGGCAGTATCTCCTTAGCTGGATGGAGAAAGGGTGCACACCTGAGCAGACAGGAATGAAGAAGAAGGAACAAGATGTTGGGGAACAGCCAAAAGTGCCAGCTGTGTGTCTTCCATGTTCTGTTTACACAGCTCTATCCCTGGGGTTTGCAACCCTCATTTCACATAACTATGTCAGAGGAGCTTAAAAAAAAAAAAAAGCACTACAAACCAATTAAATTAGAATCTCTGGTGGTTGAACCTAGGCATTAGCATTAAAAAAAAATTGACTTTTTTAGGGATTCTAATATACCACTAGATTGAGAGCCACTACATTATCCTTTCACTTATCACTCTCTACTGGAATCGTCTTTATACTCATCTTCCCCACGAGACTGTATACTGGTTAATGGTGTGGCACATCCTCTTTGGCTTTATATCCCCGGGACTTAGCGCAATGCCTGGCTCTCAGTTAATAAAAGTTTGGTGAATTAATGAATAAATGAATGCAATGTGCCAGATTAATACGAAGGAATTTATTGGGGAGAAACATACGCTTATGCAAATAGAAATATGACTTCCTCAGCTAGAAATGAAAGAGGGGAAGTCCTTGAAGATGGGTTGGCTACAATAAAGAAACCAATGTATCTAACAATATAGATACATTAGGTGTGAGGGTTATATATATTAAGGAGTGATGAGCAGTTCTAACAAACCAGGTTCAAGTCCCGTGTCGGGCTCTGCACTGAGAGTGCTTGGGATCCTCTCTCTTCCTCTCTCTCTGCTCCTCCCCTGCTCACTGTCTCTCAAAATAAATAAATAAAGACTTCAAAAAAACAAGGAGTGGTGAATTAGTAAGGTGGAAAGGTAGCTTGAAGTTAGATTTCTAAAGGGTCATAAATGCCATACTAAGGAGATCGTCTGTTATATGGGCAATGACAATTTATGAGAAGTTTTTTTTTTCTTTTTTTAAATTAGAGACTGACCTGAGTAGATCCCTGATTTAGAAAGTAACCAGTTTAAAAGAAAAAAAATAAAGTAACTGGTTTGAGTGTTGAAAGTGTAATGGAGGAGAACAGTGGAGAGTTAAAGGCAGAGTGCTCCAGCTCAGAGACAGGCAGGGGGTTGGGGGAAGTAAGGAGAATACTGAGTGAAAAAAATAACCTTTTTGAGCGGCTACTGTGTGCCAACCATTGTGAATAGCATTGCGTTTAGCTCACCAAATTTCTATAATAGTTCTATATATGAGGGAACTAAGTCTTAAAGTACTTAAATAACTTATCGGATGTACACAGCTATTAAGTGGGGGAAAAAAAACCAGAACTGGAATCCAGTTCGTCTGATTCCCAAAGCTCCTTCTATTACCTTTCTGCTGGTCCTCATGAAGCTTCCGGAGGGCCCAGATAAGGGCATTGGAGGTGGGAGCCGCTCACAGAGGGTTACATCAGGAACATGTGTGAGAATTACAACCCACAGAACTTCATGTAAGTGTGGAGGAACAGGAAGGCGCCACATTCGCCTGGGTGTGAGAAAGGACAGTCCAGCTTCGTGCTGAATTTGAGGGACCCATGTATCCCAAAGGTGCTTGAAAAAGTGAGAAATGCAGACTTTTAGTTCAGGAGCAGGTCGGAGCCAGTGTTAGACACGTCTGGGAGTCACTGGCACACAAGCTGTTAGTGGAAGCCAAGAGAGAATGCACACGTAATAGGGACACATAGAGAGGAGGAAGATTGACAGTCTTGGGATCATCTACACTGAAGCTCTAGGGAGGAGGAGGGTGGAGGAAATGGCCAGATGATGAGAGGACAGTCAAAAGAGCATAGTGTCTCGGAAGAGGTAATCATAAAGGACTACTGAGTGGGGCGCCTGGGTGGCTCATTCGGTTAAGTGATTGACTTCAGCTCAGGCCATGATCTCATGGTTGGTGAGTTCAGGCCCCATGTCAGGCTCTGTGATGACAGCTTGGAGCCTGCTTCAGATTCTTGTCTCCCTCTCTCTCTCTCTCTGCCCCTCCCCTGCTTTTGCGTGTGCACGCACGCGCACTCTCTCTCTCTCTCTCTTTCTCTCTCCCTCTCTCAAAAATAAATAAACATTTCCCCCCCAAAAAAGGGACTACTGAGAAGTCCCTGGTTTGGGAAATCAGAAGTCTGTCGGGGGACACCTAGTTGGCTCAGTCAGTTATGCGTCCAGCTTTGGCTCAGGTCTAACACGGTTTGTGGGTTCGGGTCTCGTGTCAGGCTCTGTGCTGACAGCTCAGAGCCTGGAGCCTGCTTCAGATTCTGTGTCTCCCTCTCTCTGCCCTTCCCCTGCTCACACTCTGTCCCTCTCTTTCTGTCTCAAAAATAAATAAACATTAAAAAATTTTTTCAAAAAGTCTGTTGGCCACCTTTGTGAAAACAGTTTAGGTTCCATCTTAGAACACAGGGTTAGAAATCATTTTATATTAGCCTGAGGGGAGAATGTGAAGGCATTAATAAGTGCAGAGTCCTCTTTCCAGAAGTTTGCCATGTCTGGAAAAAGAGCTTTGGGGAGGAGGTAATTCTAGGGAAGCAGGAATGGATTCAGAGAAATGAGACTGCTACAGACTAAAACTGCTGAGGAAGAGAGAAGCGCTCGTGTTGAACATAGTAATGAGGCAAAAGTGGAACACACCCTGAAGAAAATGAGACAGGGTGAAACAAAAAGATTAAGGGAGTAGTGGTTTTTTTCTGTGAGGTTGGGGCCCGGTAACAGAGAATAGGCAGCAGCAGTCAAGACGGTTTGATTCTGAACCCACTGCTGAATGAATCAAGTGATCCTTTAAGTTTCCTGCCCTGGATGAGGAACTGGTCTAGATGTTGGCGAGCCTGCACTTGCAGTTGGAAGCCTGAAGGGGCGCCCCTCCCACGGGCTGTATTGAGCAGCTGGTGGTCGTCTTAACAAAGTTCCCCTCACTCCCCTCTCAGGCATCTCTAAACTTTTTTAAGCTTATTTATTTTGAGGTAGAGAGAGCAGGGAAGGGGTAGAGAGAGAGGGAGAGAGAGAGAATCACAAGCAGGCTCTGCACCATCAGCACGGAGCCCGCCGTGGGGCTCGAACTCGCGAACCGTGAGATCATGACCTGAGCCGAAACCAAGAGGGGTGCTTAACCGACTGAGCCAGTATTCTCCTCTCAGGCATCTCTCAAGGCTGTGTCCCCCAAACACAGTTGCCTCCTGTGGGCATGAATTCCGAATCGCCTCACGTCCCCACCAGGAAGGACTATCCTCCAGAATGCTGAGAACTATCCGAGAGACCCAGCCCGACATTCTGTGCTGTTAACTTGAGCAACAGGAAATGTTAGCCCTTCATACCTCCTCTGGAACGATACCCATTCCCTATCCTCGCCTCCCTGTCCCCTTCCCAAGCTGTCGGGGTGTCGATAGAAGTGGGGGCAGTCTATCACAACCCAGAAGCGCTTGAGACATGATTTTAAACGACTCTGGGAAATCAGAAGTTTGGAGTTTGGCTCCTGTACCATGACATATGCAAGAGGAAACGGGCGCTGGTTGGAGGTGTGAAAATGGCAGCTCCCTGGTGCCGTGTACTCGCAGTACACTTTTTACTACTGCTCAACATGAAATAAAAATAGACTTACTGTAGAGACTCCCAGATGCTCTCGGTAAGATGAACTTTATATTTAAAGTAACCTTTAGATTCCGCTCAAATGCAGGAAATTGGGGAGAATCGTTACCAAGAAGTTTCCATTTTCAAGAAAAGGATGGTACAGTATTTTAAAAATCTAAGACAAAGATGATTGGAATTTCAGCTTTCACTGTTTAAGTCTTATTTGGGAGAGTTAGGCTCAGGAGTAGAATCTGCAGCGACCAGCAGCCCTGCATGTAATGGGAGGCCAGGCCCTGGGCTCACCTCTTTTCCTACCCCCAGGAAGGAAGCCGTAGAGGCGCTGGGTGGCTGGCGTGGACCGCTTCCATTCGAGATCTTCCGATCTAATCTTTCCGCTCGTGCTTCCCTCAGTCTTGGGGCTCATGATCGCCTTCCAACGTGTGGATTTTCTTCTTACACTGTTTTTACATAGATAAGGTCATATGTACCCTCCTTAGATCACATTTATCCTGCTTATACTTTTTTTTTTTCCTCTTAGCCTTTCCCTGTCTTAACCTTTCTCAGGGAAACCCAACTCACACCCTTTTACTGAGTATGCTTTGAAATCCTTATTCCATTGACTGGAAACTTCTCTGCGCTCCCAGGCTTGCCATAGAGTTCTCTTACTTCACCTTTGCTTGACTGGCTTCACCTTGAAGAGAGCACGTCCTTGGAAAATCGTTACTCATTCCTCAATTTCCTCGGGATCAAAGGGCCAGGAGGAGTGATCAGTCTTTATTTTTCGAACTTTTCCCTTTATGGGGGAGCACAGTGGTTTCTTTTTCTTGCCGGTTTACTTTTTAGTATTTTATTTTATGCTCCTAAGTGGATGGTATTCACAGAGTGCACAGGGTAGGCACACACACACACACACACACACACACACACGTCAAACCAGTTCAGCCACCCCACCTGCAAAGTCTTGAATTCATTCTCTTGGTTCGGGCCCTCACTATTTCTCATCTAGATTGTTGAAGTGATCCTCAACTACCCTTTCAGCTCCCGGCCTTTCACATCCTCACCCACACTTCACAAAGTTTTGTTTCGCTTTATTTAAACCTCTATTTGATCTTGTCATAATTCTCAATCACATTTTTCTGCCTTCTTAGTGTCCATGGGCTAAAGACTGTGCCCTTCCCATTACAGCTTCAACTTCTGCTATCTAATTGTGTGGCAGTCATGGGGAAACAAAATCAGAACAGCAAGGGGAAGAAAAGCCAGCCACGAGCCATGCCTTCATGCAGCTTAGAGTCTGTGGCCGCACCATCAGACAGATAATGACCAAGTAGGGTAGATGCTCCGAAGGAAAGGTGAAGGTACTACCATGAGATATTGTCACGAGGCAGGGAGTTTCCAAGGCCTGTATGAGTAAACTATCACTAGGTGAAGACCAGTGGATGTTCGAGAGTTAGCTAGGTAAAAATGAGAGGAACAATATTTCAGAACGAGACACCACCATTCGTGAAGCTTCTGAGGCAAGAAAGAGGTTGGTGAGTTTTAGGAACTGAAAACTATCGTGACAGGGAGGCTGTGAGTGAGAGGGAGTGTGGTGATATTGACACCGGAGAGAAAGTAGACAGAGTATAGTTTTCTCTTAAACGCAGGGAGCAGCCAGTGATGGGTTGGAGGGGAGTGGTGACCTGAACCGATTTAAATGTTTCTCCTTCTATTCAGCTGCTCCATTTGCCTCAGAGAACTTTTTGTTTCCCATTCACACTGATGCCTATGCCCCAGAGCCTTCCCTCTTTCCTCACCTGGGGACACCTTCACCATTTTTTCCACTTCTAGGAATTAGCAGAGCACAGCTATGCGGAAGGAACCCTGGAACTAGCCACTTTCTAGTGTGTGTGGTCTTGGCTGTGTTACTTTAACCTATCTGTGCCTCGATTCCCTTTGTGGAAGGAGGAAATAATAAAGTTACTGTGAGGTTATTAATGAGAGGCCATGGGCTTAACTTACAGTATTTCCTATAAAAGCATTTGCTATTATTATTTTTGCCGCTATAAATAAGATTTTCCTCAAATGTCACTGTGTAACCTTCTCTTACCTTTTCAAGTCTGATTAATTACTTCCTCTTGTGTGCGTCCACACCACTATAGAGGCTTTTATCACACTATTACAGACTTAGCTGAAAATGTACCTTTCTCCCTCTATAGATTCCTAATCCCTTAAGGACAGCAATGAGGTGGCATCAGACATCTGGGTTTACATTTCTCCTCTACCAGTTATTAACTGCGTGACTTTGGGTAAATTGTACAACTTTTTGATCTTGGTTTCCTCATCTGTAAAGTGAGGATAACATTATCCATCTTAAGGATTTTGGGGGATCAAGGTCATATCTCCACAACAGTGAGTACTTAGTAAATGTATGTGTTTCTTTTTCCTTGCCTTGCCAATTTCTAACTACTAGGGTAGAAGCAACTATTCAGTGAATAGCCTGGTTATTCACTGCATTCAACTGTGAGGTGTGGAGTGAATAAGCAATAGGATTTTATTATTGAGTAAAGCAAAATAGAACACACACACAAAATAACTCAAAAGAAGAGATTCTATCGTTAAATAAAATAAATATCTTGTACTTCTGGTACTGGACAAATATATCCTAATTTTTAAGATCATTCAAAGTATGTTTGTCCCATAGTATATATTTTTAAATTAGGTTTGCCCATAGCATTTTAGAGGAAGATGGACATTATGGCCTGACCTGAAATTGAGAAGAGTGCTCTTTAGAACACAGTTTGAAAGCCATTAAAATAGAAGATTAAAAGCAACCAATTAGAATAAAACTGCTCACTTACTTAGGGCTTAGCGTTCTTATCTATAAAATGTGATAGACTGATATATTAAATAATCTCTAAGATTCCCTCAAGCTCTTGAATTTTACGGTTTTGTGATTCTCTGATTCAGAGGGCTTGTACAATTACAGCAGTTTAAGATGCTAGATAAAATCCAAATGGTGAAAAGAAAGAAAATTAGCAAAGACCTAAGTGGTTAACAATCTGGAGCCATTTAATGGGGGAGGAGACAGTGTTCCTACCTCAACAATAATTGAGTTTCATAATGATGACACTGAGTCATCAAAAAAGGTTAAATTTGGTTCAATGTACTCTCCTTAAAAGGTAAGGAAATGTGTAATGCATTTTTGGAAAGATTTTTACCAATAATATTTTAGCATTTTTGTTAGTTTTTATTCAACTTAAAAGGTTACACTTCAATTATTTGGAAAGTTCACTTATGTGAATATTTACTTTCTCTCCCCTAGAAAGAAACAATGTCCTTAATCCTACTACGAGACATATAGAATGTGGCACAGAAGAGAGAAATTGCCCGAACATGGAATGGGGCTGTGGCATTTATCCATCCACCTCCATTAACCACTTTCAAGGGTTGCCACATAAGGTGTTAGGGACTTCAGGCTGCACATATGTGAGTGCCAGGCAGATTACCATGGGGAGCAGGGAGAGAAGGGGGAAGCAGAGAGCAAGGGATACTCCGTGCAGCTAAAGTCAAATGCTGTCAGGTTACAAAGGTTATAAAACAAAGATCTTCTTGCTACAGAATAGCTCATCACTCTTCTATGATGGTTTCACCCTTTTCAGGGTCCTAGATTTCATCCATAAAATTACCACCATTTCAGTCATTTACTCTTTCATTTATTCAACAGGCATTTATTAATCACCTGCTATGTACCAGGCGGAGGTGGTCAAAAATAAGATAATAAGACTTTGTTTGTATGTTCAAGGAACTCATTGGTAGGAAAGACATTTATGTAAATAAATCATTAGAATGCAGTGTAGTAAGTTCTATAATGATAGTGAGATATCTATCTATATCTAAATTTATGTCTATATATTTATCTTATGAAAAGTTTGGATTGAATTTTAAAGAATGAGTCAAACTTTTCCAGATAAATGAAGGCCAGGGAAAGCAACTTCAGGGAAAATGATGGCATGTTCAAAAGCATTAAGATTTGTAGTGTTATGGGCAACTGGAAGAAATGTAAGGAGCTTCATATGCTTGGAAAGTACATTGAGAGGAAAAGCGTAGATGAACCTGAAGACGTTGAATCATATAATACTGTGATCTTACGTCATGCTAAGGGTTTTAGACTTGATGTGTGGTGGAAGAGTGACAATCACATTTGTGTTTTAGAAAGACCAATCTGATGGCTATGTGGAGGATAGTTTAGCACCAGCTTAGACAAGGGATGAAAAGAGCTTGGGCAAAGGCAGAATTAATGGAGGAAGGAAGGGAGGGAAAGGACATGAGATTAACTTTAAGGAAGTGGGAATCCACCATCTTACAGGTGCACATAATGCATAGTAGGGCTGCAGGTTAAGAAGAGGATGGAATTGGATGACTCTAGCTTTCTGTCCTGGGTGACTATTGGAGGCGACATCAACTGGGGGTTCTGGGAAAGCTTCTGCTTTCCTGATGTAAGCGCCACTGCCTCCTGTTTCTACCCCCTTTGTTCTGGCAGAAAAGTGGAGAGATGTGGCTTGATGCCAGGAGTGCAGGAACTATTGGGCAACTTTGAGGTAATAAGCATGAGGAAGGACATCCATGTATTGAGAGTAGAGCAAAAAGATAGAACGAGCCAGCCCCCGGCACCATCATCGAGCAGCTGCCCCTTCCCTGCCCTGCTGACCTCTGCATTTCTTGTTATGTGAGACAGACACCACTTACATGCTTATATACATGTCTCTGCATGTATTTATAACCAATATGGTAAAAAATGGTCAATTGTAAATGAGTTTCGCAATGTCTTTGCATTTGTTTTTGACTTATAAGGCCCTAAAACCAGTTATCTTTTAATATATTTGTATGATGAATGTAATTGTTTCATTGGCTTCTACATTTTCCTTTGGTTTTTTATAGGACAAATTACTAAAGAAAAAGCCTCGTCTTTGCTGGCAGACCTCTTGGGACACAGATGGGGGAAAATGTGTATATAAAGATAGGAAGTGATATTTTGAACAAATTCCATAGGGAAATTTTACTGAGTTTTGAATGAATTACTAAATTCTAGCCTTGATATTTGGTAAAAATGCAATTTTTAATAGAGGTTTTTACTTTTGGTTTCTATTTACTCTGAAAAGTATTTCTTATAATGTATCATTAAGAAGAGACTAGTTCTGTAGTAAAATTTTAAAAGAACATATTGGCTTTCTTTTTAGACATTGCATCCAGTGATATATCTTGAGTCTTAAAGAACAAAACAGTGAATCTGGAATCTTACCCAAATTGAATCTTTTCCATATACATTTGTGTCTGGTTACATATTAAGGGAGATTACATCAGAATTGAGAACTCTCTCTAGTCTCAAAATTTGTACTTTTTTTTTTTTTTAAAGCAGTGATTGCTGTGACTTCTCCAAGTATGTCACAGAATATGCGTGGAATTCATCACCGTGTTTTTTCAAAGTCTGACATCCCAACAGCTGTCCATTACTTATAAACCCGAGGGTCTGTTTTCTGATGGTTATTCAAAGTGTTTTTACACTTGCAGATTAATCTTCTAACAGCTTTTATCATGTGGCAATACAGCTAAGAATTTGATGTTATTAAATCACTCTTCATTTAAGATTATAGATGCAGCCATCAAAGCTCTGGGGGAATCTGGGAGGAAAACTAGAAAGACCGCAGGACAAGTAGGTCACAGAGCGCAGCACCATCAGAGAGTGGAATGCAGGGCAGGGCTGTGCGTCAGGAGACTTCAGTTCTAACCATAGCTCTCTTTGTGACCTTGGGCTACTTACTGACAAGCTCATGCCTCAGTTTCGACTAAGATAAGATGCGACCAGAACTAGCCTCTAAGCACGGGTCGAGAGGGTTTCCAAACCTGGGAGACAATCTAGTCGTTCACTCTAACTCAAAGTGAATCCCAGCCACAGCATTTTTTGAAAGGATTTTCCATTCTCTACTTGAACATGGTGACCACGGACATCACCTCTCCCTGAAGAAGCCCATTCTAAATTCCAAACATTTTGATTTTTATTTATTTTGCTTGGTGGGGGGGGGGGATTGTGGGGTGGGGGAGGCAGAATCCCAAGCAGGTTCCACTGTCAGCGTTCAGTGCGGGGCTTGAACTCACAAACCATGAGATCATGACCTGAGCTGAAATCAAGAGTTGGACACTTTACCAACTGAGCCACCCAGGCGCCCCTCAACAATTTCAGTTCTCAACAACTCATTTAGAAAATATCTAGCAGAGGCACCCTCATAGCAACAGAAAATAGATTAGAGGTTGTCAGGGACTGGGGGAGGAGGGGAATGGGAGTTACTAACTATGGTCTCAGAACATAGAGCATATTATCCAACTTTTACAGCAGAAGAAACAGTCTTTAAGGTCACATGGCCAGGAATGAGCAGGCTAAGGATTTGAACCGAGACCCTTACCCTCAGACCGTAGGTGTCCTCTGGTCCACACTGCCTTCACCGTTGTCATTGTTTGTGATGCTCTTCTTACTGTGTTTGAAGCTGGCTTGTACAGGGGAGGCCAGAACATTTTTGCCAGGATTGTTAAATCTAGACACTAAAGTCAGTTAATAGGGCCTGACATAGCATTATTTGTTTTGGCAGCCACAACACACTGTTGATTCATACAGAGCTTATAATTAATCAAGCTTACTCCTCCCACATATATTTTATACATGCTATTCTTTATTTTTAATTTTTTTAATGTTTATTTTTGAGAGAGAGAGAGAGAGAGAGAGAAAGTGTGAGCAGGGGAGGGGCAGAGAGAGAGGGAGACACAGAATCTGCAGCAGGCTCCAGGCTCTGACCTGTCAGCACAGAGCCCAACACAGGGCTTGAACTCACGAATGGTGAGATCATGACCTTAGCTGAAGTCGGACGCTCAACCTACTGAGCCACCCAGGCGCCCCTATACATGCTGTTCTTAAAACAGGTTCCCCTCTCCCATTTCTAAACTTGTGAGACTGGTATTTTGGATTTAAATGCAAAAGTTTAAAATTTGTCCGTATTTAAATACATATTGTTGCTTTTTCTGATTGTTCCCCCCTCTTATGGTTATTTTGAATCTTGATTCTGGCACATACCATATTTATTCTTTTTTATCATAAAATATTTTCCTAATTGTAAATCAGAATGACTTCGACTCCCTTATCCAAGTTATTGATAAAAATGCTGGAAAGGACTGGATCACAGATGGACACCTGACTGTTTAGCTGGTAGTCTTTCCCTGGCCTTACTAAGTAATAACCGACACCTTCATATAGTGTTTACTCTGTTCCAGAAACTGTTTAAGTGATTTATACATGGAATCTCATTGAGTCCTTACCGCACCCCAAAAGGCGTTATCGTCATAATCCTCACTTTATACATGAGGGAATGAAGCACAGAGTTGTCAAACAACTTGCCTAGGTCACATGGCTGCCAAGAGGCAGAAGCAAGATTCAAACCTATGCGCCTCCGCAGTCCATATTCTTAAACCCTCTGCTGTACTGCTGCTGGTATCAGCCCAGGATTCCAGTCCATATTGGGATAGGAAAATATAAGGGACTCGATTAATTCTGACCAGTGAAACTGCTACTATGATTCTTTGTGCACCATTGGTGGCAACATAATATGAAATGCCAAAGGATTTGTGCCTTTGTATGTGCTGTGTCTTCTCCCAAGAAACTTAGGTTCTAAACTCCTGTTCTTTCATGTCGTCTCAAAAGATATTTCTTTTTTATTTCCCCAGGCCCTCTTAAGTATTCCTCTTTTATTACCTCTGCACTTTGTACAAATGTTCATTGCATTTTGAAATGCATTTCAACACTAAGCAAACAACAAACGTTTACAGAGCACCTAGCATGCGTGCCTGGCATTGTGCTGGGTAATGGGACTACAGACATGAGCAGACAGTGTTCCTTCTGTCTCGCCTACAGCAGGCCAGTGAGAGTCACCACGTGAGCATAGCCCTGGTGCCTGCCACATTGCAGGTATTCTGCAAATGTTGTGGAAGAGCTAACTGGAAGAGAATGAGCACCAAGAAAATCTTTTAAGATGCCCAAATGTGCATCTTTAAATTGCTCTTGTGCTTTAGATTAAGAGAGGACTATTTTTTTAATGTTTATTTTTTAATTTTTTAAAATGCTTGTTTATTTTTTGAGAGAGAGAGACAGAGAGACAGAGCACGAGTGGGGGAGGGACAGAGAGAGAGGGAGACACAGAATCCGAAGCAGGCTCCAGGCTCTGAGCTGTCAGCAGCTCGAACCCACAGACTGTGAGATCATGACCTGAGCGGAAGTCAGACACTTAACCGACTAAGCTAGCCTGGCGCCCCGTTTATTTTTTTATTTTGAGAGAAATAGAGAGAGTACATCGGGGGAGGAGCAGAGAGAGAGGAAGAGAGAAAAGCCCAAGCAGGCTCTGTGCTTTCAATGCAGAAGCAGACACAGGGCTCTAACCCAGTAACCATGAGATCATGACCTGAGCCGAAATCAGAGTCAGACACTCAATCGACTGAGCCACCCAGGAGCACCAAGAGAGGATGAATTTTGACCTTCATGGCTGTTTACTTAATGAAATTGTAGCGTCCCCAGCCTTCATCTTGGGGTTTTGGTCAGCTCAGGCTAAATTATGCTGTGGTAACAACATGAAAATCTGTGTAGCTCATAACAGTGAGCATTTATTTCCTGCTTACAGTGCCTGTCTTGGGTTATAAGCAGCTTTGCCCCATGCTTCAGGACCTTGGCTAAAGGATTGGCCCCTCTCTGGAACATTATTAATACTAGTCTCATGGTAGAGGAAAAGAAAACAAATCTCCATAGAAATACCCATGCCTGTAATTTTTAGTGATTTTCAAGCTCTTTATCATGTTTAGTCCAACAATCTGATGGCTATTTACATGTTTTTTTCTTGAGTTTTGAATATTACATGTTACCATGGTAAAGTCAAGTTGCTGGCACAGCCAAGAGAAACTTTGAGATTGACTGACGGGGGTCTTTTTCATTACTCAAATGTAAAAAATTCTATTGTACCATAAGTCATCACTGTGTTACACATATTTCTCCATTCAACTTCTGTTTTCTAAATAGCAATTTATCAATTAGGAAAAGAGCTTTGCAATTAATTTGACTACTTTTATTGTGTAGAAGTATTTCAGTATATGTTCAATTTACTTTTACCAAGCGAAATAACCACTTAACAGATTATAACAAAATGAATATAGAGCTATTATTCGTGTACTCTTTACTATACATTTTAGGAGTTAACATGAATGATTCATTGCTAATGTATTTCTGTCTTCCTACATGCAGCAACAAAGTATATGTATGCTAATTTTCTAATTAAAAACCAACAATTTGGTGCATAATACATTTTAATAAAGTGGATTCTTAACAATTGGGAAACTTATAGAATGATGATATTGTAATAGGAGGTAGCCCTGTTTCCTTTGAGCTTTTATATGAATAAAGAAGATATGCAATTCACTTTTCCACCACCCAGGATACATTTTTCAGATCTTGTCTTTGGAGCTGCCAAAATAATGGAGCCATGCAGAGGGGAGAGGTATATGAAAGAAAATAAGTTGTGGTAACTGGCCAATTTTTCATTGAAGATCTAATTATAAGGAATTGGACCTCACCAAATCGGACATTAATGATGATTTCCTAGGAGTATGTTGTGGAATGGGATACAAGATCTTTTTCAGAAGTTTGGGGAAAATAGGGGTGCCAGGGTGGCTCCTTCGGTTGAGCGTCTGACTTTGGCTCAGGTCATGATCTCACGGTTCATGGGTTTGAGCCCCGCGTCAGGCTCTGTGCTGACTGCTAGCTCAGAGCCTGGAATCTGCTTCAGATTCTGTGTCTCTTTCTCTCTCTGCCTCTCCCCTGTTCACGCTCTGTCTCTCAAAAATAAATAAATGTAGTAGTTTGGGGAAAACAGAATGTCTTTTCACCTGCTTGGGCTGTTTGGTATTGGCTTCACTAGGCACTGGCCACCTTTGCTAGTGTGCTCGGTGTGGGACAGCGCTATGTGTGGGAGCGGCAGTGTGGGGAGTCTTCTCAAGCAGCAAACAGCATCTAAGTGGGGGTGGGGCAGATGAATTGAAGGAGCAGGAACCACCAGTGACAGTAGTTATGTGCACAGGAGTTGATTGGACAGGCTAGAGATAGATAGTTAAATAACTAAGCAGGAAGAAAAGAAAGTTTGAAATAACAAAAAGAATAGTAAACATGATCACTTTCTCTTAGAAGTGTTCTGGAAATAGTTGTCACAATCTGTAAGAATACAAGTGGATACACATGACTGCTTATGCAAATAAATCTATGGTATTTACAGTTTCAAATGTATGTAGACTTTGAAAGAATTCCTGTGAAGTCTAAGATCTTGCTTTCCATCCTTCCCTTCCCCCAGATTTGCTTAACTAAAACTCTATGGCATTGGATTTTCATTCCCTTCTTATTTTCTTTTAAAGTTTATTTATTTATTTTGCAAGAGGGAGGGGGAGGCACAAAGAGAGAGGGAGAGAGAGAATCCCAAGCAGGCTCTGCACTGTGAGCACAGAGCTTGATGCGGGGCTCAAACCCACAAACCATGAGATCATGACCTGAACCAAAGTCGGATACTCAACCAACTAAGCCACCCAGGGGCCCCATTCCCTTCTTATTACGCTAACATTTATTGAGCTTTCACTTGGAGCTTAGCACAGTGTGATGCTGTCCTAGGTGTGGGGAACCACTGGGTAAAAAATTCAGGCTTTGGGGAGTTGGGCAGACCCAATGAGACCACCATTCTTTGTGGGGGTATTTGCACTTGAGCCATAAGTGGGTGAGTGAGCCCTCATTGCTCCGTCCCTACTGATATTTCACTAGTTAAGGAGGCTCTGCCATCTTGATTCTATGTCCAAATTATGGGGAAAATGTTTCTCACCCTCCTTTTAAATGCCACATTTCAACTGCACACAATGTACCCAGTGTTGTTCAGATGGTAAGAAGACACGTTGACATTTGGGGGGATTCCTTACCCGCCTTATTTCCTTGAGAACCAAATTTGGAAGCTCTTGCCAACCTTACAAACACCCAATGGAATCCCTGCTCATATGCATATTTTGGGTGCATCAGTATGTTTGTCATTTCTCCCTGGAAACGGTTTCTCACACCCACGTTGCAAGTGTGTAATCTGTGATTATATCCTCTGCTAGTTTGCAGTGTCCTCTTTGCCTGGAGCAAGGGCTGAGAACATGATTTAGCTTCAAGAGATGATAGAAAATGTGGTTGTTAAAGTGATCTTTCAGACAAGTCTTTTTATATGTGTGCAGTTACTATGCTGGGTGTAACCCATGACTTCCTTCTTCCAAAACAGTGGAGTAGGCTTGAACCTCAGGATCATGGTATTGGATGGACATAGAAGACACTGGCTCAACTTTTTAAGCCCTTGGGTATCATCTTATTTAATTTCAAAGGGGAGCCTCCACCCTGTGTTTGAAGATTTTGAGAAAAAAACACATAATTACTGTGCTTGGTGACTAGCCTTTCATTGTGTGCAGCCTTTTCTATAATTAGAGCTTCTCTCTTCTGCTTTGGTTTTGGTTTCACAAAGTGAATAAGAGGCCTGTTGTTTTGTCTTGATCAGTGAGGGGACTACTGAGATGCCATGACTTAATTAGTGGTGTTGTTTCTAGTCTCTTTCAGCCCTAGCTTGTAGAGGAAGTCCCTTCTGTATCACTGTATTCTCAGACATGCTGGATTACAATGTATGTGTTTCTTTGATGTTTAAGAATTAGTTCCTGTAAATAAGGAATTTAAAAACGGAAGGGCATTTTAAGCATTAAAACATTTTCCATTTTCTGAGGATGTTTCTCCAGGAGTAGGTATTGCTGAGATGGAAAATGAGCTTTGAAAGACTTCCTTTGGGAACATAATGGCCCACCCTTAAACTTCCCCACTTGTTGTTAAATCCGATTTAATATATTAATATAATAATATATTATCTTCACATATGAGAAAAAATAATTGTATGGAACAATGTGAGTTTTTAAATAGTAGAATGGATTGTATAGAAATTGTAAGCCTGTTTTTATAAGATAGAAATAAAAAGATCAGAAGCCAACAGTGTTAAAATGACATGAAGATCTGACCAAATTATATACTTATTACTTCTATTTCCACATGTGGAAATTCTACCTCACCTTTTTTTAAAAATTTATTTTAATGTTTATTTATTTTTGAGAGACAGAGCACGAGCAGGGAGGGGCAGAGAAAGAGGGAGACACAGGATGTGAAGCAAGATCCAGGCTCTGAGCTGTCAGCACAGCTCAGAACTCACGAAACATGAGATCATGACCTGGGCTGAAGTCGGATGCTTAACCGACTGAGCCACCCAGGTGCCCCTCTACCTCACTTTTTAAATTCGGAACTTAAAACAAGATCTGAAGGATAGTTAATGGAGAGAAAGTTTGAAAAGGTCAAACTTATGAGGTAGCATAAGATTGTGGTTAAAATTAATATGGAGAATTATTAGTGAATATTGTTTCATGAAAGTCTGAGTAAAAAAGAATAAAGAATCTTTGAACACTTAATAAGGAATAAAATTGAAAAGGAAATAGCAAAGATGCACTACTAAGACAAAAAGGAAATCCTATATAAAATAAGGTGTCAATTCCTTGGAGAGGATTACAGTGATGTATTAAAATTTCGAAGTTCCATCAGTGATTTGATTAGGCACAGCAGGCAGTAGAGGAAATAGTGGAGCTCTAAGTAGGCAAAGGCACAATGGAAGGAAAATGGTGTGGATAAAAAAAAGAAAAGTGTTAATATCTCTGGGCAGGCATGCTTTATATGTAAATGCCTTTATCGTAATAAAAGGGCAAATGTTGAGAAAAGAATGAAAAAAGTAAATATTCCTTAGCGTTTATTTTTATTTTTAATTGCAATGTAGTTGACATACAATATTATATTAGTTTCAGGTGTACAACATTGTGATTCAACAATTATGTACATTATGAAATGCTCACCACAGTAAGTATAGTTACCATTGTTGCCATACAAAG
>CM053571.1:44351321-44480311 GCA_028646485.1 Cryptoprocta ferox | reverse complement strand
TAGGGCAAGGGGTAGAAGACTTGTGTTAGTAAAGAACTATTTATAATATAAGATAGCAGTTTATGGCAG
Source organism: Cryptoprocta ferox (assembly GCA_028646485.1). Lineage (NCBI taxonomy): Eukaryota > Metazoa > Chordata > Mammalia > Carnivora > Eupleridae > Cryptoprocta > Cryptoprocta ferox. Next base: position 44,480,242 of record CM053571.1, on the reverse strand, counting down.
TGTGGTTGTCTAAAATACTAGCTCCCAAAGATGTCCACATTCTAATCCACATAGATTTGTGTCAGCGTACCTTATTACCTTACATTACTATATATGGTAAAAAAGACTTTGCAGAGGTGATTAAGTAAAGAGTATATGGAAAGTAATACCCTAAATGTAATCACAGGGTCTTTATAAGAGGAAGAGAGGAGGTCAGATCAGAGGAGCAGTCGTGGATGTGACGATTTAAGCAAGAGCGATTCCAAGAAGGGGCCATGAACCAAAGAATGTAGGAAACTTCCAGAAGCTGGAAAAGGCAAGGAAATAGATTCTCTTCTAGAGTATCGAGAAGGAGCAGCCCTGCCAATACCTTCATGTTAGCCCAGCAAATCAGATTTCAGACTTCTGACCTTCAGAACAGTAAGAGAAGAAATTTGCATTGGTTTAAGCCACTAAATTTGTTATAGCAGCAGTGAAAACATACAGTTAGTAATTTATAGAGAGGTCTCAGCATAACTTTTACAATGAATGTCTATGAGATTTCCTTCAACTCTAGACTCTGAAAATGCCACAGACTTTCAAAAATTCTGGTTCTGTGTTGTTGTGTTCTGTGGGTTGACAAATTCATTTCTCCAAGGTTAGGAAGGAAACATGGATATGGACTTGGTTTAAGGCCATAATGAAAAAACTCATTTCTCTCCCCACTGTGTGTTTTTACTCCTATACTGAACACTTCACTTCTAACACTTCTCATAACCAAGTGTGCAGGATTTTTTCCCCAAACCAAGCAATTCTCCATAATACCAGCCAGGTGTCCTACAATGTAACTCAGTTCTGACCCTATCTACTGGAAGACAGTATCTGATCCCACAGGTGAAGGGTTCAGTCCCACAAGACTGCCCCCCAGCTTGAGACTCCAGTTGCAAGTAGCAGATCCCTAGGTTACCCACAACTTTTGTCTGATGTGGCTACAGATTGGAGGTTCCCATGATTTTGTCCTCAGTTTGGATTAATTTTCTAGAGTGACTCACAGAACTCGGGAAACACACACATTTACTAGTTTGGTAAAAGATATGGTAAAGGATACCTGTGAACAGCCAGATGAAGAGAGAGAGTGAGGGCTGGGAGGGTTCCGAGTATAGGGGCTTCTGTCTTTGTGGAGTTGGTGTGCGTCACCCTTCTGGTGTGCATCTGCTCACCAAGCCTGCTCACTGAACCCTGTACTGTTGGGATACTTATGGAGGCTTTGTCACGAAGCCATGATCAGTTAGTAACTCCGTTTCCAGTCCCTCTCTAGAGAGGTGGGAGATGGAGGGAGGCCAGTAGGGCTGAAAGTTACAAGCTTCTAATCATGGCTTGGTCTTCATGATGACCAGCCCCCACCCAAGAGCCCTTCAGGTGCCCTCCCAGAGGCTCTTCATTAGAACAAAAGATGCTCCTAATGTTCTTATTACTTAGGAATTTTGTATGGTTTTAGGAGCTGAGTTCAGGACCCAGGGACTGCGACCAATACAGATGTGTCTTACTATCTCCCAGAGGCTGTCCTATGTTGTGTATGGTTTTATAGAAAAATGCTTTCCACGTAAATACCATCATTTTCTCTCCTGATAAGGGTTTTATTTCGCATTTTACAAATGAAGAGGCTGAGGCGTGGTGAGATAAGTGACCGCTCAAAGTCAGTGCAACTCAGAACTCCCACCCCCTGTCTTAGGAAAATCCGAATGTGGTGTTCTCTCTGGGGGCCCACAGCTCCCCATTAGACCTGTGTGTCTCTGTCTGGGGACCTCATTGTGTTGAGAAAGCAATGATGATGTGATGAAAACTTCATAGAGCCCTATTCTTTCCACTTTAATGAGAAAAGGAAAGGTGGAAAATCATTCCTGTTTTGGAAGTAGAAACACTCTTGCCTGTGGTTCCCCTGTAGCCAGTAGGAAGTCCCTTAGAAGTGTCATCTCTTTCCTTGCTCTTCTTACTGTCCTGGGTTTCAGCTGTCCTGGTTTGGGTCATAATGTATTTTAATAATAACAAATTTGTTATTAAAATCTTTTATTTTGGCTAATAATATTTTAAAGATGTAATAGAATATAAAAGTATTTGTCATCCAGGGGGAAGATAAGAAAAATGAGAGTTGATTAGTTTGGGTTCTCTCTGTGAACAGCGTGTCATTTGTCCTAAGAAGGGAGCCTGTCTGTTTTTGTTCTGATTCTTCCTTTAAACCCAGCTTTAATGACCTTTCTCATTGACTCCAGTATTTCTCCCCAGCCTCCTCTTGTGCCGATTTTCCCTTCCTGACTGTGTGCCTGTAGGTTCTTATCACTGTCATCTATTCACCTTTGGTTCTGCACCCTCCGTTCTTTCTCTCTCTATTTTTTAGTATTAATTTATTTATTTTGAGAGAGAGAGAAAGACAGAAAGAGAGAGTGGGAGAGGGGCAGAGAGAATACCAAGCAGGCTCCGCGCTGTCAGTGCAGAGCCCGATGTCGGCCTTGAACCCATGAACTGTGAGATCATGACCTGAGCCAAAATCAAGTGTTGGACGCTCACCCGACTGAGCCACCCAGGAGCCCCTGGTGTGTTTTGGACTTACTGAAATATTTACATTTCTCTCATTGGATCATCTATCTTTTCTTAATAGCTTCTGCATTTTATGTTTTACTTAGAAATTAGGGTAATCAGAAATTTGCCAAATTTAGTAAAAGTATAAGACACCAGTTAAATTTTAATTTCTGATTAACAGTGAATAATTTCTTAGTGTAAGTAAGAACAACAGAATACTTGGGACATAGTTTTACAAAAAGGAAAAATACCCATTTGAAAGACTTTTTTTTCTCATTCCAAAGTTCTGTTTTCTTTTTTTCTTTTTTTTTCCAAAGTTATTTTTTAAAACTTTAGTGTTCTTCTAGAGCATTCATGGTTTGTTTCTTACAACGAAGTTTTTGATATATCTGGATTTTCTTTTTTTCTTTTTCCTTTTTTTTTATGGAAAGAATAAGATGGGAAGCAAGTGTTGTTTTTCTCCAAATGACCAGTATTGTCCCAACACAATGTTGAATAATCCATCTTTCTCACATTGCTTTAAAATGGTATTGGATTTTCACTTTAAAACTGAAACTACAAAGTAGGTACACAAGGTGAGAACTATTATAAGAATTATCTTTGTCTCCAAGAGAAGAATATGGGTTTCTTCTTTTCTCCAGCAGACTTCTGCATAAACTCTAAATTTAAGCAGTTTGGCCAGAAAATACGTGTGGCCCTATGTGAAATAAATAACTCAGAGACGCCCCAGACCAAGCTCCTCTGAAGAACAGTCATACATTTTTTAAGAAAAGCTCACAGGAATTGCTGGACCAAAAGTGTCATCTGGTTTACAAAATCCTGCACTTCTCTGATGAAATCAGCCAACTAAAAGTCATGCCCTCCATCCAGCATTCTCGGTCACTGACGCAGGTGACTCTTCTAAGCAGCCTGCAGAGACAGATGGAAGAGGAAGGGGGTTTAATATAAATTTAATTCTGTTTCTTGTCTCCTCTCAGAGAATATCTGGATAGGTTAAAAATTCTCTTTCCATTTTTTTTCTTGATGGAAGAACAACAAAGGATGTATAATTAATAAAATCTTTTTATATCAAGCTGCCTCAGAATAAGATGGATTCATTAGTTTTCTTTGTTTTTTTAATGCTTATTTATTTTTGAAAGTCAGACAGAGCATGTGCAGGGGAGGGGCAGAAAGAGAGGGAGACACAGAATCTAAAGCAGGCTCCAGGCTCTGAGCTGTCAGCACAGAGCCAGACGCGGGGCTCGAACTCACGAATCACAAGATCATGACCTGAGCCTAAGTCGGCCGCTTAACCAACTGAGCCCCCCAGGTACCCCTTTTTTTCTTTTTTTTTAAGACAACAAGTCATAGCATCCTCTGGGTTTGCAGGCCTTGACAGTAACCCCTCTTTCTCTCTGAGGACCCAGGAGACATCTTCTCAGGCAAGGATTATCCCTAATAGGTTCCTTACCTCAGGGTTCTTCCAATTAGGTTGGGAAAACAGACATATATAAAAAATAGTTACCACACAATGTGAATAAAACCTTAAACATGTGGTCCTCTGGGAGCTCGGGACGCAGGGGTTTTGCCGGGCCTCTGCTGCGTAAGAGCTGACTAAGACCTTGTCTGGGCTACACCTGTAAGGACAGCCTTCATAACCAGTCGGAAAACATTTGCTACACCCAATCTCCATAGTAATTTAATGATGTTAAATGATGCCTTGAGGGATAAATTTAGGGGATAACTTCTGTTTGTGTTTCTAATCAAGAGATTATTGAGTTTTTTTCTTGATGCACATATTAGAATTGGAAGGAATCATTTGCTGGTTAGACCTATTCTGTTTCTTCCTTTAAGCCTACTGTTACAGGGCCAGAAAGTGAAGTACAAAGGGCAAAGGAGGCCCAGGGGGAATGAAGACATCTATGCTAAAAGAAACTATAATTTGATCGAAGGAATTTCCTGTGACTTCAACCAGTCTTTGACTGTAGAAGATAGTTGCAAATGATACATTACTGCCAACACTTTAAAATCTTCTCAGTTGTAAGCCCCAAATTTGTAATGATAATCATTATTATTACCACCCCTTACTGAATATTAAATACTTGCTATTAGGCAGTCATCTGCTTAAACACTTTGCAGACATTATCTCATTTACTCTTTAGGACTACCCTGGAAGGTAGATATTATAATCCCCACTTTATAGATCACAAAATTAAGACATGGAGGAATTAACTATTTTTCCTTCTTTTTTTCTTTTTCTTCCTTCTCTCTTCCCTTCCTTCCCTTCCCTCTTTCCCTTCTTTCCTTCCTTCTTCCTTCCTTCCTTCCTTCCTTCCTTTCTTTTTCTTTCTTTCTTTCTTTCTTTCTTTCTTTCTTTCTTTCTTTCTCTTTCTTTCTTTCTTTCTTTCTTTCTTTCTTTCTTTCTTCAGATTATTTTCATTAAAATCATGTTAGCAAGTTGTAAAGCCCATATTTAAATCCAGGTTTAACTCAAGTTCATGTTCTGAAATACTGCCCTACACTTGGCAAGGCTACTTAGGACTTACCATCAGGATGGACTTAAAGCATAATCTTTCCTATTTAAAATTAATTTAACCCTTTATTGCTGCAAAGTAACACACCTGCCAGTTTGCTGTATATCCTGCCAAAGCCAAATGTAAATTTTTCTTTCTAGAAACTGCAGGTCTGGTGCTTGATTTAATTTCCTCCATGAAAAATAGGCAGGCTTGAGGAACAACTCTTATACAATTAAATATTACAGCTCTAAGTTCACCTAATTGGAGAAAATAGTTAAGAAAATGTAAGAATATAACATTTATACATCTATAAGCAGCCTTTCATCCACTGATAAGAGCCATCTATAGAGCAAAGCTATGAGGTTCATATAATACTTCTCAAACTTTTAAAAGCCCTTATCACAATATCAGTGCTGAAATTGGGCAAAAATGTGCTCATGATAGAGCAAATCATCATAAAGAAAGAATACTGTAAAGGATCTCTGTGTTCTGGTCTCCATATTCCCACTGTAATTTATACCATAACTTGATACAGCTTTCAGATTAGTTGTTCAAGTGCCTTCCTCTGGTCATATAAGAAGACAAGCATACTTTTCTACTGCCAAGGTTTTATAGTTGCTTCAAACAGCAACTGAACACATTGGGTAATTCCTCTCAATAAGAACAGCTTTATGCCAAAACCAAATCCAATGTTTTTTATCAGACAATCTTCAATACTTTTGGTAGAAAAAAATCTTTTGAGATCTTTTAAAAATCAACAGTCAACAGGTCAAGTCAGTATTTTCATGGGGTGCATTTTAATTCAGTCTCCTTCTAGAAAGCCCATAGCATAGAGTCTTACTAAAATTGAAAACATTTTGTAATACCTACATCATCCAGCTTAGAAATCAGTGGTCAACCGTTCCTGCCTGAAAACCTTCTACGACACAGTCGCCTCTTGTGGCATTTCAATTAAGTATCCGTTGATACATTTGAGACTTTAGAGAAAACTTTCAAAGGCTGCCTGAAACCTAGCTCCAAGTAGACAAAATTATCTGGGAATGAATACATGTCAGAGTTTTCAGTTTTCATTATAAAATATCACTTTGTCACTTCTGTGTCAGGACTCTAAGCTGACAGAAGACGCTCTTTTCAACCAGTAACATAGAATGCTTGTCAGTGATTCCAGTCTTGAACAATTTGTTCTCAAGTTATTGTCAAGCTGATACATTTGATATTTAAAAAGCATTAAGACACTTGTTTCCAGATGTGAGTAATCATGGGCATTACCTGGAAAGCTGTTTAAAACCTCAGTCTGATTCAGTAGATCTGAGACCTTGGACTTAGTATTATAAAAACTTCTCACATGATTTCATTAGCTAGTTTTGTAAAGCTGCTCTTAGCCTTTCAAATGTGTTACACAGATTGCTTTATGTAAAAATACACACTGTCTCATTTATTAAGTATAGTCCTAGCAAAGCGTTTGTTCTGATGAATTGGCATGCTTCCCTTTTTTTTTTTTTTAAATCTAATGGCAGCTGTGTAACTCATCTCTGTTCTTTTTCCCGTGGGTACTGGGATGCTCAGAGGTTAAGTTCCACTTATACTTAAAGTATGAGCTTTTCTTAGCTTTGGACTTCTTTTTTTTCCCCTCATCCTAATTACATTTTATTTTCTCTTTACTGTCAGTTTAAGCGTTTTATTGTACTTAGGTCTTATTTTTATTGTTATCTCTTTAAGATTCTTTCAAAGTGTAGGTCATGTTATAAATAATAAACAAGGTTTAGAGTAGGAATAGGGAGGACCTATTCAAAAGATTTGGAGGATGAAATTATTACATTTTTAATGTCATTTGGCTATGTCAATATGCCAGAGGCCTGGCATGTTGGACTGACATTATGCTTGCAGAATTATGTTATGATTGTGATATAATGATGCATTTATAGACTTTAAGATATCAACAAAATGCATACATAAGTGCAAATTCCTGTGATGGTGTAGTATATTATTTCTCATGGAAATATGGATAAAGCTGACAACTAAAAATGTTTTTAAGGTTTACATAACTGATATATAAATGTAGATCACTGATATAGACCTACTCTAAGAAGGGTTTAATGAGTGCTCTAAAGATTGATAGAATTTATCAAGATAAAATAAATTAGAAACGTGCAGAAAAAAAGACAAAGCATGAGGCGTCTGGCACACATAAGGCAGGCCAAAATTTGAACTTTCTAGCAACCTCCATGAAAAGGGAAATTCCCTGCAAGTTTAATTTTCTAGCCTAATAAAAAAAAAAGAGGTAACCATTTTCTGTCACTGTCAGTGAACAGAACAGGTATTGAGAATGAGAAGAAATCTCGTTTGGTGAGACAAAGTCAAAAGGAATACATTTTTTATATTTAGGATGATATGTACCAAATTTTTGTCCTTTTTATCTGGTACAACTAAGTCTGCTGCTAGCTGACAGGGTGCCTTTTTGCCAATTAGAACAAAGCCCCCCTCTGAGCAAATCTAGCATCCGGGCTGGATTTCTACCCACTACGTTACATCCATTACTCCTCACCCCCACCCCTTCTCTCCTCCAATCGTATCCCAGGACACCTTCATGCACTATACACTCTGCACAAGAGCATGTGGAGGCCATGAAAATAACCCGGACATAAGAATCAGACAGTTTCAGAAATAGCCAGATAAATAGCTTTATGTTTCACACCAATTTTTTGTTGTTGTTGTTGTTAACTATTAGAACTTTACACAGTGCTTCCTAAACTTGATTATGTATTAGAATCCCCCAGGAGCTTCTCAAAAATGCAGGTATCTGTATCCTACAACCCCATATTCTTATGCTGTGATCCAGAAATTGAAGTTCAGGAAGCTATATTTCAACAAACACCAGAGGTGGTTTGAATTTGAGAAAAGCCAGCAGAGGGGTAAATAGTAAAGGTTTCAAAGTCATACAGATAGGATTTCCGAATCACTGTCATTATTTTAAGTTGTGTAATCTTGAGTAAACTAATCTTTCCTTGCCTCAGTTTCTTTTATTGTAAAATGACAATGAAAAATTTGGCCATCACAGGGTTATTTTAAGGATCAAGTGAATTTAAACACCCTATCGGAGTACCTGGAAGATAGTAAAGACTTGACAAATGCTAACTATATAAGAATGTACTCATTCGATTCAGGGTAAGGCCAACCCTTAGGAAAGTATTTCTAAGGGTATTTGTAGCACTTTCTCTTGTTTTATGACTCTTGTACCCACCCCGTCTTTGGATTTAAAAGTGCTTTCATTAGTATTTCTACACACCCCAAAAGAAACCCCTTGCTTTTTTGACATCCACAAATACAGAGTAATCATCTTTTTTTTTTTTTCATATTGCCTACATCCTCATCACCATCCTGATTATACTACATCATATTCAGATCTCATCAGGCCATTTATCCATTTTGCCAAATATTGAAAATAGTAATTTTTTTTTAAAAAGTTCCCCTTCAGTCCTACCATTATAGAATTATGGAAAACTGAATTCTAAACCCAATGCTGCCCAATAAAATTGGAGGGAACTGAGGTAGGGGAGTGCTTTAAATTAAGACACTAAAGTCCCAGTTTAAGTGAACCAGACTTTAATTATGTCACAGGATCAATTTAAAGATAATCTCACTAAATCCTATTAACTGAATGATGAACTTAACCATTACTGTGCAGAGAAATCAGTTTTTCCTATAGGGGACAAAAACTTTACCCTCTACTCTTAGATTCATAGGCTAGGGCTCTGAAAATTAGACTGTCAAAAGACAGGTTAACAAAAGAAAAGCAGAGAAGTTTATTAACATGTGCATCATGTGTACATATGGAAGGACTCAGTGATGCATAATCAAAGAGGTGGTTAGAACTTGGGCTTATATAGCATCTTTAAGAAATTAAAGAGAAGTGATAAGACAAAGGAAAAGGACTTTGAGTTTCTAGGGCAGCAAATTGTAGAAAGGTAAATATATGGGGGAACTGATGGAAAGTAAGAGCTAGTTAGGAAAATTTGTTATATAGTTTACACTGGTGCCATTTTTGAGCTGATAAAGGTCTAGAATTGTCTCCAATAATTAACTTTTGTCCTTCCTGGAAGAGAGAGGAAGAGGGACACCTTTAAAAATTTATGTCTTGCTTTTAGACAAATAAGAGGAGGGCAGAGAGCTTTTCTTACATCTGTTTCTTTTCAGTTACCTTCAGCTCAAAATAATCCTTATGCCAATGTGGCATGTTCTGCTACCCTTCCTTCCCATTGAAGGATACTATGGGGCATCTTAGAGCTGTATGAAATAGAAAGAGACATTAATTATTTTTAAAGAAATGTGAACATTTTTATATAATATTTCTGCCTCAAAGAACATTTTTGAATCTACCACAGATTCAACATAGCTATCTCAAATGAATGATATTTTGTCACTTGAAATATTAAAATAAAATTTTGCCCCAAGGGCTCTTATAGCAGGTGGAATGCCAAGAAGTTTCTAAATAAAACAAATATCTGGGTCCAGCATTTCAGTTATTATTTTCACTCCTCCTTTCCTTTTTACTTGCATTATTTTTTCATTAAATGTTTCAGGAAATATGTATAGTGGTTCCAACCACCGTCATCTATGGCTATTTTCCTAGTTCAATTGTACAATATTGTGAAAAAGGATTTAATATCAATAGTAGTGACTCGAGAAGGAACACAAAAGAAGCTTCTCACCAAAACATTTTACTGGAAACTTAATCACAAAACACTTACGGAAATTACATGAAAATTATTTAAAATAGTGTTAAAAATACAAGTCCTCCCTACCCCCCCTCTTTTTTTTTTCTTACCATTTTCACCATTTGTAAGTGTACATTTCGGTGGTATGAAGTGCTTTTACATTATTATACACCCTCACTTTTTTGATGAAGAATCTAGTTCATCTTTGCACCAATAGATTCTGGAGGAGTAGAACCCTCCAAGTAAGAAGGGGAAGAGAGTGGAGGGGAAAGGAATGTGGAAAGGAACTGAGGGAGGAAGGCCATCCCAAAACATCATTAAAAAAAAATTAGTAATAGTGCAGTTTATTTTTTATTTGAGTATAGTTGACACACAAGGTGACATTAGTTTCAGCTGTACAACATAGTAATTCAAAACTCTATACATTATGCTGTGCTCACCACACGTATAGCTACCATTTGCCACCATACAACACTATTACAATACCATTGACTGTATTCCCTTATGCTGTGCCTTTCATTCCCACGACTTATTCACTCCATAACTGCAAGCCTGTACCTCCTACTCCCCTCTACCCATTTTGCCCATCCCCTGCACACACCTTCCCCCTGGCAACCATCAGTTTCCTTTCTGTATTTATAAGTCTGATTCTACTTTATGTTTGTTTATGCTTTTTTTGTTGTTGTTTTTTAGATTCCACATATGAGTGAAATCATATGGTATTTGTCTTTCTCTGTCTTACTTATTTCACTTAGCATAAAACCCTCTAGGTCCATCCATGTTGTTGTAAGTGGTAAGGTCTCATTCTTTTTTTATGGCTGTATAATATTGTATATATTTACACCACATCTTCCTTATGCATTTGTCTATTAGTGGACACTTAGCCTGCTTCCATATCGTGGCTATTGTAAATAATGTTGCAGACGGGCGCCTGGGTGGCTCAGTTGACTAAGCGTCCAACTTCAGCTCAGGTCATGATCTCACAGTCTGTAGGTTTGAACTCCACGTGGGGCTCTGTGCTGACAGCTCAGAGCCTGGAGCCTGCGTCAGATTCTGCATCTCCTCTCTCTGCCCCTCCTCCACTCGCACTCTGTCTCTGTCTCTTTGTCTCTCAAAAGTAAATAAACAATAAAAAAAATAAATAAAATAATGTTCCAATAAACATAGGGGTGCATGTATCTTTTTCAATTAATATTTTCCCCCATGGGGTAAATACCCATATTGTATCATATGATATTTCTACTTTTAATTATTTGAAGAACCTCCATACTATTTTCCACGATGGCTGGACCAATATACATTCCTACCAGCAGTTCACAAGGGTTCCTTTTTCTCCACATCCTTGACAACACTTGTTATTTCTTGTCTTTTTGATTTTAGCCATTTTGACAGGTGGAAAGTGATATTTCATTGTGGTTCTGATTTCCCTGATGATGAATGAGGTTGAGCATCTTTTCAGATGTCTGTTGGCCACATATATTTCTTTTTTGGAAAATGTTCGGGTCTTCTGCTCATTTTTATGTAATTAATTAATTTTTTGGTGTTGAGTTGTATAAGTTCTCTTTATATTTTGGATATTAATCCCTTATTGAATATGTCATTTGCAAATATCTTTTCCCATTTAGTATTTTGCCTTTTTGTTTTGTTGATGGCTTCCTTTGCTTTGCAAAAGCTTTTTATTTTGATATAGTCAAAGCAATCTTGAGAAAGAAGGATAAGCTGGAGGTATCACAATTCCAGATTTCAAGATGTACTATACTACAAAACTGTAGCAATCAAAATGGTATGGTACTGGCACAAAAATAGACACATAGATCAACGGAAGAGAATTGAGAGTCTAGAAGTAAACTATGGTCAATTAATCTATGACAAAGGAGACAAGAATATACAATGAGAAAAAGACAGTCTCTTCAAATAATGGTTCTGGAAAACCTGGACCGCTACATGCAAAAGAATGAAACTGGACCACTTTCTCACACTATACACAATAATAAACTCAAAATGGATTAAAGACCTAAATGTGAGATCTGAAACCGAGAGAGCTTTTACTTCCTTTGCACACTCAGGTAGGGGTAGCTGACAGGTGTGAGTTCTCGTGGCTGGGAAAATAATGGTGGCAGTGCTGGGGGTCAGGATTTTAAAGACTATAAAATATGACTTCAATTATATTGTGCCCTGACTATATTTGGACCTAGGCCTCTACACTCAAGGCTTGAGTGTCTACACTCAAGGCTTGATGTTTCTTGAAATTTTGCATGGATAACATGCTGCAACAGAGACAGTTTCCCTGTCATCGGTAACAAGTGGTTATTTAGCGACATCGATGTGTAGCATAACAATGACAAAGTCAAGGGCCTTCCAGGAGAAAAGGATATGTACATTAACAAAAATCACAAGTGAATGACAGCACACGTCTTGAAGACAATGTGTTGCTACAGGAATTCAGAAAAAAGAGTAACTTCTGCAAGCTGGAATGCTTTTTGCTTAATTGTTACAATGACTCTGCATTCATTTAGTACAAATTTTAACTGAAAGAATATGAAATAAAATGTCAATAAAATCTCAATGTGCAAATTCTGAAATGATATTATACACAAAATAGGGGCAAGGATTATGTAATTTCTAAGCTAAGCTGCAAAACTGTGTTTGTTAATGCAGCATGGTGGCTGCATTATATGTAGAAGAGAAATACCCAACATGCTTTGTCAATCTTCTGGGAAAATAGATCTTGAATTACGAAAGCTGTGATCAGTGAGAGCTCCTCAGGAAGGCATTTCTTTGTTAAATGCACTGCCCTTGTACTCCAAGGCTTCTGATGTTCTTGAGGGCAATAATTCAATTAATTCAAATTGTTCTGCATCATTTTCTTGCTTGTCTGGAGGAAGCACTACTACTTTAAGATAATAGAACAAACCTGGGGCGTCTGGATGGCTCGGTCGGTTGAGCGTCCGACTTTGGCTCAGGTCATGATCTCACAGTTCGTGAGTTTAAGCCGTCTATCAGGCTTGCTGCTGTTGGCACTGAGCCTGCTTCAGATCCTCTGTCCCCCATCTCTCTCTGCCCCTCCCACTTGTGCTCTATCTCTCAAAAATAAATAAACATTAAAAAAAAATTTTTTTTAATAGAACAAATCTTCCTAGGGATAAAATGGAAATATCTCACAAAATGTAAACCTCTTGTATGAAAGCTAAAGTCCCAGGCTCTCTCTCTAATGGCCAGAGATGAGAGATCATGGCTTGTGGAACACACCTCCTCTTCACTTCCTAAGAATGAGACCAGTGCTGGAATTGAAAATAGGGCCCTGTGTTGGTAAGATAGAAATATATACCAAGACTTTGCAAAATTTATTAAGAAAGTAGTCAGTGGTTTAAACGGATGACTAATCCCACCCAGAAGCATGAAAAAATGCATTAAATCAAACCATTTACTCATCTGTTCATTAATTTTAAAAAACCTTCACATAATAGAGCTGAGTTGACCTGAAGGCTGCCACCATAGATCTTTCTGACTAAATTCAAACAGTGACTTTATCTGACTATTTTTATGAATTAAGATCATTTGGGTCCCACCTAAGTGCTGAGGTCTACTTTGGGTTTAAGAATGTCAACCCACAAGTTAAGTTTTTGGACTGATTCATGCCACTTTGACCAGCAGAACTTAAAGGGTGAGTGAGAAAACGGAATACGTTAGACAACTTAAAATGCAGGAAAATAGTGATGTAAAAGATTGCTACACTTTTGACATTTCGCAGCGTGTAAATTATATTATAGATAATATGCAAATTTGTACCAATTACTTGATTCAAGACTTCAGAACTTTTTGTAATGGATTTGAACCTCAAAATACAGTATTTATAGCCAGAGTGAGGTCTTCACTTTCAATGCTGATTATTCCTTTTGGGCTAGAAAGGAAGCTGGGCTCCCGGTGGTAGATTTATGCCATGCCAAGGCAGTTGACCGCTCTTTCTTTCCCATTCTCCACTGTCTTGCAGACCAGATGATGTGCTCCTGCATCGCACGCATGATGAGATTGTCCTCCTGCATTGCTTTCTCTGGCCCCTGGTGACATTTGTGGTGGGCGTTCTCATTGTGGTCCTGACCATCTGCGCCAAGAGCCTGGCAGTCAAAGCAGAAGCCATGAAGAAACGCAAGTTCTCTTAAAGGGGAGTAGGCTTGTGGAAAGCAAAGCACAGAAGCTGCACCCATCGGCACACATCTACCTGCAGAGCCTGTTTCCTGGTGCAGGAGATGGAAGGGGCTATGAGAGGTCTCTGAGAGGCTCCTCCCTCAATGGCAGCAGAGACCGGCACAACTGGGAGACTTGGAACCTCATAGATCGTATGCCATGTGTCATAGCGATGGCCAAAGGGTCAAGCTCTTAACTGTATGGAGTAACCATTTCAGAAAATCCTATAAGAAGTTAATTTTCTTTGGAAAGTAACAGTATATAATTGTACAGTGTAGTATACAAACCATTATGATTTATGCTACTTGAAAACATTAAAAGAGAGTGGTCCGTGTTCTTTTCTATTTCTTTTTTTATGCTTAAACCACCACGATTTTAAAGAAGGGGCCGTGGGTTTCATTTGATTCTGCTAGATGAAACTTGTACTTAAAGATGAGGTCCCCTGCCCAAGTTTTGAGCTCACAATCCAATCCAATATTGAAGTTTCCAATATTGAAGAATACCTTTTGACTCCTGCTTGAAAAAGGAAAACTGTACCGTTAACTCAGTCTTTAGTCATTTCCGTGACTCTTCATCGAGGAACCCTCAAAGATTGGGAACATATATCCTCCAGCATTTTGCATTATTTGGCACCAGATTATCTCTTAAGAGAGAGAGATGGTTCTGAACAAGGTCTGTCCTAGCTCTAAGAGCACTGTGCTCCTTTACTCAGGTGTCCGTGTTATGTTTGATGGATTCCATTTCTGTGCAATAGAATGGACATGATGTGAAGGACACGTTTCAGCTCAGTTAAATGCTGTTTTCATTCCTTTTATCTTTTAGCTCAGAAAAAAAATATTGAAAATCAGCTCAAGTATTTTGTTTTTATTTTCTTTGTCCTTGCCTTGATGCCTTCAGTACTACATGAATGTTGCTGCAGTTGTTCAGTTTGCTCGGACAAACCTGGAGCTGCAACCCAGGGCTCATCAGTGCTGTTGCTGAGCGCCCTGTGCCTTTATCACAAGGGCATTGAGGAGACCGTACCTCCTTGCATCTGATGATAAATGCAAATTCCAAATATCAGTCACAGGTATCAGTGAATATCACACTTACCCAGGTACTTAACCAGACATAATCAAACCTTCGTGTAGATGAGATGTACATTTTTAGTGAAGGAACAATTGGATGATATGGTGTCCTTTTGCTTTCTTCTATTATTCTTCAAACATGTTTCTATTAGAATGAAGGCACATTGGAATTTAAGGACAGTACTTGCTCAGGGTTCTAAGAAAGCTACATCTTAGTGGAATGATAGGCCCTGGACTTTTAGTTCACATACTGCTGTCTCCTTAATTTTAGAATACAGGTAATTGAGAGAGCCATAGTCGTCTATGGAAGGGTGTTGGATGAGTATGACCACTTTTTTCGAATCCAGTGTTACAAGTTTCATTGTGAAAAAGGCCTTGAGCACACCACTGATGACATCCTTTGAGGCAGCTCCATCCTCTGAGACTTCAGTGCCTGTTTTGTTTTGCAGCATCCCTGTTGTCTTAGCAACGCCGTGAGCCGATCTGAAGCACAGTTACTTGAGAATGGAAAGCCGAGAAAATCATCATCTTTGTGTTACATAGTGGGAGAGGAAGTCTCCTTTATCCATCTTATCTTAATCCAATAATCTATGAGCAATCAATTACAGAGAATAGATAAAAATAGTGCATGGACATATGTGATGTGTTGGAAAAAAGGGAAATTGATATATATTGATCTGAGTTTTCATTTATCAGTTTGATACTCATACATTTATGTTAATTAATGCCTCCATTTAGACCCAAAGAGTATACATGACTGTATTCTGAAAGTTGATTTTTTAAAATATTTTAATGTTTATTTTTAAGAGAGCAAGCAGGGGAGGGGGAGAAAGAGGGAGACAGAGGATCCAAAGCAGGCCTTGTGCTGACAGAAGAGAGCCCGATACAGGGCTTGAACTCACAAACTGTGAGATCAGGACCTGAGTTGAAGTCGGATGCTGAACCATCTGAGCCACCCAGGTGCCACTGTAGGTTGATTTTTCGAAAAGAAGAGAAACACACTGAATTCATGAGGTCGCATGTAGTTTTAAGGTCTTTGTTGCTTATAGCCAGTTAAGTTCGAGGCTCTTTATACTTGTAGTTAAAGCTAAAATCCAGAGGAACAAAGGAGAGGCCATTTTTAAGATTATCAAAAGGTAGAGAAGTTTAGCTTCTTAATATTTTAATTCTTTTTGTAGAAGTGAGGAAATGGTCAAAGCTGCTGTAACAGAGACCCCAAAATATGGCTCACATGAGAATTATTTCTTCCTCATAGCAGTCCAGAGGTAACAGAGAAGTCCAGGGCAGCTCTGTTTCATATGGTAACAGAGGGACCCAGGATTCCTCCACCTTGTTCTTTCATTACCAAGGGCGGCATTCATTCCATGGTCAAAATTGGTTCAAAGAATCACAACCACTTTGTAGCCTATGAAAATGAGGAATTTGGGACCTAGCTCTTTCTTTTTAAGGAAATTTCACCCATCACTTTTGCTCACAGTTATTTGTGAGTACTTACCACATAGCTATACCTAGCTTCAAGGAAGGCTGGGACATGTTTTCTTCAGTTAGATGGACCTATGTTCTACTAAAACTCCAGGGGAAGGGTTCTAGTTCTAAAAGGAAAAGGGAAATAAAGACTACTAAAGGACGGGACTGACGGATAGCTGTCAATGCCCCATGCCACGATGAAATTCTGAACAGGACTTACAAATATCCTTTGCCCCCCAGGAAATAAGGTCCTTGGTTAAACCTTAAATCTGCTGTCTTGGAGAAGCTTGCCCATTGTTCTCTGTGGCCCCTGGCTTGACCTCTAGGAAATTCTTGCTCATTAAACCCATAGCCACATCTGAAACTTTTGGGGTTTATCACAGCTTTTGCAGGCTCCTGGTACACATTTGTAGACCTAGATTTCCTTAGGGATTGAACAAACATAGGCTTTTGGAGGCCAGGATTATAGTATATTTGGCTGTGATAAAGAGGCTGACTCCATTTTTTATGTTTGACTGCTGACAGTTTTCATGCCTCCTCCCTATTCCCCTTTCCCCCTATGCTGGACATCTGGGCAGGCTGATTAGAAAGGCTGGGTGCCTCCTTCTTTGGCCCGGTGGGAAGTTCAAACCACACAAGCCTGGTCTCAAGCAGGAACATTTTCTCAATCTTATACCCCTAAGAACAAAGAAAGCCAAACCAGTCAACTCATTTTTGGGCCCGCATGGGGACTGCCCTGCTCTCCCCAGAAAGTCTCATGATGTGAGTAATAAACCTCTTTGTAATCTCTTGATGTGTGGGTGGTTATTAGTCTTGACATCCAAAACAAATTTTGGGTTAAGGGGTCCCTCTGAGGGGTGCCCACAACATAGGTGACAAAATGTCATCCAAAATATGATAGGTTTCTGTTCTATTTGCTTCCAGTTAGTTCGTGTCGAAGAAACCACAGCCAAAAGTCTATGCTTGTAGTTGTTAAACCTGCACATCTCACTTAGTCTCTGCTTGTACCTCCAATCCTCAGCTTAAAGGCAGGCACCTGGATGCTTTCTGGAACAAGTTTAAGTGGGAATGCAACATTTATCTCATCTTTTCTGCTGAGCTACTCCCATTGTCTGGCCAGTATTACTTAATGGAGACTCTGGAGAAAGATTCTGCATGATAATTTCCAGCTGTTTGGGGTACAGAATCAGTGGGCTGCAGGGCATAGCACAAGTCCTGTAATGAAGCTGTGTTACCCTATTTATAAACTAGTTCTTGTCTCACTCAACTATTTTCCATGGTACTTTACTAAAAAACAGCGAAGAGCAGCCAATCCACATCACTGCTTTTTCCTAATTGCTCTCCCCTTTGCTACCGGTCTGCATTCTGAGTTGGTGCTGGTAATGGTTTTTTACCTAATGATTCATCAGAGAATAACAAGGATCTCTAGTTTTCCACCCTCCAGTCTGTTTCCTCGCTGCTAGCTTCATGGCAGCAATGCCAAAGCCACCTGTTTTTGAATTTGTTATGACAGGAGATAATTTACATTGCTTTTCTCTAAATGGTCTCCTCTGGTGAGACGTCCTCATCTATTACCACCTGCCCTCACCTGACCTGGGCTCTGAATGGACATTGCAATAGCTCTGATGCATTCTTCCGTCTTTGTCTCAAGCTCAGTGATGAGCAGACAGTGCAATGACAGAATGAATAATGGGACAAAATATGATCAGAGAGAATGGATGGAGAATCATTTACCTGGCTCAGGTAATTTATCCTTCGGAAAAATTAACTGAAAATATATCAAACCATATAAAACCCTTTTCTTAATAGCTCAACATTCACATCACATACCTTCCAGTCCAGGGTAGTAGTCTTCTCAGGGTCTGTACATATGGGGTCCGGTGCTGTGGCTTGAACCTCTTTTCTCACCATATTTGCATATCTGTTTCTTCTTGTCCATTAGGGCTGAGCTTCCCCAAGCCTATGTAAGTTTATGTTTGTCATTTATGTCAAAAGCCATTGTCATTTATGTTTATGTATTTATTTACTTGTCTATTATCTCCCCCATTAGATGATAACCTCCACACGAAGGTAGAATAATGATAGGATTTTTTTTTCATCACTGGCATGGTGTCCAACACAATAAGGTGCTCCATAAATATTTATTCGATGGAGAATGAATGAATGAATGAATGAATGCTCCCGGGATCCATTATGTTCTTTGTACATATTGTTTCTTACATCCTTTCCTGTCTTGGGAAATCTTACCATACCTTCAAGGCCCAACCTCCTCTGTGCATCCTACCTACAAAATTAATCCCTTCCCCCTCTGTGATCTCAGTTTGTGCATACCTCTATTATTCTAAGAATTTAGCATGTTTTGTAAGATTGTATCATGTATTGTATGGCTATTAATCACTGACTCTTCCTTACCTCCTCACCTTTTGAGATGAGAAACATTGATTTAGTTTGTCAATAATTATAATAATAATAATCACCTCCAACTAACACTTATTAACTGCAAACGTTTATTCTTTCATACTGTTTCTGAATGTCAGGAATCAGGAAGTGGCTTAGCTGTAATTCTAAATTAATCTTGGTGAAATATTGCCAGTTAGAAAGA
Organism: Cryptoprocta ferox; assembly: GCA_028646485.1. Lineage (NCBI taxonomy): Eukaryota > Metazoa > Chordata > Mammalia > Carnivora > Eupleridae > Cryptoprocta > Cryptoprocta ferox. Next base: position 44,461,176 of record CM053571.1, on the reverse strand, counting down.
TAAGTGCATGGGTTAGAGGGGTTATGTGGAATAAACATAAGAAGCAAGAGTTCAGTAGAATTATAGTAGGGAACTTTTTAAAAAATGTTTATTTATTTATTTTGAGAGAGAGAAAGAGAGAGCATGTGTGAGTGAGCAGGGGAGGAGAAGAGAGAGAGGAAGAGAGAGAATCCTAAGCAGGCTCCACACTGTCAGCACAGAGCTCGAACTTTTGAACCGTTAAACCATGACCCAAGCAGAAATCAAGAGTTGGTCTCTTAACAGACTGAGCCACCCAGGTGCCCCTACAGTAGGGACATTTTGATAAGAACACAATTATTCATTTGATAGGCACATTAAAATAGAAAGTGAGCAAATCCAATTGTATGCCTTTTTTGACTCACATGAAGAGGCTTCCAAAAGAAGTCACTGGAGACTTGAGGAATAGACTTTCCAGTAACCTTAGATGGCTTTCAAGAGTAGAGAGTGAAGCATGTGTGACTCTTGCTCCTTCCTCACTTTTTGTGAATAACCTTAAGTCAGAAATGGGGGAGTTAACTTGCAAACAAAGACTGAAATGGGGAATAGTCCCACTGCCAGATCTTTAATACCTCAGGGAAATGTTTGACAGAGCCCTAGAGACCTAGGAATTAGAATAAACTAATGTCCTTACAGATAAAACTACTAGACACATCATAGGAGAGAAAGTCTGGATAAAGATGCCTGTAGATGTTGTTAGAAGAAAAGGTATTGGAAAACAATTGTGCTAGTGAACAAACTGAAGGAAAAAAAATACAGCGAGTGAACAATAAAGGTGCTCTGAGGAGAGCCAAGTAATCAGCCATTTACTCTTGAATCCTCAAGTTAAAATTTCTTTAAGTGCCAAATGACAGCTTTGCAAATGTTTTCTTCCTTTCTTCCTTCCTCTCTCTCTTCCTTTCTTCTTTCCTCTCTTTCTTCTTCTTCCTTCCTTCCTTCCATCCTTCCTCCCTTCCTCCCTTCCCTCCCTTCCCTCCCTTCTTCCTTCCTTCCTTCCTTTCTTCCTTCCTTCCTTCCTTTCTCTCTTCCTTTCTTCCTTCCTCTTTCTTCTTTCTCCTTCCTTCCTTCCTTTTTCTTTCTTTCTTTCTTTCTTTCTTTCTTTCTTTCTTTCTTTCTTTCCTTTTCTTTCCTTCTTTCATAGTGGGTGCTACAATACCAACCTTAAACCCTGGCATTATTATATCACCTCTCCCTCAGGGTCAACAAACTTCTCCAGTAGTGAGTAGTGCCAGTAATGCTGGGCACTTTCTATGTCCCAGCCCATAACTTTTACCCTTGGACACTAACCAAGGAACATTCCTTTATCCTTTGTGACACTAACCTGCTAATTAAATAAGACTCCATTATGCAGAAGAATCTGCTGGATTAAGTGTTCCTCTGAAGACCTCTTCCTTGAGATCCACAAGACCTTCCCTATTCAGACTCAAGCCAAAGCTAATTTGGAAACTAACTTACTGGTATCCTTGTGTCTAAATCAAACCCAAATTGAAGGTTTTCATGACGTTCTAGACTCCTTATGGATTAAAAATTCTACCTAAACTGATAGAATTTTGAGGACTGAATCCATCAAGATTCAATATTCAAATCTTATCCAAGCTTGCATAATAGCTTCTAAAAAAACAATAAGCAAAGGACTAAACTGAAGAGTTGAAACCTACTAAAAGACTCGTCATAAATTGTATTGGTCCTTGTACAACTTGTCCTCCTTGTCAAGAAACTCAATGGGTATAGATTAGATTTGTTCAGGACTTTAGGGTCATAAGTAAAATAGCCATTCCTTACTTCCCTGTGATACTATACCCAAATACTATTTCATTGTGGGGTTACATAGTCTAGACTCTTCTATCTGTGCTATCTTTTCTTTAGTAGTTCCTTTAGTAAGATTGTGATAGGCAAACTTGCTCAAGCTTTCCTGCAAGTCAACAATATGCCATGTCAGTTACACTTCAGTAATTTAACGAGGTACGCAATTCTTGTCTTACCATCTTAACGGTTTTAACTCAGAAAAGATTATGTGTCAGAAAGAATATTATAATTTTGTCAAAACAAATTATATCACCTAGGACAAGATTATTGCCAAGGAGGTAAATCTCCCACGTTGAACAGACTCAAAATCATTCAAAACTTTCCCAAGCCAGTCATTCAGACTTAACTCAGAGTCCACTGAGAGGGTGCCTGGGTCTTAGAGCTACTGCGGGCAATTAGTTTTGAATCATTTTAAAATTACCACACCTCTTTGTGATTTAACTAAGTTATTAGTAATCAAAACTCTTCCTTGGGAATCTAAACTTGAGCTGACGTTTTGTGATTTTTTTAAAATTCATTTATTAATTTTTTTGAGAGGGAGCGAACAGGGGGAAGGAGTGGAGAGAAAGGGAGAGAGAAAATCCCAAGCAGTCTTCCCACTGTTGACATTGAGCTCCCTGAGATCATGACCTGAGCTGAAACCAAGAGTTAGACACTTAACTGACTGAGCCACCCAGGTGCCCAGGCATTTTGTGATTTAAAACTAGCTTTTTAACATCTTCTTACCCTAGGTCAACTTAAGTATCTTAAACCTTTCTACATATTAATAAATAAACAATCTGGACAAGACTTGTTTTTTTGACTCACTTGCATGGTATTGTAACTGGGCCTAGGGTGCGAGAGCACCTGGCTCTGGGGTCCCAAGCAGACCAGGTTTGGTCACTCGCTGCTGATAAAATCCAAAGGCAGAGAGAAGAGCAGTGGGGAAATCAGAAAGGGATTTATTTCCATGAAGCCAACACTGGGAAGACAGAGAACTAGCATCTTCAAAGACTGTCTCCAAAGTGCTGACAATACTTGCAGGTTTATATAAGGAAAATATGGGACAAATCTGTAGGTACGTGCAGGTGGGCAGTAAAGGTCAGGTCATTGTCTTGGGTTCAATCACCCAGGGTCTTGCTGGTGTCAGGGCATCCCCTATTGCTTGAGGGGTAGTTTCGGTTCACCTCATGAGATGTTTTGCAGGCCTGGTCTTTTGCCTGAGTTAAGAGATAAGCTGGAAAGAACTTAATCAGTTAGAAAGTACAGACTGAGGTCCAAATGGAGGTAGTTGAAGTCCTCTTTCAGTATTCATCAGAGAAAAGCTTGCTACAGCTTTTCTGTTGACGCAGTGGCAAGAGCCCACCTTCCTAGTGTTGCAGGATTTTTTTTTTTTTTACCACAATTCTCAGGATTCATTGTCTCGCTGGTTTGAAGAATGAAGAGGTGAACACAAAATGAGCAGCAGGCAAAAGTTCATTAGAATATAAGATTAGAAAGTAAGAATAGTAGGAAAGGTCTCTTTACAGAAAGGGAGCATTTGAAAGTGAATGACCAAGGACTATAGGGAAGGGTCCTTGTTTTATAAGGTTCTGCTTACCCCCCTCTTCCCTTCCCCCTTGTTCCTTCTCAGGTTCTACCCTTATTGGCTTGATAGTTCTAGGCGCTGGGTTGTCCATTCTGATTGGCTCCATTGATTGATTTCCATTGTGTGAGGGGTGGTCTAGGGCCATAAATTCTGTGCCTTAAAAGAACTGCCTTAAACCACTTGAGTTCAGACTGCAAAATTCTATAAATACTCTTTCTTTACTTTCTATTTTTCAGTGATGACCAAGGCTTTGTCAGGATAGTCTCCCTTGCTGGTATAAGTTTAATAAACTCAGCTTGGTTTGCTCCACAGCTTTTTCTGTGGAGCAGAAAAATTCATCTTGTTGGAACCATTAAGCAGTATTTGGTTTCTTTAAAGCTTATTTACCATTATTAACCAGATGGTTTAAATCTCTTCCCTGGAAGTGTGTAAAGGTGCACGAGGAGTATTTACTCTGGGCCATTTAGTTAGGGTCATTGGTAAGAAAATGTACGGCAAGTTAATATACGCAAAGTGCTTAATGCCAAATAGAGTTCCTGGCACAATGTGGGTGTTCAATGAATGTTAGCTACTTTATAATTCCCTAATTCCCCAGTCCTTCCTTACTGGGACCTCCGAGCACACTGAAAACTCCAGGTTAATTGTCTCTGAATTCACAGTTCTGATTCATGGGTCAACACAGGTTTCTCATCCAGCGTGATTGGTGGGGACCAATCCTCCTTCCTTCTTCCTCCTTCCTCCTTCCATTATTTTGGCTCCGTCCCACTTCAGTCCCACCAGCAAGCTGAAGGAGGAATTGAATTTGTTTGCCCTCCTTATCCCTTGAGGTGACTCTTTTGGGGAAGACTGACTGGAGGGCTTCTGTTTAGTGACATTCGATTTTAACAATGAAAGTGAAAAATATCCTGCCCCTGATAATTGAGCTCATTTCCGTTTTTGCCACTTTCCCCAAATAAATGAAGAAACCCAACAACTTCTCAAAAGGATGTTGGGTGGAGTCGTGGCTAAAGAGGGGAATCTTGACTAAGTTATAAGGTTAATGAAATTAGGAGTCTAGAGGAAATCTTGGTATATCTTTACTTACAGAGCTTCAGGACCACGAACATAAAAGGTTACTTAGGAAGACGGGTGCCCAGGGGGGTTTTCTTTAATGTCCCATACATCAGAGACAAAAAGACACCAAAAACACTGCGGTATCTGCATTAGTTCTTAAAATTCTCCTTTCTGAGACAGCATATCCTAAATGCCAACTCTGCATTATTATAAAATTCAAATCTACTCTGAAATTTAAAGGGGAAACGGATGAAGTATAAATGTGTGAATAAAATCTTTCAAGCCAGAAAAAAAAAAATGTTTAAAAGAAAAAAAAAACCTGCAGAGATGTTTACTTTGCCCTTTATAATTATTGGATGAAATGGATGAAATGATGAGGTTGATGACCTCACTCCTGGATTCAGGGAGCGGGGTGTAGCATTTGTGTGTGTTTGGGGACACGAGGTGGGGAAGTGTACTGATGGGAAGCAGTGCGCTGGTAAATGTTTGACACCCAGCCAGGGATGAGAGGGATGCCCTCATTTACAGCGTTTGCTGATTTCAGTGATGTAAATCTACTCACCTGGTTGATGACGAGCTATCAATGTGACATCGCTAAACTCAGAGTTGGGAAGAGATGTGCTATTATACCGTATTCAGGCCACACAGATGCAGTCTACAAAAATAACCTCAAGGGCAGAGATAATAGTCAAATGTGGTGAAATAATTAGGAAGCAATGAGTGTTGAGTATTTAATACCTTTTTAAAAATATACTCTATGAAGCTGTAAGTTTATATAATTTACTTTGTAATAATGGCTGTGTTTACCAACCGGTTCAGAAAAGTTAACCTTTGGCTCTCGTTGGCCAGTACCAAAACACTGAGAGCTGAGTGCATTCTTTCATCTCTGCTTCCTGAATTATGATGTATTTGTAGTTCTTACTGGCCATGTGGTTATTTCACACCTGGAGATGTGATCTCCCACCCACTTTTCCTTATGAAGACCTTGTCTCCAATACAAAACATGTGACCCCATTAAATCTCAGCTTTGGGCAACAGTTTCTCTCTCTAGGCGGGGCAAGCATGACCAGGTATCTGTCACACTGCACACTCTTCCAAAGGGATATGATTACCTCCAGGATATGAGAGCTGGAGTGGGGAGGCAAGAAGGAAGTCTGAGCTATTACTACTAAGCCAAGTGTAGGGACTTTTTAGAGATGATCTGTGCAGGGCCAGAGCAGTGGCACTTTTCTCAGACTAATGTGGACCCGGCTGCTCATAAATTAATGTTCCAATTCAAATGACTCATTTCGAAGGAACATTAAGTTCACAGCCGTTTGTCAATATAAGAAAAACTACCACTTCATTTTTTTTTAAACTCAAAAAGTATTGCTTAAATTTTATGCGTTATAAATCCCATTTTGGCAAAGGTGGATTGAAATGCGCAAAGGTGGATTGAAATGCACAAAGGTGGTGTTAAAGCATTACTAGCACTGTGTTCAACTTGGCTGCCATATTTTCCAGGATGGTTAAGGGACTTGAAATTGTCACCTGAGGACTGGCTAATGAAACTGCTTTTACTAGGGAAAACTAAAGAAGGACATGATATCTCCTTACAAATAGGTGAAAAGCTGTCATGTAGAAGAGGGACTAGAATTTGTTTTACAAATTATTATGGTTAGTAGTAATAGAGGCTCTATACTACAGAGACTTGAGTTCCATTTTTTTAATGATGTACTACTTGTATGACCTTGGACAAATTATATAAACTCTCTAGACCTTGGATCCCTTATTTGGAAAATGAGGGTATATTTGTTTCCCACTGGAAGTGTCTAAGTGGCTCAGTGAAGTGTCTGACTTCGGCTCAGGTCATAATCTCACGGTTCATGAGTTTGAGCCCCACATCTGGCTTACTGCTGTTAGCACAGAGCCTGCTTTGGATCCTCTGTCCACCCCTCTCTCTCAAAAATAAATAAACATTTAAAAAAAGTTATTCATTTCCCACTGTTCTTATAACAAACCATCATGAATATAGTGGCTTAAACCAATCTAAATTTATTGTCTTACAGTCTGGAGGTCAGACGTCAAAAATGGAGTCTCGCTGGGCTAAAATCAAGATATCAATAGGGCCACATTCTTTCTGGAGGCTCTAGGAAAGAATCCATTTCTTTTCCTTTTCTACCCTCTACAGGGCACCTGCATTCCAGGTTCATGGCCTTTTCTTTCTATCTTCAAAAGCAGAAATGTTGGGCCAAGCCCTTCCTACACTGCTGTCTCTCTGTTTTTCTTTTCTATTTCCTATTCAATTTATAAGAACTCTTAGGATCACATTGGGGCCACTCAAATAATCCAGGATAATCTCTCCATCTCAGAGTCTGCTGATTAGCAGCCTTAATTCCATCTGCAACCCTGATTCCCCTTTGCCATTTAGTCTATTATATTTCTATTCACAGGCTCTTGGGGTTAGGATGTGGACATTTTCCAGGGCCCATTATTCTTTATACCATTTGAGGATTTAAAAAGTACCTATCTTATAGCATTGCACTGCGGAAGAGTTCTTGTACAGAGTAAGGACTTAATAACTATTAGCATCTACCGTTATTATTATCTTTAATAACAATCTGTATTAGTTTTCTAGGCTACCATAACATAGTACCACAAACTGGGTGGCTCACACAACAGAATTAATTGTTGCACAGTCATGGAGGCTAGAAAGTCTGATATCAAGGCATTGACAGGATTGGTTCCTTTTAAGGGCTGTGAGGAAGAATCTATTCCATGCCTCTCTCCTAGCTTTTGGTGGTTTGCTAGTGATCTTTGATGTTCCTTGGCTTGTAGAAGGGTCACTCTGTTCTCTGCCTTTTTGTTCATCCGTCATTCTCCCAATGAGTGTGTCTGTCCAAAATACCCCTTTTTATAAGGACAGTAATATTGGATTATGGTCCATGGTACTCCAGTGTGACCTCATCTTAACTAATTATATCTGCAACAACCGAATTCCCAAATAAGGTCACATTCTGAGGTACCGGAGGTTAGGATTTCAACATATGAATTGGGGCCAGGGTACAATTTAATGCATAATGCAATCCTTTGGATGGAGGATATTGTGAAGGATCTAATGGATGGAAGGTGCGGGCAGAGCATATTTAATTGAGTAAAAGAAAATGCCTTCTACCAGAGCTGCCTGAATGTGGAATGGAGTTTCCCGATATTCGTCAACCACTTAGTGAGGACAAGGATGCTGCAGAGAAGATTCAAGCATCCCCAAACTGCTAAGAAAACAGAAGCTCTAAAATTCCCTTTTAAGGGGCTCCTGGTTAAGTGTCTGACTCTTGGTTTCGGCTCAGGTCATGATCTCATGGTTTGTGAGTTCTAGCCCTGCGTCCAGCTCTGTGCTAACAGAGTTAGAGAGTGGGTCAACAACAGTCTCAGAGGTCAAGAAAGGATCATGGCCATTTTGTGAGGTTTCTGGGATAGTAAAACATGTGGCTTTTTTTTTTTTTTTTAGTTTATGTATTTAGTTTTGAGAGAGAGAGAGAGAGAAAGAGCAATTTGGGGAGGGGCAAACAGAGAGGAAAAGAAAGAGAATCCCAAGCAGGTGCCACACTGTGAATGGGGAGCTCACTGTGGGGCTCGAACCCATGACCTGAGCTGAAGTTGGATGCTTGACTGACTAAGCAACTCAGACACCCCAAAAAATGAGCTTTAAATTTTAAAAAAAATGTCTAAAGAAAATTATAAAACTTGTTGAATTCACAAAATAATGAGATTTATTTAAAAATTTTCTTTATAATGTGTTATAGGTAGACCGATCCAGTAATGGGCTAGCATCTAAAGTTATATGAAACATGTCTTCACATCTCATTCCTGTCTGCATCTTTGAGACTCTACATTTAACTTTATTTGTAGTTAAATTAAAGAGCTATATCTACAACCTTTTGTGAGGATGAGGCCTAGGGTAATGACCTTCCTGCACCCTCTGTGATATACCCTGGGTGTCAGAGAATTGGTGATAACCATTTTAGTGGGGAGAAGTGGACTATACAAGAGCAAAAATGGACAGAACAGCACTATGCACTCTAGAAACCACAAGGAGTTTGAGACCACAAAGCAAAGTTGCAAGGAGAGGAGTGGCTACCCCTAAAGCCAGGGAGGAAAGCACAGGGCAAGTCATGGAAGGCCTTCTGTAGTCACTGAGGAGCCTGGGCTGCCTGTCATGGGCGGTGGGGAGTCACTGGTCAACGTCAGATGGACCATGGTCATGGATTTTAGGTAAGTCACTTTGGAGGCAATGTGGAGGGAGGACTGGAGTCCCAAACAGAAGCACAGAGACCACACGGAGAACTTGTGGCCTTGGCTGAGATGAGCCCTGAACTCCGGCAGGTCAGTGATGTAGAGAAGGGCTGGCTGTCTAGGTTAATAGAAATAAGAACACTTAGAGGGACTGCTGACTTCCTGTCCAGGAGTGCAGGTAAATAAGACAGCTGGTCCAGGGCGCCTGGGTGGCTCAGTCAGTAAAGCGTCTGACTTCAGCTCAGGTCGTGATCTCATGGTTTGTGGGTTCAAGCCCCACATTGGTCTCTGTGCTGACAGCTCAGAGCAGGGATCCTGCTTTGGATTCTGTGTCTCCCTCTCTCTCTGTCCCTCCCCCGCTGGCACTCTGTCTCTCTCTCTCTCTCTCTCAAAAATAAATAAACATTAAAAAAAAAAAACAAAAAAAAAGAAAAGAAAAGACAACTCGTCCTTCAGACCTAATAAAGTCACATAGCTTTTACATGAATCTAGATGCTATTACTCTACCTCCAATCCTTGGTGCCCTAATGCCCAGCAAAGTGTGTGCACAGCCTTGGGTGCCGAGGCCCTGGGAAGCTGCTGGGGTAGAGGGTAGACTCATCCAGGGAAATCCCAGTGGAGCCGGGAAGCCTGCCTACTTCTTGGTCAGTGGTCCCTCTGTTGAGCTCTGATCATTCTCTGTTTAAGCACGTCACCTGTTTCCTGCTGGACCCCCAAACAGTGCATCAGTGCAGCCTTTACCCAAATGGAAGTGATAAATGAGCATTTTTATCACATCTTTCTTGCTCCTGGCTGGGTTTGGGGGACGTGGTAGCAGCGGCACTTTTGAGGTCCTGGCCTCCCTGTCCTTCACTCTGTCTCACTCTTCCGGGCCTAGGTAATGCTTGCTTTCTTCATCTTGCTGGCTCCGAACAGTGTTCCTGTTTTCACTCCTTTCCCCAGACAGCTCAGCAGTCATTGTGGCCTGACCTTTATAGCCCCTAGTTGTTGGGATCCCTGTGAGTTGAGAGCTGCCTTTTGGTACCCGTGTCTTCTGCCTTATTTGTGGATTCCCTTTTGTGGTTACTTCTCTTTCTTTATGGCTCTCATTCTGAGTTGACATGCCGGTTCTGCATGGGACAATTATTGGTACTTTGAGCTAAGAATGTCCTGGAACCTGGAGAATTGTTTAGCAGCATGTTCTGAGGCCAGAGAGGGAACAGAAGTGTTTGAATTTTGAATAGGTGACTGCACTATCACATTTAATCTAAAGTGCTGGGAGAGACATCAATATCAGGGCTAATGGACTAAGGGGACTTTTAGCAAGAGTCAATGGGGTAATGGTAGAGGGAAGTGATTTGTAGCATATATGTGAGTCTGCAAAACTGAATTGGAAGTTGGAGGCCCCAAATTGAATTTATATAAGCTATGGAGCTTAATCAACCTTTTCTCCAACCCCTGATCCAGGAGAAAGTGGTTGAGAGTGCAGGTTGCAGAATTTACTCTGTCCGTGTTCGAAATAAGGCTCTGACATTTGCTAGCTCTGTGACTTAGGGAAAGATACTTTCTCCATGACTCAGTTTCTTCATGTGTGGAATGGGAAAAATTGTAGTCCCTCCCTTATTTAGTTTTGAGGTGATTAATTGAGATAGTGCAGGTAAGGCAGTTCAGAATACTACTTGGCACATAATAATAATAAGAGTCGCTAACATTCGTTAAGTGCTTATTATGGGTTATGGCTCAAAAATATTACTCATTACTATTCCTCTTGGTCACACAGGGTTTGATAGAATTTCTTCTTAAAGAGCTTGATTTGATTGATGAGAAACTGCAAAACAGAGAGGCTGCCCAAACTTCATGCAGAACAGCATGCATCTACGTAACCCAGGGACTTATTCAAACACGCGTCGGCCCCACCCCGAGAGTTTCAGATTCAATAAGCCTGGGGGATATGAGTCTGAGAGGTTGCATTTCTAACAAGGTCTTGGGTGATGCTGTTGCAGCTGGTCTGGGTACCAAACTTGGAGATAAGAGATCACATTTTGAAGTCAGAAGGATTCAAACAGGAAACAGCTTTGGCACTGCGTGGCCTTGGGCAAATTACCTTGTCTCTTTAAACTTCAGATTCCTGTCTCCAATGTAAGTCTAGTAGCTAGGGTGTGCAAAGAGTTAAATTAGATATAAATTACATATGTGTATAGCGTTTAGCATAGAGTTACTGCATAATATGCATTAGCTATTGTTCCTGTGCTTCTGCTTAATTTTGAGCAGTGTCTTTGTCTTCTCTGTGCCTCTACTTCCTTATCTCTGAAGTGGGAACATTGACTAATCTACAGGATATGGAAGGTGAAGGCACTCAGTAAGATAATAGCCTTATATGTCACAACTTTGAGTGACCATCCCAGAGATTAAACATGTAGTCCCCTTCTATTGCACTTTATCTTAATTTTTTTTTAATTTATTTTTTATTTTCTAAATTTTATTTAAATCCAAGTTAGTTAACATATAATATAATAATGGTTTCAGGAGTAGAATTTAGTGATTCATCACTTACTTATAACACCCAGTGCTCATCCCAACAAGTGCCGTCCTTAATGCCCATCCCCCATTTAGCCCATCCCCCACTCCCCTCCCCTCCAGCAACCCTCAGTTTCTTTTCTGTATTTAAGAATCTCTTATGATTTGCCTTCTCTCTGTTTTTATCCTATTTTTCCTTCCCTTCCCCTATGTTTATCTGTTTTGTTTCTTAAGTTCCACATATGAGTGAAATCACAGGATATTTATCTTTGACTGACTTATTTCACTTAGTGTAATATATTCTAGTTCCATCCAGGGTGTTGCAAATGGCAAGATTTCATGCTTTTTTCTCTTTTTTATGTTTATATTTGAGAGAGAGAGAGAGAGACAGAGCGTGAGCAGAGGAGGGGCAGAGAGAGAGAGGGAGACACAGAATCTAAATCAGGCTCCGGACTCTGAGCTGTCAGCACAGAGCCCGACACAGGGCTTGAACTCACAAGCTGTGAGATCATGACCTCAGCCGAAGTTGAACACTTAACTGACTGAGCCACCCAGGCGGCCCAAGATTTCATTCTTTTTGATCACCGAGTAATACCACATCTTCTTTATCCATTCATCAGTCAATGGACATTTGGGCTCTTTCCATAATTTAGCTATTGTTGATAGTGCTATTATAAACATTGGGGTGCATGTACCCCTTCCAATCAGCATTTCTGTATCCTTTGGATAAATACATAATTGTGCAATTGCTGGATTGTAGGGTAGCTCTATTTTTAATTTTTTGAGGAAACTCCATATTGTTTTCCAGAACGGTTGCACCAGTTTGCATTCCCACAAAAGTGCAGTGCAAAAGTGTTCCCCTTTCTCTACATCCTCGCCAACATCTGTTGTTGCCTAAATTGTTAATTTTAGCCATTGTAACAGGTGTGAGGTGGCATCTCATTATGGTTTTGATTTGTATTTCCCTGATGATAAGTGATGTTGAGCGTCTTTTCATATGTCTGGATGCCTTCATTGGAAAAGTGTCTATTCATGTCTTCTGCCCATTTCTTCACTGGATTATTTGTTTTTGTAGGTGTTGAGTTTGATAAGTTCTTTATAGATTTTTGGATACTAACCCTTTGTTCAATATGTCATTTGCAAATATCTTTTCCTATGCTGTCAGTTGCCTTTTAGTTTTGTTGTGTTGCACTTTAAATATACTTGGAATGTCTTCCTCTTAGGTTAAATTAGAAAATCCTCTGCCAGAGAAGGACAGATACCATATGTTTTCACTCATAGGTCTAACAGGAGAAACCTAACAGAGAACCATGGGGAGGGGAAGGAGGAAAAAGAGTTAGGGAGAGGGAGGGAGACAAAGCACGAGAGACTCTTGAATACTGAAAACAAACTGAGGGCTGAAGGGGGAGGGGGAAAGGGGAAGGCGGGTGATGGGCATGGAGGAGGGCACTTGTGGGGAAGAGCACTGGGTGTTATACGGAAACCAACTTGACAATAAACTATAAAAAAAAAATAAATTTTAATAAAGTAAAAAAAAAATCCTCTGCCATTACAACAGGTCTAAGACTCTCAAAATCCCTTCCAGATCCTCTCACCTTTCATTTCACTTTCTTGTTGCCTTCTGTCCACAGTCTTCCACCAAAGCAGATCATTCATTTTATTTCTCTTCTGTCCTGTTTTGCCTTTATTTATTGCTAATGTGTTATTCTTTGCAGATAGACAGTTGTTTCCTTCTCCAAACATCTGACATGAGTGGAGAATGAACATCTGCTTGGGTGAAGACTGGGCCAGGGATCATCGGAAAGTTCTTTAGGAATAAAATATGGCTTAAAAATTTAATTTATATGTCTTACAAATGTTATTGTTTGGTCAGGTTAGATTTGGGAATGTTCCCTGGCTTCTGAACTTTTCTCCACTTTTAATGCCTTTTGTTTTTGTAGTTGTATTGTCAGCTTTTTGTTTTTGATTTCTGTTACTGTTTTCTTACCTTAGCTCTTTGGCAAACCCTAAGACACAGAAACTTCTTGGCCACTGACGGCTTGTAGCAAGGTAGCAAAGACAGGAAACATATTTCATTGCTAGCTCTTTCTTAAACACTAAAATGCCACATTTCTTCCTGGCATCAAGAACTCCAAGAGCAAAGAGAAAAGTAGCTTAATATTAAGATAATTTACACAAAGGTTCTTGCATCATTGTAGTAAACCTCTGAAAAAAGGCGGGGAAAGCTTTACTCAGGTCAACAAATTCCTAATATAATAGTAAAGTTTCCTTTGGGGATACTGGACTGGGGAGATAGTGATCATGGCCTTTGGGATTGGTAACCTCCTTTGTTAAAAAGGTGTTCTACAGAACTATCCCTGTATGGTTTTCTCTATTATTCAACTTGAATTTTACTGGTTACATTTTATCCTTCTGTTCCGAAAGCTGCTTTTATTAGCAACATCGAAACCTTGCCAGTTCCTCCAAAATCTAGCTGTCGTACCTCTTCTGGTTTTAGGTGGTTTGAATTAGTTTCAATAATGGTTTATAATAGTATTATGTTGAAAAATCTTGTCTTTTCTTTTTCTATTCACTATCTCAGCTTTAAGATTTTGATGGCTTTGCTGAGGCGTGACTCTAAAATACAGTCTGAGGTTTGTTTTAACAAATGGATGTCTTCAGACATATGCTATATAAAAAAAGAGGAATAATCAGCCAAAATATTGAAAGTTCCATTGAAGGTTCTGTCTCATTGTTGAAGATGGTTGCTCCATCCGCTGGCCCCTGAGCAGATTTCCTGTTTGTGTATATTTACATGTAAACAGGTCCTCCCCTGAGAGCAGGAGGAAGACAAGCTTCAATTCTAGTCCTGTCCTGTTTTCGCTGTATCACTTTTATATTTTTTTATTAAAATTTTTTTAACATTTATTTATTATTGAGAAACAGAGAGAGAGAGAGAGAGAGCATGAGCATGGGAGGTGCAGAGAGAGGGGGAGACACAGAATCCGAAGCAGGCTCCAGGCTCTGAGCTGTCAACACAGACCCCGACGCAGGGCTTGAACCCACGGGCGGTGAGATCATGACCTGAGCCGAAGTCGGACTCAACCAACTGAGCCACCTAGGCACCCCTTGCTGTATGACTTTTAATGATTTTTAAAAATATTTATTTATTTTTGAGAGAGAGAGAGATTGGGAGAGCGAGCTAGGGAGGGTCAGAGAGAGATAGGGGTATGTGGTGGGGGTAACAGAGGGTAGGAAGTGGGCTCTGTGCTGGCAGCAGAGAGCCCAACTGGGGGCTCGAGCTCACAAACCACGAGATCATGACCTGAGCCAGTCAAACACGTAACCGACTGAGCCACCCAGGCTCCTTTTGCTGTATCCCTTTTAAATTTGGCTCTTGGTTTCCTTCCTTGTCCATCCCTAAGGTGGCTCTTCTAGCTCTAACATTTTATGATTCTGGAAAACATAACAATAAAATTACTAAGTGATTAGTTCAAATTCTTTAATAGCAAATTCCATCAAACAGCTTCTTTGGGGGGAAAAAATCCAGCCTCCTAAGTCATTTTATTACTCTGATTATTTGAATCCAGAAACTGTTTTAAAAAGAATGATTGCTTTGAATGAATGGTTTTATATGTAAATGCATTCTTGCACCTTTAAAAACAAAATAAAGATTTCTGTGAGTGAGTTGTAGAAAAATGAAATACTGGAGTTGTGAAGGACACTGCTCTTTCAACTGAAATACGAAAAGGCAAAGGGCAAAATAATAATTCTGGAAATAGGCGCAGTGGCCCTTTTCCAAATGTCACACTGCCTGCTGACGTGTGAAATGTTTCTGAAGGGCTCTCGGCGATCCGGCTGGGGCAGGGCCTCTGAGAATACACCAACACTGCTGGTCAGAGATGGCATTTTGGTTACTAATGAACTAAAGAACTGAAAACAAAAATATAGTTGGAGACAGTCAACTAGAGAGTCTATTATAATGTACGTGATAACCTAGGTAACCAACTCAGCACTCCCAGGAAGAAAGGTGAAGACAACCATGTTCTTATGATAATGGCCTGAAACATTTTTCTCATTTAAAAGCAGTCACACCTGACCTTTCTCCTGAGCTGAAGGATGACAGAAATTGACAAATGAGGAACAGGTGAATAGAAGACAGGACTCTTGCTTCAACAAATAGCAGTTTTATTCTGGTACTAGTGAGAAGGTGTGTAAGATACTAGGTAGATTTGTTGACCAGTCACAAATGTGAGACTGCATCAAGCAAATACATAATTTAAATAGAAAGACGAATGAAGCTCTTTGTGCAAATAGAGTTGGTTAGAAACACAGTATTGTGGGGAAGTGCAATAAGATGAAAAAATAAAATCATCGACTGCCATTTTAAATAACCAGATTTGCAGAGAAAGAATACATGATATTAAAAACATAAAAGTGCTCTTTTATAGAACATATTTTCAGTTGCTGGATTTATTTACATTGTTTATGTAAGGTGCATGTAAATCAAGGAACGGCCAGATGGAACCTCGATGGACAATAGTGTTATTAGACACTGACTACCTAAGATCCAAAGTATGGGGCCAGGAGTCATTGCCACTCAAGAAGTGTATGCTGAACGTATGAGCTGTGAAATAATTTCTGCAAGGTAGGAATAGAGAAGAAATTAAAGACCTGTTTCTTGTCTTTGTAGAATTTATATAAGCCTAATGAATCCCGCATGGAAGATCAGAGATCAGGGACTCTTCAGGGCAGAAGAACGGTGCACCCGGTTGTCAGTGAGGCTGACAATAGGACATTTCACCAGGGCCGCGGCAGACTTTTTCCCTGGCTTGCAGATGAAACACTGTCCAACTGTTACTACAAACTCATAAAGCCACAATTGCTATAGATGCTTATCTACTCACTCCGCTATTAAAATACAACATCTCAAACATAACAGAAAGCTTGCTGTTAGGGTGAAGATGGTATTTCCTAAACGAAATTACGTAAGGCAGAAAACAGCCACCACTAACACTTCTTGTGATGATTCTAGAAGGGGCATATTACATTTGTCTGACATTATTCACTGTTTTAAACAACTTATTTTGGAAACTTATATAAGATCATTGGCACATAGGCTATAAAAGTAATCTTTGGTAAAACTGTTAATAGATTCCTTTATTTTCATTACATACACTTCTATTATTAAGAGCATTCACTAACAGTTTCCGTATTTCATGAATGTATCTATATAGATAAACTTTAAAAAAATAAAATGCCTTATTTTTGTTGTATACATTTATTCCTAGGGAGCCTCCCTACAAGTCAAGAGTATTCTTTTAGTCAGAAATATTTCCATTGCTAGAAGCATTTTTAGAACAGAACAGATTTTTGCTATTATCATGGCTGTATCAAATGTTGCCCTGCATTTTAACAAAAATGGCCACATTCAAAGGCATCATCCACGACAAGAATCTTAGGCAGTGTGTTTGAAATCCAAGCTCAGTCAGTTTAGTCCAACACCTGGTCAAGTCGCAAAACTAAATGAATCTATTAAATTGCTTAATCAGCTAAATCATGTGACTTGATGCAGTCCAAGAGAACCCCCAAAGGATAGTACATCCTCATAGAAACAGGACACTTTGAAAAAACAGTCTGGACACACAGAAAGGATGCCATTTTCTCTTCCTGATGATGTCTGGTTAGATACCCTTTTCCAGATAGTTCCCCTTCTTTGCATCATTTCACTTGCTTTTTGCAGTCACGGCTTACAGATTTTCCTCTGATATGAAACGTCCTTTGAATACTTGATGTGATTTGCAACCGCTGGTTAAAAATACTCAGAAACTTAACAGGGCAAATGGGTTGATAATGGCCTTTCCACTGTGACTCTTTAGGAGAGAAGTAGGGTGGAGGGTTGCTTATGGCCACGTGGGGGAGGATCAGTCTTCCTTCTTGCCCCTCTGTCTTGGTTGACCAATTACTTTCATTTCCTCAGTGACATGGAACCTGGAAAGTCCTTGAACTACTTCCTCAAACAAGCAGCTTATTTTCTATTGTTTTTCAATACCAGGTCAGGTTTGGTCTGGGTCACATGGGCGAACTAAAACTCTAGAACATCCCTGAGCTGGGGCTCAGATCCTGTCGTTTGCTGTCATACAGATCCGGCCAGTGTATGACTTCAGGATTCCAATCTCCAAGACGCAGAAAGCCAAGTAGTTGGGAATGTAGTATATGGCCAATAGTTTTCTTGCAAAAATTAAGGGAGTGTTTAATATAAGAAACTGATCCTGAGGCACTAAGGCAAGAGAATCAGAGTGTGAAGTATGACATGTGAGGTCTATTTTTATATTGCTGGACATCTGCTTGGTGGTTTCATATTATTTTCACATGTCATTTTGGGCTTTCCTCCAAGAGGTAATAACAAAATTAATCAAAGACCCTTCCAAATAAAACTGTCCCCAACATGTCTGTGTGCCACGACCATTTTAGTATTTAAAAGAGAAACCATGGTCATCTCTTCTGTACGGTGAGCCTGAAAAGCCTGTGAAATACCAGTGGGTTTAGGAGATAAGATGAACAGAAAATAAAATCACATTCGACTGGGAAAGCAAACATATTCAAAAAAGGAGAAGGGAACAAGTCGTGAAAAAGAGGGACTCAGAAGTGTTCAGGGATGATGAATTACTTAGGACAAACATGTGCAGGCCCAGACAGGGAGATGAGCCTTTGAAAAGTCTGATTCAAGAGCTGAAAAATTGGCTGCTGTCCAGAAAGAAACAGAATGATAAAAAAAAATCGATTTAATGAGTAGAGATTAAAGGAGTTAATTATAAAGAACTTGGGTAAATAATTATTACGATGCAAGACAGGACTCTCCCAAGATGTGATAGCTCAAAAGCACTTTGAAGACTGGGTGATTCAAGTGTAGCACACAGGTGCAAACAGAATGCCCACCACAACAGGAAATGGCGTGTTTACCAAGACAAAACACATGATGGGATTAAATTAAAGTACATCCAATCGAGCTGAATGTCAAGGAAACCTTCCCCCCCCCCTCCTAAATTTAATAAACACATCAAGTAGATAATGTATTTAGTCTTTGGTGGCGGCAGGAGGGAAGATAGTGAAATATTTGTTGCTAAGGAGATTTAAAATTAGACAGGTGGAGGGGTAGGAATACATATTTCCTGGATTAGACTGAAAGAACATACAGTTTTCCCTCATCGTGTCCATTTCCCTGTGATTCCACCCCAGATACACCAGGGTATGTGAACATTACGGTTACAGATGTGTGGGTTTTTTATAGTTTTAACTCCTGGTTTGTGTAATTAATTGCTTTCTCTTCTAGATCCAGTGGTCTGCTACTGAGACTGCACTAGCCTTTGCCAGTGTGATCCGAGGAAGGCTGCCACTGCCTTGGACTGCTTGATTATTTCACGGGCTCCGCAAAGCCCTCTTTCGAGCTTAATTGGAAATAGTAACAGCAACCCTAACTTTACTATTGTGATGCATTTACTTTATTAAGTACAAATGTGTTGTTTCTAGGACAGTGCCTAGCAGGTTATAGGCACTTACTAAAAATTTCTGAATGAATGAGAGGCCAAAAATGAATTTCTCTTTCCGTGTGTTAATGTACTTTGTGCCAAGCAACATTAGTATAAAAATCTGTTGTTTTTCTCTTGCTTTTTCTTTTTAATGCAGGGAAAGTTATTCCTACTTGACACTACCTCTCATAAATCTCTGACCTCTATTTTCTTCCTGGTGGTACATCTGCCACTCTTACATATATGTTGTTTCTTTTCATTTCTAGAAGATCCACCTCGTTCCCTGAGACAGAATCAGAGCCCAACACTGTCATTTCACAAGGGCATTGGGCACAAGGAGACTGAAAACTTGGAATCCTTTTATTACTCTTTACATTTATTTCTAAAAAAGTTTTTCCCTGTTTTTATAAACTTCAAGTAGCCCTGGAAATTTTTCTGGTGTATGTGGAAATTTACATAACTATCAATAACTATTTTGGATATATTTAATGTTTTTCACTTACACCCATTATATTACTTATGGGACTTTATGGTATGTAGCAAAAATACATGCTTTGAAAAGAACTGTATTTTTTCTGCAATTGAAGCTGTGAGGTCAGCAATTTTCATCTCTAATTCGTAGGTTTATTACAGAGAAATCTGTAAGTGAGAAAAAGGCAAACATCCTGGCTCCTTTCTCAAGTAGCCATGAGGATTCGGTAAAGAAACCTTTCAAATTTTCCCCGGAAACCCTCAGAACTGGACCTTGAGGACGGCATTCCCCACTATCTAATTCACTGAAATTTGTTATAGTCAAAATAGGCACAAATACTAAAAATAAACTTGGTAGAATATGTCATGGCTTTCATATTAAGTGCACCTTCTGGTGACTACTGATATTTTGACCTCAATGATTTACTAAAAATGTCTTCTGGAAACTTTTATGTTAGGCACCACTGAATTTTTTTTAAGTTTATTTATTTATGTTGGGGGGGGAGGGGAAGGAGGCAGAAAGAGAGAGAATCCCAAGTAGGCTCTGTGCTGTCAGTGCAGAACCCTAGGCGGGGCTTGAACTCACGAACTGCGAGATCATGCCTTGCGCCGAAATCAAAAGTCAGATGATTAACCAACTGAGCCACCCAAGTGCCCCAGAGTTTTGTTTTTGTAATAAACTACATATGCTGTCTGGGGACCTTCCTATAAAGATGCTAATATCAGGTCCTTCGGTCAGAAATGTAATCTGGCACAACAATCTTCTTTTAGTGGGAAAACCAAATATGACTGGCATAATTTTGACTTTTCCAGGAAAAAAGTACATATTTACAGAAGAAACTACAAAACGCAACTATGTTGGATTTTGACTTTTCCAGGAGCCCCCCGGAAATGAGACAAAGATGACCCATTGGTGATGTACATCACCCAACACACTGGCTGCCGTACGGGTGTGCATGTTCACACACGACGCAGTGGAATCATCTCCGATCACCACAGATGGCACCTTGCACGTTGATTTGGTTTCCAGTCGGGGGTACAGGAGGCATCCTTGATGTAAGGAAGTCATCATTTCTGTTTGGGTCGTTCGCGGTCAGAACCCTTAATCCTACAGCCTGAATCTCTCTGCTAGTCACACGGCCCCTCAACGGACCGCTTTGGCTTGAACCTCTGGCAGGAGAAAGGGGAGAGATTAACTAGTTTAGGAATAACCACCTACTTCAGCTTTGGTGCTTTCCCCCAGTCCTTTTTTTTTTTAACTGTTACATTTGTCCCAATAGCATTTGGATCATCTGTGGCTCTCTAGAGTCCGAGAACAGCACGGCAGCAAATCCAGGTGTATTACACACTTTCTCTAGCCCCGTCCTTTATCCTGACCAGTAGATATCAAAACAGGTCAAAACCATGGCCCAAGGGATCGCCTCTGCGACCCCTCCATACATGTTTCACCGGTAGTCCCGTCATACAGGTTGAATGCATTTCCGTAGAACAATCCATGAACACTTTACTGTGGAAACATAGTATTATATAAAGCTTGATATTAAACATTATGAAAAAATACATATTTACAGAAGAAACTACAAAATACAACTATGTACAATAATATCTGTTACCTTTAAATTACATAAATTCTTTATAATTCTCCAGATTAATAAATTATACATAGTAACAACAGAAATAGCTGGCACCTCTGTAGGGCATGAAGCAAATTTTTTATAAAATCACACAGTGCATAGTTTTTATCCAAGAGATCTTCAGATACATTCTCAATGCCTTGAATAGCCCGTGTCTGAAAGGAAGGACATTGTAATTAGAGACGCAGCAGGGTGTATCCTAGTTGTTTGTTCCATTTATGAAGATTACAAATGGATAAGGCTAACAGAAATGATGAACATTCAATGTAGCTTAGAGCGAAACCATCCCCGGAGGGGCCATGTCATCTCATTCAGAACCACAGATTACTAGAATTGGAAGAAACCAGCAATTCTAGTCCATCCTCTCTGATTTTACAGATGAGCCCACAGGCCCAGAGAGGCAAAGAAACTAACTCAGGGTTACACAGCGTGGTAATACACATTAGTTCCAGAGCTAGGACCTGAATTCTACTTTCGGGCATCTGAAGCTAACCATAGCATAGCTAGCTCTTTCAGGAGCACCCAAGATAACTCTTACAAAAGACTCTTAAGCAAGTCATAATAAGACAAAGGAACTTCCAAGATCCCCCAGAGCTCCCTCCATCCTGGAGCTTCTTAAAGAATGTGACATGCAAAAACCTTAATTTACTATACAGAGAAATTAAGGGGTAATTATTTATAATACAAGAGTATTATCTGACTGACAAAGGATGCCTTTAAATAGCAGCTCTCGTGTTTTTGTGCTTCACAGATTATTAACTATTTAACATAGTGGCTAGATGGGTGGGTACAAGGGTTGCAGAGAACTTAAGAAAACTGAGGATCAGTTAGAAATAGAGATTAAAAACCTGAAATAATGTTTAAAGAATGATCTGATTTATAGGTGGACATGGGTCCATGTGGCAAGGAACTGAGACCTATATCAACAGCCGTGTGAGTGCGCCATCTTGAAGTGGATCCTGCAGCCCCAATCGAGTCTTCAGATGACTGCAGCCCTGGCCAGCATCTTGACTACAGCATCATGCGTGACACTGGGCCATAACCACCCAGCTAAGCTCCTCCTAAATTCCTGACCTACAGAAACTGTGAGATAATAAATGGTGAATTAAACTGCTAAATTGCAGGGTAATTTGTTAGGCAGTAATAGATAACTAATATGATGTAACTTGAAATTAGCCTCTGTGATAAATTAGGTCTAAATGATGTCAAGTAATTAGTGTCTGACCAAAACAGTGCCTTATAAAGTTTATACATTCTTTTACTAAAATTTTCATTTAAAAAGTTGTTTCATGCTTATTCTAGAAAATGCGGTACATAGAACAGAAGAAAAATTGTATTTTATTTTACTGCTCGGAGAAATTTGTCTACTATTGCAGTATATTTCTTTCTAGTCTTTTCTCCCCCACTCCCCATGTGTTGTTTTTGTTTGTTTTGCATTCTGCTTTTTTTAAACTCAATATATTTATAAGGCTATCCATGTTATTATTATAATATCCTCAAAAATATCATTTTTAATGACTGCATTGTATTCTATTAAGTGAATGCACCATGGTGTACTCAGTTCTCCATTGTTAAACCTTTGGGTTTTTTTCACTTAAACAAAATTTTGGCTATAAAAATTGTCATGCATAAGACTTTTTCAGTACTAGGTGACAAGACAAGAGCATATTAAGGACTTTGATACATGTGGCCAAATTCTTTTTCAAAGGGATTTTTGATCTGAACCCTCAGTTGTCATTTCAAAGCATCTTCCCCAGAAAAGAGCCTTACTGCTTAGAAAAGAAATGTTAAGCAGAATCCTTAAGAGAAGGCAACCTAGGCCAGATAGGAAGAGATACCACACGCAGTCGGTGCTCAGTGGTGGGAGTCCCCTCCCCACTCTGCCTCTCCTCCCTGTTGCTACGATCTAAGGGTCTTTGGGTGGAAGAAGAAAGGGCTGGTGCACTTTGGAAGAGCTTTAGGTTATTAATGGTTCCCAGGGGCATCATATCTTGATAGATGAACTTGTAAGTTAATGAAGTCAGCTCCTACCTCTGTGATACTCTGGATTCACATTTTCGTAGATTGGAAACAAGGGGTTTTCTTGTTCACTCCGTAGTTTCCTTGCTCTGAGGACATCTCTTACGCACTGATGTAGGTATACGTACTGACACTATGAAAAAGTAGAAGATGTATCAGAGGAAGGCAAGTTCTCAAGCATAAGAAAGACAAGAGACACTCATAAAGCATCCAGAGTGATGGGGATTCTATATGGTTAGCAACAATTTTTTGATCATTTCACTAACAGTCTCTGGTACATGGAAGAGTGACTGCTTCCTCTTAGCACTAAGAAGAGAATAATGGCAATGAGGAGAGAAGGTGGTGTTTATTTTTTCTTTATTTATGTGATGCGTATCTATAGAGTATGTTCTATGAGTGCCTGGAATTATGTCTGGCACATAGTTGGTCCTCCACAAATATTAAATAGATGACTGAATGCCAAACACTGTGCTCTGCATTTTATATAAATGATCTCATTTGATTATTTTGACAACCTCATGCGGTAGATATAAGCATCCATAGGAAAGGAGACTCAGAGAAGTTAAGTAACTTCTTACACAGCCAAGAAATGGGACTCTAGAATTTGATCCTAGGGTTCATATTCATGTTCTTTTCACTATACCAGTTTTCTTAGATGGCTTCTAATTTCATTGTGTTATTATTATTTTTTAAAATCTTTATTTTGGAAGAGCACAAGTGAGGGACCTTTTAAAATCTTTATTTTGGAAGAGCACAAATTACTTTGGGACCTTAAAATTCAGTTGTGAATGAATTCTATTACATCTATGCTTTGCCTTACTAATAAATTCTTCAACAATGATCCGCTATGGGCTTTGAAACTAGTTAATGTTCATTAATTTGCGTTGCTTTAAATATAAATTCTTTTCCCAATAGAATGTCCTTTTGAAAATGGTTACTACTAAAACCTTCAGACTGTTAATGTGCTTCCCACTTTATTCTTAATGAAAACTACAGGCTAATATATGATCTTTGGATCTTAAAAGATAATTTTTGGCTCTGTCTAGCTAAGTGGTAAAGCCTCGATTCCATTCAATTTCACCAAGAATTGCAGTACTAGATAATATTTATAGAAAAAGAGCCTTTCATGGTCCCTGAGTTCACAGTTTAGCAGAGGAGCAGATATGTAAACAAATACCTAGAACGTTATAAATGTAAGCTAGCACTGTATATAACACTTCATATATAAGAAACCCTCAGGTTCACTTTTGGGGGAGAGAAGTATCAACTGAAGGAAAAGGTAAAAATTTGAACAAAGAAGTAGGACATTCCAAGTGTTGTAAATAATATAAAAATGCACATGTATTTTAGGAGCTGTGAGCAGTCTAGGGTAGCTAAAATGTAGGGTGCATGGGTCATGGGAAACACCAAGGACAATCTCCCAAATGGGCACTGAGATGCTTATTCCTACAACATCCCACTGTTTCCTCCTATGGGAAGCAGATGAGTTTTAACAGACTGTGCCTATATATAATCTATTGTTCTTTAACAAGTTATTGCTTCATCTGAGTGTCTCTCTGGGAGTCAGGATACAAATTTCCCCGAAAGCAGGCTAAAGAAGAAGGGACACATTTGAAAATCTCCTGTCCAATACCTCTTTGTTTAGAAATCCTTACTCTTTGATATAGTTATTAAAATTTGTGAAGACTGCATCCCTTTGTATCCCAAATAAGGTGAAATAAAATTAAAGGTGCCTGTCCCCAAGAACCCAGAAAAGTAATAAAAGGGGTCTGAATGTCTTTTTTTCTTTGCTTCTCTTGGCTGAGCTGTGGATCACACTCACTCCCAGTACCAAGTGAGCCATACCAGTGCTGGGGCCAGGGTTTCTGAGACTAGAAACCCACCCACAGGCATAGAGTTAAAACAAGACAGATACTATCTGAATATTGTTTGGGATTTCATTTGACAGAGGGAAAAAAAAAGGAGAGAGAAATGTCTTTTACTATAATGATTACTTTATTATAATCAAAAGAATCAAAGTTGATTCTGACCCAGGAAGGGAAACCTTTCTTAATTTTGGCAGGCCTAAAACAGTGCATTATGTTATGGTATGAAACTGGAGAAGTAAGTGGAGCCCAGTTATGAGGAGGCCTGTAGACAAGGACAAGCGTTTGAACTGCATTTGAAAGCAATGGAGAGCTTGTCAAGATTTTTATGCAGGGAGCTGACATAGCTAGCCAAAGTACTGTGTTGGGGGCAGTGGTGACCAAGAGCTGTTAGGGCAGAGGCTGGTGGTAGGAGATAACACTGGGAGGTTACCACAGTAGAGCCCCATGTGAGCTGATAAATAGTTGAGCAAGGACAGTGGCAGTTAGGTGGGAGACTAGAAGGAAGGAAAGATGTTGGGTGACAGGACACCGTGACAGGACTGAACTGGACTCTGTGACTGCTTGAATGTGGGAACCATGGGAAAAGAAGTCAGAATCCTAGCTTGGGAAAACAGGTGGGAGGCAAGGTCAATGGCAACACCGTCACCCGAAACTGGAACGAGCAAGAGGGGGAGGAGCGCTTTCGTTGTTTGTTTAAAGACAGACAATGAGTTCAGTTTTGAGTTTTCAAGTTTGAGATGACTGTAAAGCTTTCAGGTGGAACTGTCTGGTAGGCAGGTACTTAATCGTTGCTGGAAAAGGAGAACGAGACTTGGGAAACGCAAGCCTGTACGTGGTTCTTCAAGCCCTGAGACATCACAAAAGAATGAAAATGTAGAGAAGGAAGAGCAGCACGAGGACAGAACGGGGGGGAACCCAACCACTGAAAGGGCAAGCTGGGGAACAAGAGCCAGAGAATCTTCAGAAGTTAGGAGGAGAAGGAGAAGGATAGAGGGGAAAGAAAGAGTGATGTCCAAGAAGAAGGAAGAGCTAGGGCACATGGGTTTACCCTGCTCCGGAAGTCTGCCAGTGATATTTACAATAGGAGTGGCTGCTCTTTGCCACAGTGCATCTCTAGAGTGCCAGGCAGAAGATGCAAGGGACACATGTCAAGAAGCCTCTAACGATAACTAAGGAGCCTGAACACACACTCTCTCTCTCAGACACACACACACACACACAAACACACACACTCCTCAAGACTACTTACAATGTAGTAAGCAGTCTTACTTAATCCCCAGATTACAAATTCAATATGGTTTGAGTTTGTAGAAATGACAAGAAGTACTGAAACACTGATCCTGACTTTTTAACCACATAATTGTAAGATATTTGTTCATTCATTTAACAGGCTATATATATATATATATATATATATATATATATATATATATTGCATTTTGAGAGAAGGAAAATGAATTCCTACAGTCTTGGAACTGGTAGTCTTGTGGAGAAAGGCGAACGACAAGAGTTATGATACAGTGTGGTATAATTCAGCAAGCCTTAATGAAATAACAGAGCTAGACAGCTATGTTCAGGACATCAAACTTACTGAAACTGTTTAAGTGACAGGCCAATGGGAAATGTTATAGTGGATGGCTGTGGTCAATTTCATCAGCACAAAAGAGACACAGATAGGGAGGGTGTCCTGATGCAATGCAACAAGAAGTGCTTAGCACCACCTGCAAAGCACTGGGGTGGTAAAAAGAAACCTGAATTTAATGGACCCTCTGGGGGCTCCTGGGTAGCTCAGTCGGTTAAGGGTCTGACTTTAACTCAGGTCATGATCTCACGGCTCGTGAGCTCAAGCCCTGCGTCAGGCTCTGTGCTGACAGCTCAGAGCCTGGAGCCTACTTTGGATTCTGTGTCTCCCTCTCTCTCTACCGTTCCCCTCCCCCCTCTATCTCAAAAATAAATAAACGTTAAAAAAATTTTTTAATGGAACTTCTAGATCCAGTGACCTGCTGAGAAAATTACAGGGAATAGAGGAATATATTACCACCATGAAAAAGCAGTCAAATCCAGAATGTGGGGAAAAATATCTATGAAACAAATTAAGCTGGTGTCTTTAACAAATAAATGGCTTGGAAAACAAGGGAGGGTTATTATAGATTTAAAAGAAATTTAAAAGAGATTTCAACCAGAGACAGTATGGATTTGTTTGGATTCTTATGCAAACTAAGCATAGAAAGTAATTTTTGAGATAATTAGGGATATTTGAACAGGACTGGATGTTAGATGATATTAAGGGATTATGGTTAAAATTGTTAGGTGTGATAATGGTACTCTGGTCACAAGTTTAAAAAGAGTCCTTATCTGTAAAATATCTATATATACAGTATTTAAGGATGAAATAAGTAGGATTTGCTTTAAAAATAAGGTCATGGGGTGGGGGGATAGTGTATATGGGATGTAGATGAAAAAAGAACACAGAATGCTGATAATAGTAGACGTTGGAGTTTAGGTGCGTGGAAATTCACTCTACAATTTTCCCTAGATATATCAATTAAAAAATCCATAATAAAATATTAAAAATATAGTATAGTAATTGCTACAGTGAAAGTACTCCCAGCCTAGGACAGTGGTGGTGACAGAGGGTCCCGGGTGTGGCCACTGCCTACGGGAAGCGAGGATGCTAGTATTTTTCCAAATGTGCTACAGAATATGAGATCTGCAGGATATTAACATGTGCTGCACAAGGGACGAATCCAGCTGTCAAGGTGGCTGGCAATAGTGGGTTCACCAAAGCTCAAGGGGAGCCCTCGCTGCAGAACGTTGCTGTTTTGTGGAGCATGGCCACCTCCACCGTGGTCCTGTGTCCTGTAACTGCAAGACGGGATATGGCGGCATGTAGGACTTTTCACCTTTCCGACCATGGGAATTTATTTATAAATAAATAAATATATATATATATATATATATATATATATATATATGTAGAGAGAGAGAGAGAGAGGATTTTGTAGAGTTGCTTGGGAAACAAAAGGGTAAGAGAACTTGAGTCTTATAAGGCAATGATGCAGGGGAATAACAAGCTTGGTCTGTGTGCGGGCGCAGAGGCGACCCTGAGGCCGTTGGGGCTAAGGGCCTGGGACTCTCTTGAACGGGTTCGAGGCTCAGCTCGGCCGCTTCATAGCTGTGCAAAGCCCTTTAGCCTCTGCATCTCATTCTAGCCTGGAAATGGGAAACAAGAGTTCTCTTGTCTTTTTTTTTGGTGAAATTTTAATGAGATAACATGTTCAAAAATGCCCTGCAAAAGTCAAAGCACAGCACAAATGGAAGTGTTTGTCCTCTGCAGTCCATGTACAGTCCTTTGGGGTCTCCAGAAGTGGGTGTGCAGCTGGGGTGGGCTGGAGGAGAGAAGAGACTGTAGTCTGTTTCTTCTTTCCTACCGGAAGTTCTGGTACTCACTAGCTAGCCTATCTGAAAATGATCGCCAAGATTGGCCTGGCCTTTCCCTCATGTACAATGCATTGATTTAAAACAGTCCATCTTGCTTCCTACCCACCTAAAGAAGATGGGCAACCAGCTCAGTAGAGATTATCACACGCATCATCCTCAAGGTCACTGAAATATGTTTAAAGTGACAAGTCCGACAGAACGCCTATATTCAGTTCTCTTTCTCTTCCTACTGAGTCACAGTCATTTGCCCTTGTCAGACTAAAGCCTCAGACATTTTGGGGGAGACAGGCAGGGAGGGTGATCTGTGTCCCTCAGCCCGTAACTCTTACCTCGGTCTGGACCATGTGAACCCTGTGAAGTCTTAGGTCGTGCACTGCTCCATAGATGTCCACAGAGTCTTTGGAGTCTAATTGCTGGAGGATTCTGTCCAGTGCGATAAAGGTTCCAGTCCTACCCACACCAGCACTAGGAGAGAGAGCGAAGGAAGACTGAGCCTTTTGTATTAAATTGGAGGTTCAGGACTGCATCCAGCGACTCTAGGTCCCTCTTTCTTTTCCCTTCCAGATTATGAGAGAATAAGGAATAATTCTTTCCCCTCTAAGAAAAGCTCTAGCTTTTCATCTCTTTCTCCTTCCTTCCTCCAACTCCCCCACCCCACCAGGGATAAGTGCTTCTCTACCCTTAGTGCGTGTTTCCATGGATGTTTTATACTTTTCCTGCATACATGTAAACCCATGAACAATATATTCATTTTTTATGTTTCAAAAATTTACTAAAATGATAACATGTTTTATGTATCATTCTGCCAACTTTCTCTTTACTCAGTATTGTGTTCTGAGATTTATCCATGTTGTTACATGCAGATCCACTTTCTTTTTTTTTAATTTGATTCTTATTTGTTTTAGTTTTTATTTATTATTTTAAAATTTTTAATGTTTATTTATTTTAGAGAGAGAGAGAGAGAGAGAGAGAGAGAGAGTATGAGCAGGGGAGGGGCAGAGAGAGAGGGAGACACAGAATCCGAAGCAGGCTCCAGGCTCTGAGCTGTCAGCACAGCTCGAACCCACCAACCCCAATATCATGACCTGAGCCAAAGTTGGACACTTAACTGACTAAGCCACCCAGGTGCCCCTTATTATTATTTTTTCAGAGAGAGAGAGAAAGAAAGAGAGAGACAAGAGAGAGAGAGACAGAGAGACAGAGAGAAAGGAGAGAGAGAGACAGACAGACAGAGAGAAAGGAGAGAGAGAGAGAGAGAGAGAGAGAGAGAGAGAGAACCAGTGGGGGAGAGGCAGAGTGAGAGGGGAACAGAGGATCTGAAGCAGCCTCTGCGCTGATAGCAGAGAGCTGGACGCAAGGCTCTAACTCACAAACTGTGAGATCATGACCTGAGCCGAAATCAAGAGTCAAACTCTTAACTGACTGAGCCACCCACGTGCCCCATGATCCACTTTCTTTTAACTACTCCACAGAGTTCATACACCACTGCCAATCTATCCCCTGCTGATCTATTCCCTACTGATAGACAGTGCGATCATTTTTAGTTATTCTCTTTTAAACATTGTGTTGCAGTGAACCTCCTTGTGCACATGCGTGGGGATTTCTCTAGGGTTGATATCTAGAAGCAGAGCTGATGGGTCATTGGGTATGAACACCTTCAGCTTCACTAGGGATCGCCAAATTGCTTCCCAAAGTGACTGTGTAACTAGAGGTTTCTGATGCCCAGATTTATAAGATAAAGAACAGTTCTCCAGTAGTACCAGCAGAAATGCCGGCCATTCTTCAGAAAGCAGGAAGCTCCTGGGTGCCTCACATTCCCATTAAAAGCATCAGGGTTCCAATGACATATAAAAGCCGGGCTCCTAGGGTGCTGGGCTGATTGGGAGAAAACGAGGGCATCTGACATTTCTCTTACTGTAGCGATTCCCAGCTCTTTATTTCTTAGTGCCATTCGGTTAGGGCTATCAAAGTGTTGCTGCAAACAGTAATTAGCTAAACGCCAGGCTCCCCAGAGAGGAAGAGTGAGGCATTGCTTGTTAGGCTAATTATATGGGCATGCAGTCCAAAGCAAAGAGAAGTCAAGACCGAACAGAAATTTAAGAGCAAACTGGGTGCTACAGATGGCAAGTGCTACTCGACCTGGACAGAGGTCTGGAGCAGGGATCTGGAAGGATGCTTAGGGTTTATACGGGTGGAGAAGAGAGATTAGGCCACTCCAAGGAGTAAGGATGGCAAGAGGCGGGAATAAGCAGGTTTCTGGAGAGCATGGGAGGGAGGTTTCTGGGAACTTGGGTTGGGAAGTGAGATGGGCCCCACTTATGGAGGGCCTGGAAGTCACAGAGGGACTTTGCATTTTGTACAGTAGCAAAAAGAGCAAGAGGGAGAGAGAAAGGGATAGAGAGTGAGGGCAAGAGACAGGTGGGAAGTGAAGAAAGTGAAAAAGACACGAGACAGCATGGTAATATGCTCTCAGCCTGCGCAAGCTGGTCGGCCCGGACAGACGCTCCTATCCCCGTGTGGCCGGCTCCTAGCCGTCGGGTACCTGCAGTGCACCACGGTGGGCCCGGCGCCAGGGCTTCTGGTGATGTAATCCCTGACGGTTCTCACGAACTGGATCAGGGACTGGGTGGTCTCGGGGACCCCGTGGTCTGGCCACACTGTGTAGTGAAAGTGGCGGATGAGTCTGTGTGCATCGAGCTGTTCCTCCTGGAAGGCAGAGAGGATGGTAAGAGGTCCTTGAAGGACCCGAGGCAAACCTACGAGTCGGACAACTGTGGCCATGCAGCAACTCCCATGAGCCGAAACGACGCGGGAGGAAGCGGCACAAAGGGGATTCGTGGGTGTCCTGCATCTTTCCAATGGGGACTGTTAGGTTAAGTCAAACAGACAAACATACACTGCATATCCTAAATTCCCGGATGGTCCACTCAGGCAGCACAGACTCTGAGAGCATCTGCAGGATGAGGTCCCCGTAGTAGAGGGAATCCTGGTCTGCTGGCCAGTAGTGGTCACACTTTACCTAGAGGAAGACAGAGAGAAAACGTTCGTGAGTCTGGAAACGTGACTCCTCTATGAACCTGGACATTTCCTCCTCGAAACATCTTCCTGAGCTGGAAATCCAAGGTCAGCTTCTATAGCCTCTGACCGCCTGCTCTGCACCAGTGTGCTCAGCGCCAGCACCCTGACGGAAGGAGAGACGTTGTCCAAGGAGCAAAGCCCAACTTTGGGTTCACGTACCTTTCAGGCACAGTGTTCCAAGGCTTGAGCTTTTTGTTGATTTCCTTAGCATTTCTGTGCCACTGGCCCATAACCCAGATGTTACAATAGTTCTTTCTGAAGAAAGTTCTGGCTGGGCAGAGGAAGGCAATGTCTTCCTGGCCCCGTTTTGATTCTATTTTGATATCACTGTCCTCACCTCGACCAAGGGCCATGTGCCAAGTGATCTTTGAAAACTCAGAACATTTAGCTAAGCTTCAATTCACATGTAGGAAGACAGGAGGAGAGAGAATTATGAACCTATATTTACTGATCACAGATACTGGGTACTTTACATGTAATCTCTTTTTCCATTCTCAAAATAACCATATAAAGTAGAGGATTATAAATGCGTTATGAGGGATTTGCTTAATCTGTCCTGATAACTATTTGATTTTATTTTTAAAGTTTATTTATTTATTTTTGAGAGAAAGAGACAGCAAGCGCAGGGGAGGGACAGAGAGAGAGGGAGAGAGAGAGAGAGACAATCCCAAGCAGGCTCCACACTGTCAGCTCAGAGCCTAATGCAGGGCTCTAACCCACGAGTTGTGAGATCATGACCTGAGCGGAAACCAAGAGTTGGATGCTTAACTGACTGAGCCACCCAAGCGCCACATATAACTGTTTTACTTTGTGTCTGCAGCCTAATGTTCACTTCCTCTTTCCTAAAAGTAGGGGCAGAGCCAGTGACTCTGGCAAGGTGTACACTGAGGGATGGAACAGACAAGGAGGCAGCTAATATTTGTGTCATGGGCATTTCTGATGATCCCCGTCTTCAAATGGAAACACCTTTGCCTTAAACTTCAGACCCAGAATCAGAAGTGGGCATCACCCAGTTAAGCCTTTCATAACGGGGTGGGTGAATTCATTAACAATTTTCTCACATGATCCCTCCTCGGCTTTCGTGGAGTTTAACTTTTTGAGGTGGGGTAGAATTCCATCCTGGTGGCGGGAAGCAAAACTCGGAAGTCAGGGAGACTGTTTACTCACCCGGCCCTTCTCCACACACTGGGTCACCATGACGATGTTGTGAACATTCTGTTCCCACGCCATTTTCCAGAAGTCATCCTTGGTGCCAGGAAGAGGTCCCTGAGTAGCAATGTATTCTCTTCTGAAGTTGTTGCCCTGTGATGAATTTACAACGTGGAGAGTCAGAAACAATGGGCTCCCTCAGAACTACAAACAGAGGGTTATCTCTGCAGACTAGATGATATATAGGTCTTTGCCAGATCCCTGACTTGAGAAAAAGACACTAACACAAGTGTCAAGGCTTGGGAGCAGGAAGAACAAAGGCCGGAACACTGAACTATTGTTAGGAGTCGGCTTCCCATTTATTAGGCTGGGTCTATTCTAAGAGGCAATGGAGGACTTGGGCAATAATCTAGAGAGAGGGGAAGAAAGAGAGAGAGAGAGAGAGAGAGAGAGAGAGAGAGAGAGAGTGTATGTGTGGACTGTCTGAGGGACTGACTTGGATCAGCCTCTTCCCTTATTCAATGTAGGAGAACTTTAGACATTTTGGATAGTTGACATCAGAGAGCTGGTCAGAGATATCGTGCAAGGGAAAGTTAGGGGAAGGGACACCACTGTTTATCGAGCATCCACCATATACCATGCTGTGGGGCAAGACTTCCACAGATCTTAACTTCATCTTCACCACAACTCTATGAGCTAGGATATTTTCACCCACTTATTCTGCACTCCAGCAAGACAGACAGACTTACGGCTCCTAGCTGAAATTCCTTCTCTCCTTGCCTCTCTTCAGGGCCCCTGCACTGTGTCACCTCTGCCACCCCCACGCCCGCCCACTCAAACACTGCCTCTCAGCTGGCTAGTCCTTATTTAGCCTCCATGTCTCAGCATGTTGCCTGCTCTGCTTAGCCTTCCTTTCTCTTTTTTTCTGCAGGCTGGTGGTCTCCTCCCAGACGCTCCCCTGGCAATCCTTAGCCTCTTGCTCCCCAGAGGGTGGTCCTCAGACCAGCAGCCTGGTGATGACCTAGGGAGCTTGTGAGAAATGCAGAATCCCAGGCCCTACCCAGCCCTGCTGAATCAGAATCTGCATTTTAACAAGACCCCACATGCTGTGGATGTATGTTAATGGTGGAGAAGACTTCTCTAGCCTGTTTCCCATGGCATCGCCTTGTCATTTCCTGATGCCCCAACTCTGCTGAGAGTTCTCTGATGGTCAGGATTCCACCTGACCTTATCTCAGTGTCTGACTTATAGTAACTACTTAACTGTATAGTGTTTATTGAATGAATGAATTATTGTCTGAGGTCAATACTATTATCCTCATTTTTCGGGAAAGACAATGAGGCCCCAAGAGGTGACATAACTTGCCTAAGGTCACAGAGTCAGCAAGGGGCAGAGATGAAATTCAAATGTGAAACTGTCTGACCTTAAAGGCTTTTCCACTCTAGAGTGTGTGGGAAGTTGGCAGGATGCTAGTCAGAATCTGAGCCCCAAAGTTTGACACAACTTTGAGTTGTATCTTCGGTTTTCAAAAATCCAGATAACGTTGAGTTGGCTCCCCTAGCTGGGCAGCCCGAGCAGTGGAGCATCCTTAGGGAGCTCTAATCTTTGCTGAGAGCTGCAGAGAGAGGACTACCTTTGACAATGCCCCCTGGGCTCATTATCATCTTGTGTGACTACAGCCATTGTGAAACACAGGCCCTAGCAGTGATGGAATTGCACACCCTGGTTTTATGGCAATCAGACATGGTCTTCTAAGACCTCTGTGCTTCCAGACCTGGGAGCAGTGGGTGCATGTGGGAGGCAAGGTGTCTGCAGTGTAGCCACCCGTCAAAGCTTCATCCCAGGCACTATGGCTTAAGAGCTCACTTACAGGGATGTAGCTGGCATTGATGTAGTCTGAGCACGGGTCATCATCTACGTTGGACAGCTTCACTCGAGAGGCATCATCTGGAAGGAAGTTGATTGAGAGTCATTGGGTCTTGGGGTGATTTTTCTACTGTTTGATGGAAGGCTTGGTATTTGATGTGCATTAGCTCTGAACCCCAAAACAACCCCACAGGGAGGAATTCTCATCTCCATTTGAGGATGAGAGTCAGACCGGATGACTGGCTTACCAGGCTGCCCAGGCGGCCCATAGACACACAAACACACAAGCCAAATGCTCTCTGAGGCCCCCTCTGCTCTTTCCTGCATAACACTATACCAGTTCCCCAGTGGAGTGGCCGACTCCCCTTCACAGCCGGAATGAATACAGTCCAGAACACCTATCTTCTATTGCTTCACCTGACAGGGTCAGGATAATAAAAAATATATAATAATTACTAACTCAGGACGTGAAGGAAACCCACACTGGCCTTTGCTGTTAACCCCATTACTGCTCCCAGGCTTCCAAAGAGGAGCAGTAGGACCCCATGGTGATATCTCAACAGTATGAGAAGTGTCTCATAAGCGAGATTCAAGCTGGTTGTTACCCCACTGAAGGGAAGTGCAATAACAGACAAGTCATTCCTTTTTAAAGGCATTCAGAGCCTCAGATCTTCCGTATTCAGCTATACCATATTTCTTTAGCCCCATTTTATTCCTGGAAAAGAGAAGACATGGCTAGAGGAAGACAGCTTTACACATTTCAACACAAAACTCACAGGGCAATATATTGTTGTATCGATTTTTCCCTCTGTTCTCCGGCAAGAGTGCAATGTCACATGATTGGTTTCGGCCCACGTCTTTCAAGTCCTATGAGGTCAAAAAGAAGTTTGCAGGTGGAGACTATGATATAGAACAAAGCAAATCATACAGTCCTCGAGATACATAATGATCTAAGGACGTGTCACAGTAGTTGCTGTTTATGGAATGACTCGTATTCCACGTGCATCAGCTCTGATCCCCACAGCAGAGGAGGTGTTCTCACTTCCAATCTTACAGATGAGGCTCAAACCGGATCGCTAACCTGCCCCAGGTCACACAGGTGGCAAAGCTGGGAACCGAATCCAAAGCCTGGGCACTTTTCACCAAACCACATTGTCTCCCAGTCAAGCAAAGTGCCAGGTTAAATAATAGACAGAATTAGGTTTACATCTGAGATTTGTTAATTCTTTCTTAACATCTTGTCCAAGTAGCCCTTTGCTTGCTGTGCTGTTCTGGAGATCAGACTGGCCTCTGGGACTAGGTGGTCCCATCAGCAGGGAATGGATTTGGGCATATAAGAGGACTCAGCTGAGATGCTATGTGTCATCCTAACTCCTGAGCCCGATCAGCCTGTGACTCCACGGGAGAGGCTAGAAGGGAAATTCTGCTAAGTAAGGACTAGGACTGCTAAAGCGTCACAGAGCCCGAACTGTACCTCGTATTCCTTGGATAGAAGGTAGTTGGAATCAGCCTGCAGCTTCATGAAGTGCCCTTCGAACTGATTTATTTTTATTGGGCTACAGTTAAAAATATAATAGGAAAAAAAAAGAAAATTACTGACGTAAAAGGAAACTGCCATACCCAATCTGGGTTGTATTTCAAAAGTAGATAATATAATAATTAATGAGTTCTCTCTCTTACCAAGACGTTTTCCGGTTACTGTGAACGATGCCAAAAGAAGAAAGACCTCGTTAGCAAATCTCACATAAGACAATCAACTCATCTCTCAATACACTATGTGAAGGAAAATGTGGCGCTCACCCTTTCTGGCCCAGGTTCAAGTGGACAGATAATGGTCGATCCCGGCGAATGCTCAGGCGGGCAGAGGGCCTTTCTCGACCATGGCTGAAACATAAGGCAGAGGGTTTATATTCTGATTACGAAACTTGATTCAAACAAAATTTTCCATTTATGGTGAGGCTGTGCATGTCTGTGCAAATATGGATTTTTCAGTATTCATGTAGATTTACACTCAGCCAACGTCTCTTTGAGGGGAGGAAGAACATAAAGAAGAAATAGATTTTTCCCACTCAGAAACGGATCTCTGCAATAGCTGAAGATTTGTCTTCTGGTTTTTGGCTACAGGTCATAATCACTTCCCACACTCTCAATAAAACTTTCCTTAAAAAAACCCCCCCAGTAAACCTTAGATGCAAGACATGACTGCAAGAGGGAGGACGATGTGCCAAATAAAACAAATTCCCTAAGAGGAGGGGGTGTGGCTTTGGGGCCACATGCTATTTGGTTCTTTTTGGTCCCTTCTTAAATTAGCGTGGCAAATGTGACCATGAAATGGTGCTGTCAACCATACTTTTCAGCATATTTCAGACAAGCAGTTGGGTGGGCAATTCACAGACATCTCTGTCTTCAGGAGCAATGGGAGTTATTTCACATTCAAATGAAACTACTGATGTGCCCCTCAGTCATTTGGTTAGGGCCAAATTCATCAATGGTCTGTGGAGAGGCTGAAAAAAGTGAGTCATTGTTGGAAGGTTTGACTTGTCTTTCTTGAGAAACAAAGATGATTTGACCTGGAGAAAGGAAATTCTTTTCCCTTCTTACTTTTCAGGCTAAAGGGCATTTTCAATCGCACCTTTAAAGTTGGGAGCCCAATCACCATAGGAATCTCAGTACTCACCCAGCTTTCTGTCTGCAGATGAATAAGGCAACAACAGCCACCAGCATGCCAATTAAGAACAGACCAGCACCCACACCTTCAATAACTCCAAATAAAGGCTCTACAAGAATCCAGAAGGAAATAACAAACCCAGGCAGGAAAATTAGTGCTAAAGAACCAGGAAACGAGCTACTGAAATCCTGTCTCCCTAGGAACATTATTAAGGAAGAACTCAAATGATGGCCACGCTGAGGTATTTACTATCTCACATTAGGAGTAAATGGGAAGGGGAAACACTGGCTCCTACACTGTAATGGCAGATCAGTCCTTACATGTTTGAAGTTCATGGTGCTCGGCTTACAAAGGAATTTTGGACCCATTTGTGCTTGTTATGGAAAGCTTAGGACGCCTGAGATAAAGGCCAGCAGTTTACCACAAAGATAAAAATGCTGTGTCAGGGGCACCTGGGTGGCTCAGTTGAGTGAAACATCCAATTCTTGACTTCAGCTCAGGTCACGATCTCACGGTTTGTGGGTTTGAGCCCCACATCAGGCTCTGTGCTGGCGGTGAGGAACCTGCTTGGCATTCTCTCTCTCCGTTTCTCTCTGTCCCTCCCTTGCTCTCTCTCTCTCTCTCAAAAAT
Source organism: Cryptoprocta ferox (assembly GCA_028646485.1). NCBI lineage: Eukaryota > Metazoa > Chordata > Mammalia > Carnivora > Eupleridae > Cryptoprocta > Cryptoprocta ferox. The sequence continues at coordinate 44,423,632 of CM053571.1, read as the reverse complement.
AAATAAACTTTAAAATAAAACAAATTTTAAAAAATGAAAGCTAAAAAATCCTATTTCATTCATATGAAGCAAGTAATAAATAGCATCGGGGACTTTTGCAAATCCAGTGAATTACTGAGAGCTATTTTAATGAAATCTCGTTTTAATTATCTGGTATGATACTACCTCTGGGAGTTTATGAATAGGTTAAGAGTAGCCTATTTTTAAAACAGCTTTATTGAAATACAATTTTTCACATACTGTGCAATTCACCAATTTCAACTGTGTAATTCAATGATTTTTGGTACAGCCACGGAGTTTGACAGACATCCATCACCACATTCAATTTTATAACATTTTTGTCAGCCCTCAGAAGAAACCGCATATGTCTTAGCGGTCACTCTCCATCCTTCCCCAGTTCCTGGCAACCAAGGCTTTACTTTGTCTTCATGGATTTGCCTATTCTGGACATTTTGTATAAATCTAATCATAAATACGGGGTCTTTTGTCATTGGCTTCTTCCACTCAGCAGAATGTTTTCAAAGCTCATCCATGTTGTAGCGTGGGGTCAGTACTTCATTCCTTTTCATAGGTGGATAGTATTGTGTGGAATATATCACATATTATTTACCCATTCATCTGCTGCTGGACGCTTGGATTACCTCTATTTGGGGTTATTATAAATAATGCTGCTACGAACATCCGTGTATGAGGTTTTGTGTGTGCATATATTTTCATTTCTCTTGGGTATATAATTAGGAGTGGAGTTGCTGGCTTGGATAGGTGGTAACTCGAGGTTTAACATTTTGAGGAACTGCAGAAATGTTTTCCAGAGCAGCCAAACCATTTTATAGTCTCATGAGCAATGTAGGAGGGTTCCAATTTCTCCATATCCTCGCTAACACTTGTCAGTGTCTTTTGATCACAGCCATTCCAGGGGGTGTGAAGTGGTGTCTTACTGTGGTGTCGATTGGCATTTCCCCTAATGACTAATGATGCTGAGCATCTGGTCATGTTCTTATTGGCCATTTGTGTTTTTTCTCTGGAGAAACATCTATTCACAACCTTTGCTATCTGACTTTAAAAAAAAATGTTTATTTATTTGGGTGGGGGAGCAAGCAGGGAGAGGGAGAGAGAGAGAGAGAGAGAGAAAGAGAGAGAGAATCTCAAGCAGGCTTCACACTGTCAGTGCAGAGTCCAACATGGGGCTTGATCTCATGAACTGTGAAATCATGACCTGAGCTGAAATCAAGAGTCAGATGCTTACCTAACTGAGCCACCCAGGTGCCCCTGTTGTTTGACTTTTTATTACTGAGTTGTAAGGTAACAGTTCTTCACGTATATTGGATGTGTGACCCTGATATTAACAATATCTGATATTAATTTGCAAATAATTTCTCCCATTCTGTGGGCTGTCTTTTCACTTGCTTCATGGTCTCATTTGAAGCACAAAAGTTTTCAATTTTGATCAAGTCCTATTTATCTGTTTCCCCCACCCACCCCTTCTGTTGCTTGTGCTATGGCTATCAGATCTAGGAAATAATTTCCTAATCCTAGGTCACAGATTCTTTCTCCTACGTTTTCTTTGAAAACTGCATTGTTTCACCTCTTACATTTAGGTCTATGGAGCAGCCAATTTTTGAACTTGCACTTGAAGCCCTTGGATTTTGTATGTTCAATGTTGCTATTCAAGATTCATTAAATCAACACAGTCACTTTTCTTTTAATGTGGTTAATATTCTTTTTTTGGATGTACGTATTCTTTTTTTGACTATCTTCCTTTGCTGGAGTACATACAATTTTTGTTGTTTTGAAATAGGAAAGAATTGTGTTTACAATGCCCCTACTTAACTTTAAATTATAAGCAAACACATCTAAGTCCTCCTAACTGTGTTCGGATCCCTTTTTGGTTTGAAAAGTGGGAGATTATCCCTATATTTGGCATAAATAGACAGGAGTGTTTGTGAGGCTGAGTCATCTTTTGTCATGCAGCATGAGAGACTGTTTTAGCTATGAAGAACTTCCTGAGACCAAGCATTGTGGAACACTGGCTACAGGGAAACGCTGGGACAGAAGACGGTATCAAGGAACAGTGTGCTGAAAGATGAGGCTGTTTTCAGCATGATGGGAATATTCTGCGGCAATGCAGTGCAGAGGTTAAGGACTCCAGCAGAAAGTGCCAGAATTCCACTTCCACTATCCTGGGCAAGTTACTTAAACCTCTTGGCATCTCAGGTCTTCACCTTTGAAATAGAGATGATAACAGTGTCTACCACAAAAGGCTATAGGAAAGATTGGATAAACTATTTCAGGTACAAAGGTGATAGTAAATATTAGCTACTATTATTATTCAGGCTTTCCCTCTAAAACACTAGGGAAGTTTTTTTCATACATCTATGTAGTCTTTTTTAAGTTAGCATTTTTTTATGGTGTAAAAGTAACATAAGCAAAGTGGAAAAAATCACCTTATAATACCACTACTTTGAGATATTCATTGTTAATACTTTTTTTTTAATTTCTTTTTAATGTTTTGAGAGAGAGAGAGAGAGAGAGAGAAAGAGAGAGAGCGTGAGTGGGGAGGGGCAGAGAGAGAGAGGGAGACACAGAATCAGAAGCAGGCTCTGGGCTCTGTGCTGACAGCTCAGAGCCCGACAAGGGGCTTGAACCCACAAACCGCAAGATGATGACCTGAGCCAAAGTCAGACGCTTAACTGACTGAGCCACCCAGGAGCCTCAATATACTTTTCTTTTTTAAGTAAACTCTATGCCCAAATGGGGCTTGAACTCATGACCCCAAGATTAAGAGTTGCACGTTCTACTGACTGAGCCAGCCAGGCGTCCCTCATTGTTAATACTTTGGTGTTTTTCCTTCTAGTCTTTTTTTTCTAGGCATTTCTATGTTTATGCATACATACATTCTCACCTATGACCAAAAGTCTTTTGTACTTATGTTTTGGCCTGTGCAAGTTCTTAATTTGAATGTCTTTCACCTGTTATTTTTAAAAACTTCATCTTTAATTAAAAAAATCTGATACTTCTACCTTCAAGATTAATGCCCATTCAGTCCATTCCCCTTTAGACGTACGAGCAACTTCTCTAATCCACATCATGCATGATCACATAGAGATTAAATTCCAAATGAAAGTACACGTTACCCTAGCCATTAGCCAAGTCACCAGACTCAGGGGCTCTTGTAAGTGACACAGCAGTTGGTAGACTATGTGGGTAGGTGGGGAGGTTAGCCTTACCTGACTCAGTGGTGATAGGCAAAGAGAAAAATGTGTCTGAGTAGAGGGGCTTTGTGAATTCCTTCCGGTCCTCATCAAATAGCTGTGTAAAAGCCCGAATGCTGATTCTGAAAGGAAAACCAATTTATTTAAGTGCAAATTAGTGGCTGTCCACAGTAAAGCTGACTAGAAAATGTGCTCAAGGAGAAACAAGGTGGGCACCTGGTCAATATGTATGCAGGATAGGATATGAATTATGGAATCAGATAGACCTGGGTTCATTCATGCATTTATTCTTTCATTCGTCAAACGTTTACTGAGCCCCTACTATGTGCCAGTCCCTGTTCTAGGACCTGGGGATACTGCCAGGGATACAACAAAAACCCTACCATCCCAGAGGTTATATTCTCTAGTGTTAGAAGTTAGATAACATATATACGAATTCAATATGCCGGATGGTGATAGGTACCACAAAAAAGAAAAGAGCAGAGTAAGGGAGATAGATAGCAATGGGGATGGGTATATGGAACTGCTCTGTTCAGCATGTAAGGGATAGGCTCCGGGATAAGAGGACATCGGCACAGAAATCAGAAGAAAATCAGGGAGGCTTTGCAGCAGAGGTAAAGGCACTGAGAAGAAAGACCAGATGGGGCCCAGCCTGAAGAGGAAGAGTGGACTTCAGGATGGGCCTAAGATTTGAGCTCAGGTCATTTGAGAGAATAATGGCATCTCTGATAGAAATGGGGAGCTCAATGAGGGAAAGAAGAAGAGCTTTGTTCGGGCTGTGTTGGATTTACAGTGACAGTGAGGCTGATTTAGAAGTCTCCAGCTGACATTTGGGGTTATTCCAGCCACCTGGACAGGAGAACTGCCAAGGTGGCTGTCCACATGTCCATGTGGGATGGTGCCTGGAGATTAGCTGGCCCTGAATTCAATAAGCAGCTACTAAAAGATAAAGATGTAACTGCATCCTGGATGAAGTCTATTGTCCCCATCAAAAAACCTTGGTCTCATATTCTCTGGGTGAGTCAGGCCAGTCTGGATGGCCATGCTCAGTTTCTGGAGACATACCTTACTTAGAAAGGGTTTGAGATCATTTGAGGTGATTAAACAGGATGATGACCAAAAAGACTTCATGGGACATGATGGTTGATTTCAGATTTAAGGGAATCTCATGTAGAAGAGGAAACAGACGTGGTTATTTTTTTTCTAGAAGGTAGAATGAAGCCCAATGGGCTATAGTCATAGGGAGGTATAGCTTGGGAATATAAAGTCACTTTGTAACATCTACAGTATGAACTGCTGCACAGGTAGTGAGCTCTCAGTCATTGAGGGCATTGAAGCAGAGGCTGGAGGAGAACCCACTCTCAAAGAAGCTATAGGAGAGCATCCTTGCACTAAGTTAAAAAGACTGGCTCCGGCCAGCTCTCGAGATCTTTCTCTTTCAAAGTGTAGATTTGCTGAGACTATCAGGCTTGATTTATGTGGGGAAACTTTGCTAGTGTTGATGTAAATCCTATGATTTACATCAGTGAATGGAAGTCTCTTTTTTCCTTTAAAAATAATCTAGATTTGCTTAACCCAAAAGTTTCTGGGCACACCCTGTCAGAATGCTAAAATAGTATCAGGCCAGGGCAAATCGTTCTGCCCTCTGCCCCTTCTTCTAACTCATGTCCAAGTCCAAATGCAATCGTATTGATCAACCACGTCTCTAATTTCCACCTTTAAAAGCTACTTTCCAGTCAAAAGTTGTACTTCCAGGAATAACAGACTGTGGATGGAAGCATCGTGAGATGTCCCTCACGGGTAACAGGCAGTCAGCTTGTGTGAAGTGGGAAGGTGAGAAGTTGGTGTGTGTTGCTAATGCATTGTACTTTTGGAAAATGAACCGAGTCTCTCCGGTGAAAAGAGTTTCTTACATTTGTATAGTGATTTATAAGTGCGGAAGAACCTTCACAAACATGCTTCTACTTGAGCATTTCCAACTTCCCCAATATAACAAGGAAGCTTATGATAATACTTCAGAGATTTGGAACCTAAAGCTTGAAGAGATTCTGCGTCTTGCTCTGGATCACAAAGAAAGCCCGTGCAAGAAAACCAGACTCTGTATTTCTGATATAAATTTAGTCCAGATTTCTTTCTCTTATTTTCTCTTGGCTTAATTTTGGTTTAACAGCAATGTCTTCGGTTGGAGGGATGGTAAAAAGGGCCCAGCTAGGAAGCAGAGGGTCTGAGGTTTAGCTATCACTCTGTTGCTGATTAGATGGATGGCCCCTAAAGTTTTTTATGCCTCAGTTTCCTCCTTTGTAAATTAAAAGCATTGGATGTGACAACCTCGACATGTTCTATTCTGAAATGCTAGGTGCAAAATGCAAAATACAATATGGATGTAGATGAGTAAGAACCATTAGGAACCCAGAAAGGAGATAATGACCTAGTATAGGATTGTCTTAAATTCAGTGGGTCAGTAGGAGCTCTGCTCTTAAACCCTTTCCAAAAATGGACAGCACCACCTCATTCGCATTTAGCACCCATCTGGATCCTGCCTCATCCTGCCTTCCTGATCTTGTCTTCCCTGCTACCCCTCTTCATGCTCTTCCCCCAATTTGAAACTGAACTATTTGCTCTTCTCTAAACACTCTGTATATTTCTTCTGCACTTTGACTCCCACTCTTCCCTCCACGTTGAATCTCCTTCTGTCCCTATCTCCGTATTTTCAAATTCTTCTCTACTTGTTAATGCTCAGCTAAAATGTTACTTCCTTCAAGAAGCCTTCTGAACCTTTACAGCATTTATTTACCCTCTTATGTCTTTCAACTTTTCTGCCTCTGTTTTACAGACCTCTTCTGTGTATATATATATATATATATACACACATATATATGTATGTATGTGTATACATATATTATTATTTTAGTAAACAGATATGTGATAGCAATTATTTCAACTTTATATGTGTCCACAATCAGAAATCTATAGCACAAAGTTAGAGATCATGTGATTTAATTTCCTTCATTTGGGGAAAATGAGGTCAAGAGAAGCTGACTACCTGATCGTGGTCACATCGCCATTCCATTTAGAATAGAAACAAAGCCTGGGAGCCTTGATGGCTGAGTCAGTTAAGCATCCAACTTGGGCTCAGGTCATGATCTCACAGTTCGTGAGTTCAAGCCCTGTGTTGGGCTCTGTGTTGATGGCTCAGAGCCTGGAGCCTGCTTTGGATTCTGTCTCCAGCCCTCCCCCCCCCCCCCACCCACCGCTGGCTCTTGCGCTCTCTCTCAAAATAAATAAATAAACATTAAAAAAATACTCTAGAATAGAAACAAAGCCAGATCAGCACTTTGCTAACTTCCAAAATGCCTCCCACCCATCATGATCTGCCCTTTCTCTTCCCATATGGAATGACGTTAATTATACACCCAGTAATAGGAACCCAGTAACAAATGGGAACACATTTCATTCGTTGACATAATAAACTTGCAAAGCAGCTATACCTAGCATTTCCCATTTCAGTTCGATCCTATTCCCCCTCCCCCCATTCTCTCCTGTGTACCTATTCTCTCTGGAAAAAAGATGCCTGATAGCTTTGAGGGTCACTGTGGCGACCATCATCTTAGGTAGAATTCTGACTGTATTAAGCTAAGGGTCAGCAGCCATCACACAGGACACCACTTAGCATGTGGTTAGATGAATGGCCCCTACTTTGAAAGGCTATGCCTCCTCTTATCAAGCATTATCTGCCTGGCATGCTTTTCACAGGATTGAACCAAATGTGGAGAAATATAGGGAAGCTGTGTTCTAGAAAACATATAAGTATGGTATGAGTTGATTAAGCTATAATAAGAATGTTCAAGTATTGATAGAGCATCTTGGATCATTCCCTTATTTGTTCACAAACATTTAATGAGTACCTCTTTGGGGCCAGGTATTTGCCAAATTTTTTTGTCTCCTCTATTAGACTGTGAGCTCTTATGGTCTAGTGAAGACAGTAGGTAACCAAACAAGGGGCTAAAAAGTCCTGGTAAATGAGGATTAGAGGGATGGAGGGTCTGGGTGCTATGGGAATGGAGCTGGGGCCAACTGCCCAGTGCGGGTTGATGGGTTGATGGGGGTAATGTGGGGCTAGTTGAGGGCTGAGCTGGTTTTTGACGTGTATGAAGGGATGCACCAGCCAGTCAAGGGAGGGGAGGGCATCCCAAATAGAGTGAAAAGAATGTGTGAAGGATCAGAGGTATAAGAGATGCATGTCACTGTCAAAGGAACTCCAAGTAAGGAGTAACAAAATGCAAGGTGTACTTGCAACAGATGGTGGGAGGCAAAGCAGGAGGGAGAAAGCGAGGGCTTTATGTGCCCTCTTTGGAATCTTCACTTACTCCTGGAAGTAAATGGGCACCACGGAAGACCTTAATCGAGAAAGGACATGACCAGGTTTGCTGGATCATCTACATTCCTCCCCAGGGACAGCCCTGTGTTGTTTTGCAGATGAGAGGAGTGAGGATTTGGGAACCGAAATGCCATTTCCAAGGTTACACAGCTAAGTGGCAGTGGGCGAACTCAATGCAGGCTCTTCCAGGCCCTCAGCAGCTGTTACGAATGGGAAAGAGTGTGCTGGAGAGTGGTAGGCTCTGGGACAGACATGAGTGATCTATAACTTCTCATTGTCCCTCTCTTAACTGTAGTAATGAGTCTGTCATCTTCCCTCCTTCTCTTCCAGAAAGCAAGTAAACAAAAAACAGCCTCGACTTGCCAACTCACAAATTGAGTAGAGCCATTGGAAGGCATGTGTTCAAATCTCCGTGAGTCCATGTGACCAAGAAGCTGAGGCATCTCTTGATTCTTATAGGAGCTAAAAGATTCCAGGGCTCTGATCTCTCTCACATTTCACCTTTACTCTGTCTGAGATCTTACCTCCTTCAGATAGGCTCATATGGTGTCGTATCTTCCAGAAGAGACCATATGAGCCTACCTCACTAATCAGATTGCATGAATTTACTCTGGAGATGCTAACCTTGGCTAGGGTGGAAATCGCATTTTTGTGGTGAGTCCTGAGCAGAGGGAGCTACACCGAGTTCTTGCCCAAAGTGAGTTCTCTGGTTTAGGAAAACCGTCAGCCTGCCTGTGGATTCCAGGGAGGGGCTAAGAATGCTCTGAGGTGTGATGCCATGTCTTTATCTCCTTTTGGAGCATGTAGGAAAGTCTCTGTTGGGACTCAGGGATGATATTCAAAATATGTAAGAATCAGTAAGACTTGGGCACCAACCGACCAGCCATAGAGAAGCTGATTGGCTGCCATACTGGCTGGATGTCAGCTCTGCCAACACCCAAGAGAGACAGCACATTCTCTGCACAAGTACTGATCTTGGATGCCTGTAGCTTCTATTCAAGATGGCAGCCAAGCTTCCCTTTTTCTTGAGGACTCTGGCTTGGGATGCTGTGTACTTCTGCTCACACTTGCTTTTGGGGAGCACAATGTAGACCAAGGGCACTGCCAATTCCTACGGCTGGAAGGGCCTGTTGGCTGCCATTGTGCTTCCTGGGGCCAAACAAACAGCAACGCCTTTTCATCTGTCATCCTAGCAAGAGGAAAGGGTCCTCCCATTCACGCAGAGGCCTTCGACTTCAAGAGTTCTGTCTGGACCAAAGAGCACTTTCATTTTTCTATGTCTTAGAAGGTAAATAAATATGTGTAATTTCATCCCTCACTGGAAGTAGAAGATGCAACTTCCTATTTCTTGGGTCTACCTACACTCAATTTTTCTGTTTGGAACATCCTCCCAGTCATTAACATAGTAAATAAATTGTCTGATCTGTGCTAAAGAAGTTTTAGGAGAAAGAACAATCTATTAAGAACCTTCAAATTCTCCATATAATGAATTAGCGCTTTTGCACAATGCTGAAGGCCTTCTTTACACATTACCTGTGAACGGAGGCAGGAATACGACTTTTATAAATGACCCAGTAACATGTACAGCACTGTTGTAATGTCGGTTATTAATCTACGGGAGCTCAAGTGCATCAGATGCCCAGACAGCCAAGGACCCGGTCGTGCAGCATGTCCCTTCTTGCAAAACAATGCATCTAACCTGTAGGCAGTGCGCGGCTTCAGTGGTCCGTCACAAAATTTTTGCTGATTGGGATCGCATTTTCCACCCAGGCTCTCCATCTCCGCTCCAAGTTTAATGTTAAAACTCTTGGAGTTGCTGTCAGGACTTTCGGCACATTTGCTGGCAAAGTAATCGGTCTGATACATTCGAATGGAGGCATTTTGTCTGTATTCTAGGTAGGAGGGCAGCGGGTGCCGGTGCTCCGGCTTCAGTTCGTCACTGCCTGGAGGGAGAGAACCCACAGTGAAGCACCGGCTTTCTTGTGACTTCGGTGATTCCTGACTAGGTTTCTACGTCTGCCTCCTCTCACCCACCATCACCGGTCCTCTCCAAAGTACAGACTCTTTGATCTTGAAGGAGGCTGTGAAATTCTCCTAATGAAGTTAATTTTAATTCACTTCCCCTAGAATGAAAATCAAAGTGTGTGGATATAAGATTTTACACGCAGGCATGCATATATTACACACCCTATCGTTTTTCTAGGAAATACGATGTGTGTGTTTGAGAGGTTAACTCACTGCATCAGATGACAATGTGTTCCAGAGCTCCAGAAAGTTGGACACTCCCCACTGTGAGAGTCAGCCCACTCGATAAGCTCTCTACCTTGCCAATGACCATTGTAGCTGAGCTAATAAGGAAATCCCTATGACCTAGGAAATAGGGAAGAGATAAGAGAAATCAAGTTCAAGTCCAGAACAGTCACCCACAGGCACGCTCCATGTGCCACACCCTGTCAGATAATTGTTCCGTGTACAGCTCTCTGTTATCTTGAGTACAGTTTAATCCTGGCTTGAATTTGGCCCCTCATGCAGAACGCTTCCCAGAACTCTTCCCCATCCACCCAGCCTGCTGTGTGTTTTGGCACTGCAAGCTCATTTTCGTGTTGGCTGGAGGAAAGCATCATTACGAAGGTAAATATTATAGAGATAGGATACCATTAACGATGTACTGCAAGGAGCAGTATTGTGGGGGTTCACCACATCCTGGACTCTTGTTTAATAAAATTTGCTCAAAATGAGTGAGTCTTGGAAATATTATCTTGTTGGCAGTAATAGAAAAGGAATGCTGAGGCGCCTGGGTGGCTCAGTCAGCTAAGCGTCTGACTTTGGTTGAGGTCATGATCTCACAGGCTCATGAGTTCGAGCTCCGTGTTGGGCTCTGTGCTGACACCTCGGAGCCTGGAGCCTGCTTTGGATTCTGTGTCTCCCTTTCTCTCCGTGCCCTCCCCTGCTCATGCTCTGTCTCTCTCTGTCTCTCAAAAATGAATAAATGTTAAAAAAAATTTTTAAGAAAAAAAGAAAAGGAATGTTGCCTTTAAGATGAATACATATGCTATGAATGACATTTCTATGAGATGGACTGTTATCTCAGCTCACCAGGGGAGTACAGCCCAGCTCCATGGACATCAATAATCAAGACCCACAAGGCTGTCTTCTAGGGTATGGCTTCTTTTCGGTCACTGTCTTACATTCATGTAGTAAAACGTCACCTGCACTGCATCTGCATTAAATCTAAAATCTCTCCACAGTTTGCTGATTTATCTCCAATTATGAAATGTAAGGAAATCTGGGATGTACCACTGACCCTTGAAATTATTAGTTATGCATAACCAACTTTAGTACAATTACATAAAATGTCAAAGCACATAGACTGTTAGATACCCAGTGAGCTAAAGTACTATTTAGCCGAGGAGCTGCTCCTGCATTTGTCAGGTTTAAAGTTTCTCACTGTCCACAAATGGGTTGCAATAGTCAGAGATGCTTAAGAAACTCATGTGCAACACTTTAAACAATTCTGAAAAAATATAAGACATATAAAAGATACTATGCCACTCCAGACACAGCCATCTGTTTTGGAGAAATAGTGCACAAGCCCTTGGTGGCAAATACAACACTCCTGTAGGGGCTTTGACAAATGCTGACATAATAAACTCTAAAAATCCTACTTGAGGTTGTATGGAATGCTGTTGTAACTATTAGCCTGTAGGAATTAGATAGACTTTGGATAACTTTGTAGACTAGAAAATGGAATCTACTGTTGACAATTCAGTAGGGAAGGGAAAACTGCTTTTCATGATCATCTTTTCCTTCCTTTGGCTCTTGAATATTTCTTTGTGAACTGGTGGGTGGTTTGGAAGTGTGTGATTCCTTGAGATATTTGCGATTGGGGCAGGGAAGACGTTGAAGCACATTGCCGCTTAATGGCCAAACGGCCAAACAAAAAAAGTAGTGAACAGCATTGAATGAGTGTGAAGAAGACTGTGTAAGTCAATCCGTTCAATGCACTTCCAACGGTGCCTGGCACATAGGAAAGGCTCTATAAATGCTAGTTATTTGTACTATTGCTGTGGTTGCTATTATTATTATTCACCCTTTTAATAATTAAACCCAGTGAATAATGGGCTTTATTGTTGAAAGTTTTCGTTACATCTCCCACCATCCAGTGGAGAGAGGGCAGAATTATATACAAATTTAAGTTTTCTACTCTTAAAAACTTGTCATAGAAAGAGCCGCCACGGTGACCTTTGAGAAAGCAGTCCCCGTGTCCCACAGCAGATAATCCGTGATCACTTACCATCAGCCTCTCTCACTACCACTGTGAAGTATTTCACAGCTCCATTGGTGTCGCTGAACCAGCTGCAGTTGAAAGTGAAGTTGATGGAAGATTTGCTAATTAGCACATCCTTTTTATTCACACGGATGTGTGGAGGTGGAGGAGGGGGCCCTGAAAAAGGATGGAGAAGGAACCAAGGGGAGTCACAACTCTGCTTTTCCATATAAACAACAATCAGTGAAATGAAGGTCTCCATGCACTGACCTCAGTATGCGCGCGTGCATGTGTATGTCTGTGTGTGTGTCTGTGTGGAAAGCTTGTGATCCAAAAAACCTCCTCCTCTTGTAGAGGAGAGCAGGCAGAGGAAGTGATATGCCAGTGGCACGTTAAACCTAATGAAAGAGGCAGCTCCTCAGCAGGATCTCCTGAAGTCATAGCACCGAATTGTTTAAAAGCTCCATTAACTCTATAGATAGCTCTAACTCTATCAGGCAAAGTGATGTATTTAAATACTAACTCATTCAAGTACTTTAAGATCATTTAACTTGTTTGCTGCCAGACACAGAGAAATGTTTCCATTTCCTGGAGGCTTCTAGGTTCTCTTTTCCAAGTGACAACAAGACCTGCTAATGTGGAGGAGACCTGCATGCAAGTGAGTGGCGGTGATGGGCGCAGAAGAGCAAGATGCTCGCTCGGGCACGCGTCCAGAAACACTTACGGTCTATCATTGTGATAGTGCTGTCTTCAACCACCTCGCTGGTCATGCCAGCCGACTGCACCTTGATGGACACCAGGTACCTCTTATGGGGCACCAGCATCATGATGTTGAGCAGAGATTTTTCTTTCTCCAGCTTTCTGGAAAATTCAACTTCTTGAGTGTCCATTTTCCGACATTCAATGCTATACCCATCAAAGTCAGAATCCGGAGGGATCCAAGAACAGGCAATGGCCGTGGAGTTCTGAGGCCGGCAATGCAGGTTTTGTATTTTATCTGGCTCTAAAGGAGAGAAAGGAAGAGACGCTTCTTACAACTCTGTGAGACACATTTTTTCCCAGCTCCTCTGGGCCCCACTTGCTCTGAGATCAAAATAAATAATTCTCAAAATTTACTTGGCTTGTTTTTCAAGAAAAAAAATTATTATGGATCTCCCAAGGAATCTCACACTCTGAGACACATTAAAAATTAAAATGCTGTCCCTTTAGAAAATCAACAGGTGCCAATGTGATCAGAAACACAAAGACACACTGAGTTTTCACGTGGCCACTAAAATTACGGGGCGGAGTCAGATCAAAGGTGGGGCTGAATAGCCAAAAGATTAAAAATGCAGCTCGGCCTGCCAGAATTCAAATTCTATTTACCAGCTGTGACTTCTCAGGCAAGTTGCTTAAGGTGTCTGTGCCCCATTTGTAAGGTGGGAAAATTAAGAGTACCTGACTTCCTATGACCATCGTGATGGTTCAGGGAGTGGAACCATGCACAGCCACCTAGAAAACGGTGGCTGGCATAGTAATTGCTCAGTAAATACTAGCTGTCATGAGAAAATTAAGAAATGGCACTGCTTACTTGTTAACCCTCTAGGCCCTGGCTCTGTTCCCCTCTTCCATTTCTGCCTTTCTTGCTCACACGCATGCTCTAGGCACCCAAAAGTGCTTCTGGCTCCCCATGTACACCACGCTTTTCCACCTGCTAGGCTTACAGTCGTTCAGTTCCCTTTGCCCGACAGAGCGCCGGCCCCAGTAGGGACCCAGTGAATGGCAGCTGATCTCATTAGTTGTTGTGAATGATACTACAAGGAGTAAGAGATACAGTCGGACAGAATGACACTTATGTGACCTGAGCATGCAGGTTAATAATAAGACTCTATAGGCTTCCCCAACCAGCTGCATGCCTACATCTCTAATGACATCCTAGGAAGTTAAACTGTACAATTTGGATAAGTGGTTCTTGAATTTTAATGTTAGCAGCTGAGCCATTTAAAAAAGAAAAGGTCAGGATGCCTGGGTGGCTCAGTCGGTTAAGCATCCGACTTTGGCTCAGGTCATGATCTCAGGTTCCTGAATTTGAGCCCCACCTTGGGCTCTGTGCTGACAGCTCAGAGTGGGGAGCCTGCTTGGATTCTGTGTCTCCCTCCCTCTGCCCCTTGCCCCTCTCAAATATAAATAAACATTAAAAAATATATTTAAAAAGAAAAGGTCTCAGTTCCCCAATATGTTAAATCAGAGGGGATCTGGTCCTGTGCTTTAAGTGTGACTTGGGGGTCAGGGGTGCTATGCTGGGGTGACCTCACTAAGACTTCCCTTACCTTGCGCCCTGTCCCCAGGAATTCTGAGGAAATTCTTAAAAATCTAGATCTAGACCACCCTGTTGCATTCCAGGAGTCAAAAGTCTTGACAAATATTCAATTTAAAAAGCCTGCCCATTGTTTTATTGATCGCAGCAGAAAATACAGTAACACTGTTCAGATAGCACTAATCAGTGGCATCAAAGCATCAAAAAGACTGACAAGAGCACTGCATAATGTAGGGAGGGATTGAAAAAATAAGGCTAAAGACAGTTATGTTTGACCTTTAGGACACCAAATAGACAAAAAAACCCTTCCATTTTATTGTTGGATTTTTATAGTCCTTGTTATAAACGTAATCCTTTTCTCTCTTCTCCACCTGCCCTTCCTCTCCAAATTAAAATTGTATGTTTGTTCATACACCCCATAGACAGAACTGGCTACGTAACATTCAAGGTCCAGTGTCAAGTGAAAATGCAATGCCCCATGTTCAAAATATTATTAAGATTTCAAGATGGCGACAACAGACAATGAGAGCAAGCGTAGGGTCCCTCCAGGCGCGGGGCTTCTGTGCCTGCACAGCTGGGGACGCTAAGCCCTGCTTGCAGAACAGATCATAGATGAGCATCTAGGAACTATGTGTAGACCCAGTAATCCCCACAGAGCAGCACCCGGTGCTCTGATTTGGCATACAACCCACCTTCTCCTGATACTTCCTCCTTTGTTAGAGGACTCTTTGTCTTTAACAATCATTACTTTGAAATACTCAGCATCTTTGTGCCGCTGAATGAATTTCAATTACATATCAAGGTCTGAAATATCAGCTACTCATAACAGTTTAGATAAGAATGATTTTGGAAAAAAAATCAATCTGAAGATTTTTCAGTATGAAGGAATTGACCTTTGAGGCAAGCGATAATTGTGTCTTTTAAAAATGTTTCTATTTAGTTTTGAGAGAGAGAGAGTGGGAGAGGGGCACAAAGAGAGGGAGACAGAAGATACAAAACAGGCTCTGTGCTGACAGCAGGCAGCCTGATGTAGGGCTCGAACTCAAGAACCGTGAGATGATGACCTGAGCCGGAGTTGGAAGTTCAACTGACTGAGCCACCCAGGTGCCTCAATAATTTTGCCTTTTCAAACATTAATTGCTTGTTAGTCTTTTGAACTCCTTTAAACCTAATCACAGCTGGAAACCAAAACATCTTCTCTGTTCAGCCTTAGAGAAAGTCTTTAAAAATATCCTGCCTGATCCATAATTTTAATTTGCTCAAAGAATAATGTGGAAATTTGCTTCAACCTCTTCTCTCAGTTCTTTCTCCATCCTCCTTTCTGCCCTTAAATCCCACGTGCCTTCTAAGACCTCAGGTCACATCCCCATTCACTAAGAAATGAGTACCTGCTATGAGCAAGGTGCTCTTCTAGAGACTGTGAACAAGGCATTAGCCCTAACCTCTAGGAAGGGAAAGGAATACAAAATATCCATAATACAAGATAGCAAGGAGAATGTACCAGAAGAAATGGAGAAAGAAGGTGCTAGGTGGAGCGTCAGACAACTTCCAGGAGTCAGTGGTGGGCAGGAGTTGGCAAAGGCTTTCCGGCAGAGATGATACCTCGCTGAGATACTGGGAAAGGGGTGTTTTCGGCAGAGAAATGCACGAACCCAGGCGCTCAGGGTGGGAAGATTAGGGATTGCAGACTGACTCTCTATTATGCTGGGTTTTCTGTTACAACCAAACCCAGTCCTAACTAATACAGTCCTTAAAGTTCTATCACGTTTCCCATAAAACACAGCACTGAGTCCCTCTCTTGTCGCCAGCGGCTCTCCTTGTAGGCGTGCTCCATTTGGTAAATGCCTCTCTTAAGTTCCAGCACCCAGGACAGAAGACAGTATTCCAGAAGCCATGTGATCAGCCCAGCCTCTACTGAGTTCTTAACCGAGCACCTGTTTTGGTGATATAGCCCGCAGTAAGCCACCGAAAACTCATCCCGAGCTCGCTGTAAATTAAAACTCTTAGTTCTTCTTCACATATTTCTCTCGATACTCAACTATTTAATCCCAAACTGCCCTCTGGATACACTATGGAGTACAGGTTATAATTATTATAAGATTAATGTTTGTTGACAACTACTTGCTTAAATTTCTAATTTTCAACTATATATTTTATAAATAACCACTATCTGATCTGATCGTAGAAACTACATATACAGGTATTATCGAAAAATAAATATTTGAGTTGAGGCTTCTACACTGAAAACCTTTGTTTCTTTGAGGTTTGCTGTGTCTATTCCAAAATGCCTTTGGGAAGAAAGTGATATATATTTCATTGCTGAAGTATTTTTATCTTTAGGATTTACAGGAATGTATCCTAGCTGACACATTCTGTTTCTAGTTTGCCCCTTTCAATCCATTCTCTACACTGTACCCAGAGTGACTTCTTATAGTGCAAATCTGATTATGAGATCTGGGCTGAAAATCCCTTGGTGGCTCCAATAGACTGAGGATAAAGTTGAAATTGCTTCTGTGGTTCACAAGACATTTTATGACCTGATTCTCCTAATCCTCACCTTTTATGCCCTGGCTAACTAAACTCTTCTGTTCCTCTCTCCTGCCTCGTCTTGGAATATTTTATTCTGTCTATCTAGAATATTCTCCACCGCTTTCCCCATATCCACCTGGTGAGTCTTACTCTTTCCTTAGGTTTTGATTCGGGAAGTTTCTTCTTCCAGGAAGCTCTCTTGTATTGGCTCAGGTGCCCCTACCGTGAGTTTATACAGAGCCAAATACTTCCTTCATCACACTTCCCACTTAACTGCAAGCTCCATGAGGGCAGAGATAACCTTTTTAGCGCCCACTGTTGTTAATGTTGAAGGAATGAACAAGGCTATACAGACTCCTGCCTGAATTCAAATCTAACCAACCCCAAGCCAAAGTGTGGATTTAAACCAAGCCTCACTGGAATAAGAAGTTGGAACACATACTTCCCCCTCACTCCATCTGAGAACCAAGAGTAGCAAAACATGTCATACTTGTCCTCACGGATCCAGATATTGGTTTGCTATAGGTTTTCCAGGAGTCGCCGCTGACAGTTTTGACACTAAATTGATAGGATCTCCCTGGACGAAGACCATACACAATGCGTCCTTCTGATTTTCTGTTGCTGTAGGGGTTGAAGACCGTGATGGCGTCTCTAGGGAACCACTGCAGGTCGAAGTCATCGTAGTCTGTCCAGTCTGGTGGCCCCTTCCAGGTGATGGCCAAGGATGTGTTTGTAACGTCAGCAAATGACATAAGACTGGGAGGACTTGGGGCTGCATGCAAGAGAACATGAAAAAAAATCACATAAACATGTCCACATCATAGCATGTACAAATAAGAGAGTTGGGTGACACCAGACACACCTTAATGTGCTCTGTAGGAAGAAATAATATGAAAATATAATAATGGAAGCTTCTATCTATAGTGTTTTACTATGTGTCAGTTGTGGTCCTCAAATGTTTTATGCACATTTTCTTTTTTTTTTAGTTTTTAAATGTTTTTATTTATCATTGAGAGACAAAGAGAGAGTATGAGCCTGGGAGGGGCACAGAGAGGGGGAGACACAGAATCTGAAGGAGGCTCCAGGCTTTGAGCTGTCAGCACACAACCCAACACGGGGCTCGAACTCACAAACCGCGAGATCATGATCTGAGCTGAAGTCGGACGCTTAACCGACTGAGCCACCCAGGCGCCCCATTACGCACATTTTCTTTAATTTTCCTAATGAGAGATTCCTTACCAGGGTGTTGTGGGGCATGAGTGTGCCCTGAATGGGTTACAAGTGTGCAAAGGTATTGGTTCCATTAGATTTTGAACTGTGAGGGTTACAATCCAAAATTATGTCCAGTTGCAGATAGCTCTGTTCATTGACCTCAGGGTGGCATACAGATTCATGTTATCTGTGTATGACCAGGAGATAAAAAATTTAGGAAGCATTGCCGATAGCAATGCAGTGATGATGTATATGATTACCCCCATTTTATAGATAAGAAGACAGAGACTTAGAGATGTTCAATGACCTTCCCAGCTTCACATAGGTAAGTGGCAGAGCTAAGCTAAGGACCTAGATCTTGTACGGAACTGTGGATAAGGTGTGCTTCTTTTTTCCATTGTACCGTAGTGCCTTCCCAAGGGCTAGCACGTGGCACTCCATTACTGATTTTCTTTCTTCTTCTTAAAACCATAACCCACATGCGTCTTTAGAAGCTCCTTCCCACCAAGACTTGGCCTTTGGCAACAGAGCTCCTTACCTGTTCTGCCCTCCCCCATGAGCTTGTTCCTGAGGTCCCCACTGTGAGTCACCACACACAGCGTGTACTTCCTTCCAGGAACGAGGCCATGGAAACGCCACTCTGTCAGGTTCTTGTCTTTCCAGTTTTCCTTCTTCGTGCCATTGGGGTTGTACAGAATTAGCTCATAAAAGTCGAAGTCCCCAGAGGCTGGACTCCAGCTGAACCAGAGACTGTCTGTCATGTTCCGATTGGATCCCCGGAGGTTACTCACAGAAGCTGGGACTTAAACACAGTGAAAACCTTTACTGAGGACAGAGGAGTTACAAGCAAAGGCATCTGGCCGACAGGTGAGAATATGAGCTATGCTGGGCATATGGGTGAGTGGTAGAGTCAGATCTTGCCTGCATTTCAGGGCACTTAAGTTTAGGGGCATGAGGTTTAGAGATGTGGGACAAATGAAGATAAAAACGAACCAGCACAGGTGGTGGCTTCCATATGCTCAGCACACATAACCTGATAAACATCTAAAATGAAATCTTCAGAAATGATTAATGAAAACTTGGCAAACAGTTCATAACTTACCTTATGAAAGGCCCTGACTATATTCACAAAAGGTCCCAGCCCTTTCCAGGCTGGCCCATCTCACCCAACCCTTCATCCCATAACATCCTTCCCTGGGTCTCTCTGCTTACTCTTCGCTCTCTTGTAGGTTCACAGTTCCCTCATTCGTTTTCCTACCCAAATCTATATTGGTAGAGCCTCACTCGGGAAAAGGGTGTTAACAGTCACGTCTACCACTATGTAACTTAGTCACACTGGCACCTGTCCCGTGGGTATTTAAGCTTCTTTCTTCTCTGGGGAGTGAAGACTGTTGGCTCTTGATGGAGGAACTTTCAACATTAATGAGCAGATAAGGGAAGATACGCAGAGGGCAGATTATCCTGGAAATGGAAACATCGAGGCAATTCTCTTCGGGGTCTAGGTGTGTCCATATCTGCTCATTTTCATTCCCTTCCAAAAACACACTGAGAACTTGAGTTGGGTGCCTGGGATGCACTCCCCTCACCTGCAGGGCTCAGCTGAAATGCTTTCTCTGTCTGAAGTAGTTTCTCATCTTGCCAAGTCACTCTGTCACAACATACTGTTTATTTCCTTCACAGACTTCAAGGCCTTCTCAAGTCATCTCCCTTAAAAATCTGCTGTCTGGCCCTGCTCCCTCTCCACCAATGAGAGCTCTGCATTCAGGAGCCTCATCTGTGATGTTCACGGTCAGATTCTAGCAGTGAGCCCCGTGCCCGGCATACAAAACACTCAAAAACTATTGTCAGATGAGAAAAAAAAAACTGAATGGGGAAATAAGATAATGGTCTCAAACTATGGAAGAAGAGTGAATTCAGTTTCTTCTTTGCAGCCCAGAGAGATGTCGCTTTCTCTCCTTTTCCTGCAACGCTTTGTGTTCCTTTCATCCAGTGCCATGTTTCTGTCTCACAGTGGTCATTGCTTGGTCCTTTTAGTAGTAGCCCTTCTCCGGACCTGCCCTCCACCCCACGCATGCTCTGTAGAAAGCTGAAGGGCACAGCTTGAACCACACCACAATGGGTTACCATCTTGTGGCAATTTGGCAGCAAGTAAAGAAGCCAGATGCATTTTTCCACCAAACCCTGTGAGGTCAACGAGTGGTGGAAACAGAGCAGAAGCCAGTGCAAAGGCTATTCTGATATGTAATCAAAGGTCTGATTTAGGATAAAAAAGCCTGAAGGCCACAAAGTTCATATAAAGCTAGACCATGGAGAGACTAGGGCGCTAAGGACAAAACAAGGAAAAGCTACTGAATACTGAGACAATTTCCCTGAAGTACGTTCCTGCTTGGGTCCAGGCCTTACCTGTCCTACCGAATATGAAAGACTCATTAGACAGCTCCCCACTGTGAGTTACTATCACCATTTTGTACATTCGGCCTTGTAGCAAGTTCTTGAAAGAGATACTCTGGATTTGTGGGTTGACTTGAGCTCTCTCCTGAAGCGTTCCATCTGGGTTGTACAGAAAGATGTTGTATCCATTGAGCTCCCCTTCCGAGATGGTCCAGCTTAAGGTCAGGTGTCTGGTGGAGTTTTCTGTGATCCTCAGATTGGTGACAGCTGCTGGGACTGGAAAAGGTGAGCGAGAGAGTGAGATGGAGTTTCAGCACCCCCCTGAAATAGCCCAGGCCTGACGCCCAGGTGGACACGCTCCACGACAGCTCAAAACACGTGGTCTCTGCCTTCAGAAAATATTGACTTCGTGGAGACCCCAAAACAGAGAAGACTGAACTTTGTGCATTACTGATACTGAAACTGTTAATTAAAACAACAACAAGAACAACAAAACAAAACCACAAGGGAGAAAGAAAAACCAATAACTGGGAAATTATCTTCAAATATGTTTTTTGGATATAAGATAAATGTTAATCTGACTTGTGTGACTAAATGTTTTTCTTTCTTTCTTTTTAAGTTTTGAGAGAGAGAGAGAGAGCATGAATAGGAGAGAGGGGCAGAAAGAGGGGGAGAGAGAATCTTAAGCAAGTGCCATGCCCAGCGTGGAGCCCTAGGCAGGGCTCGATCCCACAACTCTGGGATCATGACGTGAGCTGAAATTAAGAGTTGGATGCTCAACTGAACCACCCAGGTGCCCCAAGACTAAATGCTTTTCTAATACTAAGAGCTGGATAAGAAATAAAAAAAACTATCTCTGAATGCCATCTGAAAGGTAAGGAATGGCCAATGGAAGTAAGGGCAGTGGGGAGGGAAGAGAAGTGGGAAAGAAAGAGAAGAGCAGACAGGAGGAGATTCGATTCAGGGATATGGGAAAGAGAAGCAAGAGGAAAAGCCAAAATCATTAGAAAATATATTTATGGGGCACCCGGATAGCTCAGTTGGTTAAGCATCTGGCTTTGGCTTAGGTCATGACCTCACGGTTCATGGGATCGAGTCTGGCATGGGGCTCTGCACCGGCGGGCTGTGCACTGGCGGGCTCAAGCCTGTTTGGGATTCTCTCTCTCCTTCTCTCTCTCTGCCCCTCCCCTACTTGTGCATGCGCGCACACACACTCTGTCTCAAAATAAATAAACTTTAAAAAAAAGTCTTAAAAATATTTACATTAGGATTTTATGACTCTTTTGGTCTTCAGTGATACCTGTTAGCAAAATGATCAAGAGCCACCAGAAATGACCTGCTTCCAAACTGTTTGCAAAGGTGCTGCCTGATTCCATGGATGCCAGTGCGAACCGAACAGGACAACTACCTCGGTCTCTTCTGGGTTCTTCTCCCTCCAATCTAAACACTTTCTCTTTTGTTTTCTCCCTCTCCTTGTGCCAGGTCCCTGAAAGCTGGTATTTCCCATCATTCCATCCTCTGTCCCCTTCCTACTCCATAACACTGGCTAAACAACCAATCTCATTCATTTCATGGATTGCTATGATCTGAATGGTTAGTCCCCTCCACCCCAAATTCGTATGTTGACACCGATAATGGGATTATCGCCCTTATAAAAGAGACCCGAGAACTCTCTCGTCCTTCCACCATGTGAGGACACAACAAGAAGATGCCATCTATGAACCAGAAAATGGGCCCCCACCACACATCAAATCCACTGGTGCCTTGATCTTGGACTTCCAGCCTCCAGAACTGTGAGCAATACACGTTTGTTGTTTAAGCCACCCAGTTTATGATATTTTTTGTTATAGCAGCCTGAACAGACTAAGACATGGATTTAATTAGAATTTTTGTCCAAATATTTATCTCCAGCTCACTTTTCTGAGCTTGGGCCATATTTTCTATTACCTGTGATCATCTCTCACTGGGAGTCATTCAAACATCTCAAACTCAGTACAGAACTGAACCCTGTCTATTTCTCCTTGACACTGCCTCCTCCTGTTCCTCTTATCTCAATTAATGGCATCATCTTCTTCCAGATACCCCACGTCATAATTCTGGAATTTTCTGTCCCTCCTCCTGTACTCTACTCAGACACCAAGTGCCATCTTATCTAATGAAGCAATATTTCTTGACTGTATCTACTATTCATCATCAAGGTCCCTGTGTTAGTTTAGCTTTTGACCCTTATCATTTCTTTAACTGCAGTCATCTTATGATCCCCAGTTACCTTTCTGACCACATCGCCCCGATTTGTTTTCACTCACTCCACTCCAGCTATACTGGCCTCTTTACTGGTCCAACAGGCCAGACACACTCCTGCTTCAGAGTCTCAGCTGTTTGCTCTGCTTGGGGATATTCTTCGCCCAAACACCTGCATAACCCTTTTTCTCATTTCTTTCAGATTTTTACTCCAATATCACCTTCTCAACAAAACCTGTGAGGACTGCACTATCTACAATTGTAAGCCTCTAACACTTGCTATCCCACTTTCCTGACTTACTTTTCTCTTTGGGATTCACCACCATCTAACCTACTATATTTTTTACTTATTTTGTTTACTGCCTTTCTTTCCTTCTAGAATATAAGCTTTATGACCACCAGTGTTCATTTTACTCACTTCCGGGTAGCCAGCATTTAGAAAGGTGCCTAGCACATAGTAGGTGCTCAATGAAAAATGAATCAATGAATGAGTCTCTTCTCCATTCAATCTATCTATCCCCATTGCCAACTGATTTATCTTCTTTAAGGTACAAATTTTTATTACAAAGCACTCACTGTCTGGCTGAAAAATTTGTATTGTCTCCTCACTGCTTATAAGATAAAAAATAACCCCCTGAGGAAGACATTCCAGGCGCTCTCTAATCTGGCCCCAATCTGCCTTTCCAGCCTCACCTATCATGCCACCCATACTTCATCTATCCACTGCTTCTCACTGCTCCTTCTCACACCTCCCTGTCTTGGCACAGGACAGCCTGTCTGTACAGGCTGTCTTTTTACCTTCTCTCCCCACACAGAATTGTTTCATCCTTCATGACAGTACTGAAATGTCAATTTTACGAGGGCCTCCTAATTCTACCTGCCCTCCATGCTCCTCTTGGTGTTGGACATTCCTTTCTTCTATATAATCCTTATCACAACGTATTGTCATCCTCTGTCTATGTGTCTGTCTCCCCCACCAGTCAGCCAGCTCTTCCAGGACAAAGCATGCTTAATTCATCTTTCCATCTCTGTCAGCATCACTCCCCCCACCCCCTTTCAGATCTAGCTCCTTAATGAGTAAGTAACCAATTAGACCAGTGTTGCTGTCTGAATAATGACTCTCCAAGATGTCCATGTCCAAATCCCCAGAAACTGTGAATATGTTATCTTATGTGCCAAAAGGGACCATATAGATGTGATTAACTTAAACGTCTTGAGGCAGGGAGCTTATCTCGGATTGTCCAGGTGGTGACCGATGTAATCACAAGAGTCCTTAAAAGATGGAAGAGGGAGGCAGAAGAGTAAAGAAAGAGATACGGTGACATACACAGAGGTTGGAACAATGCCATTTTTGGAATGGGGACATGACTCTAGAAGTCTCTAGACTTGTAGACTCTAGAAGCTGAAAAGGCCAAGGAGTGCATCTCCCCTAAAGTCTCTAGGAGAAACACAGCCCTGCTGATACCTGATGCTTTAATTTTAGCCTCATAAGACTCACTTTCAGTTTCTGACCCCCAGAGCTATAGGATAAAAAAAATTTCTGTTGTTTTAAGCCACTAAGTTGGTGGTAATTTATTACAGTGGCAGTAGGTTTTAATAATATATCTAAATTGGCGTGGGGTAGGCTGAAGCCTGTGTGGAGAGGCTGACTGACGGGGAAGTGGTAAGTCATGGTGAAGGTTCCCACTGAGTCAAGAAGCAGATATCATCTCCCAGTGTTGCTTCATCTCTCTGACCCTGCAGTTGTGAGGGAACAGCAAACAAGGAGAGATCTGGTATGAAACACGCCACGTGGATTACCTGTTCGGCCTTCTGTTTGGGCTTCCTTGCTGAAGAGACCTCCACTGACAGTTAAGACCTGAATCTTGTACTTTGTTCCTGGCGTTAGGTCTTCAAATTTGTGCTGTGTGGTGTAGGCTGGCTCTGACGTGTTACTCAGAAGGATCCCGTTTTTATTTAGAAGTAGGATCTCATATCTTTCAGCGACGCCAACAGCCTTTTGCCAACTCACTGTTAAGGAATGACTGCTGTATGCGTTGTTTGCAACTATTCCCTGGACAGATGCTGGAACTGCAGAGAAAGAAGAGAAGCAGCGGCGGTCAGGTTCTCTCACTTAGGGTAAACCAGCTGAGAAACCAACAGAGAAAAACTGTCCTAAATCAACTGCAGATAGAAGACGATGCCACTACTTCACTTGTGTTGCATGGACACTCTCCGTGTGCCCTTAGGAGAAAGCACTTCTTGGCCTGAATGATCTGTACACCTGCTTTGGGTCTCCATTTTTTTTTTCCTGAGTTTAGACAGGATCTTGAAGTCAAACAAGTAGAAAAATTAGCGAAAGTGACACTGATAAATATGCAAAGCGATTCATATTTATGTATCTAGAAAGTGGAAGATGCTGAATGCATTTACATTCAGCAAATATAGTTGGGACGGCTGAATTATGTTTAGACTCTCATTCCCAAGATTAACTCAAGTCAAAGCTTTGAGCCTTGACCTAAGCAGTAGCATATAATAATTTTTTTTTACTATGGCTCCTGATGTGAAAAGCAGAATAGTATTATTTTGAATATTTTCTGTCCTAGGCTCATATTTTTTTCTCATTCTACATAATCTTAAGAGATCTCATCCACTCCCATGGTTTGAATTGTTACCCATATGGTGACGACTCCCAAATTTAAACTTGCAGTTCAGATCTCTCTTCTATTTTTGCAAATGACATCTCCCTGCATGTTCCATCCGATTCTCCAGAGGCCCAAATTGGACTCCTCAGCTCCCTCCTCATAACCTCTTTCTTGTCCTTTGTTTCTTTTGGTCCAAGTCAGAAACGTGGGTTGTCACTCTGATCCTTCTACATATATAATCAAACACGGGTCTTGTAATTTCTAAGTCCTAAATCTTATATCTCTTTGATCTATTCACTTCTCTCCCTTCTCTATCCACTACCACACCCTAGGACAATATCATACCTCACATTAGTGATCAGTCCCTTGCTTCCTCGCCTTCCACACTGTGTGTGACATATTCTCATAGCACCCCCATGCGGATGGCCCTTCAATGGCCTCCATAATTCTAAACATCTTAACAAGGCACACAAGGCCCTTCACGATTTGGTCCATCTCATTACTTGGCCACGTGCCTCATCTTTAATCTAGCATACCACACAGGTCCTCAAATGTGCCATACTTTCTCTCACCTCCAGGTCTTTATTTTTTTCTGCTGGAACCAAGTTGACATACGTGTCACCAGTATGACTTCTTAGTGTCTATTTAGATGTTACCTTTTCCTGCCTTCCCTGACTCTTCACGTTTGCTCCTAACACACCCCATTATTATTTTTATTTTAGAACTTTTCATGCTCTAATTGCTTCTTTATTTCTGTCTCCTTCACTATATCATAAGCTTCTTGAGGTTGGGGGCTCTCTCTTGCTACAGAAGTCCCATTTTCTAGCATAGTGCTTGACAAATGGTTGGAGATATACATATGTGAAATAGAGACATAATAGGGCACAGTACAGAAGCCCAGGCCCCACAACTAAATGAGTGGTTATAAGAATGGAAGACATCTAATAAGTATTGTATCACAGTAGAGAGGGTATAAGGTTTGGAACCAGACAGACTTAGATTTGAATTATAGCTCTTGGTCTTATTGCATATATACTCGATAATGTGTTATAAACTTTCTGAGCCTGACTTTCCTCATCTGTAGATGAAAATAATGATCTTTATCTTCTAGTTGACTTGCGATAATTTTAAATGCCTGGCATATAGCAGGTGATATAGCTTATTTTTGTCTTGAAAGTAATCTATTAATAGTAATATAAATAGACACATTATTCCTTCATTTTTCACTTGTTCTTGTAACAATTGAAGTAAATGGTATAGGTGTTCATTTAAAAAATAATTTTGGGAAAGGAGTAAATTTTACAGAAAAGAGGAAATATTTCCATCTAGTTAATGTAAATAGTTCTAAGTGTCTACTTGTTAAAATTAAAGTTTTTATACCCTTTAGCACCTATGAAAATGTATTCAAATGATTTGGTTCCTAATTACCTTTCATTTGTTTTGAAAATCTCTATTTAGAAAGAAAAATGCAAAAAAAAAAAGTATGAGAAAGGCTCTTGAAACCACATTGAATTGTGGCTTTGAATTTGGGTAGTTTTGACTTGTGAAGAGCTAAGTAAGTCCATTTGTCCCATTATGGAGAACAATTTGGCTCTTTTCCAAGTGGGCACTCACCTGTCCGCCCAACTGCATCTATTTGGTTCCTTAGGGACCCGCTGACCGAGGCAATCACAATTTGGTACTGTTCCCCAGCCTCCAGTCTATGGAATGTGTGCTCAGAGACGTGCTTGGAGATCGTCTGAGACTCAACCTTTTGATTCTGCCTGAACGCTGACACGGTGTAAGAATCAACATCGCCCCCACCAGGAGTCCAGTTGACTGTCAGGCTGTCTGTCGCCCCATTGGAAGAAATGTGAATATTTTTGACAGCGCTTGGAACTAAAAAGGAAAGTAAATTTAAAAGTCATCACTTAGAGAATGAACTGTGGAAATTTTCAGCCAAAATTTTCATGCTTCTTATATTTTGGCACTTACTAAAAGAATTCACTCGGACTTGTCTGCTTGAACTGAAACTGATAGGGGAAGTTTAGGGGGACATGGGAGCCAGTGGGTAGAGATGAAGAATGCCAGTAGTAGAGCGAGAGGCTAGTTACATTGCCTTGTCCATATTAGGTCTTGGTTTTCTCATTTACTAGTTGTGGGACTATAGGCAAATTACTTAACCTTCTGTAAGTTTCTCTTTCTTTATCAGAAAATTGGCAATGTTAGTAATGGTAACCAGCCCACAGAGTTGTGAAGACTGAACAAAATGTACATGTTAGGTGCTTTGCTGTGGGTCTGGCTCGAGGTAAACTGTCAATAAATGTCAACTATCATAACAACAGTTCCAAAGAAAGGATACCCAACCAAGAGAGTTAGTTATTGTTTTTTAAAATCTATTATGCCTTACAAACTCCAGCTATTCACATAAATCCAATGCTATTTGCTATTTCTCTGAAAGCCTTTTTTTTTGTCTTACCCTACTTTGTACTTTAGTGAATCCAGATTGGACAACATCATTGTCACCATCAAGGTAACCTCGCTTCTTGCCATCTCCTTCTTACCCTACAATCTTCATCCCAAACACCTGGCTACCCAACATGCTAAATACACCACTACACCCACTCGGGTTCAAGAGCCGCATTTCAAATTACCTGTGAAGCCCTCAATGAAGGCTGACTGCTGTACGTCTCCACTGATGGTCAAGACAAGAATTTTATACTGGCGCCCTGGTGTCAGGGAGGTGAATCGATACTCAGTTGCAGTATTTACAAGGTGAAAAGGAGGAAATACTTTCATATCATTGAAGAGCAGTTGGATCTCATATTGGTCAACGTCCCCGTCAGCTCGTGACCAAGTCACCAGAAGGTCCTCAGTGCTCCTATTCCTCAGTGTTAGATCCCTAACGGGCTCTGGGACTAGGTAGGAATAGAGAAGACACTTCAAGAATGTGGCTGATTAAAGTTTACCTACACAATAATTTATGAATCACATTCAAGGAACTGGCAAACATCTCTCTTCCCCAAATAAACCACTTGAACTACTTCATGCATAATTAAATTAAATAAGAAAAACTGGAAGCAACTATTAAAATTATAATTTTTTCCTGACATAAATCTTATATGTAAATGTTGGTAGAATATAATTATAAAATGAATTATGACCTCAATCATAAGATAAAAAGAGATGTCTAGAACTTTAAATGCCACAATGTAGGAGGACAAGGAAGAGAAATGGGACATTTGGCCTTCTTGTTTCCCGACTATGCTTGCTTTTATCTACCAATAAATATTCTGTAATTATAGGCCATGGCTTGGCTGAATGTTGTTAGCTCCAAGTGAGACTTATGGGGAATGTAATTTACTGATCAGTAAGCAAAGAAAACACAAGGCTCATATATTTTACTGACTTGATGACCTTCAAGTCCCAACCAGCTATCAGATTTTGTGAACTTTACACTTACTTGTTCTTCCATTCCCTTGTTCACTGGCTTCATACTGTCCACTTCTTGTACTAACAGTGACACTGTACAACCGTCCAGGGACTAACTTAACAAATACACACTCGTTTTCAGCCTTGGGAATGCTTTTGGTTTGAATGAAGTTGTTTTTGTTTTTAATGGTGACTTCATAGTGATCAAAGTCTCCAGTAGCATGTAGCCAGGATACCTTTAAATAGTCACTCCTGGCTGAGTTGCTAATACTGACTCCCTGGACCTTGTCAGGCACTGAAAAAGAGAACAGAGAACAGCTAAAGATGTAGTGATTCTAAGTGAGTAATTGGTCACAGATGACAACCTCGAACAGTAAAGGTAAGTGAGTAGATTTTTATTGTGGGCATTTAAAAGGAAAGTTTTGGACCTTTAGATTACACGTTTCTGGAGGGGAAAGATTGTTACACCACTTGGAGTAATTAAATGGATCTTTTAACAGAACATGATGAATTAATTCTAATCCTGTTTCTGGCCTACACAAAATGTCAGGTACAAAATGGAACATTAAAAATGATAACTGATGATTAATATGAATTGATGGTGATATTATAATTCTAACATACCTTGGTGACTCAAGATGTAATAAAAAGTTACAAAGAAGAACACAAACAATCCAAAAGAAAAATGGAAGAAGAAACACATAATTAATATATGAAGGGATGTCTAACACCTTTGGTGATCAAGTCAAGACCATGGCAAAATACCTATAATTGGCAAAATTTAAAAACTCAATAGGATCAAGTATGAGAGAGGATGCTCAACAATAGGAGAGTTGATGAATGAGCTGGTATATATACACAGGGAAATTATATAACAGTCATAATAACTTTCTAACTCAAAATGCAAAAATATGGATTTTCGTGACTTTAACATCAAAACATAAAATGTAAGTAAGTGAATCTTATCAATACAATATTAAGTGAAAAGTTAAGTTCCAAGAGATTACATACTACATAAAATAGCCTTTTTTTTTTTTAATTTTGAGAGAAAGAGAGAGAGAGAGAGCATGAGCAAGGTAGAAGGGGCAGTAAGAGAGGGAGAGACAGAATCCTAAGCAGGCTCTGTGCTGACAGTGCAGAGCCCCACTCAGGGCTCAATCCCACTAGCCGTGAGATCAAGATATGAGCTGAGAGCAAGAGTTGGATGCTTAACTGACTGAGCCACCAAGGTGGCCCTAAAATAACCTTTTTTTTTTTTTAACATTTATTTATTTTTGAGAGACAGAGAGAGACAGATCGTGAGTAGGGGAGGGGCAGAGAGAGAGAGGGACACATAGAATCAGAAACAGGCTCCAGGCTCTGAGCTGTCAGCACAGAGCCCGACGCGGGGCCCAAACCCACGAACTGTGAGATCATGACCTGAGCCGAAATCGGACGCTCAACCAACTGAGCCACCCAGGTGCCCCCAAAATAACCTTTTTAAAAATGTTAACTAAATTGTTTTAACCCATAATTTTAGGACTACATAAATAAAACTATGCAAGATGAAAGGCAAGAAGACAGATGAAAATGGGAGTGAAGATGATGGCTACCTTGGGATGAATCAGTGAGGTGGGAACCATATGATTTGATATAGATTATTGTCAGGGTTCTAGCTTTTATTATAGGTTAGTGGTCTCTTGTGTGTATTAATTTGTTAAAAATGACTAATCAAATACCTAAATTAAATTAGAAGCCTAAAAAATAGATAAAAGTGACAAAACATGGTTTCCTGAACCAAGAATTAAGATTAATCCAATTTTGTATATCTGAGGTTATGTCCAATAAATATACAAAAAAACAAACAATGTGTGCCTGTGGTTTTCTCTCAACCAATCTATTGATTGACCAATCAACTGGACAAAGCCTGTGTCTAAACCTTCTCTTCCACTTTCCTTCGAAGCATGAAATGACCCAGAAATTTCAGTATTTTGGCATCTAAGCTATATTTTCCATGATGTTTCTCACACCTACAAGTTGCATGTTATTTTGTATATGGCATATGTGTAGTGGTTAGTTTTTGTATTAAACTATATCTCACTGCAAAAAAAAAAAAAAAAAAAAAAAAGAATATATCTCTCACTGCAGATATGAAGCCAGGACAGGGATGCTTTCTTCAAGATATTTACCTAAACCAATGACAGTGTAGCTATTATTTATTCATCACAGAATAAAGGAACAGAAATTTGGAAGTTTTTATGCATGGGCTAAGTAAGAAAAGTCAATTTATTGAAGATAAAGCAACGATTACAAGAAAAAAAAAACAGGTTACACACCATGCTAAGTCAATAAGGGGCTTTCCAGGTGGAATTGGAGGTAATTTGTGAGACTTGTCTTGCTGCACAATGAGATGATGTGATGCAGAATTAGAAATATTGATATATTCACCCAAAATGTAGAACAAAAGCATTAGAAAAGGAAAAAGGCTTTGACACAATCAGCCAAAACCAAGAAGACAGCAACTCAGACATGACTCTATGTTAAACTGATTTGTTGGGGGCAATGGTTTCCCTTGATTCGTCATGCATCAAATCCAAGTTCATGGTAGTTTAGAGTCAAAAAGGTGCTTTGAATAGAGGGTCATTATTCTTGCATTTAAAAACAATCTTAGCAAAGATTAGCTTGCAGTATGAAGGTCAGATGGATAGGAAACGTTGATGAGTTGACAGGGAGGGGAAGCAAGGGGTTAGTAGTTGGATGATACAGCCTTTGACTCTGGTGATTTTTAGGCTCCAAGTTGATCAACATAAGACACTGACATAAGAGTCCTTCATAAATGGAAATCTACTTTTCAGATCTCAGTCATTATTGTGATTTTATCAGTATAATTAGGTTTTAAATCATTCGAGGGTAAGGCATAGCTCTTTATATCCCCAACTAGTGCTTTCCGGGATGGCACTATGTAATGGAAATAGCGCTGGAGCTAGGTTGAACTTGATCACTGGTTAGCAATGTAACTTTTTCTCCTGGACTTTATCTCCAAACGAGATGGGATTAGATCAATCTACGGACACTTTCAATGTTAGCATCCTGTAGCAATGCAAATCAGTAGTTCTTAACCTTTTTGAGGTCACAGAAACTTCAAGAATCACACACTCTCTCCTCAAAGAAATACACATACTTTTCCTATCTGCAACACCTGTATAGACAGTTTCAGGGGTTATGACATTCCTAACCTCTACCCACGGAGCACTAAAAACTAGCGAGAGCTAAGTGATTTCTGATTATTAATTTATTGAACATTTATTGAGTCTCTATGAGGCTCCAGACCCTTTGCCAGGTAATAGGATGATGTCAATTGTCCCGATCCTCGTGCAAAAAATGACATTTTTTCATAGTTTTAGATTTTTGTAAGGTCTTTGAGTCCAGAAGATGATTGGCTAATTCTTGCATTCAGCAACAACAATAAAGTTATACGTTCTTATATAAGCCAGGTATTGAGAGAAACACAAAAAAGACATGGTTCCAGACATAAAGGCAATTACAGAGGGAGAGATGCAAAAAACTGCAATGAATACTACATTTCTCCTAGAAAGAATGAATAGGAACTTAGAGCGACACATGGCACAGCAGTGAATACTAACCATGATGGAGTTAAGTGGACAGAGGAGCAAGTGAGGAGACCCATTATAAATTTAAGGAGAAATGCTCTATGCCCAGGCTCTCGGCAAGAAAATCAAAATAAAGATATATCAACGAAAAATTTTGTGAGCAGTCAATAGCAGATCCTAGCCAAGGCTAACATGTGGCAAAAGTGATTTTGAAATTTTCAGTTTAGGTGAATGTGAATACACTTTGGTTTTGGAAACCTGACAAATTCTTTTTTTTTTAATAATATATTCTTCTAATTTTTTTGTTATTATTTTTTCCAGTTTTATTGAGAAATAATTGATATATATCACTGTATAAATTTAAGGCATATAGCATGATGGTTTCATTTATAAATATTGTGAAATATTACCACAGTTGGTTCAGCTAACATCCAATCTCTCATTATAGGTACAGTAAAAAGAAAAGAAAGAAGAAAAGAAAAAAGGAGAAACATTTTCTCCTTATGATGAAAACTCTTATGATTTAATCTCTTAACTACTTTCCTATAGACCATACAGTAGTCATAGTCATCCTGGGGTACATTACATCACTGGGTACTTATTTATTTTATAACTGGAAGTTTGTACCTTTGGACCATCTTCCTCTAATTCTCCCTTTCCACCACCCACCCCCGTCCCTGTTAACCATAAGTCTGATTCCTTTTTCTCTGAGTTTGTTTGTTTTTGCTTTAGTTTTAGAGTCTATATATAAGTTAGATCATAGAGTATTTGTCTTTCTCTTTCTGACTTATTTCACTTAGCATAATGCTTTCAAGGTCCATCCATGTTGCCACAAATGGTAGGATTTCTTCATTTTTATGGCTGAACTAGTGTATTGCATAGATATACCACACTTCTTTATCCATTCATCCACTGATGGACATTTAGATTGTTTCCATGTTTTGGTTACTGTAAATAATGCTGCTATGAACACAAGGATGAGGACATCTTTTTGAGCTAGAGATTTTGTTTCCTTTGGATATATTCCCCAAAGTGGAATGGTTGGATCATGTGGTCGTTCTTAATTTTTTGAGGATCTTCCATACTGTTTTCCATTGTAGCTGTATCAAATTACACTCCCAACAGTGCACAAGGGTTCCCTTTTCTCCACGTCCATGCTAGCATTTATTATGGCTTGTCTTTTGATGATGGCCATTCTAACACGCAAGAGGTAATATTGCATTGTGGTTTTAATTTGCATCTCCCTGGTGACTAGTGATGTTGACCGTCTTTTCATGTATGTGTTGGCCTTTTGTATATTTTTTTTTGGAGAAATGACTATTCAGGTCCTTTGCCCATTTTTAAATAGGGTTATTTACTTTTTTGCTATTGAGTTGTATGTGTTCTTTCTATTTTGAGTATTAACCACGACTTTGATATTAACCCCTTATCAGATATGGTTTGCAAATATTTTTTCCGATTCCATAGGTTGTTTTTTCACTTTATTGATGGTTTCTTTTGTTGTGTAGAATCTTTTCAGTTTGATGTAGTCCCATTTGTTCATTTTTTATTTTGTTGCTTGTGCTTTTTATGTCGTATGCAAAAAAATCACCACCAAGACCCATGTCAAAAAGCTTTCTTATGTTTTCTTCTAGAAGTTTCATATTTTAAAGTTTTACATTTACGTTTTTCATATATTTTGAGTTACTTTTTATGAGTGGTATAAGATATGGGTCCAGTTTCATTCATTTACATGTGCATATCCAATTATCTCAGTATGTTTATTAAAGAGACTGTCTTTTCTACATTGAATATTCTTGACTTTCTTGTCAAAAACCCATGACATTTTTAAATTAAAAAATTTTTAAAGATTTTTAATGTTTATTTTTATCTTTGAGGAGGGCGGCGAGCAGGGGAGAGGAAGAGAGAGGGGACACAGAATCTGAAGCAGGCTCTAGGCTCTGAACTGTCAGCAAAGAGCCTGACACCAGGCTTGAATTCACAAACTGAGAAATCATGACCTGAATTGAAGTTGGACACTTAACCAACTGAGCCACTCAGGCATCCCCAAAACCCTGGCATTTTTAAATGCAAATATCAACCCACAGCTTAGCAGGAAAGATTTGGCAAAACATTAATGTCGACCGTAAGCGGAAATCTCAGATGTAACCCCCCAAAAGCATAATTATATTGGGAAAACGGTAGCTGTCTAAATTTAGTTCTGTACAACACATCGAAGACCTGGCATTCACTGCTATTGCTAAAATTTTGCTCCTGGTCCCAGGACTATGAAAGTTCACATCTTCACCTTGTGTGAAAAAGAATAAACAGTGGACTTTGGCCAAACAAACATTTCAGAAAGGATTTCAGGACAGATAACTTTTTAGGCTCTGGAGCCATTCAGAACTGGGTTGAAATACAGAAAGGAACTGGCTGTTTCACAAGTGAAACAGTTGAGCAAGTAAGTTATTTAACCTCCCTGAACCTTGATTTCCTGATCTGTAAAGTGAGAATAATAACAACGACCTCAATAAGGAATTTGCAAGAATTAAGTTAGTTAACATACATAAGGCCAATGGATAGCAACCAAAGAGTACTCCCAGAAAACACTTTGCATATAATATGAATTCTAGCCATGAATGTAGTGTTCATCTTACTTTAGAGAAAACATCTGCTCACATAAGGAATTTCTAGGGTCAGAATTTGAAGACTCTGTCACAGTTCTGTGATCTCAAAAAGCCTTTAATCCAATCATTATAGAATTGTTGCAGATCTGACGCCCTGAGCCACATAGCCAGCCCTTTCTTACAGAGCCTGGATCTCTGTCTAGCCTTACCTGTTCGCTCCTGGCTGAAGGAATGGTTTTCATACTTGCCACTCCTTGTAGTTATGGTCACATTGTAGAGGCGGCCTGGAGTCAGGGAGCTGAAGGAACATTCACTGACGGACTTGGCAATAATGAGGGACTGAATTACCCTGCTGCCATGAGAAAGGGTCACCACATAGTTATCCACATCTCCGGGAGCCGGCAGCCAGGAAATGGTCAGGTAGTCATTACGACCAGAATTGTTCACCGTCACTCCACTCACACTGGAGGGGACTGGGATTTAAAAAGCGGGGGAGAAAACTTAAAAAGAAAGCACAGTCAAAAGTCTGGAGTCATCTACGCTGGTCAGCAAAAAACAGTGTGGGCTCAGGAGATCTCACCTGATTACCTAAGAGGCCAAAGAAGTATGAGCATTTCACTTTAGCTTCTGGAAGCTGAGTGTTCTTTTATCAGCAAGGTTAACCCAAATAAAAATGTAAGGAGGTCTTTTGGGTGCCTTATAAACATATGGATGCCGCTACTGTATTTTTATGGTGTTGCTGTTTGTAAAGTATTTTAAGTGGAGGCATTTTTATGTGAAAATGTCAGGAGGTTCCCTCTGTAGGAAAAGGAACAAATGTAACAAATCCAAATGAATGAGCTCAAACCGAACTCATCAATAAGTAAAGATGTGTGAAAGGAAAGGTGAAGGTTGCCATACCTTTTCTAAAGAGCTTAGACTTTGGGATAGTTTTGATCTTCTTGTGATGAAGTTATTTATTCCTGGGGAGTCTAATAACTAACACGACCAAAGGGGTTGCATCTTCCCTTTACAAAGCATTTCCTGCCCTCTAGTGGCAAGAAATAAACCTAAAAGCCCATCCTGAAAGCAACAAATCTGGAGATTGACCCAACTGTGGGCAGAAAGAGCTATTGTGATAATGGCCATAATCATTTGCTTATTTTATCTGGGCCTTAGTGCCACAAACATTTATTGAGGACCTACTATTTGCCACATACACAAAAATGGAAAAGATGTGGATGCCCTCAAGGAGCTTCTTGGCTAGAAATGGTATGCAAATTTATCATTGTGATATTGAACAGTAATTGTACATGTATCAGAAATAAGTGTAAATAGTATTGCCAGTAGTGAATATCAGAATAAAATCCTGTCATGTATTCAAACTGCACTACTGTTTTCATCATTGGTTCACTACTTCACCTAAATATTCTCATATAACTGTCACTCTCAGTATATCATGTACAATGGACAGGGTCCAGCTAAATGACCTCTGAGAATCCTTCTAATCCAATATGCTCTGACTTTATGATTTAAGCCCCAAAGTCATCTTTACACATGCAAGCACTTGTCTTTCTCCAAAAATTATAAATAGCACTGTACTGAACAACTCTGCTAATCCTGTCCCATGTATATGAACATTTCCTAGATGTAAAGTTGAACTTTTTAGTCATAATATTTATATACTGATATCTTCCTCTCTCCCTCCTTCCTTCCCCTCTTTCTTCCCTTCATTTAACAATCTATACATCCCCTGGTTGTTCTCAAAAGAATTATGCTTGTTTTTCAGAACTGCTAGAAATATTTGCAACTACTGGCATTTTATTAGAAAAGATACAATCATCAGATGTTTTGTCAAAAATATAAATTCATGTTTACAAAAAACAGATACAAAATATGTTTTTCCTTTAGAACAAGAATCTCCTCAGGTTAGAATTAGGTTTGTTAAGCATATCCGATATCTTGAATTTTAAATATTGTTTTTAAGAATTTTTTTAAGTTTATTTACTTATTTTGAGAGACAGCAAGTGTGAGCAGGGGAGGGGCAGAGAGAGAGGGAGAGAGAGAATCAGAAGCAGCCTCTGTTCACTGTCAACGCGGACCCCAATGTGGAGTTCAATCTCACCAATTGTGAGATCATGACTTGAGCTGAAATCAACACTCTGCCGCTTAACTGACTAAGCCACTCAGGTGTAAGCCACTCAGGTGCCCCTTAATTTTAAATGTTTGGCCACCTTATCTAGGCTGAAGGTTTATTTATATGTTTCATCTCTGTGGAAATATAAGTGAATGAGAAAACCTTTCAAAATCTTTCAACTATTTCAGCCTTGACACATATTTAGCAATTTGAATAGATGGTAATAACTATCAAGGCTTTAGCCATTGAATATTTTACAATCTACTGTATACAAAATTTACTAATCTAAGCAAATTTCAAAATCTCTAGTTATTGTGTTTCTATAGTGGTATCCCATTCCCCCTTTTCCCATGATAATGTCTGCACTCTTAATGTGTTTGAATAAAATAACCCAGGCTCATATTTATTCATATTTTGCCCTCTCCTCAAAACCTTGTGATCACTCTTCAAAGAATTTTTTTGTCTTATTTTTGCATACTTCTGTTATATACAGTGGGTCAAATACTGATATGTCTGCTGCAATTGAAATTTAGGCATAAAAACACCCATAGGCCCCCACTTATTTCAAGTGGTACGAGGCACCAAACTGTTTTAGTATATCATAGTAAGTTGGAAAGCCCTTAAGGTTTTTTAAAATGGGAATTAACTTGTGTGGCAGAATCTGACTAGTTGTTAAGTAAACCATTTCTCTTTCCTCTCAGACACAGAACTAGACTATGTTTCCCAGCCTTCCCTTCATGACATATAGCCATATAGCTGTGTTCCTGCCAATGGAATGTGGGGGGAAGTGATGTGTCTACTTCCAGGTCTGATCATTTTCCCCTGCCCGTAACCTCTATTCTCTGGAGAAATGGACAGAGTTCTGCGGACCTAGAGAAAGGAAGAGCCACAGATGGTAGGAGCCTGGATCCTGGATTACTGCTTGGGAAAGAAACAACCAATAGAGCTAATTGGGAGCCCCCATATTGTACAGTTGTGCAAGCAGGAAATAAGTCAGTCTGATCTGACTAACACAACTGCAGCTCACTGGGAAATGGGCACAACCTCTCCTCAACCCTCTCCTCAGCTTTCTTATTTTTCCTTCCCTCCTCCAACAGGGGTAAATTGGGGTAAATTACTGGGGATGGATTAGAAAACGGAGACTTCGAGACATAAGTTAATGAAGAGCTAGGACCAGAATCTATGCCTCCTGATTCCCAAGCTAAGTTTTTTCAGTGCCCCACCCCCGATTATGCTATCAGTGGTTAGTGCCAAGAAGTACTAAAAGAGTAGAAAGAAAGTATCAGGAAGAAGGATGTGGGTTCATCCTCATTCAGCTGCCACATAATGAGAAAAATGGCACATATCAGTGAATTTCTACCAAAACTAGGAAATATCTTTTCAATGATTTAGTTATTTTTCTGGGAGAGTTAATGAAGTTAATGTTCTTTGGGTTCATTAAGTAGATGAGATTCGTGATTTTAAAAAAGGGACATATCTATGATGCCCACAACTGATACTCAGATCCAGGCATCAG
The DNA here is from genome assembly GCA_028646485.1 of Cryptoprocta ferox. Lineage (NCBI taxonomy): Eukaryota > Metazoa > Chordata > Mammalia > Carnivora > Eupleridae > Cryptoprocta > Cryptoprocta ferox. Next base: position 44,385,243 of record CM053571.1, on the reverse strand, counting down.
AGATCTAGAAGGAGGAGCCTGAAATCCAACTTCTAATCATATAAAATTAAGTATGCAAAGTCGCCGACCTGATTCTGAGTTCATTAGTAATTATCAAAGCTTCTACCGAATGCGTTTAATTTTTTTCTTTCTAAGAAACTGGAACATAACTTTTACATTGTTTATTTATATTCTCTCTCGGTGTTGTGTAGAATATTATATCTCCTTCTCTGGTGCCAACCTTGTCTGACACACAGGACCACATAGCTCTTTGCCCTATTTGACTGTGATCCCTTCAAGGTCAGGGAACATTGTTTAGGTGGTACATAGTACTAAGTACTTGTTTAATGCTGCTTATGAAAATATATGTGATTTGGGCATTTTATTAACTCAACTTTGAAGCACAGAAGTTGGAGATCATTTCCTTTCTATGTCTTGAAAGCATATGAAAGGGAGCGGAATTTACTTTTTTAGAAAAACAGGCCTCATTACTTGTCTTCATCTTCACCGGGACATGAGCATTAGGAAATCATCAACTGCATGAGGGGATAAGCCTCAGCATCAAATGACTGTTATGTTACCACAAAGGTTTTCCTGACATTTATGGGAGATTTTAGAAAATTCAGAAGTCCTTCTCACTCGCCCTGCAATTTCCATTCCGAGGAGAGTAACATGTAGCTTCTGGGATGGTTGGTATTGAAACTTGGTTTTGGGGAAAGTCAAAAATGGATCTGTTTTCAGGATGTTTAAAAAATCCTAGAATAGACTCTCAAGTTTCCATGTGTTCTTACCTGTCCTTCCCTCCACCACCACTTGTCGGGATGAGATTCCTCCGCTTACTGTTGTTACGACCACAGAGTAGAGGCTGCCTGATTTGAGGGAGTGGAAGCTGTATCTGCTGGTCTCACTGGAGACACTTTCATTTTTGATGACCACGTTTTCATGGATCAGTAAGACTTGGTAGAACTCTATGTCTCCCAGTGCCTGGGTCCAATTAGTAAACAGACTGCTGGTTGTCCCTTGGTTGGCCACATACAAGCCAGTCACTTGGGCAGGCACTAAAGCACAGTAGACAAAGAGAAGGAAAAAAAAAAAGATGACATTTAATCACTCTAAGGAAGTGTAACAAAGTGAGTCAAAAATGGAGACAGTCTTGAAGATGCTAAAAATATATCTACATTTTTTTGCTATAGACTCTCAGCTCTATTTCCTGTGGCATATGGCAAACTACTCCCATACAGAAGCTGTTTATATGGAAAATCAAAATTACTTCAGATCCAAGGATGAGATGATGTATACCTATTAAGTAGTTCCAATTTTACATTTTCAATAATGAAAGAATGTTATTTTTGAATATTGCTTACTTTATGTGATTTTATCTGTCCTTACCTCATGAGAACTGAAAGCCACATGATCCACCTGAGCTGATGGCTGTTATGGGGTGGTCTTGGGAAATCCCTTCAACCTGATGATTAGGTTATAGTTTAGAAAACTGGTTAATTCTTGGGACACCTGGGTGGTTCAGTCGGTTGAGCGTCCGACTTCGGCTCAAGTCATGATCTCACACTCTGTGAGTTCAATCCCCACATCGGGCTCAGTGCTGACTGCTCAGGGCCTGGAGCCTGCTTTGGATTCTGCGTCTCCCTCTCTCTCTGCCCCTCCCCCACTCACACTCTGTCTCTCTCAAAAATAAATAAACATTTAAAAAAATTTAAAAAAAGAAAACTGGTTAATTCTTTACTGGCACATTCTCAAGAGGACCATTGTTACTATACATAAAAATGCTACAACAGTATAAATTATATTATCACATAATAATTATTAACAATGATAACCATAAAAACTCGTAGTAATAACTATTGAGTGCCTGATTTGTGCCAGTTATCGACTCCATGGCTTTTAGAAATCATATATTTGATGCTCATTTAAAAATGTAAATTTGATTTCATTATTCTCTTTACTAAAGACAATAAAATATAAGTAACTTAGCCTATTATAACAGTGCTAATGAATAGTCATCTTGGAGTCCAAAGCCTTATCTATCTAACCTGTGAGCCTGTGCCCTTTTCCTAATTAACAAATATATTGTGATTTCTAACCTACCCATTAAAAAATCTCTCACACAGATCTTGAAGCTGGCGCTTGATCAACATATTTGATCTTCTTTGTGCCTCTTCCCTGAATTTTGGTAATCAAAAGGATTGAAACCTTGGCACAACCCTTCTTAGAATTTGTTAACTTTCAGATTAAGACACAAATATATTCATTAAAAACTGTTACTGTAGTTGGGTCAGAAGATTGAATTCTTATTCTAAATTTCATATGGAAAGCAAAGGAACTAATATGCCAAATAATTCTGAAAAAGAAAAACAAAGTTGGAGGAGTAACATCATCTGATTTCAAGACTTACTAGAAAGCTTCAGTAATGAAGGTAGTGTGATACTGGCAAAAAGACAGAAACATAGATCGATGGAACAGAATTGAGAATCCAGAAATAGACCAAATTATATATAGTCAATTGATTTTTTACAGAGATGTGAGGGCAAGTCAGTGGAGGTAGAGGAGTCTTTTCAACAAATAGGGCTGGAATTATTAGATGTCCATATGCAGAGACAAAAACTTTGACCCAGATCTCACACACATATAAAAATGAACTCAAGATGGATTATGCACTTCAATTAAAAATGTAAAACTATAAAAATTCTACATGAAAATCTTTGTGACCTTGTATAAGGCAAAGATTTTTTAATACGACACCAAAAGTAGCGTCTATGAAAGAAAAAAACTGATAAATTGGACATCAAAATTAAAGGCTTATGTTCTATAAAAATACACTAATAAATTAATGAAAAGGCAAGCCACAGATTGAGAGACATCATTTCAACACACATTTCTGACAAAGGACTAATATCTGAATATATAAAGAATTCTCAAAATTAAATGATAAAAAACAAACAACCCCATCAAAAAATGGACAAATGTTTGAGAATATGTTCTTCCCCAAAGAAGATATATAAATGGTAAGTAGGGCTATGGAAAGATGCTCAAAACCATTAGGCATTAGGGAAAGGCAAATCAAAACACCCTTATCAGAATGGCAGGAAAAAAAGAAAAAAAAGAGAAAACTTGCAATACCAAGTGCTGTTGAGATTATGGAAGAACTGGAAATCTCATATATTTCTGGTGGGAATTGTGGGAATGTAAAACTTTACAACTGTTTTGGAAAAGAGTTTGGTAGTTTCTTACAAAGTTGAAAATACACTTACCATAATGGCCCAGTAATGTAAATGTTGAGAATGATGAAAATGATCTTAAGACTAACAAAATGCCTTAGATTCCAATTCTGGCAATATAGTGGGCTACATAATGTGAAAATCCCCCCAAGAAACACAACTATGTGTGTTGGATAAAATATAAAACTATAAATGTATGAGTGTGTTGTCAAGAATGTAAGGAACTCTCAGGGAACTAAAAGTCAGTGATAGAAAAGTAACTGGTTCACTGAAGCATACTTTGATACTGATGGCACCTTTCAAACATACACTTAAGCTTTGATTTTACAGATTTGCAGGATCTATGAGATAGGAGGTAAAGTGTAGGACTAACTGAGGAACCTCATAGGTGACCCTGCATAACATTGGATCCTGAAAGGTTACATTCTAAGTGTAAGTGAAATAAATATTCCCTCTCTGCTCTCAGCCTCCTTGGCACTGGATGCAGAAGGGAAAAAAATGTGTTTCAGTGAGTTTGCAACCCAGATTCATAAAACCCAGATGCTCAAAAACCTCAAGTTGAAATTTTAGATTAAAATAGGTCTGGGTTGATAGCAGTCTGTGCACCTCAAAGAATCAAATGAAAAGAAAATTCTTCCTAAAACCCATCTTTAAACAAGGCCTCAAAGAATTCCTACAAAGTTTCCAAGGTGTATGAGTTTATAGGGAAAAATCACAAACACTTAAGAAAGTAAAGCACCCTGAGCAAAAGGCAGCAAACTCAAAAGACAATAGATATTTCACATAAAGAGATTTGGAAAGAGAACCAAATAGAATGTTTGAAAATGAAGAACATACCAATTAAAATTAAAACTCAGTGGGTAAAGTTGAAAAAGATGAGACAGAACTAAAGAAAGAATTAATGAACTAAAAACAAAGGGCTGAGGAAATTATCTAGACTATAGCCCAAAGAGCAAATACATGGAAAACATGAATATATATATATATATATATATATATATATATTCTATATACAGGAATAGATCTCTGATTCTATATATATTCTATATACATAGAATGAATATATATGTATGTATATATGTGTATATATGTGTGTGTGTGTATGTGTGTGTATATATACATATATATATATATATATATATATATATATATATATATATATATATTCTAGAATACCAGAAGGGGAATGGAGGAGGCAATATCAGAGAGTTAATGGCTTAGAAATTCCAGGCATGATGAAAGATACTAACCTGCAAGTAAAGAAATCATAATGATCTCAAGCAAGATACACAAAAAGTAGTCTGTTTCTAGGTTATCATTGTAAACAACAGAACACCAAAGGTAAAGAGTAAATCTTAAAAGCAGTCATAGCAAACAGATTATCCAGAGAGAAAAAAATTAGACTGACACCTGACTTTTCAACAGCAAGAATAAATGCCAGAAAGACTACAATAATCTCTTCAATGCACTGAGAGAAACTAGCTTTCAACATAGAATTGTAACCTAGGGAAAATATATTTCAAGATTGAGAGCCATGTTAAGACATACATAGAAAAACAAAAGTTTGGAGAGTTGGCCCCTAAAGACTACAAGTAAGGACATGTGAAGGATGTTTTCCAAAATAAAGGAAAGTAAGCCCAGACAGAACTTATGACATACAGGAAGGAAAGATGAGAAGATAAGTGGTAATCATTTGTGGGCTTGAAAAAGGAGAGAGAAATAAAATACAGGACAACAATATATAAATTGGATAAAGAAGGCTTTGATGATGATTTTGCTTCCTATTTCACTGAGAAAAAGAAGATAATTGCCCACTTGCTACATCTATCTATTTATTGACATATGCACCCAATACTCTTTTTTCCCCAGTTGACAGCAAAGTTAAACAACTCATGTTCCTTTCTTCTTTTTAAAAAATTTTTAATGTTTATTTACTTTTAAGAGACAGAGACAGAGAGAGAGACAGAGAAAACAGAGCACAAGCAAAGAAGGGGCAGAGAGAGAGAGAGGGAGACACAGCATCTGAAGCAGGCTCCAGGCTCTGAGCTGTCAGCACAGAGACCGACATGTGGCTCGAATTCATGAGCCTGTGAGATCATGACCTGAGCTGAAGTTGATGCCCAACCGACTGAGCCACCCAGGTGCCCCTTCATGTTCCTTTCTAATGCCAATTCCTTTACTTGTGCTCTAGATCCCAGTACCTCCTGCTTACTCATAGAATAACTGGAACAATTCTTCCTCCCTCTTTACATCATCACCACTCCTTTCTCTTCTAGAACATTCCTGTCAACATAAAACATGTTATCTCTTCTATTCTTAAAAAAAAAAAATCCTCCGTTCAAACATACTTCCTCTTTCCTATGCTGCCCTATTTCTCTGCCTCTCCTTTGCAGCAAAACTCCTTGGAAAAGTTGTTCTCTGCTCTGTTTCAATTTCAAAATAAACCCAAACAAAGTAAAACAAACAAACAAACAAACAAACACTAACAAAGAGTTGAAACTAGTATAATAAAAAACAAACAATAGAAAAAATTCATAAAACAATGGCCAGTACATAATAGACACTTAATGAACATTTGTAAACTGAATGTTAAATGATTCACTACACAGTATACATTTATAGAGAACGTTACCTGTTCTTCCTTTAGTTGAAGATAAATTTTTTAAGTCTCCACTAATACTGGTGACTGTAGCTATGTATTTTCGTCCAGGCACCAGGTCAGTAAAAGTGAATTCTTTGGCATCTTTGGGGAGTGACTTGTGGATGAGTATGAGGTCTCTGTCAGCTAGTGAAATGATGTATTTCTCCCATTCTGCTACGGGGGTCTGCCACATGACACCCAGTGAGGTTTCGTTGGCATGTTTGACACGAAGCTGGAGCACAGCCAGGGGCACTGAGGAAAAGGCAGTGGAGACTGTGTTACTGATTTGATTCAGAAACACTAGAGTAGGGGCTCCTGGTGGCTCAGTTGGTTGAGTGTTGGACTTTGCCTCAGGTCATGATCTCACGGTTTGTGGGTTTGAGTCCTGTGTCAGGCTTTGCACTGGGAGCCTTCTTCAGATTCTTTGTCTCATTTTCTCTCTCTCTCTCTCTCTCTGTCTCTCTCGACCCCTCCCTGGCTAACGCACTCTCTCTCTCTCTCTCTCAAAAATAAACGTTAAAAAACAGAAGAAGAAAAAAACTCTAGAGTATTTCCTAGAGAGCTGTTCCCTTCCAACTAAAGGAGGGTTCCAGTTCAGCATTACTTTTCTGAATGTGTATGAGCTCTCAGGAAAAAAAAAAGCTAATCACAAAAACTTTGTTGCTGTTATTTTTTTTTATGATTTTATTTTTAAGTAATCTCTACACCCAATGTGGGGCTAGAACTCACAACCCCGAGATCAAAAATCACATGTTCTTCCCACTGAGCCAGCCAGGCACCCCAAACTTTGTTTATGTAATATATCCAGAAAGGAAGATTCAAAAGAATACTATTGGAAAATGCTTTTCTGGGTCATTTATTTTTGACCACATATTACCCTGAGTATTTATTTCTTCATATGAATTCTATGATACACAAATATTTAATTCAATCTTGTCATCCATAAACCCACAGAAAAAGGTCCATGTTTGAGTATTTAGGTGAAGTTAGGAGTATTTTTCACTCCGTTTGGTTGGAAAGACAAAGTGTTTCTTCCCTTCATTTCTGAGAAGGGGACATTGATGTATCCATGAAAGCAAGAGCAATAATAGCACCTGATTAAGGGCTCCCATTATCCAAAGAATTGAAATGGCTTCTATTTCTTTAAAAGATTTTATTATTACAATTTCTAGGATCCGTTGTTAAGAGTAAAGTACTGGTCCCAAAAAACAACAGGGAAACAAAATTATGGAAGAACTACATTCATTTTTACATCAAAGAAATATTCTGTAATTCCATTCTAATTGAATCCCTAAATCTGTATTTTCCTTCTTTAATGCACTGAAATGAATTGAATTGTTACATCAAAGCCTACTTCAACTTACCTTATTCACCTAGAGGTACAGTTTAAGAAAATTTTCCTGATAATTATGACAATATGCTGAGAGCCCCTACTGTTTCTTGACAGTATTCCAAGTTATTTGAGGTGACTGAGGTAAAATATTGGAGAGGACATAGACACTTATTCTGTGAAATGCTAAAAGTAGCTTGTATAGGTCTTTGATAGGTCTTAAGCTTATATAGGTCTTTGATCATTATCCAAGGGATATTAATATCTGGAAAATGAAGATATTACTAGAAGACCCAGTTGGCAAGGTAAGGAGGTGTCTTGGTCCTTTTCTTTGACATTCTTCTAAGAAGAACATTGAATCAATGTAGTTATTTATTTATCATCAGGCAAGAGTAAGAGAGAAGATATTTGAATTTCACTCCAAGTATAGAATATTCCATGTCACAGAAATGTTGAGCTTGGAAGAGCAATTCTCTTATTTGAAAGTGGAGGTAACACACTCAGAGGGGTTGTGACTTGCCCAAGGTATTACAGTATAGTGGTGACAGCCAGAATACCAAAGCGCATGTCTTCAGATCGTCATTCTCCTCTACCCTAAAATCCAAATATATCCCTCTTCACGTTAATAACCCTTCCTTGATACATGAAATTAGTCAACATTAGATCAAGGCAAATTAGGTCAAGCAAAAAAATTTTCAACTGTCCTCTTTTGTGAGAAGGATTCTCAGATTGTTTTCTTCCTGTTCTTTTGGTGTTTAAAATGGCTTTCTTTTTATAAAATAATGGACTTACTAGTGGAAGCAATTTTTAACGTTCTAATTTGACAAAATTAAACGTCACCAAACCTAATTCAGTCTATAAAAAGTCTATAATATCTTAAATTCAGGGAACACGGCAGGAGGTAGGGAAGAAGGATGACATTGACAAGTATCTGTGTTACTTGGGAGAGGGACCAAGTTAAGGTTCCAACAGTCATTAACACCTTCATATTTGCTTACCTGTCCTGCCATGGCAACGCTTAGAATTCTTCAGATTTCCACTCTCAACAGTGACTTCTACCTCATACTGTCTTCCTGGTATGAGTCCGATATCATCTATGACATAGTGTGTTTCCTCCTTTCCCACCGTGATGTTGAGCAGTACCACAGAATCATTGAAGAGCAGGACACGATACTGCTCCCAGTCTCCAGCAGGGGGCGACCAGCTCACTACTAGGGACCTTATCGAACCATTGCTGTTTGCCTCCAGGTTCCCAACTTTCTCTGGAACTAAACGGTGAAATGATGTCAAAAAGGAGATTCTAAAAACCAAAAGTAAGGATACTCATTCACTTTTCATGGGCAACAGAAGATAAGAGACCTAATTGCTGCAATTCAAAACATTTATCTCCCCTTCTAATGTTTGTGGATTGCAAACGAGTGTTCTTTCCTCATTTGGGAGGCATTTGACACTCAAGAAATGAACACTAAAATCATCTTAGTAATATATCAGTAATGCAATCTTCTGTAAACTGTTAATAACCTAGAGATATGAGCACTGTGTTTTATTGATTGCACGCCAGCCCTAGAGACAATATTGATGTTGCTTCTAATGATGTTGACATTGATGGATGTGGTTGGTGTCTTTTGGTAGAGACACTGCATGTTGTGGTCATGAAACATTCCTCTCTTTTCCAATGACAAGATTAATCTTCTTGCAATATAGCTCTGGTCTAATTATTCCTTTGCTTAAAAACATTCAAGTTCTCTCCATTAATTACAGAATAAAACATCAAGTCCTGGGTGTGGCATTTGTAGCTTTCCAAGATCAGACCCCTGACCACTCCCTGCAGCCGCCCTCTCCCCTGCTTCCCCACTCTCCCAAATGCTGGCCTCCAGCTGGATTTTCTGCAGACCTGTAAGTATCATGGGCTCTTCTGCCTTCCTGCCTTTGCTTATATTATTCCTTCAGCCTCAAATGCCCTTCCCTCTTTTCCCTCTTCACATTTTTTAAGTCCCAGTTAAAGACCATTTCCTCTGATAAGTCTTTACTACTCTTCTGAACAAGAATTTTGTTCTCTTGTTTTTCTGACCATATGGCTCTTGGTTGGAATCTCTAACAGCACAGAGAATGGACTCTCAAATTAAACACTCTGGTTTAAATTCTAACCCCACCATTTACTGGCTAGATGACTATAGACAAGTTATTTTATCTCTCTGAATTATCTGTAAAATGATAATAATGGAACCTCTCATGGTTTTGTTGTGAGAACTTAATGAAATAATGGTGTAAAGTGTTTATTTAGTGCCTGATACATGGAAATATCAATGTAATTACTATTATTAAAATGTACTGTTTTTATTTTTTTGTGTGTATATTCTATAGCTGTCTGATTAAAATGTAACTTCCTTAAAAGCAAGGGTTGGCAAAGTAAATATTTCAGGATTTGCAGGCCACATATGGTCTCTGTCTCATCTTTGTCTTTCTTTTTCCTTTTTTAAAAAACCTTTTAAATATGTAAAAACCACTCTTAGCTTGGGACTATGTAAGTACAGGTCATAGGCCTTATAAGGCCAAAGGGTGTAGTTTGCTAACCCTGACATTTTAACAACTTCCCAAACTCATCGCACAATAATTTACACATAGGAGGCACTGGATAAATGTTTGGTCACATAAATTAATAAAATAATTTATGGAAAACATGATTAAGTGCTGACTGGCCCTCACTGTAAGAGTTGATCAGAAATGTTTTATTAATTAGTATCAATGCTAATGCATTTACGCTACTTAAGTGGGTGACATGAAATGGCACAGGGCAGAGCCGGCTATGCACATCATTCAGGAACCATTCCAAACACATCTGCTTAAATAACTCAAAGGAATGCAGTTAACCCTCTCCTTTACTCTGTATATAGGGCCCTGGCTCATAGGCACCCTTAGTCATGTAGACCATATTTCCCAAGTTGGGAACTTATTTTGCCCCAATGAATGGATCTAAGATGGATCAGACAATGATTTGGAAAACCAAGGAATATTCTGGAGCCCTACACTCACCTGTTCTGCCCACCGCCATCTTCTGAGCAGACAATTCGCCAGAGACACAGCTGATAGTAACTTGATAAAGTCGTCCAGGGGTTAAGTCTTTGAATTGAGTTTCAGTAACTTGGGGTCTGAGTATTCTAGATTCTTTGATAGTCTCTTTGTGAAACAGGGTAATGTTATAGGAATCCACATTTCCAGAAGGTCTTTGCCACTTGACCTTTAGAGAGGTCAAAGTGCCATCATTTGTCACCTTCAGATTTGAGACTTCCATGGGGGCTAAATAGGAAGAAAAGAAAAGACACTTTAACTCAGGATATTGTCTTATGGCCAAATTTTGATCTGTCTTTTAATCCCTGCAAGCCACACTCCCTGCTCAGAAGAAAACAACAATTTCGCTAGCAAAAGTAATACTGCAAAATCAAAGAAAGGCTGTCTGGCTGTTGGAAAGAGCATAAAGATGGGAGTCAGGAGCCTTGGCCGTTAGTCAGCTGGGCAACCCTGGACAGTTCTGTGTATCTCACTGAGCCTAGGGATCTTTACTAGCAAATGAGGTCCTGGAATGCTCAAAGAAGTCTGTCATCTGCCTAATTTCTCCCCATATTAATGTATTTAATAATAATAAATATGGTTAACTCATTGGCCATCACAAAATTTTGTATACTAAAAATACGCTATCTTTCATATAAAGTCATGATGAAGTTAAAGCTCAAGAGTTGTGTCATAATTTCATCAAAGGAAAATGATTACAAAAGAAAAACACTTTGGTGAATACTTTTTCTACCTCTTGGCTATGTCATAATTTTGGGCTTTACTAATAACAAAACAAAAACGTTTCATTTTTAAAATGGGCACAGCACACTGATTTGGCATAGGCCAGTGATAAGTATAATTTGTTCTTGATATACATTAATAATCCTTAAGATATATGGTACTTTTAAAAAATATTTTATTTAAAAATGTTTATAATGTTTATTTATTTTGAGAGAAAGAGATAGAGAGAGCAAGCAGGGGAGGGGCAGAGAGAGGGAGACAGAAAATCCCAAGCAGGCTGCACACCTTTGGCACAGAGCCCAATGCGAACCTTGAACTCATGAAGCATGAGATCATGACCTGAGCCAAAATCAAGAGATGGATACTTAACCAACTGAGCCACCTTGGTGCACCTAAAGATTTTCTTTTTAAGCAATCTCTGCACCCAATGTGGGGCTCACACTCACAACTCTGAGATCAAGAGTTGCATGCTCCACCAACTGAGCCAGCCAAGGGCCCCAAGATATGTGGTACATTTTTGTTGGGAATGTTTATACATCTTTTGAGGTGTGATATGAAGGATACGTAAATGTACAGGTGCCCTCAAATATCTTTCTCACCAATCTCTTGTAGTTCCAAGAACTCTCCCCATTAGAGTAATTTCTAAGTCACTACATACTTAAAAGTTTCTCATAAAATTAGATAGTTTACCAACAGAGGGAATAGCTTACCAAGAGAAAGAATTTATTAGACCCACCAGAAGCATTAGAATTCCATTAGAATGTAAGCTCCAAAGGGCAAAGACTTTGGCCTTCTTAGACACTATTATATCCACAATGCCTAGCATATAGTTTACACTCGATAGATACTGAATGAATGAATTAATAGAATGAATGAATGAATGAATGTGTACATGAAATATTCATTAAGACTTAGCACAGATTAGGGCACCTGGGTGGCTTAGTTGGTTGAGTGTCTGAGTTCAGCTCAGGTCATGGTCTCACAGTTTGTGAGTATGAGCCCCACGTTGGGCTCTGTGTTGACAACTCAGAGCCTGGAGCCTGCTTTAGATTCTGTCTCCCTCTCTCTCTGACCTTCCCTGCTGTCACTCTGTCTCTGTCTCTCTCAAAAATAAATAAAACATTAAAGTTTTATTGGATACAGAGTTTAAGAAATGGCTGTTTCACAGGAGCAGGTCTTTGTACAGCACTGAGAAAAGTAATCTTGGTTCATTGTGAGTGATGTCACAAAGGCAGTGGATGCTTATTTAAGAGAAGGAAGTAGGAATCCTTACCAAAGAGATCAGAGTACTAAAAAGACAAGCTAAGACTATATCAGTGGTTAACTTTGCTACTTCAGAATGTTGCCAAGGTCTCATCTAAAATTTAGAATAAACGGGAATCCCTCTTTCTCTGAGTAGAAAAGTGGGTACATCTTAAGGGCCTTCTGTAACATATGAATTTCAATTTGTCCCATATTACCATTATTCAAATAATTTTATAAATCTTGATTATTAAACATTTCCTTGGTTTGAGCTTTATTCTTGTCAGCTAGTTAGTGGAACTTACTTGTCCTGGCCAGTGTCCATCTGTAGTTTTGCAGCCCTGCAGCCTCAGTCACAATGGTAAGGTTATAGAGGTGGCCAGGTATCAGTCCATGGAAAGTGTAGGAAGTAGTATGTCTGTCCACGACACTGCCATGAACTAGGATCTCTTTATCCATGAGCATCAGCTGGTATCTTTCCACATTCCCAGAGCCATGGGACCAGGAAATCAAGAGAGAATTGGTTTTTGCTGAAATATTGATATCTTTCACTGGGGATGGCACTGGGGACATAAAATGCATTGCCAAAGGGTCATTCATAATTTCCTTATAGAAGACATAGACACATTTAATTCAAAATCACATTTATGTATGCTTCTCTGTACATCTAATTTGTGTAATAAGTAATGAAAACAACACTCTTGAAATTTCACTGGAACCTGGATTAATGTTCTTTTCAAAGTCCATGCCTAAAGCTACCTCATAGATTACCACTTAATAGGTATGAAAGTTAATTTTTGCCAATGAAGTATGATATAGCATAGCAGCAAAGAGAAAAGAAAGAGAAGAACTGCGGAAGACAAAAAACAGAAAGCAAGAAAGCAGGAGAGAAAACGAGAGGAGAGGGCATGATGAGAAGGACAGTACTTCATGGAAGGAGGTGGAGTGTGTCATTGACATCGGGATGTCACTTGTTCCTGGCGTAGGAATATTTAGGAAACATCATGACTTGATGTTATGAAAAGAATATACAAAGGATGAAAACACTTAAAAATTGAGTTTTATTACAAACTGAGAAACCGAGGCAGAAAATGCTGTGGCCTAAGAGTTGAGTTAGAAAGGCCATTAGGAACCACCTGCTTAAGTTTGGAGAAAATTCCAGTCCCAGAGAAGTTCCAGGACTCGTTCAAAATCAACCAGCAAGCTAGCAGCCCAGCCACATCTCCTTATTTTCAGTCTAGTCTACCCACCGTACTGCACGGCATTTGTCTATCTACTTATCTACCTACCTATCTACCTGTCATCTTTGGTCTGGGGGCATTCTTACTTTTATCTCTTCAATTTACTGCATTAAATACTCAACTAGCTGTAAACGGGTCTTACCTGTTGATCCATTGGTATAAACTGTAAGGGAGCGTTTCTCTCCAGAAACAGATGTGATGGCAATATTGTATTTATTACCAGCAGTGAGGTTAAAAAATGTATGTTCATTCCATGAAGTACTTGCTTGAATTTGGGTCTCCTGTATCTTTTGGTTATTGTCAAATAACTCCACCTCGTACTGGGTGACTTTTCCTGAAGAAGGAGTCCACCAAACATGCAAACTGGTTGAAGTAGTCTTCTCTTTATTGATTTCAAACTTAGCAGGAGGTAAAGGATCTTCAAGACAAAAACCCACAAAGAGAACATGGCTTAAAGACTTGTGCAAATACATGTTAGTTTGCTGTAACACAGCTTCGTTGTCCTTAAACACTGTAAGAATCTGCTGCCCATGAAACAAATTGGCATTTTACTCCACTTTCAAACTTATCATTTCATTTTTGAAAAGAAACCCACTTAGCTACTAGTCAGATAAACTTCTCTTTCTAATAAAACTTTTTTGTTAGGCAAGTTCTGAGCTTAGAATTCCAAGAAAGTTTATATTCTCTTTGGCTTGCAAGTTTTTTGTTTTTTTTTTAATATTTATTTATTTTTGAAGGAGAGAGAGAGACAAAGCACGAGCAGGGGAGGGGCAGAGAGACAGGGAGACACAGAATCTGAAGCAGGCTCCAGGTTCTGAGCTGTCAGCACAGACCTCGATGCAGGGCCCGAACCCACGAACCGTGAGATCATGACCTGAGCCGATGTCGGACGCTTAACCGACTGAGCCACCCAGGCGTCCCTACAAAATTTTTTTAAAGTTTAGTTATTTATTTTGAGAGAGAGAGAGAGAGAGAGAGAGAGCATGCGCGAGCGAGTGGGGGAGGGGCAGAGAGAGGAAGAGAGAGAATCCCAAGCAGGTTCCAAGCTGTCAGCACAGAGCCCAACACGGGGTCCAAACCCACAAGACTATCATGACCTGAGCCAAAACCAAGAGTTCGACACTTAACCGACTAAGCCATCCAGGTGCCCCTATTTATGAAGATTAAATTGAGTGTTTTATCTAGAGCACTTAGAACAGTGTCTGACACACAGTAAGTATTCAATGGGAGCTCCTGTTATTATTTCTATAAACAGGAGGACATCTTGTCATGGAAGCAGGAAAACATAGCGGCAGAGAACGTGGGCTTTGGAGTCAGACAGCACTTAGTTCAAGTCCCCGGCTCCTTCATATATCAGTCAGAAGACTTTGGACAAGTCACTTAACTCATCTGAGTCTCCACTTTCCCATCTGTCTAGGGAGTATAATAATACCTATAGTCTCGGATGTTTTGAGGTGTAGAGATTTTACCTGGCATAGAATGGGCACTCAATATAAACTTACGCTTGATCATAAAAAAAGTTTCCTCTGAATCATTGAGAGAATGGAAGCAGAAGTGGAATACAATTTTTTAAAACTAAACTAACAGCCTTACTTGCCTTCTTCATATAAAAAAAACTTGATAGAGGCGCCTGGGAGGCTCAGTCAGTTAAGCATCCGGCTTCGGCTCAGGTCATGATCTTGCTGCTCGTCGGTTGGAGCCCCGCATCGGGCTCTGTGCTGACAGCTCAGAGCCTGGAGCCTGCTTCAGTTTCTGTGTCTCCCTCTACCTCTGCCCCTCCCCCGCGCATGCTCTGTCTCTGTCTCTCAAAAATAAATAAATGTTAAAAAATTTTTTTAAAAACTTGATAAAATCTTATCAGTTAATTCCCATGACCTAACTTTCTAACCATTAAGATAAAACAAAAAATTCCCAAGACGATTCTAGTTTATAGGTTTTTGAGGCAAAGTAGTAGCTCCCCCGCTCTCCCCCCCCCCCCGCCCCGCAATATTATTTAAATTTTCTATTCTACATAATGTTCTGTAATTAAGGACACCTTAACAAAAAGAATGAGCACAATTTCCGCTCACAGAAAGTCTTCTGTTGTCTGGCAAGAAAAAGGCACTGCGCTACCATGAGATTCTAGTAGCCAACGAAACTCAAGAACAACCTTGTCATCGTCAAGATGACACATTTTTGCTGAAGAGGCATTTTAAGGACAAGGATGAGAGAGACAGCTGCTTTCCAGTGATAGCTCAAAAGAGATCAATACTGTCATCTGTCTCCAGGCCAGATAAAAGTTAAAGACAATAATGGCGTGATCAGTATAATCTAAACGATATATAATCTGCAAAATATAAGCTATAGAAAATGAATTTTAAGGTTGCGTGCCTAGAGGGTGAAGTTCAGAAATGCAGGCTTTATCTAATCTCTCTGAGCCAGAAAACAAAACAGTCAATCCTTTGTACATCCGCTAGAACAAAGGAACAATGAGACTGGGAAGTGCCTGGGCTTCGAGAACCTGCACTGGAAACAAACACTTAAAACCCCATTTATACTGCGATAAAGTCCTGTGCTGGCGCTTGTCCACTATTGCTCCAGATGCTGCAGAAGTTAAATAGTTTTCAGACTTCTTTCAATCTAAGCCCAAGGAAAACTCTGCTGTATTAAAAAAAATTGTTTTTCAATATTTTATTAGAAATGAATTAAGAGGGGTGCCTGGGTGGCTCAGTCGGTTGAGCTCAGGTCATGATCTTACACTCTGTGAGTTCGAGCCCCGCGTCGGGCTCTCTGCTGACAGCTCACAGCCTAGAGCCTGCTTTAGAGTCTGTGTCTCCATCTCTCTCTGCCGCTCCCCCACTCGCACTCTGTCTCTCTCTCTCAAAAATAAATAAATTAAAAAAAAGAAACAAATTAAGATACTTCCAAAAGGGGTGGGTGTCAGTTTCATATATATATATATACACACACACAGAAATGAATTTCATATATATACATATATATGAATGCAAGACAATGCATTCTCTAATGCTAGTTGAAAATTTAGTTACATGTATGTAATCTTTTGATCATGTGACAGGTTGTATTTAGTCAGAAAACCCTATTTATGTAATTCATGCTGATGGCTACAGGTATCAGTGCACACATATGTGCATTTACAGCCTTTCTGGTTTTTCATGTATCGCTCTCATATATACAGTAACTAGTGAAGTTTTATAAGCTACAAGAACTGCCAAAAATCATAAATCAATAATTTAAT
This sequence comes from Cryptoprocta ferox, assembly GCA_028646485.1. NCBI lineage: Eukaryota > Metazoa > Chordata > Mammalia > Carnivora > Eupleridae > Cryptoprocta > Cryptoprocta ferox. Next base: position 44,368,547 of record CM053571.1, on the reverse strand, counting down.
CTTAATCAATATATCAAAATTATTATTAGCTATAAATTTAAGACATCTTTGTTTGTACATCTTAATTGCAGACAGACCTGGAAGATGGAGTGCCAAATGTAAAGTTCTGTGATATTCATCTGTTACATTTGAATGAATCTACCAGGATCAGGACACTGGATAATTTCTAAGTGGGCTTGATGTTTTTCTGTTCTTAGAGGAAAAGATGAAGTTTAGCTAAACTTCTGAACCAAGATGAATTCTTTGTTTCCCTTTTTAAAAAATTGGACTTAGGAAGAAGGAGAAACTCACATATAAAAAAATACAAGTAACAAGTAATACCTCCCTAAAAATTATTTTGTATGGACACTACAACATTATTATCTATTGATATAGGAATTTCCAGAGTGTTTAGAACTTGAAATGACAATATTTATTTTGTAAATAAATTCAAATTTATAACCAGAGCACAGGCAATCCCAGGTTTAGTACCAGAAGCTTTTCTGGAAGTCACGATAGTATCACAGTGTATCTAGTATATCTGTGTAAGATCTGGTAATTTACAATGTGCTTTCTCAGTTGGAGGCCAGAGATGTTAAGTGACTCATTTATATCATATGCGTAACAAGTAGCACAGCTGAGATTCTGGTACAGAGCAGGTACACCTGGTTGCAAGTTCCTTCTAGCTGTCCCAGGGTGGGCAATGTCTTGAACGCATATTCAGTAAAATAACAAAACAATCAAACCAGATGTCTATGGAAAATAATTAGTAAACTTACAGAATTTTCATTTGATGGCTTGAATACTGTAGGCGAGATAAAATGAATAATAACACTAACCACACCTAAATCTAATTCTGTGGCTGTACAAGTTATGCTGATTCTTTTTGAAAAATAATTTTTCTTGAATGCTCTTTTTGTTTCCCTAATCTTACTGCTTTTACCTGGGATTCCACTGCCCTACGTCTGAACTGCTCCCAGTTTTTGGGTGCCTTCCTTATTTTCTTTCTTTCCTCTACTATTGCCAAATACGCTCTTTGTATATCTTCCCCATCACCAACCTCATCCTTCTTATAGCACCAAGATGGTTTCAGGAGATGAAGTCTTAAGTTTCTCCATAGGGACTCAGGGTCTCCTCCAATAGGATATCATTCCCCAACTCTCCACCTTCTCTTTTACTACCCACTAACTCTAGGCCAAGAGCTCTATCTTTTTAGTAGTTGCAGGGTCCATTTCTGTATCTTCACAGAATTGGGATACTATTTTAATTAAAAGCAGGGTGGCCAGGAAACTGGAAGCTCCACTAATGTAGAACTCTATATAAAATGCAATGAACACCAACTATTCTTATAAAATAACTGGGAATTTTCTCATGGTAGTCAAGATAAGGTTGGTGCAAAAAGCCACAGACCATCCATTGGTGTGGGTTTTTGAAAATGAGGAGAATAAAATGAAAAAGCAATTGCTTACAATCTTCAGTTCATTACATACATTTATAGAGAGGTAATTCTCTTCTACCTTGTGATCATTACTCTATGACTACTGTCAGCTTCCTGACTTATTTTAAGATGATATACTATATTGTGATAACACATCAGAGTGACAAGCATTTGATTTATCAACTTTACACACACTAGATATGAAGTTCAAGTAGTAACAACTCTCCAAGTTTTAATAACCCTTGACAGGGAAATCAACACAGTGTTCTCAGTTATCTGCGTCATCATTAACAGCAGTGCAGGATGCCATGTTACTGTGAGGGTCATCGTATTTGGCCCTAGGTACATAAGTGGAAGACACTCCTCTGAGAGTCTACAGTACCCTTGGGCACTCAAGACATATGTGGAAAAGGTAAACAAAAGGTGAATTATTAGGGAGGGTGACTTTGATGTCAGACTAGCCTTGGGTCCAAACCCCATCATTGTCACTTATAACTTTGACTAGGTAAGTTGTTTAAGCTCATTGATGCTCAGTTTCCTCATCTGTGAAAGAGAACAACACCTACATTACAGAGTTGTAGGTGTTAAGAAGTAGTGGAGGTAAACGTTAATGGTGAACTCTCAGTAAATGACAGTCGGTATTAATGTTGCTGCTGTTCTTGCTGTTAAGAGCAACACAGGCCAGGGGTGCCTGGGTGGCTCAGTCAGTTAGGTGTCTGGCTCTTGATTTTGGCTCAGGTCATGATCTCATGGTTCGTGAGTTTGAGCCCTGCGTTGGGCTCTGGGCTGACAGTGAGGAGCCTGCTTGGGATTCTCTCTGTCCCTCTCTGCCCCTCTCCTGCTTGCTTGCATACACACACACTCTCAAAATAAATAAATAAGCTTTAAAAAACAATTAAAAACAAAAAAAAATAATAAAGAGTAACAGGCCAGCAACAATACCAAATGTGAAAATGGAGACTGATATCGGAAGGCTAAGGTCTCAGAGGTTGGCTTCATGAAAGAAATGAATATGAGCATGTTTGGAGGGTCAAAGTAGGACTTAAAAATCAGAGAGAAGAAAGGGTGTTATAGAGTGAGGGAACAGGTTAAGCTAAGGCACTCCGAGTGAGCACCAGAGAACCATGTCTGTGAAGACAACGTCAGGGTGCCCTGAAAACCAATGGAGAGTTAACACCACCATCCAATTGCTATCCCAATTGCAGCCCCACTCCAATTCTTTGATATTAACAAGTGAGGCTTTCTCAATATTATCTAAAGTGATATATAAATACTTCATAAAGAGAAGTCCCTTGGCTTCTCCTTTCAATCAGATTGCTGCCCAGAAGCCGCTTCTAGATGGAAATTCATGAGCTGTCACTTCATGCACGCCTCCAAAACTGGACATGTAGCTGCTAAGGAATTATTGTTAATGTTAGACATCTAAATAATATTGTGGTTATGTTAAAAATAATTCTTTCAGATATGGATACTAAAAGATGTATAAATGGAATCAAATGATGACTTGGATTGCATCAAAATGATATGGGGTGGGGAAGTGGGTGGAGATATAGATGAAATAAGATTGGCTATCAGTTGGTAACTATTGAAGATAGGTGATGACTACATGGTAGTTAATTATATAATCCTGTTTACTTTTTTACATGTTTGAGTTTTCTTCATAAAAAAAGGAAGGGAAGCAAAACTAAAAACAAAAATTACTGGAAATTTATATGTAAACCTACCATGTTAACTTTAATTGCATATTATATGTTTAGGGACATATATTCATCTTCATTTCTGTACATTCATATACACTGAATGGGCTTGATTTCTTCTACAAAGTCAGAAAGGTGTCAGTATTATCCATTACCCCTCAGGGGTGTTCCAGCAAATTGATGCCTGGAAATGGAAGGTGAAAAAATGTTTCTTTATTCTTCTCTTATTCTGTCTGACAAATTAGATTTTATGTCTCCTAGCTAACCTGTAGAACGCCATGCCCACCAACAGACTTATGGAGGGACAAAGTCAGACTAACGGAAGAAGTTTCCTAAACACTCAAAAGAAGATTAAGTTAAGAGAACGAGGTTGGTTCATTCCATATTCATAGCTCAGCTTGACCTCAGAATTCCTGAAATAAATAGATGGCCAATGGCTGATTGCTAAATATTGAAATCCATCACCAAAAGTTCCACACAATTGAAAATCAATAGCTGCCTATAATTTCTTCACACTAAAACACATTTAATCATGATTCCATCCTTGTGTGGGCTAAGTATACATAGATTTAAGGTATTTTGTAATATATTTTTTTGTTCTTTAAAAGTTGATTTGAAAAGTAGTAACAATATCATATGGCAATTTGAAAGAACTAATACCAACTTAAAAATTATATCCTTTCTGCAGAAAAGTGGAAAGAATTGGAATTGAGCCAACAAACCAGAGTTCAAGTTCTAGATCTGTTATATACTAGCTGTGTGATCTGTGATTAGTTAATTCTCATGAATATCAATCTCACCTTCAACCTTAAAGTAATAGTAAACATACTATGTACTTAGTATGTGACAAAAACTATTCTAGAATTTATGTACAAACCAAATAAAACCTCAAAATGACCCTATGAGGTAGGCATTATTTTTATTAATATCTCCATTTTATAAATTAGGAAAAAGTCCTGGAGAGGTTAGTAACTTGCTCGAGGCAACTTGACTAGTAAGTGATGGAGAAGGCTGCCTTTAAACTGAGCTCTCAACCATTATGCAACCTATGCCTTCACAATACTCCCTAAAAATAAACTTAAACAATATGTGGTTAGTATAATATATATTTTATACTCTTTATAAAAATTTTTTTAAATGTTTATTTTTGAGAGAAAGAGCATGAGCAGGGGAGGGGCAGAGAGAGAGGGAGACACAGAATCCGAAGCAGGCTCCAGGCTCCAAGCTGTCAACACAGAGCCTGATGCGGGGCTTGAACTCATGAGCCGTGAGATCATGACCTGAGCCAAAGTTGGACACTTAACCAGCTGATCCACCCAACCACCTCTAATATATATTTTATACTCTTATCTACTAAATAAAGTAAGTGAAAGTCTTCTATGTACTATAAAAACACAAGACAAATATTAGAGTATTATTTTTTTCATGGCAAAGATAATAAATATTATTGGGTATTATAGATTTAGCCATGCATAGGGAGGAATGGTACCGGAAATCTTAATGCCAGCGAATAAAAGAAAAACTATGTCAATAGCTCTTGAACTTCATTGTGCATTGATTCACTGTGATATTTGTTTAAAATCAGATACCCTAGTTTCCACTCTTTCTAAATTCATTACATGTGGGGTAGAAGCCAATTATATATGTTTTTATAAGAAGCTCTACAAAAGAGTTTGATGCAAGTAGCTTACAGACATTACTGAGAAGTACTGGCTAATGTTTAAAGCTCTGTAAGTGTATGGGCTGAATTGTGTCCCTCCAAAATTCATGTGTTGAAGCCCTAACCCCCCAGTACTTCAGAATGTGACTGTATTTGAATATAAGGCCTTCAGGTAATTAAGTTAAAATGAGGTTGTTAGAGTGGTGTCTAATCCAATATAACTGCTGTCCTTAGAGAACATGGACACGGGACAAACATGTAAGGACACAGCACAAAGGTGGGCACCTGCAAGGACACAGCAAAAAGGTGGGCACCTGCAAGCCAATTAGAGAGTCCTCAGAAAAAAAGCTGCTGACACCTTGGGCTGGGACTGGGACTCTTAGCTTCTAGAATTGTGAGAAAATAGACTTCTGTTATTTAAGGCATTTGGTCTGGTATTTTGTCATAGAGTCCCTAGTAAACTAATACAATAAGTAACATTTTGAAGTGAAAATAAATAGCTGATATGGTGATTTGGTAATTAAAGCTCCTGAAGTGTTTTTTTATTAAAGACAAAGGAATTAGCCATATTGAAAGAGCTAATTTTGTTTTACTCTTTGTTCTAGGCTGATTATTTAGTAGCTGAAACTGACTAACAAGAAGGCATGTGCTAGTAAGATATTCTTCCTATTAAGTAAAGCTCTCTACTACCAGACTACTTCCCTGGGCTCTATAACTTGCCTATAACCCAATAGATCATATTTTTTAGTATGTATACATTCTCCCACTGAAATATTCTTTCATATCTATCTATCTATCTACGGATCCACTCAGTCAACTATCCATTCGTTCATCCATCTATCCATCCATTTAATCAATACTTATTGAATACAATATGCTGGTTGCCATTTTAGATATTGAAAAACTACTTCTTATTTCTGGAAAGATAAAAGCCCCAAAAAGTTCTAAATGAAAACTCTGAAGTTTCATTTAAACAAACTCAAGGGCCCTTAGGATGCATTTAATTACAGAAATAAATGAAGTGATACAGGGGGGATTCCAGTAAATTGCTTTCTAAAAGGAAATAAACTACAACTTAGCTCTAGAGAGTTCTAAGCAGGCTGGTTCATCTTTGCCAAATCTTTCAGTATTTTAAGGGAACCCATAAATCTGGTTTTTTTGTGAATTTGCCATTTTTAAGTGCTAGTGAAATAATCTGGATTTTTCAAAAACATTACATGAGCCAAATGAAACAAATTTATTATTTAGACACCTAGACACCCCTAGCAGCTACCAGTTTGCAGCTCTCTGCTTAGACTCTAAGGACACGGTGTTATAAAAGTGTTGGAGTTCTTCCATATCTGTTGTCTTCATTATTTGATTTCCAGTGAATTCACAACTAAATAATTTGGCTTTCAACTTATTATGGCTGTTGCATCAACCATTTAATGACTAAAGAAACCTGAGAACTGCCTAATGTCTTCTCTATGATTATGAAAGGGTGGCATCCACAAGGCAGGGCAAGGTCTTCATCCAGGAAAGAAGTGATGAAGCTCTGTTCCCACCTTCATCATGACCTTCTCCCACATCTGCACAAGACTGCAAAGGCTGGGACCACGTTTTGTTCATCATCCTTATAAGTGCACCAGTCACTACTTGACATAATTCCCTGCAGGATCCAAGCTTGATAAATGTTTGCTGAATCCACGGAGTTTCTTCAAATCTGACTTAAAATCTGGAGTGAAAACGGATTGTTTGCTGAAATAGTTCCCATTTAGTTAAGCCTTTTTTATCTTTAAGGTCATGTCCACATGACAATAAATTAGCTATTTTAGACACCTTCTCAGGAAAAACAATCAGACAAATCACACTTGGAATGATACAGAGATCATCTAAGCAACTGCTGTATCTCTAGTCAAATCATGTCTGGCTCTCATTCTATTTTATTCTAGACTGATAAGATAGGCAAAATGGAATAAGGAAAAACCAACACATTTTGAGTAACTTTTTTTGATTGAAGTTGCATCTCAGACTTCACATTATACTACTAGTTGGTCCTACTTTACTAACGGTAAAATAAGATTTGTAGAGTTCATCTCTATAGCCTAGCAATTTAGAGAACTACGAATACTTTTGCTCAACTAAATGAAAAATTCGCATGTGTCCTTAAAATATAGAAAGCACCAATGACAAAAAACAAATAGCAAGCAACCAAAAATATCCTTCCTGAAACATTTTTAAAATATCTTAAGTGAAAGATGTTTATGTAAGTAATTTTTAAAGCGTAGAGAATCCTAAACCTTCTACCATCGTACAAATAGGTATGGGGAAAAACTATTACATAAACATCACCTGCAAATTTCATTCTTCACATTTATCATGGAGCTCATAAAATTTGTGATGAAAGTATATTTGTGATACTGTAAAAAGCAACTCCTTAAGAAAAATGATGAAAGCTTGAATGCCAATGAAGTCTTTTTTTTAACTCAACATAGTCAATAAAATGCAAATATTTCTTACATTTCGCAAATGTCTCTGGACTTGGAACACCTACAGGCATAATTAAACTTGGAGCGCATTATAACTCGTAACACCCACAGTGAGTCCTTTTCCTATTTTTAAAAATCGTTCTGCTCCATTCAACAGACACCTTAGCAAATGCAGCGTACACATCTGGAAGTTCTGTCATAAATGTCACAGTATTAGCAGTCTGAGTGTTCACAAAACCATCCTCACAAACTGAACAACCAACAACTCTATGACTAAAAGCCCAGCCCCTTAATGTCTGTAAAATGTTCTAATTATGTGGTTGATTTCAGTCTCTCTTTGATTCCATATAAAAACATAACCAAATTTTCCATTTAAGTTCCTGCAAATCTCAGAAATTATCTAGACGCTTCATCTGAAACAAGCCAAGTGATCTAACTGGGTGTTCTGAATTTTTCTGTGAAAAAATAAGAGAATTGATATTTGACTGACTTATTACATGAATCCAGCTACATTTCCTGACCCGGCTATAGTCGCCCTGAGAACTGAAAGCTCTCCCACGTTTTTAAAGAACTATAGCTTAGGAAGGAAACTTTGTTCAGGTTGAACGTGAACTAGTAGTAAGGACAACACACTTCTAAAATTTGACTTTCAGAAGTTTTCTGTGAAATTTGACCTTTCTGGATAAAAGTTTAAAGTTTCACTATTGCAACAAGAAAAGATACTGTTAAAAGGAGGACTGATGACATCATAAAACGGCCAAGTTGTTAGAGAATTTAGAGCACGTTTACTGTTTACAGGGTAGCTGAGAGGCATAAGGAGGTAAGTGCAGGACAGACCCCTCCCAAAGCGACTGGCACTTGGTAAGAACTTGGACCTAAATGACCAAGTCTAACACTCTTATTTTACAGACAAGAAAACTGAGGCCAGAGAGATGAGCTCTCCTTACCAGGTACTCCTTGCGGGGGTCACCAAAAGTATAAGGAAAAGAAGTGACTTGAAATTCAGAGTGACCAAAGGACCTTCTCTGATATTATGCTGTTTTAGTTATTCAAGTTATACAAATTAATTTTCATGCCCTCATTTGAAGGGATTTTTCTAATTCTCCCCTATGAATGGCTCTATTCTATTCTTGAAGATTTTATGTCCTGGTTCCAAAAATAAAACTACACTGAGGGAAGGCATATCCCTAATCATTGCACTTCCATTATTTATTCTAAAAACATTTACTTAAAATTATTCCAGGGCTTGACAATTTAATGTGATGGCAGCTCAAACCACATCATTTTGACAAATTTAACAAATTCCCCCCACAGCCCACAGCTCCCGTCTGCTGTGCTCCCCTTCAAAGGGCCAGTCCGCTGTCTTCAGCACTAAGGAAACCTCTCAAAGTCAAACAAGCTGCTTCTGGCCAGATGGGAGGAAACTAGAAATTTTGGTCAATATTGATCTTCACAGGTATTTTTACCTTTATTTTTTCTATGCCTGGAACTCAAATGAAACCCCAGCCTGAAAAGGCAGGGCTCAGCCAGAGTGGCCTAGCCACCCAACTGCACCTGTCACCCCTTACCTGTTTGCAAGACCACAATTCTCTCTTCTCTATCCAGAGACACAATCCTGAAGTTATAGATGGTTCCCGCTTGTAAGTCCTTGGGGTAACATCCATAGGTGGTGTTGTCTATCCGCGTGGGGTGGCACCATGCGACCCCTGACGTGTCACTGCTATAGATGAGGCTGAAGTTACAGGGTGACCCCAAAGTTCTCCACTGGAGAGACACGGACCGGCTGGAGACCTTGGATTCTGTCAGGGTGACGTTACATCTCACTGGCTCCCCCAGTCCAGTCTGCAAAGGAACCAGACGCAGGTGAAGCCCACAGTCTAGACTGCGCAGGTACTTGTGTCCACAGCCAGGTCCCCAAGCTGCCTCCTCAGCCCTCAGCCCCAGCCTCAGCCCATCCCTTTGCCCTCCAGCCAGAGAAATGGCCCGCGGAGAAGGCGGGTGGGCAACTTTCTGCCTCGCTGCTCTTTCTCGGGTTTAGCTAGAGTAAGAAGGTGGCTTTTGTGCCTTGGAGGTAGTATGAGCTGTCAGTCCGGCTGGGGGCTCAGAAGAGGACTTTTCTTCCCAAGGGGGAGGAAGAAATCCTGCCATCTCCCTCCGCAAAACACAACCCAGGCGACCGGACAGCGGAGTGGGACTTCGGTCGTCGGCGGGGAGGGGGGCGCGTCCGCCCGCGACCCCTCTCGGGCCACTCACCTGCAGCAGGCTCAGCGCGGTCCACAAGGCCAGCCCGGCGCCATGGCTCAGCATCGCGCTCGGCGGTGACCACCCGGACTTGGCAGAGCGGCTGGGGGCGCGGGGCGGCCCCGACGGCCGGCGCGGGGGGCCACCTGTTGCGAGCGCTCAGCGCGCCCCGCGGGCGCAGAGCGCTTCCCTCCCGGCTGGCGACGCGCAGGGGCCGCCGCTGCTACCGCTGCTGCTGCTGCCGCCCCGGGCGGGCTGCGGACGCGAGAGGCGGCGGGGGCAGGCGGCGCGCCGCCCTTCCCACGCTGCCATGCTGACCCGCGCTGCCTCGCCCCGGGCCCCGGCCGCGGACTTCCGCAATCAAAAGGCAATTTCCTCGTCTCCCGGCAAAGGAACAATGCGCCGGCGAGGGAGGGAGCCCCGAGGAGCCAACGCCCGAGGCTGCCACGCTGCCCCCCCCCCCCGCAGCCCACTGCCCCGCGCCGCCGCCGCCTCTGTGGCCCGGGGGTCCCGGCAGGGCCCCCAGCTCTGCCTCCTCCTCCTCTCCCGCGACTTTCACTTTTTCCCCACACAGTGGTCCTCCTCCCTGCCGTCGTAGCCACGATCCGTACTTGCTCCCTCTCACTTTCCAGCTCCCCCCTCCGCCCCCTTCCTCCCTCCACACCCAGCGCCTCCCCCTCCCTATCTTCCTTCCTATCTTCCTCATCTGCTTTCTCCAGGGCCTCTTTTCCCAGGATTAAACTTGACCACAGCAGATTTCCCTAGGTCGACTACAGTCCTTCCTGAAGCCTTTTATTAGAGTACTTTTGCCTTTCTCACCTCAAAGCATTCGCTTGTCCCAGTGCACATCCCCCTGACACACGAGCGCCAGAACAAGACCCCCAGAGGATCTTGTCCATTGTCAACTTGACCTTTTGGTTTTTTTCTCTGCCATTCACTTTCCCCTTTCTCGCGTCTAGAGGTCAGCGTCCTTCCTAAATCTGATGCCAATGGTGCTGATCAAGAACAAATATAATCACCGCCAGTTGTTCAACCCACAAAGCAAACCGCAGAGCAGTCTCATCACTGACCATCCAGTAGTTAAAATTGTTTTATCCATAATTGTGCAAGCAATAGAAGAAAGCAATAAAACTCTCCTTTGTGGAAAATACCATGGATGGCTCAGCTCCCACGCGTATTACAAAAATTGGAATTTACTCAGTTTTCAGCACTAACTTTATACTTTTTAGTAAGTACCTCGGTACCTGAATGATCATGTACCTGAAAATGGATTTTAAAAGAGTTCCTAATAACCAAAGAGCAAAAATGTTTAATTGCACACAGGTGATAGAAGCAAAATACTGCAACAACTTTTATAATGCTCGGTTGCTTTACTTGGGTGCCATCCCTGACAACTGACAAAAGAGATAAGATTTTACGTTTTAATTTTCAAAACAGAATACTCTGGAGCTAAATCAATAGGAAGAATGTCACATTCCCTTCTTTTTCAAATACGCAGATTATACATAAAGCTATATTATTGACTTCTGTATCAACTGTATCTACTCTGAGGATAAGCAGAAAAGAAGGAAGAAGTGACAATTGTCCCATTTCTTTCAGAAAACATGTTTTTAAGAAATCTTGTAATGAAAACATGAAATTTCTACCGCTTCAGAGAGTCTATGGGCTTTCAGTCCGCAAGATCTCAGCTTTCCTTTTCAAGTTCGCAAACACTCTAAGGTCAAACCTAAACATGTGCATATTTCAGGGAAGATGGAATCTTTCCTATTTCTCTGCCCAGATGACTTGCCTTACAAAAGAGCTTTTTTGGCCCTCTGTATTTTGCCCCCAAGTTCAATGGCTTTTCACACCCTGGCATGCCTTTCTGCAGCATCAGAGACGGTCCCTCCGCTCTCCATTACACACTCCCAGCCCACAGGCTGCCCTCAGCCCTTAGGCGAGTCTTTTTGCAGCTTCATTGCTTTTCAACATTACCTTTTCCTTTTCTTGTTGTATTCAGAAAACAATGTGGTTTCCTTGTCTGCAAAACTGGAATTATATTACTCTACATACTTCCCAGAGCTGTTATGAAGAATGAATAAGGTCACAGACACTAAAGCATCTTTGTAAACTTCAATGTGCTATGTAGGTGTTGGTTTGCCTGGTCATAGATGACATCCTGTTTACATGTTTTTTGCTCTCTTTTAAATTCATCCATCACACAAGTTGCACCTTTCTAACTTCTGCTTATCTTTCGCTTTGTCCTTTCCATTGAGTTTTATAATATTTTCTCATAAATTGCCCCTCCAAGTTGAAGTCTTCTCACCTAAATATACTAAATACCCTTCTGTCCTTTGTGGAAATCTTCCATAAATTCTGTCTCCTCCAAGTTTGACCAACCATCTTTTTTTTTTCTTTTCATACACTACATGCCACAACCTACTGTACTGTATAAGTTAATCTAAAATTATATTTCATTTTCAATATACTGTCTAACAATCTACCTATAATCCTTCCTTAGGTATAGGCAAATGCACCAAAAAAAAAGCAAAATTTAAAGCACTAATCAAACAAGGAAATAACAAAATATCCTCAGAACACAATTTAGATGCTTACAAATTCTATGTTATTAGAAGTGATTCATTAAGAATGTCCTCAGAAATAGGAATTAGGAAAAGAACAAATGGTTTCTTTAAATAGGATTCTTTTTTTCATGTTTATTTATTTTGAGAAAGAGAGAGCACGTGAGCATAAGTGGGGGAGGGTCAGAGAGAGAGAATCCCAAGCAGCCTCCGCACTGTCAGCACTGACGCTGATGTGGAGCTCAAACTTATGAAACTTGAGGTCATGACCTGCCAAAATTAAGAGGCAGATGCCTAACTGAGCCACCCAGGTGCCCCAATAAGGTTCTTTTATTTTTGGTCAAAGAGACACACATGTATTTAGAATCATGTGTTGTCACTTATCTATTTTACCAACAGTGTATATGAAAAATCATAGCAATGTACTAAGGAAAGGACCAGTAGTCACGGACATTTCTTTTCCAAAGTTATATGACTCTTAGTTCTTCTTCTTGAAGAGTTCCCAAAAATTTAGTGGTTCTTAAATAGCCCATAAAGACTAACACGTTATGAAACAATGAAGAAAAGTTTAAACTCAGACATTTACTGATTACATTGTTCTTCTGAAAAAACACTTATATTAATATGAGAAACTAGAGAGAATTGTAATGGATTCAAGGCAGTGTGGGACGGGGGAAATTTGCCAGATGTCATTTTTTTCTGTGAGGAGTTTATTTGAAACTACTGTACAAAGTAAAATTAAATTGACTCATTCTTCTTCTTTGTTCTCATCTTTCTTTGGAATTCTTCAACTTCTTTTAAACCTATTTATCCTGCATAATGACACTGCATATGCTTTAGAGCTTACTGCATTCCAGGAATTTGGGACCAGCCACTCCATAACTTCTCAGGGGACAGCGTCTTCTCTTTGCCACTTGGAAACATTTCCCAGACTGCATGGGAAGGGAGGGGTTGCTTCTGATGAGATGTGAGTGGACAGACAGCAGCCTTTTAAACAAATTGTCATAGCAATCATAATTTTCATATTCATAAATCATGAATTCATGCATGAAAACATGGCTTTTGTCAGCTTATGAACACAAATGTTGAACGACACAGCTGGACTTCAGGGGCCAGGGGCCACACCTTTGAGAACTGCTACTTTAGATCAGGGTTTGAGCTGGGTGTGGGAAAGGTTGGAGGGATGAGGGGTGGGGGGAATAAACTGGTAAAGTTATTGGTTAATCCAGACTCCTCACCCATGACCTAAAACTCCGTTCATGACCTGGCCTCTCTTCTGCTTGCTTCCTATGCTCCAGCAGCTTTGGTCTGATAATTCATTTACTCACTCATTCGGCATATTGACTGAGCACCTACTGTGTGCCTGACACAGAGCTGACTTTGTCTGGCCCTAGGCCTTTATGCCTGCCTTTTCATCTCCTTGGACCACTCTTCCCCAGACTCTCTGCTTGGTTATCTTCCTCTCGACCTTGAGGTCTCAGCTTTAAAAACACCCCTATGATAGGGCCAGGCCCTTTCTGACCACCCAAGGAAGAAGTGTCCTTTTATTATTATTCATCTCAGCAATCCATTTGTTTAATTCAGCGCATTGATGACACTTGGTAATAATATAATGCTTGTGCCTCCCAGCCTTCCCCAGGCATATGGAGAATTCCCTTAGGGTAGAATCTTTGTCTGTTGTGTTCTTCTTTCATAGAGCTTGGTTAAAAGTTTCAACAAGTGTTTGTTGAATGAATGGATGAAGGAAGGAAAGAAGGAATCTTTGTAGCTGCTCTGTAAATACTGTTAAGTGAATAAATACTCTAAGCAAGTGCTTCTAAACATGTCCTTGCTGGATGCCTCAAATATCATCTTGGAAAGAAGGGAGAAAAAGAAAAGAAAAAAAGGGCGAAGGGCAAAGGAATATAAGATTGATTTTGAACAGAACGAGGAGGGAGGGAAGATAAAAGGAAGAAAGGAAAGAGGGGAGGGAGTCCTATTCTTCAGTATGATGGGTCTCAAGTGCAGCATGGCATCTTCTCAGAACTTGCTAGAAATGTAAAGTCTAGGCCTGATCACAAGCTGAGGGATCAAAACTGCCATAATCTTTTTTTTTATTAATTTTTTTAAATTTATTTTTGAGAGACAGAGAGAGACAGCGCGAGCAGGGGAGGGGTCAGAGAGAGAGGGAGACACAGAATCTGAAGCAGGCTCCAGGCTCTGGGCTAGCTGTCATTACAGAGCCCGACGTGGGGCTCGAACCCACGAACCGTGAGATCATGACCTGAGCCAAAGCTGGACGCTTATCCGACTGAAGCACCCAGGTGCCCCAAAATTGCCATAATCTTAAGTAAATCCTGCACCAGATGCCATTTTATATTATCTTATTGCTTTTTTTCTTATAAATGTAAATTCTGAGCTCTCTAGTTACAAGAAGCTATTTAAGTGATTTAAAAGGTCTTAAACTATTTTAGAATGTGTCAAATAAGTAAATTGGTGATATATAATGGTATATTTTGTATAATTTATACATATTTATGTATTATATAAAATATATTTTCTATTACATATATTTAGAACAAATTTGATATTTATAACTTCTCAATAAATATAAAAATGTGGATGCTAAAAGGAAAAAGAACCAACATGCAGCAAACTTAATAAATATTAGATAATGGGTCAATTCTGCTGCTTTTTCCTCCAAGGCAGTACTTTTTTTATGTTTATTTATTTTAGAGAGAGAAAGAGACAGAGCATGAGTGGGGGAGGGGCAGAGAGAGAGGGAGACACAGAATCCGAAGCACAGAGCCGGACATGGGGCTTGAACCCAGGAACCTCAAATTCATGACCTGAGCCAAAAATCAGTTGCTTAACCAACTGAGCCACCCAGGCGCCACTCAAAGAAGTACTTTTGTTATGTAACAAAATAACAGAAATTGTTAAAAAGAAGAAGGCCTAGCAATCAGGAAATGTAGCAATTAAAAACAATTATAAAATGCTGAATCCTTTTCTATGTTTTAACTTGAACTGGATCAATAGTAAATTATGACAGAAATGAAAACAATTTTAACTACCAGATGTTACGTATTTAAAGAGGCGCATTAAAATTTAAGGTAAGGTAACTGTGATAAGCAGTTGTTGTTGCTATTGTTTTTAAAGGACCATGACTATCCTCTTTTGTATTTAGATGTACCGTTTGGGGGTACTTATATTTCAAGGAACCTTTCTAATCGTAGATCATAACCTTCCTAGGTCATAGGTTTCCAGGAAAATGGAAATAATAAAGGCATTTGGGGGAGAGCGGTTGCAAGGATTAAATGAGAAGGTGTATGTTGTACGTATAGCACGGTCCTTGGCCAAAGGGCTCAACAAATGTTAGATACTAGGATTAGTAGTAGTAATAATAGTATATGAATACCAATACATCACGGATGTGAGCACCCAGTAATGCTAGAGCATGACGAAGTCCGTGGATGAGAATTTTTTAAAAATTTTTTGTTTTATTTCTTTTTGAGAGAGAGAGCGAGCAAGCAGGGGAGGGTCAGAGAGAGAGGCAGACACAGAACCGAAGACAGGCTCCAGGCTCTGAGCTAGCTAGCTGTCAGCACAGAGCCGGACGCAGGGCTCGAACCCACGAACCGTGAGATCATGACCTGAGCCGAAGCCGGACGCTCAACCGACTGAGCCACCCAGGAGCCCCGGAGAATGTTTTTCTGAGAACATCCGAATGATAATAAATTATCACTCCTTTCCATCTCGTACCCAAGAGAAACCCTTCAGTAGATAGCACAAAAGACATTTAAAGGCTGCTCTGGCTGGTGGCCGTGCTGAGGTGGTTTTAAGTCCGGGAAGGGAGGGTGGGAATGCTGACTATCTCTCTAGCACCAGGTTCAACCATCTCTCACAGACACATCTCTAAGGCTTCCTGGTATTTTTTCCTACATCAGTTTCTCACCCTCTTCCCCTCCCCTAATTTTTCTCTCCCCTTAAATCTGGCGGGAAAGGATTTTGCATAGTTTTTGTCTCAGCTTTGTAACCATACACAGACAGATGACTTAAAATGATGTGACCGTAATCTAATCACCTTTTCGATCTTCAGTGCTTCCGCTCCATCTTCATGCCCCCTTTTCAGTCCCTCCCACCCGAGGAAACCTGTCTGCTCACAAATGTGGAGTCAAGCTATGAAGGCCTCCTGGGTCTGCATGGGCGTGGCTGTCACATTCTGGCTTCTGGAGCTGGCTGCTGATTTCCACCTACACCCAACCCTAGCGTAGTAGACAGACAAAGCATGGGTAACACTGGCTTTAAGGAAAAGGAAAACAAAAAGAAACAAATGATCACCTATGTCATCCGCCTTAGAAAGTGATGATTGGAGCTGAAGACTTTGTCCTCTTTTTCTGTGTGTATCACATTGCTACGGCGTTCTTCCCATGGATTCTCTCGAGGTCACAAACACAGGGCTCACTATTTGGTCAGCACAGGTACCTTTGCTGGATTTTATAGTGCGATCTTAACGTTGTTTTTTAGAAATGGGAATATGTGGATAATGTTGAGAAAAATTGATTTTACGTGTAAAAAAAACACTGGATTTTGATTTTTCTTTAAAAAAAATCAAAAGATGGAGGCTTGTTGGGTCCCCATTCTGCCTGCCTCTTCCGCACAGCTCTCCCTTCTCTGCCGGATGAGGCAGATGCCAGGCATCCTGGAGTCCCTTGGATGTTGGGGGAAACAGTGATCAAAGTGGAAGATCAAAGGTTCTCATCATGTTTTTCAAAATGTAATGATAAACCTGTTGGCTAGATTATAAACCTTGTGAAGGAAAGAGTCACGTATCTCCATTATCTAAGCCACATCCCCAGGCCGTGGAGACTTAATGCTACCTGATACTGACAAAGGAAATATATCCATACCTCTACCACTAAACAAGGACAGGACTAATTGTAAATGTGAAACAAAATTTCAATCTTCAGCTGCTCCAGTGCAAACCTGGCACTGGTAGTGTCCCAGAATCCAAGAATGCCTAGCACCTAAGTCTTAGGATAAACTAGTGTCCAATCAGCCCTGTTCCAAATGGACAGACCCTGACCACTTCCTGGAACATCTAATACTTCTCAAACAATCAGGAGGTCTCTTAATTCAGACCACTAAGTCACAAGTCTTAGCAGAGCACACTCTTTTTGAGATCTTCTCCACAGTCGTGTTG